>CM062805.1:1050425592-1051025592 GCA_031772625.1 Pinus tabuliformis | reverse complement strand
TTTTATCCTTTAATCCTGCATTAAATGCACATTAGACCACAAAGCAAAATATCCAACTCTAACTCATCTCATAAGCAAAATATAATCAAAAGTATGCAATAAGTTGTGAGAATATTTGGTTTGACTAAGCTAGGAGGTGAATTAAGGCCCATATAATTACTCAATGATGAGGCTCATCAATTGATCTGAATAGAGAATAGCATCAATCCATGGTATTCATCCACCCATGGTATTGTAAGTGACATTCACCCATGGTATTCATTCACCCATGGCATTTGCCCATGGTATTGTGACATCCACCCATGGTATTCATTCACCCATGGAATTGACCCGTGGTATTGTAACTGAAAAACACTATAAGTAACAAGTCACATTTTGTAAAAGGACAGATGGTCCGCCAAAATGTAGCCTTTATAGTTATTATCGTTTTTAATAAAAAATTTCTTTGTGGTTTTATTTATTGCGAATTCTAATCTTTTTCTTTTGGCAATTCAAGTTTTGAGATCTTGGGGATCTCTCCCCCCAAGATCCATTTCAATTTTCTAGATCTTGGGGGCCTCCCCTCAAGATCCGAATCAGTGGTATTAGAGTAGGTTACAATTCCCTGGGAATGAGGGTTTCATGCATATTTCAGTTTCAAAATTTTGTTGCAATATTCAACAAAATTGAGGGACACACTACAACCTCCACAGAGCACTTTTTTGGGCCAAGCATGAAGAATTTTTCTTTTTTCATTTTTTTGCAGGAATTCTTTTGTGGGCGGCGAGTTTTCGATCAGATATGAAACATTTGGTGCAATATTTACAAAAAAAAGTAATATATCTGGATTTCTTGAGAAAAAATACTTAAATTCAAAAAAAAAAACCGGTCGAATCGGAGTCTGGATGAGGGAGATATCACTGATTTAAAATCAGCTATGTTCTAGAAATTGTTTCTGACGACAACTGGTGGACGGCAATTCTCCTATCATTTTTTGAAGCTTTTGTGCAAAATTTCAGAAAAAGGATTGTAGATCTACGATCCTCTTAAAAAATCACCCAATTTCAAAAAAAAAGGGTCGAATCGGAGTTCGGATGTGGGAGATATCGCTGATTTAAAATCAACTATTTTTTGAGAACTTTTGTGACGGTAGAAAAAAAAAATTGCAGGGCGAATTTGAGATTCTAGATTGTCCAGATAAGGTTTTCCATTACATGAAAAGATGCAAAATGGTCCTTCTGCTTCCAAAAATAGGTTATAATAAATATTCTGAGTTATATTAACTGAGTTATGTCCATTTTAATTTTGGAGTAGTATTCGGAGCGGGTTACCATTGGAGATGTTCCCTCCCACCCCACTTTAGTAGGCACCTCCTTCACATTCATCAGTTTCATCATAGCAGTATTTGGCTTGGGTTATTTGGTGATGTGCCCTCCCACCCTAGGCTATGTAGGCACCTGCTACTTCATCAACAACCAACATCACGGTTATGGGTCAACCGCACAAAATCCTTGTCATCGAAGTCCATTTGCTAGGTCACACACTGTTAGTATCACAGTTGGTCACAAGCATTATAGGGTATCTCTATCCTCGGATCTTCATTTGTCATGATTATGGGTCATCCACAAACCCACACTTCATCGAAGTCCATTTGCTAGGTCGCACACTGTCAGTATCACAGTTGGTCACAAGCATTATAGGGTATCTCTATCCTCAAATCTTCGTTCATCATGGTTATGGATCATCCACAAACCCACACTTCATTAAAGTCCATTTTCTAGGCTACACACTGTCAGAATCACAGTTGGTCACAAGCATTACAGGGTATCTCTATCCTCGGATCTTCATTCATCATGGTTATGGGTTAACCACATAAAACCCTTCTCTTTATTGGCTCTTCATATTCAACAAAGGCTTTGTAGGAGGGAAATTCACGCAATGGGGACCATTGCATCTTAAGGAGGGAGGAATGATCCAAATAGAAAATGGCATCAACCCATGGTATTCGTCCACCCATGGTATTGTAAGTGACATCCACCCATGGTATTCATTCACCCATGGTATTCGCCCATGGTATTGTGACATCCACACATGTTATTCATTCACCCATGGAATTGACCCGTCGTATTATGACATCCACCCATGGTATTCATTCACCCATGGAATTGACCTGTGGTATTGTAACTAAAAAACACTATAAGTAACAAGTCACATTTTGTAAAAGGACAGATGGTCCGCCACAATGTAGCCTTTATAGTTATTCTCGGTTTTAGTAAAAGGTTTCTTTGTGATTTTGTTTATTGGGCATTCTCATCTTTTTCTTTTGGAAATTCAAGTTTTTAGATCTTGGGGGTCTCTCCCCCCAAGATCTAGATCATCAATGCAGCAAGTCAAGGAAGGTGCATGAGCGTTTCTAACACACGGAGGGTGAGGTGAGTGCGCCCCTTGGAAACCTGTGATAGCTCGGAGTTAAGAAGGGAACACACAAGAAAAGATGCACCACAACATGGAAGGGGAGTTAGCTAGCAATCCAAAGTGATGGTTAAACCAATAGCACATTTCAATAAGATTCATACATATATATACAGAAAATAGCTACACATCCATGTGTAAGAAAACTGATACATATATCATTTACAGTAAATAGATATCTGAAATGAAATACAACAAATGCATGAAACGTGTTGGCTCTATTATATTAAGAAGTGTAAGTTCCAGTCATACATACATCCATGACCAACCACTAGTCCCGACAATGGAACTTTATAATTACTACTTCTTGCTCCTCCAAAGAGATATACTAGCTCTCCACAATGGAGAAACCAAGGCTCATTACAATATTGTCCAAGCTTTCGCTAAGATACTCTTATCAGAATCTTAGCTTACCAATCCCCTTGACATTCCCCTTTGTGACCGTTTGTCTATCGTCATGACTCTTCAACTACTATATGAGTGTTACATTCAACTATCGACACTTGAACTTCAACTTGAGAAGATGTTACATTACAATGCACATGTGCCCATGTGAGATGAAATGGCTTGAGCAAGCCATGCAAGACATCACTGGCACTCAGATCGTTGTGGTGAGACCAAATCTTTGACATCCTTGTGATGGTCGATGGTGGTGAACTGATGCCAAGCTTGGTTGTCTGTGATGGTGTCTATGCGCTCAATGGTGACATCCTACTGAAAGTGAACTCTTGCCTCTGTTGCATCCGAGTACATTGATCTGGCCCCTCTGTCCAACTTGTCTAATAGCATGCGCATGGTCATCTTGGGTGCGACTGGACCAACAACATGTTGATGCATAGTGTCTACCCTGATCTCCAAGCATGTGCTGGTGGTCATGTGCATCAACTTGTCAAAATAGATTTTCAGCTCCAGTTGGACTTGCTTCTTATCTTTGCCTTGGTGAGTGTGCCAAATGCATGGGATTTCATGCATGCGCACAATGACATGCATGCTTCTAAAATTTATTGCATGCAATCAACAACACTTCTCACCTTGTCTGCTTTGTGCCAGCTGCTGGGATAGATCTATAACTTGTACGAGCTTAGTTTAATCTGTCTGTGCATGTTGCGCCCCCTATTGTACCTGTTCTTGCTGCAACTCATTCTCTCGTCTATGAAACTCTTGTTCTTCCTTGAGTTTCTTCTTCAACACATGCAACTCCTTCTCTGTTCCTTTCTCTACCTTCGTGTGATGCTCGTGTCATGCCGTCACCTCATAGTCTCAATCTCCAATGCTCCTTTCGTCATGAGTGGATCTACTTTCAACTTGCAGCTTTTCTCCGCCACTATGTTATCAACAACCTTCTTCTTGCACTCAGTGCATGCGAGTGTGTTGCCTTTTGCTGCTGTTGATGGTGCTTCTTGTTGTGATGTCATTTCCATTCATCTTGATATCCTTGTCCATGAACAATTTGATGTCTTCATGGATAGGCAAGTTCATAGACACTTGATCGACTGCATCCCTAGTTATACTCTTAACGGTGTCTTTGACTCTGCTCTCCTGGAAGCTGTTGTACCTATGCTGTTGGGAGGCTGATGAACAACTGTGATGCCTGGAGACATAGAAACACTCATGGCAAGCAATCGTTCAGTCAAATACCAAAAAAAACTTGAGGACTAACTTGCAACATACCTGTGTAATTGATCGTGAAGGTTGCGTAATTTCCGCTGGGAGGTCGGGAGATTGACTGCCAAAACTATGCAAAGCATAGTCTGGGCTATGGGGAGGTTGACTGACCATTGGTACTATGCAATGCACAGTCTAGCCTGACCTTCTAAGGACTGAAACTAAGCAATGCATAGTCCAGCCTGACCTTCTGAGGACTGAAACTACACAATGAGCAATTTTAGTAAGCAGTGACATGCAACCAACAAACTACATTGCGCAGTTTCTGGGGCCAGTGGGTCACTGCCTCCAAGAATTATGCAATAAAATCTTGGAGGTCAATGTTGGGCAAGACTTGCATAGTTTCTGGAGGGAAGGCAGAGCCTTCGCTTTCAGAAATGCATAGTGCTAGCCGGGCAAGGCACAGTCTGGGCCAAGGCAGCCCAGACCGGCCGATGGGTGACTGAAAACATGAGAAGTCTAAATGCATGATGAGATGAGTGCAAACAAGAGTGAATGATCATACATGAAAATAGCAAGTGTAGGATTCAGGAAATGGGAAAGCATGCATGTGTGTGAAGAGAGTCACCACAACGACGACTGTTCGTGCAAAAATAGTGTCATGCATGTGACAACAATGAGATGTGAATGAAAACTGAAACGGTGCTTCTATAAGCTAACATACATCAAAACAACAGCAAGCTCTCACTGAAATCAAGCATTCAGCACTCACCCGAAGCAAAATGCAAAAAGCGACAGAAACGCAGTGCGAGACATGAAAAGCAAGCTTACCCCAAAACAACTGAGTTGAATGTGCAAATGAATCCTAGATACAATGTTGGATGTCAAAGCTGCAAGGTTGGTGTGAGGAATGAGCTCTGTAGTGTCCAGTTGATGAGTTTTGATAAAATCAAGGTTGTGACGTGCATGCCACAAATCTAGGAAAAGCGACACTTGGCGGGAGGTTTATGAAATGATCCTTGCATGTAACCTCCAGCTGCTAAAAATAGATCCCTGAATCAAGGGATGCCTTTGCATTTTTCCTTAGGAGAAGCAGTCCACGCATGCAAATCGGTTCTGCTTGGTCCCATAGGGAATCAGTCAACCTGAAGGCACATGCATCGGTCTACGAGCCTCGAATGAAAATCTATGTAGTTTTTGGGTTGAGAAGAGATGGTTGTCCCAGAGGGATTGGGAATTTTCTGAGAGGAACAAGGGACTGTTTCCCAGGGTTGCGCAATTTCTGGGTTGAGTAGCTGTCCTGTTTCAGACCTCGTAATGTTCTCAAGGAAGCTTGTCTGACTGAATTGCTCAATTTCTAAACCCAACAGGCTTCATGGCTAGATTTGCACAAATTCTACTATTTTCTAGGCTAGTTGTCCCAAAGGGATTGTGTAATTTTTGGGAGCAGCAGGTGACTGCTGCCTAGAATTGTGCAATTTATGGGCTGAGGAGTTGTCCTGGGATGAATTGTGCAATTTTTTAGAGGAAGATTTTCAGGAAGAATTGCGCAATTCTGGAGCCCAGCTGGGTTTGTGCAATTTCTGGAGGGCTGGTTGGTTCCCCTCCAGAATTATGCAATTCCTAGAGGGAGCTGCTCAACCAACAATTGACACTAAGTCCAAAAGGTAGCCTATGAAGGGGGTGGAACAAACTTGCATGCACAAGCTAACAAGAGTCTATGAAACAGTTGAAGTTGATGTGCTTGATAGTGCAAGACATGCTATTAAGGATGGTGGTAGGGAGGCTCCAAAACAAAGCTAAGGAAAAATTTTAGAGGGTGGTTATAGCCACTACAACACTTGGCAACACACTGGTAGAACTCTAGCTCTCTGAATGGACCTTTTTCGTGAAAAGCAAATCTAACACCACCAGAAGTATTGTTCAGTTCTCTGGTTGTCTTGGTTTTCACACTTGCTTGATTGTAAGATGTAACATCTGCCAAGCCCTTGGTCAGTTGACACACATTCCAAGCCAAGCCAACACAGTTTTTTCGATTGGGGATGAGGGGTATATTGGTGCACAAGTCATATGATCATCAAAGTTTTAGTTTCATCTCTGGTGTTGCTCCGCTGCCAACAGGCCTGGACAGTACCCCAACGGAGTCACACAGGAACACAAGCATTGCTCCACTGCCAACAAGCCTGGTCAGTACCCCGGCGGAGTTACTTTCATCGCCTCTCTGCGTAGGAAGCCTTTCTCTTCTTTCAACTTATTCATTTTTCTTTTTTTCGAATTTTTCACATTTTCATTTTTTTCATTTTTCATTTTCGTAATTGTGCATAGCACTTATTTGTTTCAGAGGTGGAAGAGGGATCCCGAATTATTGAGATAAGAAGAGGTTGTTCCTTCAAAGAAGTAGTTTATATATACCTCTGACGTTCTTGTTAAGGTTTTCCCCCTCACCTTACTCTACTTGACTGAGCTGACAAGGATTAACCCAAAAACATCCGACTAGATTAGGTGATACTAGTTCCCGCGCAAGCATTGTGTTTTCACCAAGGTTCACTTCGAACAGTACGTATTTTCCATTTTTGTATCATGGAATGAAAGTAACAAATTATTCATGAGAGATTGGACAACAGATAATGCTTGTTTGCAAACACTACTCCTACTCCTAAGCTAACAATGCATGGGCCAGATCATGTGAAGTGATATTTCCAATGCAGCCACCGGCGAATTGGTCAACCCATGTTGGTGAAGGCATGGTTAACGAACCTCGCAGTTGCACCAACCAGCAAGCATGAAAGATATAACGATGAATATGAACACACTCCAAGCTTAAGTGCGTCCATAGAAAATAAGTAAGTGAAAGTGCATGACATGCACTCTGTGGACTTGCCATGGTGTTGTGCTACACTGCGTGTAGATGTTGAGTGTATGCATTCTCTTGACTATGACATGCAAGCAAACGTGAGAAAGGTAGACCACTTACATTGTGAAAGTGTGCTTGTTATGTAATATTCCTCCAACGCATGAGCGATGGGATCGTGTAGTTAGAGGGGAGGAAGCAAAATCTGGGTGTTAGATTGATATTGAATGCAAAGAAAAGAGTGATGAGGAGCCTTGTGTGTTTCAACAATTTCTTGATTAGAAGTGAAACCAACCTCAGGACAGCCAGGGCCTAACATAACCATCAGCTCAGGTTGAAGTTCCTTGACAGACTGGGGGGTTTCTACTTCGTCGACAAATAAATCATTATAGAAGAGTGCCTTAGACATATTAACAATCATTGAATCAACATCGTGACCGGATGAAGAAGTGGAGAGATCACGACAACCAAGATCACAAAATTCAGGTTGTTTGTCGGCATCCTCATGATTTGATGAATCATGTAGAGGGGTAGATGAGAATCAAGGATGTTCACCCTATGTGGTTTTAGGAATGACAGATGACAGATTGGACATATTTTCAGAGGAAGATCTGTCCTCTCCGCAACGTAATGACATACTGACATCTGATGTGTCCTGTGAATGATCGGAAGTAGAAACATTTAGAAATGAGTTTTCACAGGGGAAATCAAGAGTGGAAGAAACACAAGGGATGCCAGGATAGAGCAAGTGAGGCACGGATGGAAGGGAGTCATCCTTCACCACGAGTTCTTCTTTATATTCCCGTACACACTCATCATGAAATATGGCGCAGGTTGGCTACATAACACCAACTTCGTCAACAACTTGATCCTTGTCCACAGCAAGTGAGAAGTCCTAATGGAAGAACATAATACAGTACAATGCGGAGGATCAACAGAACGTGGGGATGTAGGTTGAGGAAACAAATCCATGTGATAACCAACATGCTTGCAAGCCAAATCTACGTAGATATCAAGAGTAGGTGGGGTGGGAGGATGTGACAATTCAACATATGTGTGTGCATAACCTCCCACATCACTCTGCGATGGTGGAGCTATTTGATGAGGTGAAGGAGGAAAGTCACTTGTGATAGCAACTGTGCCTGCCTGTGATTGTGTAGCTCCATCACCAAAGTGTGTTGAGCGGGATTTGAATGATTTCAAGAATTGTAGATTTTCATATATGTAAAGAAGATACTCAAATCTCCCATCAAGAAATTCCCAATCAATTTCATCTTCGAGGAATTGGTATGCAAGATTACAAAAGTGTGTGTAAAACTGTTTAACGGATTCATCGGGTGCTTTTCGTAATTTCAGAATTTCTTGATCAAGTGCTTTACGGTTAAAGTGATTGAGAGCATGGTCTATCTTTGTGACCAGATGAGCAAGAGAATGAATATATTTTCCAGGTAGTGTGTCACACTAGTGCATTGGGTTCCCTCATAGCGTGTAGAAAAACAACACGTGGGTCATGTATTCTTCAAAGATTCTGTGTTTTTTGCATGATCCTAAAACGCCGACCGTGTGCCTAACCAAGCCTACATGGCCTCCACCATTGTATGTTTTATGTGACAAGTTATTAGTGAGCTTCTTTGAGATACTGAAGTCGTTTCCACAAGACATATACTTTGGAAGAGCAACTCTATAGTTAGTCATGATAGATATATAGAGATTCAAAACAAATGTGAGGACTCAGCTTGTCATCTCGTCCTCCTTCTAGCACCAAAATGTTGACAGTGCTGGAATTGCTAACATGTCAGGGGATCTCCCCGGTAAGAATTCCCAATTAGACCGCATACCGTTTTGTCTAGGAGTCCTAACAGTGGGTCGTATGGTATTGCCTTGACCATGGTTTCACATAGAGGCAAGTAAGATGTCCCTATTGGTAGCAAGGGTGTGACATATGTGGCAAGTCAAGGAAGGTGCATGAGCGGTTATAACACATGGAGGGTGAGGTGATTGCACCCCTTGGAAACCTGTGATAGCTCAGAGTTAAGAAGGGAACACATGAGCAAAGATGAACCACAACATGGAAGGAAAGTTAGCTATAAATCCAAAGTGATGGTTAAACCAACAACACATTTCAGTAAGATTCATATATAAATATACAAAAAATTGCTACACATGCATGCATAAGCAAACATATACATATATCATTTAGAGTAAACAGGTAGCTGAAATACAATACAACAAATGAATGAAACGTGTTGGCTCTATTATATTAAGAAGTGTAAGTTCCATTCATACAATACATCCATGACCAACCACTAGTTCCGACAGCAGAACGTTACAGTCACTGCCCCCTGGTCCTCCAAAGA
Organism: Pinus tabuliformis; assembly: GCA_031772625.1. Lineage (NCBI taxonomy): Eukaryota > Viridiplantae > Streptophyta > Pinopsida > Pinales > Pinaceae > Pinus > Pinus tabuliformis. The sequence continues at coordinate 1,051,016,328 of CM062805.1, read as the reverse complement.
GATATACTAGCTCTCTGCAGTGGAGAAACCAAGGCTCGTTACAATATTATCCAAGCTTTCTCTAAGATACTCCTATTAGAAGCTTGGCTGGCCAAAAGCCTTCCTAATTAGTTATGAGGTTCTATTTATAGCAAAGGTTGGGGTGACCCTTGACATTCCCCTTGGTGATTGTTCGTCTATCCTCATGACTCTTCAACTACTCTATGAATGTTACATTCAACTATTGACACTTGAACTTCCACTTGAAAATATGCTACATTACAGTGCACATGTGCCCATGTGAGAAAAAATGGCTTGAGCAAGCCATGCAAGACATCATTGACACTCAGACAGTTGTGGCGAGACCAACTCTTTGACATCCTTGTGATGGTCGATGGTGGCGAACTGATTCCAATCTTGGTCCTCCATGATGGTGTCCATGCGCTCAATAGTGACATCCTGCTGAAAGTGAACTCTTGCCTCTGTTGCATCTGGGTACACTGATATGGCCCCTCTGTCCAACTTGCCTGATATCATGTACATGGTCATCCTAGGTGTGACCAGACCGACAACATGTTGATGCATAGTTTCTTCCCTGATCTCCAAGCATGTGTTGGTGGTCGAGTGCATCGACATGTCAAAATACATGTTCAGCTCCAATTGGACTTGCTTCTTGTCTTTGCCTTGGTGAGTGTGCCAAATGGGTGGGATCGCATGTGTGCGCACAATGACATGCATGCTACTGAATTCCCTTGCATGTGATCAACAACACTACTCACCTTGTCTGCTCTGTGCCAGCTGCTGGGATGGATCTATAACTTGTACGGGCGCAGTTTCATCCGTTTGTGCATGTTGTGCCCCCTGTTGTACTTGTTCATGCTGCAACTCATTCTCTCGTCTATGCAACTCCTGTTCTTCCTTGAGTTTCTTCTTCAGCACATGCAACTCCTTCTCTGTTCCTTTCTCTACCTTCACTTGATGCTCGTGTCATGCCATCACCTCATAGTCTCAATCTCCAAAGCTGCTTTCGTCATGAGTGGATCTACTTTGAACTTGCAACTTTGCTCCACCTCTATGCTATCAACAACCTTCCTCTTGCACTCACCACATGCGAGTGTGTTGCCTTCTGCTGTTGCTGATGGTGCTTCTCGTTGTGATGTCATTTCCATTCATCTTGATATCCTTGTCCATGAAAAATTTGATGTCTTCGTGGATATGTAAGTTCATATACACTTGATCGACTGCATCCCCAGTTGCACTCTTAACATTGTCTTTGACTCTGCTCTCCTAGAAGTCGTTGTACCTATGTTTTTGGGAGGTTGATGAACACCTATGATGCCTGGAGACGTAGCAAAACTCATGGAAAACAATCTTTCAGTTGAATACCAAAACAAATTTGAGGACTGACTTGCAACATACCTGTGTGATTGATCATGAAGGTTGCGCAATTTCCGTTGGGAGGTTGGGAGACTGAGTGCCAAAACTGCACAAGGCACAGTCTAGGCTGTGGGGAGGTTGACTGACTACTGGAACTACATAATGCATAGTCCAGCCTGGCCTGTTGTGGACTGAAACTGCACAATGCGCAATTTCAGTCAGCAGTGACATGCAACCAGCAAACTGCATTACACAATTTATGGGGCCAGTAGGTCACTGCCTCCAAGAATTGCACACTACAAGCCTGGTGGTCAGTGCTAGGCCAGACTTGTGCAGTTTTTGGAAGGAAGACAAAGCCTTCGATTCCAGAAATGCATAGTGCTAGCCGAGGAAGGCACGGTCCAGGCCAAGGCAACCCAAACCGGCCAACGGGTGACCGAAAACATGAGAAGTTTGAATGCACGATGAGATGAGTGCAAACAAGAGTGAATTATCATACATGAAAATAGCAAGTGCGGGATTCAGGAAATGGGAAAGCATGTATGTGTGTGAAGCAAGTCACTGTAACGGTGATCGTTCGTGCAAAAATAATGTCATGCATGCGACATAAGTGAGATGTGAACGAAAACTGAAACAGTGCTTCTATAAGCTAACATATATCAAAATGACAGAAATCTCTCACTGAAATCAAGCATACAACACTCAACTGAAGCGAAACACAAAAAGCGACAAAAACACAATGCGAGACATGAAAAGCAGGCTTACCCCGAAACAACTGAGTTGAATGTGCCGACAACTCCTAGATGCAATGTGGGATGTCAGAGCTGCAAGGTTGATGTGAGGAATGAGCTCTGCAGTGTCTGGTTGATGAGTTTTGATAAAATCGAGGTTGTGACGTGCATACCACAAATCTAGGAAAAGTGACACTTGGCGGAAAGTTTCTGAAATGATCCTTGCATGTAACCTCTAGCTGCTAAAAATAGATCCTTGAATCAAAGGATACATCTGCATGTTGCCTTGGGAGAAGTAGTCCATGCATGCAAATCCTTTTTTCTCGGTCCCAGAGGGAAACAGTCAACCTAAAGGCACATGCATCGGTCTGCGAGCCTGGGATGAAAATCTGCGTAGTTTTTGGGCTGAGCATAGATGGCTGTCCCAGTGGGATTGTGCAATTTATGAGAGGAACAGGTGATGGTCTCCCAGGATAACGCATTTTCTAGGCTAAGTGTAGGAATTTACAGGGTAAGTTCCTCAGAAAGAACACCAAAAGGACACCGCTCACAACCAGATCACAGATCAATACACCAGTATTTTGACATGGTTAAAACCCTCAAAGAGGGAAACAGTCCACGGCCTGAGCCAACGCGGCCACTTCAGGCAATTTATTAATCAAAGAATGAAAATTTACATAAGCTTCTCTCATGCACGGATTACCCTACAAATGACCCTCCATGCGCTTTAAATAGAATTCATGGACCAATCGGGTGTCAAGCCACGGATCAAGTGTCGGTAATACCGAGGAGAGAATGAACCATCGAATCACTACATATCGTGACCGTCGGATTGTAAGTTACAAAATGTAAAACAGTAAAGAAACACACTTTACCTAACTCTATACCTAACTCTATGCTAGACCAAGTTGTACTTAACTATTTCCTATGTGTCGGAATATCCTAACATCCCCCCTTAAGAACAACTTGGGATAGGATTGAAGGATTTACAAATATGACACAATAGGAGAAGGAAGGAGGCACTAGAGCCTATCCCCCCTTAGTGACAACTTCCTGAACTCCAACCATAAATCGAAGTTTAGTGAACTTCGCCTCTGTGAGAGCCTTTGTGAAGATGTCTGCAACTTGATCATCTGTTGAACAATATTGCACTTCAAGAACATGGTCGTGAATGAGCTTTCTGATGAAGTGCATGTGCAGTTCAATGTGTTTGCTGCGCTGATGTTGAACTGGATCTTTGCATCGCTGAATGGCACTTTGATTATCACACCAAAGTGTAGTCGGATGCTGCTGCTGAAAGCCAAATTCTGACAGGATCTAACGAAGCCACAAGGCTTCCTTACTAGCTTCTACGGCACCACGATACTCTGCTTCTGCTGATGAAAGAGAAATGGCACCCTATTTCTTGCAAGCCCATGTAATAGGTCCTGAACCAAGAGTGAAGACATAACCGGCAGTAGACTTCCGACCATCAGGGTCACCAGCCCAATCAGAATCAGTGAAACCAACCAATAGAGGAGATTCTTTGGCACTGTAATGAATCCCAAACTGAACTGTACCTCGAACATAACGAAGTATTCTTTTAGCTGCTTTCCAATGACTTTCACGGGGGTTTTGCATGAACCGAGCAACAAGGCCAACAGCAAAGGAAAGGTCAGGACGAGTATGGGTTAAATACAAGAGTTTTCCTACAAGTTGACGGTATAAGGTAGCGTCAACTTCAGGAGAAGTACAAGTGACTGAAAGTTTGACTCCAGACTGAAAGGGAGAAGGGGCTGGCTTACAGTCTTCCATGTGAAAATGACGAAGAATATCACAAGCGTACTTGGACTGGGAAAGGGAAATACCCTCCTTGGATTGCAAGACTTGAAGACCGAGAAAATAGTGTAAGTGTCCTAAGTCTGTCATTTCAAATTTCTTTTTAAGGCTGGACTTCACATGGTTTATAAGGTTGGGATCACTACCAGTGAGGATAAGATCATCAACATAAAGAACAAGGATGATAAGAGACTTGCCCACTCTCTTGGTGTAGATAGTATTGTCAGAATGACACCTAGAAAAGCCAGATTCTAAAAGAAAGCTATCCATTTTGGCATACCAAGCCCGAGGAGCTTGCTTGAGACCATAAAGGGATTTCTTAAGTCGACAAACAAGGCTGGAGTCTGTTTGTATGAAGCCAATGGGTTGTTCCATATAGATTTCTTCATGCAAGTCCCCATGCAAGAAGGCAGATTTAACATCCATCTGATGGACTTCCCATTTGAAAGAGGCAGCAAGGGAAAGAACAAGGCGGATAGAGTTCATTTTGGCAACAGGGGAGAAGGTTTCAGTGTAGTCAATTCCTTCAACCTGTGAAAAGCCCTTAGCAACAAGACGAGCTTTATGTTTATCAACTTTCCCATCTGGTCCATACTTGGTTCTGTAAACCCATTTGCATCGAACAAGTTTTCGTCCCTTTGGTAAAGGAACAAGATCCCATGTATCATTTGCCAATAATGAATGATATTCTTCATTCATAGTTGCTTCCCAATCTGGATGGCCTGAAGCTTCTGCAAAGGTGTCAGGATCATAGTTTACTAGAGCTTGAGCCAGTAAAGAAGAGGCTCTCTTGAACTGAGAACGTGTGCGTCGCTGATCTGTAGGATCATCGACAAGATCACCTGCTGCATCTCGAGTAGCACGAACCCATTTTGGAAGCTCAGGAGCTGAAGGAGGATCCTGAGATGGTGGGGGAGGATTGTCATCCTCACTTTCATCATCTGAAGAAGAAATGTTTTCAAAGGTAGAAGAGATAGGGAGAGGTGGCACATCCGCCGGACTAGGCTCGCGGGCCGATATATTTTCATCAAATTTTACATCTCTTCTAATGATAACATTTTTGGACTTAAATGGAATAAGTCTATAGCCTTTGACATCTTCAGAATATCCAACAAAAGTACATTTTTCACTCTTAGGTTCTAAAGCTTTATGCTTTTCATCTGGAATATGGGCCCACGCTTCACTTCCAAAAACACGAAAGTGACTTACATCTGGTTTGATTGAGCTCCATGCTTCTTCTGGAGTGATATTCTTTAAAGCCTTAGTAGGAGTGCGATTTATTATGTAATTTGCACAGTTAATTGCTTCTGCCCAAAAACTAAGACCAAGTCCTTTAGATTGTAGCATACAATTAGCCATTTCCTTTAAGGTGCGATTCTTCCTTTCAGCTACACCATTTTGTTGTGGAGTATATGGAACAGTATGTTGCATTTGAATTCCATTCTCAGTGCAATAGTTGATGAATGTGTTTTTAACATATTCTCCGCCATTATCAGATCTTAACTTAAGAATTTGATGTCCAGATTGTTTTTCAACAAAGGCCTTGAAGGCCAAAAAAGTGTTAAATACTTCACTCTTGAGTTTTAAGAAGTATACCCAAGTGCGTCTGGAGAAATCATCAATGAAAGTTAAGAAATACTTGCAACCAGAGAATGACACAACTGGAAGTGGACCACATAAATCACTATGCACAAGCTGTAAAGGGGCTGAGGCGTGCCAAGAGGCACGTTTTTCAAAACTGTCCCGATGATGTTTTCCGAGTACACATCCGGAACAAACACCATCTCTGCAAGATACCATAGGAAGACCTGTCACCATATTTTCTTTACATAGATGCTGAAGGGAGTGATAGTTTAAGTGACCAAATCGCTCATGCCAAAGTTTGCTCACTTCATCGTTATGAGCAACAAATACTGAGGGAAGATTTGATGACCCAAAGTTGTGAAACTTATACAACCTTGTAGAATCATCAGCAATGCCAGTAGCCAAAATCTGTTTAGGATCTTTTAAGTCCTTGATTACAACATCATGAGGTGAAAATTCAACGATTTTACCTTCACCTGAATGAGTTATCTGATATACAGATAGAAGGTTGCAGGATAAGTTTGGAACACATAATACATCATTAAACTGACCATTGTCTAGATGAACAGTTCCAGTCCCTACAACATTAAGAGATCTATCATCACCAACATATATATTTTTGGTGTTACAATCATTTAAAGAAGAAAACATGGCTTTGTTTTTGGCCATGTGATAAGAAGCTCCAGAATCAATGAGCCACTCATGAGAATGAGAAGAAGAAGATACATTTAATGCATAACCAGACCGAGATGATTGGCAATGACATGCAGAAAGTGCCATTCTTGAAGATGAAGTTGAAGTTGAAGATTGCCCCAAATGAATGTTATGCTTCTTCATTGCTGCTTCCAAGGCTTCCATCTTTTTAAAGCATTTTGATTCTAAGTGGCCATCTCGATTACAAAAATTGCAATGTCTATCAGTCTTCTTCCATTTGTTTTTATTGGTCTTATCATTTTGTTGAAATGATTTTTCATTTTGGGGCTGAAATTGCTTAGGACCCTTGTTTGGTTTAGGACCATTCTTTTTAGGATATGACTTCTTAGGATTCTTTGAATTTGGTTGCTGCTGGGCGGCTAACGCTTTCTTGGAAGAGTTTCCAAGATTAAGAAGACCAAGGTGTAAGAGTTTTTCTTGTTCTCTTATTAAAGAATCACAAAAAGAGTCAAAGGAAGGGGGCTTGTAGTCTTTTCCTTGAGAAATGAAGGCTTCTCTTGTAGAATGGAAGGTGGAAACAAATACAGAGTAGGTTGGTCCCAACTTAGTAAGGATGGAATAAATAAGGTTATTATCTTCTTTCTTAACCTTAACACCTTCCAAAAGATATCTAAGGGTCTTGAACTTAGACAAGAAATCTTCAATGCAAGAAAAATTATTAGGGTCCAATGTAAGAAACTCATTTTCAAGTTGATGGGCTCTAATTTCATTTTTAATCCCAAAAACTTTATTGATTTGTTCCATTGCTTCATGAGGAGTATCAAGTTCTACAATATGGAATCTAAGATCAGGAGAAATAGACATCCCTATCAAACCACGTGCTTGATCTTGTCTATTTTCCCATTTAGCAGCCTTGTCTTCATCTTTCGGTTTCTTCTCTTGGCCTGTGGCTATTCGGTAGAGACCTTTACTTCTAAGTAAATCCTCCATGTAGGACAACCATTGGAAGTAGTTGGTGCTGTCAAGGGTAACTTGGTATTGACTTTCCATTTCAACAGAAACTGAAGCTGAAGATGCTGAAAGTAAGTGTTCCAATGGATAGATCTCGAAAAATTAGGCTGGTTTTAAAAAAAACGGCTCTGAAAAAGGCTTCCGGATGAAGAAGTTATGGCTTTTTGAAAAAAAGTTGTTGAAGTTGCCGACGAAGTGCGGGAATGTGCGGAAATGAAAAAGTCCGCCCCCACAAAATGGAGACTTGAACCCAAGACCTCTACTCTCTTAAAATAGCTTTGAACCAATTGATCTATACAAAAAATTTGAGAGAGAGAGGGGGGGGGGGGTCCTTGGGTTGCGTGCTTGCCTTGAGAAAGCTCTTTTTCCCTACAAAATACAAAACACAAAACCCAACACGGGCATGCAAAGAAAACGAACCTTACGGCTCGAAGTTAGCTTTACCCAAAAAACTAAATATTTTCAAAAATGAACCTTGCGGCTCAAAGTTAGCTTTAGCCGAAAAACTAAATATTTTTCTCAATGTTTCTGATTTTCCGAGATCACACTAAGGTGCAGGGAAAAGAGCATACGCATGAGAAAAAACTTTCCTTTCTGTTTCTGATTTGCCCAGATCGCACAGAGTCGCAGGGCAAAGAGCATACGCAGAAATGAAAGGTATAGATCCGGTTAAAAAAAAAAGCTAAATAAACCGAAACCGAAATAAGCAGAGAGAAAATAACAGTAAACTGCAAATAAACATTGTATACCTCCAGATCTTAAAAATGATGCAGCTAGGGCTACCGGAAACCTTTTCGCGTGAAACGAAAGGGGTTCCTCACTGGAAAAGATGCTCCAAACACAACAGAGCAGTCCTCTCGGCCCGAAAGCAGTCAAAAACAGCAGATCTAGGAAACAGCAGTCGGATGCAGTTCTACCGGCTTCAGATTTGGATCACCAACGGACGCGGCCCTCAAATAGCTCTGATACCATGTAGGAATTTACAAGGTAAGTTCCTCAGAAAGAACACCAAAAGGACACTGCTCACAACCAGATCACAGATCAATACACCAGTATTTTGACGTGGTTAAAACCCTCAAAGAGGGAAACAGTCCACGGCCTGAGCCAACGTGGCCACTTCAGGCAATTTATTAATCAAAGAATGAAAATTTACATAAGCTTCTCTCATGCACGGATTACCCTACAAATGACCCTCCATGCACTTTAAATAGAATTCATGGACCAATCGGGTGTAAAGCCATGGATCAAGTGTTGGTAATACCGAGGAGAGAATGAACCGTCGGATTGTAAGTTACAAAATGTACAACGGTAAAGAAACACACTTTACCTAACTCTATACCTAACTCTATACTAGACCAAGTTGTACTTAACTATTTCCTATGTGTCGGAATATCCTAACACTAAGCAGCTTTCCTAGGTCATACCTTGCAACTTGCTCAAGGAAGCCTGTATGACAGTATTGCACAATTTCTGAGCCCAGCAGGTTACCTAGCTGGATTTGCACAAATTCTCCTAGTTGTTGCACTGGTTGTCCCAAATGGATTGTGTAATTTCTAGGAGAAGCAAGTGACTGTTGCCCATAATTGCGCAATTTCTGGGCTGAGTAGTTGTCCTGGGATGAATTGCACATTTTTTGAGAGGAAGACTGTCAGGAGGAATTGCGCAATTCTAGAGCCCAGCTGGGTTTTCGCAATTTCTAGAGAGAAGGTTGGTTCCCCTCCAAAATTGTGCAATTCCCAGAGGGAGATGCTCAACCAACAGCTAACACTAAGTTCGGAAAGCAACCTGTGAAGGGGGTGGAATAAATTTGCATGCACAGGCTAACAAGACTCTATGAAATAGCTGAAGATGATGTGCTTGACAGTGCAAGACATGCTACTGAGGATGGTTGGTAGGGAGGCTCCAAAATGAAGCTAAGGCAAAATTTTGGAGGATGGTTGTAGCCGCTACAATAGATTAGAACCCACTCCTTGGTCGTAGTTGTTTTTATGTTATGCCTGATATAGTATTTTTGTTATTTCATTTCCTTTGCTTTCCTAACGAAGGAAATATAGTCACGATCAATTAATTGGACTATTATGTGTCATTTAATCAACTTACCACTACGAGGAATTTTTTCCCACTTGTTCGAGATAACCCTGGGAGTTAAAAAAGTGTTGGTGTAGGATTATTCAAAATCTCATCCCTTATTAGTTTTTTTCCTTTACCCCCACTTGACATTCCTTCTTTTTCTACCACTACTCCTATGCACATGATCTCTTCTATCACTTATGGACCCCATAGATCTTCTGACCATTGGGAGATGCCTTCTTATATAGATGTAGATCAGCATGGTGAGCACATGTCACCTTTTGTGGATGATATTGCCTCTCCAAAAATCCTATTAGTGCATCCTGACGTTGGTCAAAATCTCCATCCTAATATGGAATATGACCAATATCCTTTTCCCACATGGGTTGTGCCTCCACCTCTTACACGTGACTCCCTTGATGATGAGTCTTATTCTCAACAAGTCATCTCGGAGGTTGTGGATTCACCTATTGATCATCCTAGGGACATTATGCCTCTTCATGCCTCTAGTCTTCCCGACTTGGAAAAGGTATATATTGGCAAACAAAATCTTGAATTGACCCAAGGGGCATCTCCCTAGACCTCCTTGGAAGTGCCACCCATGGACTGAGTCAATTCTTGGGTTTTTAATGTTGAACTTGCTAATGAATTTTCCAACTCACATCCCCCTATTGATGAGTGTCCTGTACCCCCTTTATGTCTTGATCTTTTATGTCAAGGAGCTCCACTAGCTCACAAGACCACTCACCTTATATTTCCTGGGTCATTCTAGATAATGCTATGGTTCTAGGTGTTCCTTGGCATCATCAACCTTTAGGAATCAAGAAATTCAACTTTCTATGGCATGGCCCCTTCATGGTGTGCCATATGGTACCTCCACTCCTCCATGAGTTCATGTATGGGAATACTTGGCATGTGCCTGATAGTGGACACACTTTGACATGATCTTTTAGGCTAATTTACGCTTGTACATATTGTACATAAGAGAATGTGTAATCCTTTTATCTCTTTTTTGGTGTGTGCAATCTCTTTTCTAGTCCATCATATATGCCAAAAATCCAAAAATTTATAATATTCAAACAATGAAAAAATATATGGTCCTATTTTTACCAAATCCATGTTCATTTCTATTATTTATGTGATTTAACCATGGATCTAGCCTTCCTAGATGGTTTTTACAAGATCTGGTGGCATTTTTTATTGCAACACCCATTGGACCTTAGGTGTGTTTCTATAAACTTAGAATATAGGAGTAGCTCATATATGATCATCACTAATGCATTATTGGGTTTTAGCTTGCCTAGGATCTGTACCATACATATGAGTCTATCTACTCCTCTGGCCTATTAATCTTCCAATCATATGGAGCATGCTTCAATTCCTCCTTCCTTGTTGAACGATATCATGTGGTGCTCATTAGTCATTCTTCCTAATCACTCTTGTGTCACGTTATTACATGTTCAAGGGAAGTCTTAGCTTGTGTTGGCCATTTGCAGTTGCTTTTTTACCTTTTTGAGTTAGCCATACTTGTATCAGTTGTACTTCATTATATCATGCCTTCATTTATTTACTACATCATCTCGATCTATTCCCTATCAATTAATGGGGGATACATCATGGCCCTCCTTTGATAGATCTTCTTCTGTCAACTTTAGCTCATTATCTAGGAGCTTGATCTAGGAACCAATAGTAACTTAGAGCTTACATACCTTAGTGGCAGGTTTTGTAGAAATTCTGCAAATTCTCTACAAATCTCGTTATAAGACCATGTAGAAAATATGACCATAGATTAACCCGAGAATGCAATATAACCAAAGAAAAATACTATAATATACTTCTACTATCAATTTGCTTTGTGGAAGCTTAAAGATTGAGTTGAATCAAAGCTGAACACATATGACCATAAGAAGAAGAATCAATGCAAAAATACACATGAAAATACTTTGGGGAAAGCCTCAGCTAAAACCCCACTATCTGTATTATCATACAAGGTGGAAATACATAGAGATTATACAAAGCCTTAGCTCTCACAGTGAGCCAGCTCTTAGTACAATCCTCACAGATGCTCACAGGCAATCCTGGCTTCTCACACGCCTTCCTCTCTTCCCTCCAAGCTCCTATTTCCTTGCGTTGTTCCTCTGGGATGATCTTCTCCAACCAAGTGGAAAACTGATCTCACACCCTGTATGAACTGCAGAACCCTCAAGGAACCTTATTCCTTCTGCATGCATGAGTTTCCTTTATACAAAAACACATGCAACTGATAGTACATTGTCCTTGTCTTTAATCTCAACTAGGTCTTTCTCATAATAGACATGCATGAGTTTCTGATGAGGGAATCTTCAGTTATCTAGAGTACACTAGTTGAGTGCATGCATGCATCAACTGACTGATAACTCACAATTAGTTCCTCAAATAGTTTGGAACTAATTTAACTGGACTTAACTTAGTAAACTGAGTTAACTAATTATAACTCAAATATAACTCAATCTTATCTCCTTAATTAAGGGATAATCTCCTTAATTTAAGGGATAACTCTTGGATGACTTCAGAAATACTTCTAACTTGAATTTCTTGAACTAATTAATCCATAATGAATTAATTAAATATTTCCAAGTAGCTGGTGAGACTAAATTCGATTTTAATTCACAATTTTGATTCAAGGACAAATTAAAATTGGAATTTCTGGATTCTATTTTTATCATTTCTTATTGCTATTTTCAACACTCCCTCTCAACAAGAAATGAATTCAACTCGATCCCGATCATGAACCTTTGGAATGTTATGCATGTAACACTTGTCTCTAGTGTTGTTGCTCTAGCAACTCCAGAAACAAAAAAAACATCCAACCTGAATCAGTATGATGCATCTGTCATCAAAGTCTCTGAGTGTTATTGCCTCCGTCAACTGAAAACTTTGCACTTCCGCTGACTCTGCCTTTCTGCACTGTTGTCAATCCTTCTTTGCGCTCTTCAGTATCTAACTACTCTAGCCTATGTCACTTTGATCTCTGACTGCATCAATCCCACTGATTCCTCCCGCTACTATGTACTTTGGGTTCTTGTAGCAAGGTACGATCCATAAGATAAAACCTCTCAATGGACCTTGCCCAATTTCAGCCTTCTTGGGACTCAGCCTTCTTGGGACTATCACTTCACATCGCCCCACCTCACACCTAGAGGTGTGGCTGCATGTGATCCCTCTTCCCACTTGGATCAAAATTTCCCCCCTAATGGAGGTATCTACATGAGTGGATCTCTTCACTCAGTCTCCTCTCTGCTTCTCCAGTTGTGGCTCCTCCACAATTGTCTGAGACTTCTTCTGGGACTGCATGTTGAGAGGTAATTTACTCTCCCTCTCAACCACCAAGTCTCTAATATTTTCCTTGCTCCTCAAGGCTTTGCATGCATCTTGAACCTCAAGAGCATACAGGTTCTTAACTCGTGAACCAATCTTCTTCACCTATCTCGTGGTGATGTGTCTAAGGAAAACCTTTCCCTTACTAAAGACAACATCGTAGCCTTTGTCCTCCAACATCGCAACCGATACCAAGTTATTATTCAGTCTAGGCACATACTTCACATCTATCAAGGTGATAGGAGGTCCATGCTCCCTCTGAAAAGCAACTGTGCCCACTCCTGAAACACTATACCTTTCATCATCACCCATCTCTATACGCATCTTGAGGTCTTTCTCCTCCAAGGTACTGAATAACTTTTTATCACCGGTCATGTGGAATGAGGCTCCACTGTCAAGATACCAAACACAACCCATCATCGATAAAACCATGCATGCGATGAGGGTAAATTCCATTTCGAACTGAGAGGCTAATGCCTCACCTTCCGATCCTACCGGTGATCCCTTCTTGGACTTCTTCGATGGGCAATTAGTCGCATAATGTCCCATCTCAATTGAAGTATGATATGAATTCGATTTGCACCTGCAACCCTGAACTTCAAACTTCGAATTCTCTTCTCCGTATACTTTTCATAACTTTGATAAACTAGGCTCTGATACCATGTAGAAATTTCTCTATAGATCAGCTAGCTCTGATACCATGTATAAATTCTGTAAATTCTCTACAAATCTAGTTCTAAGTCCATGTAGAAAATATGACTGTAGATTAACCCGATAATGCAATATAACCAAAGCAAAATACTATAATCTACTTCAACTATCAATTTGCTTTGCAGAATCTTAAACATTGAGCTGAATCAAAGCTAAACACATATAACCATAAGAAGAAAAATAAATCCACAATACACATGAAAATACTTTGGGGAAAGCCTCAGCTAAAAATCCCACTATCTGTATTATCATATAAGGTGGAAATACATAGAGATTATACAAAGCCTTAGCTCTCACAGCTAGCCAGCTCTCAGTACAATCCTCACAGATGCTCACAGGAAATCCTGGCTTCTCACAAGCCTTCCTCTCTGCCCTCCAAGCTCCTATTTCCTTGCGTTGTTCCTCTAGTATGATCTTCTCCAACCAAGTGGAAAATTGATCTCACACACTAATCTCACACCCTGTATGAACTGCGCAATCCTCAAGGAACCTTATTCCTTCTACATGCATGAGTTTCCTTTATAGGAAAACACATGCAACTGATAGTACATTGTCCTTGTCTTTAATCTCAACTGGGTCTTTCTCAGAATAGACATGCATGAGTTTTTGATGAGGGGGATCTTCAATTATATGGGGTACACTAGTTGAGTGCATGCATGCATCAACTGACTGATAACTCATAATTAGTTCCTCAAATAGTTTGGAACTAATTTAACTGGACTTAACTCAGTAAGCTGAGTTAACTAATTACAACTCAAATATAACTCAATCTTATCTCCTTAATTAAAGGATAATCTCTTTAATTTAAGGGATAACTCCTGCATGACTTTAGAAAGACTTCTAACTTGAATTTCTCCAACTAATTAATCCATAATGAATTAATTAATTATTTCCAAGTCGCTAGTGAGACTAAATTTGATTTTAATTCAAGGACAAATTAAAATTGGAATTTCAGGATTCTATTTGTATCATTTCTTATTGCTATTTTCAACAAGTTTCCTTAAAATCGAAAGTGAATTTACATCATTATCTCCTGATCATTCGATTTCACAAGTGTTCAACACCAACTCATATATTCACACTTAGTGGAATGTACTATGTACCTTCAGGTCCATTTTTATGATTGGTGGGTCCCCTCACATCTATTAATGGTATATCTCACTGACCGGTAATCAGACGGTTTCTACCATGCTCAACATCAACTCATCTATTCACATGTTGTAGATTCGTACCATCGGGGTTATTTTGAAGAGTTTGAGTTAGGGACATTTCACTCTTATATGACACCCTTCCTTGGTTGTATTGGAGTTATGTATTCATTATATATTGATCAGGTGCTCAACTTTATGCTCAAATATAAAATTGTTAGAATCATATTAAACTTAGCTTCAGATCGAAGAGATCATCATTTTGAATCCAACAGTGTGAACAGAACTCAAATCCGAGCTCGTATGAAAAAATTATAGCAAGTCAAAGTTCAAGTTTGAATTGTCTACATGGCAGGATTAGATAAAGTGGAAAAGGTCCTATTGAATGAGGAGGTGCCAAGTGGCAGGACGCCATTGGCCTTAGCATATCACATATCGCATATTGTAGGTGGATTGGGTTAAGAATCGGTCCTCAGGCAATTGTAATTACGATTTGCAATATCATATATCGCAATTGCAAGAAAGGCGGAGTTATAGAATCGCCACCTGAAACAGTCAGGGTTGTGATGTGATATATCAATCGCATATCGCAGCCAGTACCCACTGATATATATATGATAGAGGGATTATCTACCGATAGCGAAATGCGATGAGTTCCGATAGCGATAAGACCCCAGGCGCGATATTTTATATGTTGCAATTTATACTCCTGTTGGGTCTGTGATATTGCTATTGCAACATTCTGTCGTGTTAACAAGAACTTCAGCTCGCCAAACCACACCAATTGTGATGAGTGATAAGTTCCTAGATGCAATACATTTATGAGCTATAGTTTAAGTTCCCGTCGGGTCTACGATATCGCATCGCATAATCTCTGCTTTGTTTACAAGACCATCACTGGGTTTTTATGTCAATTGCGTTTAGCAATATAGCCGATAGGTTATGGCCCATGATGCAATCAAATTATTTCTCAGTTAGGGGATTTTGGAGTGAATTTGTAGGATTATGTCGGTTTTGGAGAAATTTGTGGAACAAATAGTGGGAGAACTAGGAGAAGTCATAACTTCTTCAGTTCTTATCCAAATTGGATGCAAAAAGAGGCTAGATAACCATTTTTGAGCATTTTGAACTCATTGAGATAGGTTTTAGAGGCATTTGAGCATTGTAAACACACTTTTGTTGTAATTTTGAGCATAATAGAGAGGCCTAAGCATTGGAAGCTGGACCAAGGAGACGTAGCCCAGGAGGGGTGAACTCCTCATCAAATCTCTATGTTGTGTGTTGTATTTTGATGTTCTTTGCTATTTTTTTGCTTATGTTCAACATATGTTTTATGTTAAATTGTTTATAAAATTTACATAAGAAACTCTCATGGGAATCAATTAATTTAGCAAAATTGTGAATCCTTAAGCACTTGATAAGAAAATGATAAGCATCTTGAGTTTTATTCTGAATGGGGAATTAGCATATCATTACTAATCTTCTCCATTTCAGATCAAGTTGGTATCAGAGGACTGGTTTTTGCTTACTATATTTTCTTGTGCAAAAGAAGGATTTAATTATTTGCTTGTTTTATGTCATGCTAACAAGGTTAAAACTCAAAAGAGGTGAAGCAAAGCTGGTTTGAAGCCCTTAAGTTGGGTCAAGGGGAAGAAGAGCAAGGTTTCCAAAGTCCTCTACATCGGTACATCCTCAAATTGCAGAAGTTGCATTTGAGTATTTAGAGACCATGACTCATGAAGGAGAACCTACAAACATGACATAAGATTAGAAGACCTTCAGAAAGGCTTTCTTTGATATGACAGAGATTAAGTTCCTCTGTGAAGAGAGGAATAGTAGATTGTAAGGAGAAAGTTCCAAATTTCCCAAAGGAGAAGGTTCTTCAGGAGGAGGTAATGGAAAAGGAGGTAATGGGAATGGATACAAGCCTCCACCCTCTCCACCATCTTCTTCATCTTCTACTTCACAAGCATCTTCACACTCTTCCACTAATACAACCCTTACTCATACTCATCATCATTCTGCAAAAGGAACTGGTAAATCACCTTTTCTAAAGCTTGATGTTAAATTCGAGTTGCCTATGTACAATGGAGAAGTTAATGCAGAAAAGCTGGATAACTGGATTCGTCAGTTGGAGGTGTATTGTAGAATTCAAAACCTTCAAGAGGATGATATCAAAATTCAGTTGGCTTCATTGAGAATGGAGGGTGCAACACTCATTTGGTGGGAAGCAAGGACTCAAGATGAGATCAAAAAACATGTTAATATCTCTATTATTTGGTATCATTTCATTGCTGCTATAAAAGGCCAATTCTACCCTTTAGCTCATATGCAAAAAGCTATCATGAATTGGAAAAATTTCAAACAGTTAAAAGGTCAAAATGTGTAAGAGTATACTCAAGAGTTTATGAGAAGAGCTCTTATGTTAGAAGTAGACTTATAGTCACAAGATACTTTGTTGAAATATATAGGAGGTTTGCATAGCTATCTTCGACACACCATTCTTATGTTTAATCCCACGAATCTTGATGAGGTTTGTGTTCAATCTACACACCTTGAAGCAAGATGAAAAAATGTACAAGAAGCCATTCTAGAGTGGTGGAAAAGGAAAGAAATTTAAAGGAAAGTAAAAGAAAAATGCTTATGTTAAGAAAGAAGGGGAGAAACCTGTGTGCGATAATTGTTCCAAAGAGGGCCATGATAAAGCGCATTGCTGGAAGCTTCATCCTGAATTACGACCGAAGAAATTTATCAATAAAGGGAAACATAAGACCAACACTTTTGTACAACAAGATTTGGGTTCTAACTCAGGTGATGAAACCAAGATTTCAGCCACAATCACTAAGGGAAAATTCCTAGCAAAAGCAAGCAAAGAGGAATTCGTGGCAAACATTAGTGCAACAAATAACTCCAACAACGTTTCAAATGAGGAAAACAGAATTGAGTTGTTCCACATCATATTTTATTTCCAAACACACCAAGATTGATACATTGTTTGAAAGTGGATCCTAGGCAAATTTAAATTCTACAGAATTGGTTAAGAAGTTGAATCTAGAAACTGTGCCTCATCATAAACCGTATCCATTGGGTTGGATAACTAAGGATGCCAATATTTAGGTCACACGGAAATGCATTTTCAGGTTTTCAACTACCGCCAATTTCGTTGATGAAGTCAAATTAGATGTGGTGCCGCTGGATATTTCTAGAATTGTGTTGGGAAACTCGTATCTGTATGATAGGAAATTCGTTTTCCATAGATTTGAGAACAAATATCTTTTGTTCAAAGACGGAGTGGAGTATATTGTGAGAGCCCATCATAGGAAACTTAACCTGTCTTTCGCAAGCACAGGGCAAATAAAGCAACTGGTCAATTCCAACAAGAGCCTTGTGCTCCTTGTGATCAAGCAGAAGAATGACATGGAGCATGAATCCTTTGTAGGTTGTGATGTGAAGTTGAAAGTTTAATTGGTTGATGTGGTCAATCAATATGGATACATGTTGTTGGGCCTAGGAATTATCCTTAAAATACATTCACTTTCACTTCATTCACACATTTTCTCACCTCTATTCCACCACCATGTCACCACATCAGCTTCACTTTCATCATTGTATGGGTTACCTTTGTGTTTTCCAACACATTATTAATTCTTAGTATTTTTAAGAGAATTTTTGGTTAAACTTTAGAAAATAATCTCCATATACTTATACCTAACAATTAGAATGAGTTTTTTGACATGTGTAGGTACAAAGGAAGCTTCCAAGGCATATTTATGTGGCACTCTATGTTCAAATTCGAATTTGAGGAGATCATGGACCTCATGGAGAAGATCATGGACCTCATGGAGGAGATCATGGAGGATAGGGTTATGTGTCACCATTGGTTGAGAAATATGTGGGTCAAAGGAGGGAATAGTGGATTTACATTTATGAGTTTGTTATCATAGCTTTTGTATAAATAGGAGTGTTATCTCCTTCATTTGTAATCTTCATTTTGTAATCTTAATTTTTAGAATCTAGAAACTTAGTCCTTCATTTGTAACTTTAGATTTTAGAATCATTGTAATGTAGAGTTTAGGACCTCTTGGAATGTAGAACTTGGAGCTTGTAATTGCAATTTGCAATTGACGATAAATAAAGTGGATTGGATTTTCTTCTACATTTGACTTCTTTCTAAAGCATGCTTGTGGAGCTATGGAGGGCCCCCATTGCCTCACTTGCATACTTGTTTTGGTATAGTAAGATTTCTTTCATTTATGTTTTTAATTTCATTAGTTTAAAGATTTTGATGCTGGAAATATAAATGAATAGTCTCTTGTAAGAGAGATTTAATATTTCCTATAATCAATTTGAATTATGTTTAAATGCCTTCATTTCTTAGTTAATTGGTTAAGATATTAGAAATATTAATGAACAGTCTCTCGTAAGGGAGCTTTAATATTTCTTACACCTGTCACAATGTATTTAGATTTCATTTTGATTAAATGATTAAATAGGTGTTGGAAATCCCAATGAAAGACCTCCTGTAAGGGAGCTTTGGCATTTCTTCACCTAGATTAGTTTAGTTTGTCTCTAAGTCCATATATATTGGATGATCCTTGAAGTTTACTTACTTGGATTGATAGTAAATGAAACTCTAATTTGCATCCGCATTTTAGACCAAACATTTTGGCGTCATTGCCGGGGAGGATGATTTAGAGATAGACTTAGGAAGTCATTTTTATTGCAATTTCTTTTTATGGACTAACTTGTGAAACCTGGTGATAGCAAGATTTTCATAAAGGAGTTCAAGTTGAGTTTTTGATTTTTTCTTTTTCCTACTTAGTTAGTTTCAAATTCAGTTTTTAAACCCCCCATTTCTTACTAATCCATCTACATATGAGAAAATTAAAGATGTTGAACAGGTACATCTTGGAGAGCAAGGATAATATCAAAGACTGGTTTCAAAAGAACCTTGCGCCAAATCCAAGGATCAAACATGTTACTCACATCCTTGCAAACAATCAAGTAAAAATTTAAATTTAGATGTGAGCATTTCTGAATTTTTAGTCCGTAGATGGCTTCACTGGAAGCATTCTTTTACCTAAGAAATAAAAAAAAACTTTCAAGTTAAAATAGAATAGATTAGCAAAATAAAACCAGATCTAGTAGAGTTTTCTTTTAGTCTTCTTTTTTTTAAACATAAAAATAATAAAAAAATCATCATCATTTTTCATAAATAAATTTACATCCACGCTAACTTGCAAAAATAAAATAAAATAAAAAAATCAATATGTTAGCATGCTCTCTTCTTGCGCTTCAAGCGATTAGGAAGATCATAAAATATATTGATTTATTTTCAAAATTAAATAAAAAAAATTTCTTGCTGGGAATGTGCTGGAATCATTTCTTTGTCATGCACATTCGAGGAGACATCCAACACAAAGAGGGAGATGAGCTAATTTTCAAGGTATATTTTTATCAAAAATGGATTGTTAACAACATCAGGACTTGGACTAAAATTATGCTTTTGATTATCCATAATCCATTTCATTTGGCATGAATTTTTGCATAAGAATCATCAAGGAATTGGCCATTCCTTGATGAACACACTAATGTTTTTTATGCCAAGTTTTCTTTGCAGATTTCGGATGATCAACTGACCATTAAGGAAACTAATTGTGCACTAACAAGGTTAAAATTTTGGTCATTGTGAATTGGCCGATACCCAAATCAGTCACAAAAGTAAGGATTTTCCTTGGAGCAGCGTAGTGTTGGAGGAAGTTCATTGCCAATTTCTCTTCCATAGCAGCTCCACTACATTCTTTGACCAACGTGAAGGTTGTCTTCCAGTGGAGAGGCAAACAACAAAAAACATTTGATGCTTTAAAACAAAAGATCATTTCAACCCCAGTTTTAGCATTGCTAGATTTGTAACAACCATTTGAAATACAAATAAATGCAAGTGACTAGGCCATGGGTGCAGTTCTTTTACAACATGGTAAGCCCATTTCATTTCATTTTGATATTCTTAATGGTGTTGTTATTAACTATCCTACATAGGATAAAGAGATTTACGCATTAGTGCAAAGTGTGAAGAAATGGAAACATTATTTAATGGGAAAAGAAACCATTTTTCACACCGATCATCAACCTTTGAAATATCAGTAATCTCAAACAACATTGCGGCAATCAAGGCACTTTCGTTATATGGGATTATTATAGAAATTCCACTTGGTAATCAGGTATAAGAAAGGTATTTATAACATAGTTGCTGATATGCTTTCTACACCGATTGTTAATGTAGCCATTTTACTCAAGAACAATTATGTTTTCCTGAGAGTTATGTTGAACAATACGCACATGATGCTAACTTTCAAGAGGTATATTCAAACTTGAGTCAAGGCCACCAAGTTGAGGAATTAGACTACCATGTACATGATAATTTGTTGTATCATTTGGGAAAACTTTTTGTTCCACAGGGAGAGAGAGTAAATGTCACAAGGGAAGTGCACACTTCTCTTATTGCTGGACATTTTGGTGTATGTAAAATAATGGAAAATATTTAGAGGTATTTTTACTGGCCTCGTATGCTTGAAAGTGTTTCATGTTTTATCAAAGTTTGTTCATTTTGTCCAATCAGTAAGCCTAATAATAGGAAACTAGGATTGTACACACCACTTCCAATGCCTTCATGTCCATGGGAAAGCGTTTCTATGGATTTTGTAGGAGGTCTTCCTTTATCAAGAAAAGGTTATGATTATTTATATGTAGTTGTGGATAGGTTCAGCAAGATGTGCATACTAATGCCTTGTAAAAAAACAGATTATGCTGAACAAACAACTCCACTTTTCTTTCAAAATGTATGGGTTCATTTTGGATTACCTACTTCTATTGTAAGTGATCGTGATTCCCGATTTGTTGGGAACTTTTGGTCAAGTTTATGGAACGTGATGGAAACCAAGTTGAAGAAAAGTACAACCTTCCATTTGCAATCAGATGGTCAAAGTGAAGTGGTTAACATGACAGTTATTCATTTTCTAAGAGGATATTGTAGCAAACATCCCAAGTTGTGGGATGAATAGTTGCATTATATTCAGCATGCTTACAACCGAGAAAAACACTCTTCTACTCTAACTTTTCCTTTTGAGGCATGTCTTGGTTATTTTCCTAAATCACCTTTGGATTTAATCTTTGAGAAATATGTAGCTCTATATGGACATAGTGACATAGACAAAGAAAAGAAATTCATTGAGAAAATTCAGTTGATTCGCCAAACAGTTCAAGAACAATTAGAAAAGACTCAAGGCAAGTATAATGCAAGGCATGAGAAGCATCATGTGGATCATCAATTTCAAGTAGGTGATGAAGTTTGGCTTTACATTAGCAAGGAAAGGCTTCAAGGTGAAGGTAAAACGTTGAAACCAATCTGTTATGGTCCATTTAAAATTCTGGAAAAGATTGGTAATAATGCTTTCAAGCTTGATTTTCCTTCATATATGGAAATTGATTCCATTGTTAATGTTGAAAATTTGAGATTGTATGAGCCTCCTTTGATTCAAGATCAAGGATAAAGTGTATAGATTCCATCAATTGAAGATTTTTCTCCAGAATTTCTTGATGAGCTTTAGCAAGACACCATAGTTGATAAAAGAACGAGGTCATCAAAGAGGGGAAATTTTGATTATCTTCGAGTGGGTCTCAAAGGTACAAATCCATCAAAGGCCAAATGGATTGAAGAGGGTAAGGTGATGGAATAGTACCCTCATATGTTCAATAACTGAATATAATATTTTGGGGTCCAAAAGGCTTCCAATGCGGAGGAGTGATTAGGTGCTCAAGTTTATACTCAAAAATCAAAGTGTCAGAATCTTGTTAAGCTCAGCTTTAGATCGAAGAGCTCATCATTCTGAATCCAATGGAGAAAATGACACTCAAATATGAGCTCGTACGCAAAAGTTAGAGCAAGTCAAAGTTCAAGTTTGGCTTGTCTACATGGCAGGATTGGATTACGTGGCAAAGGTCTCACTGAATGAGGAGGTGCTAAGTAGCATGCTGCCATTGGCCCTCGCATATCACATATCGCAGGTTGCAGGTGGATCGGGTTAAAAATCAGCCCCCGGGTAGTGTTGATTGCAATTTACGATATTGTATATCACAATCGCAGGAAAGGAGGAATTATAGAATCGGCCCCCGGCACAGTCAAGGTTGCGATGCGATATATCACAATCGCATATTGCACCCAGTACCCGCTAATATATATATGGTACAAAAATTATCCTCCAATAGAGAAATGCGATGAGTTCCAATAGTGATAAAACCTTGGACGCAATATTTTATATGTTGCATTTTATACTCCCATCGAGTCCGCAATATCGCTATTGCAACATTTCGCCATGTTAACAAGACCTTCAGCTCACCAAACCTTGTCGATTGTGATGAGCAATAAGTTCCCAAATGCAATACATTTATGAGCCACAATTTAAGTTCCCGTCGGGTCCGCCGATATCGCATCGCACAATCGTTTCTTTGTTTACAAGACCATGCGCTAGTTTTTTACGTCGATTGCGATTTTTGATAAGGCTAACAAGTTATGGCCCATGGCAAGGCCAAATTCTCACTCGGTTGGTGGATTTTGGAGTGAATTTGTAGGATTATGTCGGTTTTGGAGCAATTTGTGGAACAAATAGTGGGAGAACTAGGAGAAGTCATAACTTCTTCAGTTCTTATCCAAATTTGATGCAAAAAGAGGCTAGATAGCCATTTTTGAGCATTCTGAATTCATTGAGATAGGTTTCAGAGGCATTTGAGCATTTTAAACACACTTTTTTTGTAATTTTGAGCATAATAGAGAGGACCAAGCATTGGAAATTGGACCAAGGAGAAGTAGCCCAGGAGGGGTGAACTCCTCATCAAAACTTTGTGTTGTGTGTTGTATTTTGATGTTTGTTGCTATTATTTTACTGTTTTTTAGCATATGTTTTATGTTAAATTGTCTATAACATTTACATAAGAAACCCTCATGGGAATCAATTAATTTAGCAAAATTGTGAATCCTTAAGCACTTGATAAGCAAATGATAAGCATATTGGGTTTTATTCTGAATGGAGAGTTAGCACAACATTAATAATCTGCTCCATTTTAGATCATGTACATTGAGGACTACTCTAAGACACCTCCCATATGTTATGTGTCCATAGTCCTACTGACATATACTATGACATAGATCCACACTCTATTTTCTAGTGGCTATGATATTTTTGATTTGTCACATGGATCCACTATGTATTTTTTATGGCCATGTCCTAGCATTTCATGTCATGGATCTGTAGTGTATGTTTGGTGGCCATGTTTAGTTTTCTCTTTATGACCGAGCATGGGTATGCCCACCTTAGAGATGTTATCAGAAGAGTTGAGACTTCAACACTTGATTTCCTATGATCCAACTTCACAGTCTTGGCTCCTTCCTCCCATTTTGAGCTTTGAGTTTTGTTGTAATGCATTTCAGCCATCAGTTTCTCTTTTGACCTCATGCA
This sequence comes from Pinus tabuliformis, assembly GCA_031772625.1. Taxonomy (NCBI): domain Eukaryota; kingdom Viridiplantae; phylum Streptophyta; class Pinopsida; order Pinales; family Pinaceae; genus Pinus; species Pinus tabuliformis. The sequence continues at coordinate 1,050,992,376 of CM062805.1, read as the reverse complement.
TTAGGGGGCATCAATTATAACCCTATTTTCCACTCCATTATAATGAGAGAAACCCAAATTCAACTTACCTCAATTTATAGCTAAAATGTATCCCCTTTAACCTTTTCTTTTACTTATGTGAGATTTATTCCAAGATTACATGATTGAATAATTTCTCATAATTATTTTGTCACAATTTTCTAATTTTGAGATAATAATTATTTCATAATTGAGATAATTGAGAAAAAGCCCATAATTGTGAAAAATGTTTCTAGAGTTTGTCATTCCTAAGGAGATCAACTTGACCCACTTGTTTATGAGTTGGCTAGGGGTCCATTATTGTAGAAGTTTCCTAACTTCTCAAGCCCCTAGGTGTCTAGATACATTCTCCCAAAGGATAGAATGAACCTATAATATCTCACTAAGAGGAAAGGGGTTTAGAGAGAATATCCATATTATAGCGCGAGAGCTTTGTTGTATTGGGAGGAGGAGACCATGCTACAAGTTTGAGAAGAGGATCTCATTTGTGTGAAGGTATACTTATTGTATTATTTTATTTTATGATCAATGAAAGTGAATGTTCCCTTCCTTTAAATTTGAATTTATGATAAGTTATTCATGCCTATGTTTATTTTTTTATGGTTACGGTCCTTTGCAAAAGGCCATTTGTGCTCCCTATTTGGTGGTGGTTGTGTGTAGGTTCTATATCTATTGTGGAGGATGGGATATCCTATTTGGAGTGAGGAATCTCTGCATCAAACCCAACATCTGTCACCGATCTGTGAGGATTACAAGTTTCATCTCAAACCCTAGTTAAGAAAGTGTATGCATGAATGGTTTGATTGGATCATATGGTTTGGGATCTATTTACTTAATTTATTTTGGTAACATACTCCTTTATATGGTATTTTTGTTAGGTCCATAATATTATGGAGCAATAGATCCTAGTGGTTGTATGTAATTTTCCATAAAAACATGCAAGAGGCATACTTATTGATATGTTCTTCTATATTTTTTTCAATACCTTCAAAACCATCTCCTTGTTTCCACTCATGTTGGATGATAGGAGATGCATTAGTTATTTCCTTCCATTGGATCTCTTCTCATTGAATTTGGCATATTTTCTCTATGAATGAGATTTAGAGACTTTATAGTACCTTAATGCTTGTAGTCATCAGTGGTAGGATCCTTCACTATCAACAATAGGAATACATCGATGTCCCCTAATCTATAGATTCTATAATTCTTTGATGATAGCTCATATATTCACACATTTTTTAATTTAGTTGGTATCTTGGTGCCCATTACCATTACTGGTGGGTTTTCACATCTTTTGATTGTATACATTAATGACCAATAACCAAATGATGTCTCCCATGTTCAATAATCTTATTTATTCAAATAACATATATTTTTTTCTTTAGTAGCTTTGGATTCAAGACCTTGGGCCAATAGTAGCATTCCCTCTTTATGCTATTACCTAAGCTACAGAAAGGAATACTAGTCACCCATATGACATTGGTACTTTTTGAGGATCAATTTGTCTAATTCATTATTCCAGAGATTCATTCTAATATTTATTGAGACATACATCCATTGTGTATTTTTTATGCTTATGATCATGGTTTTTGTGTTTTTGTAATTGTCCTATCTCAATAACATCCTTAATATGATTCTCGATAATATATTTTAGTTCTATGTCACTTGATTTTGGTTCCACATGTTCAAAATTGGATGTAGTTGAAGTCATGATTCCTCTACCTTGTAATTAGGTGGCAATGGCTATCCTGTACAATTCTTGTGGTTCATCAATATCAAGGTTGCAAGTTCATTATAGATTTCCTATAACTATGTAATAGTTTGGTTGTGGGATTCATGTAGCCTACTTATGACATAAGATGATGACACACTTCTAGGAAAGATAAGTATGTCATAAAATCAAATGAACACCAAATAGGTGAACAATATGAGAAAACATATTCTAATAAATATATTTTCTAAAATTTCATTTTACATACCAAAAAAGGTGGAAAACACTAGAAAAGGTAGGTAAGGTGTATGTGGGAAATTGTTAAATTTGTGTAAAAAGGGTGGACATGATAGGTTTCATCATCTCCACCCAACAAATATTAGTGCATGTCCCCATGCAATTCTATTTTCTCATCCTAGTTTGAGGTCTTTGATTATGGAGTATTCAAGGAAACAACACTCTAGTCATAGGAGTGGCCCTCTTCTTCCACTTTATAGTAAACCAAATTTTGGTGTGTAATGGTCCAAAATATTCTCCATATTTTCCTTCCTCTCTAGTGTTCCATAAAATGGGTAAATTAAGTTTCAATTCAGTCCAATGATTTGCATGTTCTTTTAGAAAATTAATATATTTGTAAAATCAATCTAAAATTATTTTCTTACGTATGTTCCATGCACTTGGAATAGTTTGCTTTCCCTATAACATTGGTGATTCGTATTTATAAAGGAATGAATGAAATACAAACTAAAAACAGAAGCACAAAGATATAGTGAAAATGGAATTCAATTAATAAATAGAAAATGTTGGAAAATTGTTTACCTTTAAGAAGAGATATGATGGATACATGCCTTATAAATTGTCTTACAATGAGGTTTTGAGGCCTTTTATCTATTATAAGGGTTTATCCAAGTACAATAAATTTTGTCTACAAAAATAATTCTTTATTTGCTTCCATAAAAAATGTCATTTAGGGCCTTAAAATGGCTCCAAAAGTTTAGGACCCAAAAACGGCCAAGAATAGAAAACTGTTGAAATAGAACTGTGTCGAAGATTAGGAAACTAATAAAAAAATGTTGGGGGTCCAAGTTGAATAGGTGGGTGGTAACCAATATCGACCTGGATCTATCCTCCCCCCTTAGGAGGTAATGGTACCTATTGTGTTGAGTGCCTCCATGAGGTGAGGAAACTTATGTTGAACTTGGTCCCTAGTGAGCCACTTACCTTGGTGCACGAGATGGTCAGCGCTGACAACCTCATACATTTGAATCCTTTATTGGTGAGTGTTATTAATTTGTGTTTCCATGATCCAATCATTTTTGGCATGTTAAATGCAATCTGGGTTGAGCTTTGTTGGTGTCAGTTGCTCAACAATGTTTGATTTGTCCAACAATGGTGGAAAGTATGGCTGAAGGTGGTCCACATTGAATATTGGGTGTAGGCCAAGGAATGGGGGAATACTTAGCTCGAAATCATTGTCACCCATATCCTTGGTGATGGTGTAAGGCTCGTATCAGAGCAATCAAAGATTCCAATGGGCTTCAGCAAGGCTTTCCTTCTACAAATGCAATCAAACCTTGTCACCCGCTTGAAACTTATATGGGACCCGATGTTGATCATGACATTGCTTGTATTTAGTATTAGAATTATCTAGGGTATCATGAACCTCTTGGAAGATGTGTTGAATGCATTCAAAAGACTTGATGGCCTTATCATCTTTAGATCGAACATGTGCAATATTTTTCTATGTAGTTACAAGAGGTATTGGGACACAATGGTTGAAATATCGGGCCCACCTGAAAGTTGTGGCATGTTAAGCTATGGAGAGCTCTATTGTAGATATTTTTTTCATGGTGGATACTCTCATCCCATGTTTGTGGATGCTTAGAGTTGTACATGCATAGTATGTGCACTATCATCCTATTGACAAACTCTATCTGGCCATTAGTTTAAGGGTGGAATGTAATTGACCCGGTGATATTGGTGTCCAACAATGACAAGAGGCTTGACCAAAATAAACATAGGAAGTTTCTATCTTGATATGATATAATGGCCTGCGGGATCCCAAAATGTACCTATACTCATTTGAAGAAGAGCTTGACAATGGATTCTATTGTGATACTCTTCTTGCAAGCAACCAATATGGCCATTTTAGAAAATATATCAATGGCCACAAACACATAGTCATTACCATGCTTGGTAGAGAGAAGGTTAGACATATAGTCCATGGAGATGTGTTCTCAAGGATGGCTAGGAGTAGGCAGAGGAGTGTGTATGTCGTGCTTCTTAATGGTTGGCTTCGCAATGGCACAAGTAGTGTAGGATATGATATATTTTCTAACATCTTGTTAGAGTTTTGGCCAATCAAAATACTTGTGTAGTACTTCCATTGTCTTCTCCACACCAAATTCTCCTACGAACCAACTATAATGTGCTTCCCAAATCAGCTTGGCACGCTCGCTTGAAGGAACACAAATATTGCACAATAATACATCCTAAAGGTGGAAGTCTTGAATTGGCTTTCCTACCATCAAAATAATGTAGGTGGTAGTGAATTCCAAGTCATTTTCATATAGTTTTGGCCATCCAAAGGTCTTGTTCCCACAAGTGTTGAGAATTGTGCTCAGTGCCACAATCAGGGGCTGAGTGGGTAGTATGCGATGTGATTGGGGTTAACTTTCTTGTATTTAATGTTAAATGGAATTGTTGCAGATATGTGGATCATTTCTAAGGAAATCATTCTACAACTTCCATTGTGTTTGCATAAATTGAAGAGGTTGGTGGTCCTTGTGGATGATTGTCACCTTCCCAAAAATATAATATTTACATTGTTGGCAGGCCTACATGATAGAACATATTTCCTTATTATAGGTGAGGTATCTTCAAATAGTATGATAGAGAATATCATTGTGATATTCCAATGGATGCCCTTTTTGAGTGAGGATTGCACCAATAATATACTCAGAGGCATCTGTCTCAATCTCAAATGGTTGTTGTGGGTTTGGAAAGGTGAGGACTGGTGCAGAGAAAGGGAAGTGTTTTAGTTCAATGAATTCCTCTTGTTGTGACTCGGACAAGAAAAAAAATTATTTTTCTCCACCCTTGGTAACTTGACTCAAGGACTAAGTGATATGAGAGAACCCCACCATGAATCTATGATAGAAATTAGCAAGTCCCAAGAAGCTGTGAAGCTCTGTTAAATTTGTGGGGGTTGGCCAATCATAAATGACTTAGATCTCAGCTAGATCCACATGCACACCTTTCTCATCAATTATTTAGCCCATATTTTGGATTTGGTCCATTCCAAATGAACATTTCTGTAGGTCGGCACATAGCTTGTGTTGTCGCAGGGTTTGAAGGACCTACCGGATATGTCCCGAGTGCTCTACCCAACTCTTGATGAAGATGAGGATATCATCTAAATATAAAACCATGAACAAGTTGTTTAAAGGTCACAAGATGTGATCGATTAGCATCATAAACATTGCAGGGGAATTTGTCAACCCGAAGGGCATGACCAACCACTGAAAGAGACCCTCCTTGGACTTGAAGGTAGTCTTCCATACATCTTTGGGTTCTATTGGAACTTGGTGATATTTGGACTTAAAATTGATCTTGCTGAAGTAATTATCACACTAGAGCTAGTCAAGAAGTTCATCAATCTATGGGATCATTTATTTGTTCATGACTGTGATTTTGTTCAGTGCCCAATAATCAATGCAGAGTCTCTAGGTCCCATCTTTCTTCTGCATGAGTACAATTAGGATCCCACAAGGTGATGAAGTTGTTCAGATGTTCCCTTTTGTATCAAATCCTAGATATGTCACTTGATGTCTTCATTTCCTAGAAGAGATCAGTGGTATATTGGCCCATTAGGTAGAGGTGCACCCAAGGTCACATCAATTGAATTCTTGACCTGGCATTCTAAAGGTACACCCATGGGTAAGGAGAATATGTACATGTACTCTTCCATAAACTTATCCACTTGCTTCTACTATGTGGAAAAGTTGTTTATGGAGGCCATGGATGGGGCCATGATCTTTCCCTTACTTTGAGAGTGAATCATGAAGAAAATAAATTTCCCATTTTAGGAGATGATCTTGCGGAATCGGTTAGTAGAGATCAAATAAATGTATGTAGGTGGGGTTACCTCTAGAATCTTGTATGGTTGGACTAATAAAACATCAAAAATTTAAGTGGAGAAACATCACACAATACCTTATCCAGGAAAATCTTGATGTTGTAAGGTAGGCAAAACTACTGGGTGATGCCAAGATCTCACTCTTAGTGGAGCCATTCGATGGTGTATCGATGTGGGTGTGGTGTTGTCGGAAATCCCAACCAATTAATGAAATTTCTTAAGATCATTTTCTTTTGACTCCCATTATTGAAAATGAACTATAATGGAGAACCCTTCACCCACATCTGTGAGTGGAAGAGATGCTCACCCTCCTCCAGATCTTTGGGCTCACTTTTCTTAACCTTGGTGGTGGAAACAGTGGCATTGGGTTCTAGATCAATGATTTTTTCCATTGTAGGGTTATGTCTCAGAATCAGAACATGCATCTAACTCTGAAGCATTCATCTCAACCACTACTGACTTCTTTGCATGATATTCACTTATGTTGTGAGTGGGGCTCTTATGGAGCTCATACCACTTTCACATGTCTTTCTTTGTCTGCCCATTGCTATTCTTTGCTTGTAGCTTTGACAGGTTGTAATGGGTCATTCCACCTTATATATTTCCTTTGTTATGTGGTTTGGGGTTCCATTTCCCTGCTTTGGGTTTGCAGATGCAAAGTCCCACTTCTTCTATTTAAATTTTAGCTCGATCTTAATAGTATATTGGTATGCTACACCAAGCAAGAAGATGTCCAAGACCTCCATTTCTAACTGGATGCATTTGTGCAAATACCCATGGTACTTGATCACTAATAGTCACTCAGAGTCCATGATACCCATATTTCTGTGTAGGGTATGAAATATATTTATGAACTCTCACACTTCTTGGTACCTTTCCTATCATATTGTGGTCGTACTTGTCTTCATAGTTTCTAGCAAGGTAATACTATTCCTTAATAACATCTCAAAAATAGTCTTAGGAGGGTGCAACTAAAATTAGTGAGGACTCCTCCTCAACCCTTTACTCACAGTAAGTTTCCCACCAGTCCTTGACATGGAGGCAACCTTAAGGAGTGCAAAAGTAATATTTTCTCTATTGGAAAAATTATGAACTAAAAAATATCCTTCAGGCGATTTAGCCGTTTATCTAAAGCATCTGCATCTATCTGTCCTTCAAATATGGGAACGTAAAAATTAAATTGTACCTTAAATGGGGTGATGCCTCTGAAGTGACTGCTGCATGAAGATGCTTTATCCATTGGTGTTCTCCGAAGGATCTGGGAAAAGCTATCCATCATCTTGTTCCTCTGTTGGTCAAGGGATTATTTGAGGATAAATTTGAAAGGATCTCCTACTCCCTCATTTTTGTTTTCTTCCACCGTGGGAAGCCGTCAAGGTCAACGAGGATGGTCTTGCATGGGTTCAAGCAGTTTGAGTCCCAACTCCTTATACCCCAACCTTACTGCGGAAATGCACGAAAAAAATAGAGAAAGAGAAAATTGCTCTGATACCAATGATCCAAATTTATGAAGGAACAGAATGAAATACAAATTTAAAATAGAAACATAGAGATACAGTAAAAATAAACTTCAATTAATAAATAACAAATGCTAAATATTGTTTACATGAAGAATGAAAATGAACTAGCTACAACAATGGTAACTTATCACTAAGAAGAGATGTGATGGCTACATGCCTTATGAACTATGTTATAATGAGGCTCTAAGGCCCTTTTATCATGAAGAAACAATGAGAAACCCTAAACATCCAAAAACCTAACCCTAGGAGATGAAGTGCCAAAAGGTATGGGCCTTGATGGGGTTAGTTGGAACGTCAACATCCCAGGGTCATAACTTTGGCATACAATCTCTGTTTGGTGTGAACGATAGCCCATTAGAAAGGTATATCCTAAGAAAACAACTTTAGATTGAAGTCTGTATTTTTTTCTGTTTCCCCAAAAAATGTCATTTAGGGCCTCAAAATGGCTCCAAAATTTTATGACCCGAAAATTGCCAAAAATAGAAAACTGTTGAAATAGGATATTATGCTGAAAAATAGGAAACTGATAGAAAACGGTTTTGGACTTCCAAGTGTAATAGGCGAGAGACCACCAATATACACATAGATCAATTAGTTTCCTCCATTATATTCTAACATCATTTTATTTATTTTCAAGATTTAGTAACATGAAAAATATAAAATATTCAAATATGATAAAAAAGAGAGAGCGAAGAAAGAATAAACATCTTTATTTTGTTAGTAATTGTTTCGATTTGCCTCACCCTTAAACAAACAACCAAAATTTGAGTTGTCTACTCAACGTTTTAGATTTTAGTATAACCTTAATAAGATTAACTTGACCTTTGAGTTGATTACTCCTTCAACTAGTCAGTCTTCCAATCACTATGGAGAGTTTGTTAGTGCCTCCTGTGTCACAAATTTATATTTTTGTTCCACTTTGAATCAAATTCCACCAAAGTCACCAATTTTTTGTGCTTATGATCAAGGGAAGTTTCACAATGTGCCATCCATTCCTCATAATTTCTTAACTATCCATGCCATCCTTCCTAGTTGCCAAGTACCATCATTATCTATTTTCTTTACTCATGTGAGTATGGAAAGCTCCATTGACCTCTTATTAGTGAGTAATCTCTTATTGAATGACACATTACTCTAAGAGTTTAACCTAGATTCAATGAAACCCTAGGCCTATTTCCAACATTGATAGGTTAATTTGTGCATAGACGATAATGCATCAATGGTTACTATTTGAGTGGTTTCCCACGTGTTTAAGAAAAAAATTGTTTTTAAACACTCAAATTCATGTTGTACCTTGGATTTTATTTTCATCATTGGTGGAAGTGCTCACCTATATCAGTGGTTGTTCCTCATAGGGTATCAACTCTCTTTAATGCGTTAGTCCATTTAATACATTTGAGAGGCATATTTGTTAATATCTTCTTTTATCTTTTGTCCAATATCTCCAAAACAATATCCTTATGTTCTCTCATGTTAAATAATGGGAGATGCATTAGTTCCATCCTTTAAATGGATCTCTTTCCATTGAATTTGGCACATTTTCTCAAGGAATGAGATTTAGAGACATTATAGTACCTTGAGGGCTTGTAGTCATTAGTGACAAGATCCGTCACTATCAACCATGAGAATACATCAATGTACCCTGATCTATAGATTCTACAAGTGTTTGGTGATATCTCATCTATTCATGCTTGCTTGAATTTAGTTACTACCTTGATGCCCATTGCCATTATTGGTGGGTTCTTACATCGAATTGGCACCAGGGGTATCACCAGTATCGCAAGCACCCTATATAATGAGTATACCTGCGTTGGATAGAGTTAAAAATGCAGTTACAAGAAACTGTTAGGTAAAAACTACAATCACCCCAGTGTGTCTCCATGGAGAGTCCCCGTGTTATTCGTTAAGAAAAAAGACAGGACCCTTCGCATGTGTATAGATTATCGTCATGGAACAGCTGACAATCAAAAAAAAGTATCCTCTACCTCGGATTGATGAACTTTTCGATCAAGTAAGGGTGCAACAATATTCTCCAAGATCGATTTGCGATCAGGTTACCACCAGATCAGGATTAAGGAGGAAGACATAGCTAAAACAACTTTTAGAACAAGGTATGGGCATTACGAGTTTGTGGTGCTACCATTGGGTTAACTAACGCCCCTGCAACTTTCATGTGCTTGATGAACAACATATTTCATCGATATTTGGACAGATTTGTGCTGATATTTATCGATGATATACTGATATACTCCCGCACTATGGAAGAGCACAAGGAGCACCTCAGATTGGTGCTACAAACCCTCCGAGAACACCAGTTATATGCTAAGCTTAGCAAGTGTGACTTCTTCAATGAAGAAATACAATATCTGGCCATATAATCACAAGGGAAGGGATCGCGGTGGACCCTGAAAAGATAAGAACCATAATGGAGTGGCCCGTACCGAAAGATGTAGCAGACATCAGGTCCTTTATGGGGTTAGCCAGTTATTACAGACGATTTGTGGAAGGCTTCTCAAGAGTGGCATACCCCATCACTTCTTTATAGAAAAAAGGAAAAGCAATCAAATGGACCCGGAATGTCAAAGAAGCTTTGAGTAGCTTAAGCATTTGCTCACCACAACGCCCATTTTGAGCATAGTTGATCCTAATAAGGACTATGTGGTGTGCACTGATGCAAGCAAGGAAGGTGTGGGAGGCGTGTTGATGCAAGAAGGGAAAGTGATTGGTTACGAGTCAAGGAAACTAAAGAGCATGAGCAAAAATATTCTGCCTATGACTTGAAGCTGGCAGCCATCACACATGCCTTGAAGATGTGGCGACATTATCTCATGGGAAGGAAATTTTTATTACTGACAGACCACCACAGTCTGACCAATTATTTTAGCCAGCCCACTTTAAACGCGAGACAAGCACGGTGGATAGATTTCCTAAGCGGTTTTGACTTTGAAATCAAACATATGAAGGGGAAAGAAAACTGGGTGGCAGATGCCTTAAGCCAGAAAGTACAATGTTTGTACAAAATTTCCTTTAGCGAATGGAAAAGCCCCTTCGAGGAAATGATAAAAAAGGCAACAAAACAGGATGCGGTATACCAACAAATAAAACAGCAAGTACAACAGTCTACTAGCGAGAAAAATCAGCAAGGATATGAGGTAGATGATGCTGGAAAGTTGTATTACAGAAAGAGGCTATATGTACCTAGTCAAAACAGTCTTAAAAATCTGATTTTGGATGAATTTCACATCAGTCACTATGCTGGACACCTAGGGTATCAAAAAATGATCACTGCGCTTCGAAAAGAGTACTATTGGCCGGTATGAAGAAGAATGTGGCCGAGTATTTAGCACGGTGTTTGGAGTGCCAACAAATTAAGGCAGAGCATCAGCATCCAACGGGGCTATTACAACCCTTACCCATTCCGGAATGGAAGTGGGAAACCATTTCTATGGATTTTATAACAGGGCTGCCTAAGACAAAGAAGAATAACGATTCTATTATGGTGGTGGTAGACAAGTTGAGTAAAGCAGCACATTTTATACCTGTGCAATCCACCTACAGAGTTGTACAGATTGCCCATATCTTCATGCAGAATGTGTTTAAATTGCATGGACTCCCAAAGACGATAATTTCAGATCGTGACGTGAAATTCACGTCGGCTTTTTGGAAGACATTATTTGCAGAATTGGGGACACAGCTGAACTTTAGTACAGCGTACCACCCCTAGACCGACAGACAAACAGAGTGGGTGAACCAGGTGGTAGAAGACATGTTAAGAGCATATGTAATGTAGCAACCAACGCAGTGGGAGGAGTATTTGCACTTGGTTGAATTTGCATACAACAACGGGTATCATACCTCGTTACAAATGAGTCCCTTTGAGGTCCTGTATAGGCGGAAATGCCACACACCCTCAAGCTGGGGTGGACCTGAAGACAAATTAAGGTTAGGGCCAGAAATGCTTAAGGAAATGGAGGATATGGTGAAAAGGGTACGCTCTAACTTAAAAGCTGCTCAGGATAGGCAAAAGAGCTTTGCTAATCGGAAGAGGAGGTTCAAAGAATACCAAGTCGGTGACCATGTTTATGTGAGGATCCAAGCAAGAAAGAGTACACTGCAATGGAGCAGTTGTGCCAAGTTGGCACCCCGATATTGTGGACCATTCCAAGTCTTGGCAAGAATTGGGCCGGTGGCTTACCAGCTCGCCCTACCAAGTCACATCCGGGTCCACAATGTCTTCCATGTCTCTGTGTTAAAAAAATACGTTTATGATCCTAAACATGTGATTAGATGGCAAGATATACAGGTAAGGATTATTTCCAATAGACCAGTCTAAAAGTTTTCTTTAAAAGAAACTAATTTAGAATATTGCATGTGCAGGTCGAACCAGAAGGAGAAGTCTTGGTCGAGCCACTGAGCATCCTCGACCGGAGAGAAGTACAGTTGAGGAAGCGAGCTATTACGCAAATTAAAGTGCAATGGTAGCACTTTGGGCCTAATGAGGCCACCTGGGAAGGTGAGGAGCTCATGAGGAAGACTTATCTGGAGTTGTTCTTGACCAATGGACATCGGGACGATGTCCAATTTCAGGAGGGGGAGATGTAACACCCCAGGAGAATGTAAATATTTAATGTTACTATGGTTAAAAACTGAATATGACATTATTTACTATTTTGGAATTTAATAATATTTTTATCATTTCTTTAATAAACAAGAAATGTTTACTTGGTGAAAGTTGGCAACTTCTGAGAGGGAAGTTGGGGAAAAACGGTTGTAGTAAACTGAAACCCTAACTACCTCTCATAACTGGAAAGGTTTCCAGGAAAAAGGGAGGAAAAAGTTAGTCCGCGCTGCAAGGATAGGCAGAGAAAGAAAGAAGAAGGAAAAAAAGACTAAGTATGGTGAGGACCAGATAGTCTAGCACTAAGTGCGGAATTTCTTGCTGAGGATAGTGGTCCTGCAAGAGAGCACGGGGGAGAGATTCTGGTTCCGAAAGACGAATCTCGAGGCTGGGTGGCAAATTAGAAGTGACAGACAGAAGACTCTATTCTGTAGGACTATAGGGTTCGCCACAAGACAGTGAGCAGAGGTGAGTAGTTCAATTGCAGTATTACAGGCGCACCGAGTGGACAGGTATGGAAAATTCTAACTGATATGAATAAGTAAATTTGTGGTGTTTGGAAACTCTAAGCATTGAAAACAGAAATTTCTGTGTAGCTATGTTTTATTAAAAGAGAAAGAAATTGAGACACTATTATAATAATAACAGTAGACACCACCAAGACTGTAGGGAAAACAAATTTGTTTTAACAAATTCTGCTATCTATGTTATCCAAGGAATAATTGATGCACAATACGAGGCTATGACTAACCTTATCAACTGTTTAAAAAAAAAGAAATAAGGAAATATATGTGTATATATAAGGACTATGGTCCCTGGAATTATTGGAATAGAAAGATTAAGCAGGTTTCCGGAATTTCTGTATAACTCATTAAAAGAAAAAACAGAGGACTTGACGTGAGTTGTCATAGTCGTAATCTTTACTACAAGCAAGAAACTATGATCACAATTCCCATGAATATAATTATAACAGTTATAGCTCGGTTGATAGCCAACCAGGTTCAAACCCTTGAGTCATACGCATACTTGGACATGTACAACATATATATAAAAAAAGGGAAACAGTAACTTAACTGGAACAAACTGTAAATCTTAATGCCCGAGAAAGAATGTCTAAGGGCATATACACATTTCGTGAAAAGTATTCAGGTGTAAACGGTGAAAAACGCTATGAACATTTTACCCTAAGGCACTGACAAAGGCGGGCTCTGGTGTGCTGGGTTGGTAACCCCTGAGCTATGCAAAGAAGCATGATGGGTAACGACTGTAGTTTGACAGTACAACGAGTAGGACGAATTAAAGAGATGACGACTAAATTTATTAAGTCAACTTTAAATAAACCAGAAGCAAGAAATATATAAGCCAATGAACAAGCACGGTTAGGGTCATGCCCAAAACTTCCACAAAAGATATAGTGGAAATCAAAGGAATCCAGGTGAAACCCCTTTTACAATTTCTTTAACCATATAAGACGAAGAACGATTGAAAAACACAAAGCTATAACATACATTAGATCTCTCTCCACTGATACAAAAGGAAGAAAAGCATGTAAGACAAAGTATACATTCTCACACCAATTTTCCGGCATCGACCAGGTAAATCATGAAATATAAGCAAACATCGAACAGAGTGACCCATAGAGATGGAAAAACGAGAACCTGACCGGGGTTGTTACAACCATGCATTTCTATTCAAATAAGAACTAGAATTCTAATAATATTACATGCTAACGTGCAATAGGTGTGGCTGAGTAGAAACCAATACATATCCAACCCCTGATTCACATTCATAGACATATCGAACTTATTACAAGAAAAGCAGTAAAATGTCAATAGACCGACACTCTCAGATTATCCCTGGAGGTTTGACATTGAAATATTGTAGTCCACTAAGTAAACAGAAGTCTCAGGAGAAACCCTGATAAGGAAAAGTTCAAAATTACAATATATAACCTCTGTTTGACCCTTATGGCCATATGGAGATTCAACACCTTACAGCCTACAGCCGATCAAACACATAAAGACTCTGAATACTACGAGACTGTAGACTAGCTAGAAAATCAGTACAACTAAGCAGTAGAAACCAAAACTCTGTTTCAAATTGCAACAAGGCAACTTTGCTGGAACCTTCAAGCTGGAGATGAACCCCTTACCCGGAACTTTTGTGGCGAGTCTGGCAAAAAGCTTCCGTACATCTGCGGTGTGTAGCTCCAAGAAACTGGTGAAGGATTCCTACCATTAGAACCTAACAACCATTGGTTAGTGTTGTAAAATAAAATAAAACTGGCCAGAAGAGTATTATGACAAGAAACTCTAAACATTGAAAACAACTCACCCGAGCCTTGCTAATAGTGCCAACACCTTAACCTGGTACTGAGAAGATAACACCTGCAAGGCCAGGAGCCATAGCAAAGCGGGTCGCGGAGAGCCAATAGCAGAAAATGGAGCTGCCGCCAAAATGTGGAGACAGCGTAACCAAACAAGTTATAGCCGAGTCAACCCAAGTAAGAACCTGAGCCGTAGATCTCCCCAAACTCATGTCCACCGTCAATGAGATCGCAACCCCGAGGTTAGAAACTGCGACAATGAGCCTGCTCGTGCCACGCACAGGGCAGAGCTGTAAGGAAATCACACAGTATCCAAAAAGCATACAGTTAATCAAATGAATATTTAATAGAAATTGCTAGATGGCCCTCTATCATATCCCTTTGCAGATCGCGAGGGGTTGGGAAGCTTTCCCAAGGGATCAAGAAGTTAATGCAACCGGAGTGATCATGACCAAACTCTTTACTGTTGCCGGAAGGTAATGAAGTTATTGACGGATAAGTGTAGGGGTGGCCGGAGCAGTAAAATGCCTACGTGTCATAAGAACAGTTCATACATTGGTAAACCATGTAAAACTTTTTTTTTTTCTTTCTCAGATGGAGACATTACAATATATATATAATGAACTATATAATTATGTATATGTACATATATATTACATGTAGTTATTCTATGTCATATATGTGTTATATATATATATATATATATATATATATATATATATATAACAAAAAAATCTTATTTTGGATTTTTAATTTAATTAATATTTTTTTAAGTACAATTATTTTTTAAAAACAAATTTCTATATTTATTATTAAAAAAATATTTAAAATATAAATTAATTTATATTTAAAATAAAAAATGAAATAATTTTTCTTATTTGATAAATAAAGGTTCACGATGATAATAATATTCATCATGCTATTCCCAAGTTTCTAATTTAATATATTCCTTATAGTTTGGTTGTTTTCTATTTGAAATTTGTTTGGGCATAATTTTGGTTAAATTTGTTTGAAATTTAAATTACATTTTAAATAAATAAAAAATAAATTTTTTTGAAAAAAAGTCACTAAATTCTTAAGAAGAAATTTTAAAACCTATAATAATTATAAAAAAAAAAATTACTATAGAAAAAAATCATAATAAACATTCTATCATTGTAATTATTAAAAACTAATATAATGAAATGAAAAAAAATTAAAACCTAAATTATTGTTTTTTTGGTGGTTTTCAAATGTTTTCCTAGTGGTTTTCTAGGTTGTTTTTTTATGGTTTTCAGGGGCTTTCTTGGTGGCCTTTTGTGGTTTTCATGGTTTTTTTTGTGGTTTTTATATGGCAGGTTTTTATTTCGAATTAATCTATTTTTGCAATAAAACTAAAGTAGAGACAAAAAGATAAGAAACCTACCTTGGCTGGAGCCTCTACGATGTTGGTGGGGTCATTGGGTAGCTAGATCGAGCTCCTCTATCTAGGTTGAGCTTATAAATCCTCAATTAAGATCCTTCTTCCTCACAGTCTGTGCAAAATGTCTTGCACAGATTAGGACTGGGATTTTGATAAGAAATAAGGGGTCGATTGAGCCCTAATTCTCAATTGAGCCATAACGGTCATTCGAGCGATAAAGTTCGATCAAGCCCTAATGCTCGAGGGAGCTCTTACCTTGATAAGGATTTATTTTAACACTCGATCTAGTTGTTTCTTAACCCTCAAGAAGCTCGATCGAGCGCTTAAAAATGGCTCAATCGAGCTCACGTTTTCCACCTAAATGTGTCCTTTTTTTGAAAAGTGTAACCTCACTCCTTGCATAAAGCTTATGAAACAACATTTTCTACAAAATTTCTATAGAATAATAATTTGTTTACATTTTTTCTCGAATTTTTATAAAACAAAAAATATTTTTTAACAATTTTTTATTGGAAAAGAAAAATAATATTTTCTTTGAAATATTAATAAAATAATAATTTCTATAAATTTTCCATAAAATTTTTAATTATTAAAGCTTTTTGAAATAATGATGATTTGTTTTTCTTGAATAACTTAAAAATTTTAAACAGCAAAATTTCCATCAATTATACAGTACAATAATTTCTTAAAAAATTAGAAAATTTACTTATTCGATAATTCAAAAATTGTTATAAATTTACTTATTTGATAATTTAATTATTTGTCTTATTTAAGAATAATACAAATGTATTTGAAAATAGAATTAAAAGTAGGAAGACATAAAGTCTCCTTTAATTTACATATTTGAAAATTTCATCATTCAATATTCTTTTAAAGTGAGTTAAAAAAATAATTTCCTTAAAAACAACAATGATTTCATGAAATTTCCATGAAACAATAATTTTCAACAAAAAAATCATAAAACAATATTTTCTATAAAATTTCTATGAAACAATGTTTTCTACAAAATTCTAGATAACAAAAACTTTATAAAAAAATATTTGAATTTGAAAGAAAATTTTGATATTTCTATGAATGTTATATTTGGACTTGATGATGAGGTTCCTTTCATGAAGATTGTTAAAGAATAAGCTACATTAGGATTCTTCAGTGTTGGTTTTCTTTTAGAGTAGAGTTTTGAGGGGAGATTGGTTTGTAGAAATAATGAGTGGGCAGGATGAACTCTTGAGGGGGAGGGGTGAGAACCCCTCCCTCAAGGATGTTGTAGTTGGTAAAATTCAGAAAGGAAAGGGAGGAAGACGGGGGGGAGGGGAAGGGGGGGCAATGGACATTGAAACGTAGAGGTAAATGCATTCCCAAAGAAGCTCAAAACCCAAAATTTATAATCCCACCAAAAATCTTGTAGAAGAATAAAAGGAGGATGAAGGACCATGCCTTCATCTATAAGTTTATAGGGAGCTAACCGACAGAAAACCATATCAGAAAATAAATACAACAAAAATGGAAATTGAAAGGGGAGGTGGATCTAAGGCTTGGGATGAAAGGATTTTTTATGGTGATTTTCTCTAATCTAGAGGACAAGGCAAGACTATTTGAAGGGGGCGTATACTTCATGAATAATGTCGGATTATACATAGGGAATTATTTAACCTGAACAAAGAGGAGTTTATTGTGGGTCTAGTCTTGATGAGGTTCTACTCTCTACTAGTTGATTTCTAGATTCCATAAATCTTGGAAGAAATTGGTAACTCGGGAAATTTCGTCAAAATTTCTGAGCTCACTAGAACAGGAAAGAGTGTGACTTATGATAGAATTTGTGTCTATATGAATATCTCTCAATCTCTACCATAATTGATAGATCTGAAGTATAAGGGGGAAATTTGGTCTCAACCATTGGAACATGAACATGTTCTATTCAGATGTTTCTATTATCACAAGCATTGCCACCTATTCCTAGATTGTCCTATGAGAAAGGAGGAAACTAAAGAAGAAGGCCAACAAAGGGTGGGTGATGGATTCATGAGGGTGCCCTTCCATCGTAGAAACCTAAGGGGTCAAATATCGGAGGTGAAAGAGAACCCTTTAAACAATGAAAATGTGTTTTCTAGCCTAGAGTATATGGAGCAATAATTTTTTCTATCGAAGGATATAGCTATGGAGGAGTTTCCCCTAGAAGCCACAAGTGACAAAAAAGTAGCAAAGTGAAAGTCCACATAAGATAAAGCCCCACCAAAATGCTTCGTCTCCTTACCTGAGACTAGTGAAGTCTTATCAATGCTTGAGGAAAGCCCATATTCTTTTACAGAGGAAGGATTTCTAATGGGACTTATTAATTGTTGGGCACAGAAGGACCTCTCATAGCTTCCCTAAGATCAAAAATTAATTTATGTGTAGGTGTATTTGTGTTGAAAAAGAAAGGGTTGTGCGAGAGAGATCAAAGACAGAGGACCAGGAGATATAAATGGGGAGAAGGATAAAGGAAAAGAATCAATGATCAAATAAGTGAAACACAAAGGTAGAAAGACAATGAAGGATCCACTCTCTATAACCTAGAATAGAGAAGAAAGCAAGAGGAGTTGTTGTCGACAAGAAAATGAAGAGACTAATAGCTAAAGGAAGGGGAGAAAAAATCTAGTTTCTTGCACAAATCAATGATTAAACATAGGAATAATAACTTGATATTCTCCCTAAAAGGTAAGTTTGGGTAAAGGAAGCTTATTCATGAAGAGATTGAAGATGAGTTGGTGTTCCATTTTAAATATATTCTGCAGGAGCCTCCTCGGAATAGGTTGCAAACTATAAATAAGATCACAAACTTCATTCATAAAATAGTTACTAATGATCATAATGAAGTTTTGATGTGGAGGATTAATTTTGAAGAGGTAGAGTTTGTGGTGGAGGAAATGCAGAAAAACAAAGCCCCATGTCCATATGGTTTCACTTTGGAATTTTTCAAGGGGTGTCGGAACTTCTTGGGTGAGGAGGTTTATGAAGTGGTGTAGGAATCTAGGAAATCTCAAAAAATATAGAAAGGGTTAAATACTGCCATTTTAGATTTTATTCCTAAGGCTGGTAAGACTAAAGAACCTGATTGATTTAGATCAATATCATTGTATAATTTCATTTCTAAAATTATTTCACCTGGTATAGTGAATAGACTGAAGCCCTTGTTGAACCAACTAATTAGCCGTAAATAGATTGGTTTTCTGGAAGGGAATAATTTATTTGATGGAATAGTTCCAGTGCAAGAGGTGGTTCAATTTCTAATATCCAAGATGTATCCAAGTACGACGATAAAACT
Source organism: Pinus tabuliformis (assembly GCA_031772625.1). Taxonomy (NCBI): domain Eukaryota; kingdom Viridiplantae; phylum Streptophyta; class Pinopsida; order Pinales; family Pinaceae; genus Pinus; species Pinus tabuliformis. The sequence continues at coordinate 1,050,973,342 of CM062805.1, read as the reverse complement.
CAATTTCTCAAAGGCATATGATAGGTTGAATTTGGATTTCCTCTTGTAGGTTTAGATGCTTACGGTTTCTCATGGCAATGGATTTCCTGGATTAGATCTCTCGATTCATCTCTATTTTTCTCTATATTGATTAATGGTTCTCCATCAATCACTTTTAATCTAACTATGGGTCTCTGAAAGGGAGACCCTTTATCCCACTTTTTCGTTTATCTTGACTATTGAAGATTTAGGGAGACATTTTAAAGATGTGATTTCTAGGGGCAAGCTTAAGGGTCTGAGGATATTTGGGGAAGACCTTCGCATCACCCCTCAATAGTTTGTTGATGATGTGTGTCTATTCAAGTTGGATAATCTCATGGAAGCAAGATCAATTCACTCTCTACTAGAAGTCTTTATGTAAGCATTAGACGCTCTAATAAATAAAGAGAAGTATAACATTTTATTTTTTAATTGCAATGTCCTAGTTCAATGGTACTTGGATAGGACTCTAGATTCCAGTATGCATCCTTTCCTTCCAAGTATCTTCGAGTGCCTCTTGCACCTAATTCAAAGAAACCAATATGTTTCTAGGAGATGTTAGAAAAATTGGCAAATAAGTTCAGAATTAGCCCTTCAAAGCTTTAAATTTAGTCGGGAGAGCAGTGTTAACAAAATCAGTGTTATAATCTATTCCTCTATACCAAATGGAAGTGATGCATATTCCAAGAGGTACCATCAAGGAAATAATCATTGTTTGGAGAAATTTCCTTAGGAGAGGTGCTAGCAAGACTAAGAAGTGGGTGTTGATGGCGTGGGAGAAGCTTTGTTTGCCCAAATATGTTGGAAGTTTGGGCTTAAGAGACCTAGAAACCTTATGTGAAGCACTGGGGGCTAAATTATGGTGGCCATGGGGGATGGGTGGTAAAAAAATTCAGAGACATGTATGGAAGAGAAAGTATAAGCCCCAATCTACTCAGGAAGCTTGTATTCAAGATCTCAATTACTACCCTAGATCCTAGTTTTGGATATGGGCATAAGTGAGTATGAAACTAATAAGAGACCATGCATTTTGGGAAGTGAGAAAAGGGGATATAACCAGGATTTGGGAGGAATCATGGTAGCATCTCCCATGACTATCGGAAAATTCAAAGTGGGTGGAGATAGAAAATTTTACTAAATCAAGGGGAGGCCAAAAGGTGGGGTGCTTTTGGAAGGAGAATTGTGATTCTTGATTTTGGTGAACCTATAAACTTAAGGAGGATTGGGAAGGTCAATAGGGAGAAATATCTTGGGACAATTTTAATAAAGAATTTGTGAAGAGGAAGGTTCAGATAGCTCATGGCCATGACAAAATGAGGTGGGATTATAATCCAATTGGTATGTTTACTTTGAATGAGGAATATGTCACCTTGGCAAGAAATAAGGAAGTAGCAAAATTTTTCTTTGGAAGGTGGCATGGTCTCGCAATATTTGGCCAAAGGTAAGCTGCTTCCTTTGGTTGTTGGTGAAAAACAAAATTTTTGTAGAAATTCTCACTATAGATCACCTGATAATGCAATGTAACTAAAGCAAAATACTTGATCTAATTCTACTATTAAACTTCGCAGAAGCTTAATCGATTTGAGCAAGATCAAACATAACACAAATAACAGAGAAGAAGAATCAATCACACTTGAAGCACAGAAAATACTCAGGGGAAAGCCTCAGCTAAAAACCTTGCTATCTGTATTATCATACAAGGTGGAAATACATCGAGATTACACAAAGCTTTAGCTGTCATAGCTAGCCAGCTCTCAGTACAATCCTCCTAGATGCTCACAGGCAAACAAGGCTTCTCACAAACCTTCTCCTCTGCCCTCCAAGCCTCCTATTTCCTTGCGTTGTTTCTCCTGGGTGATCCTAGTATTACCAAGTGTAACACTAATCTCACACCTTGTAAAACTGTGCAATCCTCAAGGAACCTTATTCCTTCTGCATGGATGAGTTTCATTTATAGGAAAAATTCCTCCAATTGATAGTATAATGTCCCTGTCTTTAATCTCAACTGGGTCTTTGTCTAAACTGACATGCATGAGTTATTTATGAGAGAATCCTCAGTTATCTGGAGTACACTAGTTTCATGCATGCATGCATTAACTGACTGAACTCACAATCAGTTCCACAAACTGCTAGGAACTAATCTAACTGGACTTAACTCAATTAACTGAGCTAACTAATTACAACTCATACGTATCTCCTTAATTGAGGGATAACTTCCTCAATCAAAGGGATAACTATTGCATGACTTCACAAAGACTTCATGTTTACATTTCTCCAACTAATTAACTTAGGATGAATTAATTAATTATTTTTCAAACAGATGGTGAGACTAAATTCGAATTTTAATTCTAAATTTTAATTCAAGGACAAATTAAAATTGGAATATATCCTAAAAGGCTATCCTTACCAATGCTATTTTTAGCATTTCCTTTTTCTATTTTCAACATTCCCTCTCAACAAGAAAGGAATTCAACTCGATCTCGATCCTAAACCTTTGGAATGTTCTGCATGCAAACACTTCTCTCTAGTGTTTTTGCTTCAGCTACTCCAAAACCAAAAAATATCCAACCTGAATAAGAATGATGCCTCTATCATCAAAGTCTCTGACTGATATTTCCTCTGTCGACTGAAAACTCTGCACCTCTGTGCTCTTCAGTATTTGACTGATCTAGCCTTTGTCACATTGATCTCTGACTGCATCAATCCTAGTAATTCCTCCTGTTGCATCCATGTTGTTGCTGGTCCTATCTCCCAGCACTACATCCACGCTGCACCTCCTCTCATCATGTTTCATCGTGCTACCTGCTACTACACTACAACTCAGTTACTGAGAATTAAGTAACTGATCTCCCAACTAACCTCCCCGTTGGGCTAGAAACACCCTTTGATGTTGAAGCTCCCTCTATTGCCCCATCTGCATCTATATCTACTCACTCAACCAGTCCTGCTACTCCTCGTTGGGGCTCCCGTAGCAAGGTCTAATCAAAGAGGCTGGGTACCTCATGGATCCTACCCCTATCTCAGCCTTCATGGGACTATCACTTCACATCACCCCACCTCACACCTGGAGGTATGGATGCATGTGATCCCTCTGCTGACTTCTTCAATTGTGGCTCTTCCACAATGGTTTGAGACTTATTTTTCTGCTATTGTGGCTCCTCCACAATTGTCTGAGACTTCTTCTATTGCTGCATGTTGAGAGGTAATTTACTCTCCCTCTCAACCACCAAGTCTCTAACATTTTCCTTGCTTCTCAAGGCTTTTCATGCATCTTGAACCTCAAGAGAATACAGGTTATGTACCTGTGAACTGATCTGTTTCACCTGTCCCATGGTGATGTGTCTAAGGAAAACCTTTCCCTTATTGAAGACAACATCATAGTGTTTGTCATCCAACATTGCAATCGACACCAAGTTCTTCTTTAGTCCAGGCACATAATTCACATCTGTAAAGGTGATAGAAGCTCCATGCTCCCTCTGAAAAGTAATCGTGCCTACTCTTGAAACATTATGCCTTTCATCGTCACCCATCTCTATGAGTATCTTGAGGTCTTTCTCCTCGAAGGTACTGAATAAATTTTTATCGCAGGTCATGTGGATTGAGACTCCACTGTCAAGAAACCAACCACAACCCATCATCGAAGACACCGTGCATGTGATGAGAGTGAAGTCCATTTCAAACTGAGAGGCCAATGCCTCACCTTCAGATCCTTCTGAGGATCCCTTCATGGACTTCTTCGATGGGCAATTAGTCGTACAATGACCCATCTCGTGACAATTAAAGCATCTCACTTTAGATATATCAATCTTCTTCCCACCATGAGAAGAACTCGATTTGGAATGTGAAGCCTTCCCTTTCCCTTTCCTTGCCTTACTGGCTAAGTCTAGATTTTCTTCATCATCATGCTTAGATGAAGAACCATCTTTGGTGCTCCTCCTAATCTCCTCCTCCATCAGATCCGACCACAGTCGTTCCTAATTCGGCAGTTTCTCTCTTCCATTAACTAAGTCATGGTAGCTATTCCAGCTATTAGGAAGACCAAGGAGAGAAAGACTCACCATATCATCATCGGTTGTCATGATTCCTACACTTACAAGCTCATCTCTACAGGTGGTGAGCTTGTTCAGATATGTAGAAATCATGTTGCCGTTTTCACACTTGATTTTCCAAAGCTTTTCCTTCAACGCCATCTTCCTCTGGTCACTGTTGTTCTCATATAGGTCCTTCAAAATCTTCCACATTGAAAACAGAGTCTCCTTCCCATGGAGACTGGAGACAATATGGTCTCGAACTCCCTCCATAAGAATCCTCCTCGCTCTCGCCACACATTTCTTCTGTTCCACCAATTCTTAGGCATTAGCTGCTACTGGCTTAGGGACTTCCTGATCAATGAAGTCCTTCAAACCATTGTCTTCTAATACCACTTCCATGTGATCCTTCCATGCTATGTAATTCGAGCTGCCATCCAGGGCATACTCAAGTCTCAAGCCATTGAACGCCATTGGTGAACTTTGAGATGTGATAAGAAATCGATTTTGTACCTGCAATCAAGAACTTCAAACTTCGAACTTTTCCCTTCTCAATATGTTGTTCACATCTCTGATCACCTTTGCTCTGATAAACTTGGCTCCGATACCATGTAGGAATTCTCACTGTAGATCACCTAATAATGCAATGTAACTAAAGCAAAATACTTGATCTACTTCTACTATCAAACTTTGCGAAAGCTTAATCAATTTGAGCAAGATCAAACAGAACACATATAATAGAGAAGAAGAATCAATCACACATGAAACATAGAAAATACTTAGGGGAAAGCCTCAACTAAAAACCCCGCTATCTGTATTATCATACAAGGTGGAAATACATCAAGATTACACAAAGCTTTAGCTCTCATAGCTAGCGAGCCCTCAGTTCAATCCTCCTGGATGCTCACAGGAAAACAAGGCTTCTCACAAACCTTCTCCTCTGCCCTCCAAGCCTCCTATTTCCTTGTGCTATTTCTCTTGGGTGATCCTACTGTTACCAAGTGTAACACTGATCTCACACCCTGTAAAACTGCGCAATCCTCAAGGAACCTTATTCCTTATGCATGGATGAGTTTCCTTTATAGGAAAAATTCCTCCAACTAATAGTACAATGTCCCTGTCTTTAATATCAACTGGGCCTTTGTCTGAACTGACATTTATGAGTTATTTATGAGAGAATCCTCAGTTATCTGGAGTACACTAGTTTCATGCATGCATGCATTAACTGACTAAACTCACAATCAGTTCCACAAACTCTTTGGAACTAATCTAACTAGACATAACTCAGTTAACTGAACTAACTAATTACAACTCAAATACAACTCATCCTTATCTCCTTAATTAAGGGATAACTTCCTCAATCAAAGGGATAACTGTTGCATGACTTCACAAAGACTTCATGTTTGAATTTCTCCAACTAATTAACTCAGGATGAATTAATTAATTATTTTTCAAATAGATGAATTAATTAATCATGAACCTACTGATGGATGTGTTGAATGCATTCAATAGCTAGAAGATTGGGGCAAGGGTGGGCAAGATATATTTTGAGAACCCCTCCCTAAAGGATGTTTTAGTTGGTAAAAATCATGAAGGAAAGGGAGGAAGGGGGGGTATCCTAAAACCCTTGGTGTTGGAAGCTCATCCAAAGAATATCCAATTATATGGGCGCAATGGCAGTTGAATCTTATAGGAAAATACATTCCCAAAGAAGCTCAAAACCCAAAATTTGTAATCCCACCAAAAATCTTATAGAAGCATAGAAAGAGGATGAAGGACCATGCCTTCATCTACAAGTTTATCGGGAGCTAACTAACAGAAAAAGGATATCAAAAAATAGATAAAACAAAAATGGAAATCGAAAGGGGAGGTGAATCTAAGGCTTGGGCCGAAAGGATTTTTTATGGTGATTTTCTCTAATCTAGAGGACAAGGCAAGACTATTTGAAGGGTGTATATAATTCATGAATAATCTCGGATTATACATAAGGAATTAGGAGGAATTACTTAACCCAGACAAAGAGGAGTTTATTGTGGGTCTAGTCTTGGTGAGGCTTTACTCTCTGCTAGTTGATTTATAGATTCCAGAAATCCTGGAAGAAATTGGTAACTCCTTGGGAAATTTCATCAAAGTTTATGAGCTCACTAGAACAGGAAAGAGCATGACTTATGCTAGAATTTGTGTCTATATGAATATCTCTCATTTTCTTCCAGAATTGATAGATCTGAAGTATAAGGTAGAAATTTGGTCTCATCCATTGGAACATGAAGATGTTCTATTCAGATGTTTATATTATCACGAGAATGACCACCTATTCTTAGATCGTCTAATGAGAAAGGAGGAAATTCAAGAAGAAGGCCAACAAAGGGTGGGTGATGGATTCATGAGCATGCCCTTCCATCGTAGAAATATAAGGGGTCAAAGATCAAAGGTGAAAGAGAACCCTTTAAACAATGAGTATGTGTTTTCCAGCCTAGAGAATATGGAGGAATAATTTGTTCTATTGAAGGATATAGCTATGGAGGAGTTGCCACTAGAAGCCACAAGGGACAAAAAAGTATCAAAGTGGAAGTCCCCATAAGAAAAAGCCCCACTAGAATGTGTTGTCTCCTTTCCTGGGACTGGTGAAGTCTTATCGATGCTTGAGGAAAGCCCAGATTATTTTACAAAGGAAGGATTTCTAATGGGACTTATAAATTTTTGGGTGCAGAAAGACCTCTCATATCTTCCCTAAGTTCAAATATAAATTTATGTGTAAGGGTATTTGTGTTTAAAAAGAAAGGATTCTATGAGAGAGATCAGAGAGAGAGGGCTAGGAGATATAAAGGGGGAGAAGGATAAAGGAAAACAATCAATGATAAAATAAGCAAAATGAAAAGGTAGAAAGACAATGAAGGATCCACTCTTTGTAACCTAGAATATATAAGAAAGCAATAGGAGTTGTTGTGGAGAAAAAAATGAAGAGTCTAATGGCTGAAGGAAAGGGAGAAAAATTCTAGTTTCTTCCAAAAATCAATGATTAAACATAGGAATAGTAACTTGATATTCCCCCTAAAAGGTGAGTATGGGAAAAGGAAGCTTATTCATGAAGAGATTGAAGATGAATTGGTGTTCCATTTTAAAGATATTCCACAGGAGCCTCCTCGGAATAGATTGAAAACTATAAATCAGATCACAACATACATTCCTAAAATAGTTGCTAATGATTAGAATGAAGTTTTGATGTGGAGGGTTAATTTTGAAGAAGTAGAGTTTGTGGTGAAGGAAATGGAGAAAAACAAAGCCCCATGTCCAGTTGGTTTCACTTTGGAAATTTTCAAGGGGTGTCGGAACTTCTTGGGTGAGGAGGTTTATGAAGTGGTGGAGGAATCCAGGAAATCTCAAAAAATATAGAAAGGGTTGAATGCTACCTTTTTAGATTTTATTCCTAAGGCTGGAAAGAATAAAGAACCTAATGGATTCAGATCAATATCATTGTATAATTTCAATTATAAAATCATTTCACTTGGTAGAGTGAATAGAATGAAGCCCTTGTTGAATCAACTAACTAGCCCTGAAAATATTGGTTTTGTGGAAGGGTAGAATATCTCTGATGGAATAGTTCCAGTGCAGGAGGTGGTTCACTTTCTAAGATCCAATATGTATCCAAGTATGATGATAAAACTCAATTTCTCAAAGGCATATTATAGGTTGAATTGGTATTTCCTCTTGTGGTTTAGATGCTTACGATTTCAGGTTGGATAATCTCATGGAAGAAAGATCAATTCACTCTCAACTGGAAGACTTTATGTAAGCATTAGACGGTCTAATAAATAAGGAGAAGTATAACATTTTCTTTTCTAATTGCAATGTCTCAGTTCAATGGTACTTGGCTAGGACTCTAGATTCTAGGATACATCCTTTCCTTCTAAGTATCTTGGTGAGCCTCTTGCACTTAATTCAAAGAAGCCAGTATGTTTCTAGGAGATGTTAGAAAAATTGGCAAATAAAGTTAAGAATTAGGCCTTCAGAGCTTTAAATTTAGTCAGGAGAGCAGTGTTAACAAAATCAATGTTACAATCTATTCCTCTATACCAAATGGAAGTGATCCAAGAGGTACCATCAAGGAAATAATCATTGATTGGAGGAATTTCCTTCAGAGAGGTGCTAACAAGACTAATCAGTGGGAATTGATGGTGTGGGAGAAGCTTTGTTTGCCAAAAGATGTTGGCGGGTTGGGTTTAAGAGACCTAGAAGCTTTATGTGAAGCATTGGGGGCTAAATTATGGTGGCCATGGGGGATGGGTGGTAAAAAAATTTAGAGACAAATATGGAAGAGAAAGTATAAGCCCCAATCTACTACGGAAGCTTGTATTCAAGATCTCAATTACTATCCTGGATCCCATTTTTGGATATGGGCACAAGTGGGTATGAAACTAATAAGAGACCATGCATTTTGAGAAGTGATAAAAGGGGATATAACCAGGATTTGGGAGGACTCATGGTAGCATCTCCCATGACTCGGAAAATTCAAAGTGGGTGGAGATAGAAAAATTTACTAAATCAAGGGGAGGCCAAAAGGTGGTGTGTTTTTGGAAGGAGAATTGTGATTCTTGATTTTGGTGAACCGATAAACTTAAGGAGGATTGGGAATGTCAATAGGGATAAATACCTTGGGATAGTTTTAATAAATAATTTGTGAAGAGGAAGGTTCAGATAGCTCATGACCATGACAAATTGAGGTGGGGTTATAATCCAATTGGTATGTTTACATTTAACGAGGCATATGTCCCCTTGGTAGGACATAAGGAAGCAGTGAAATATTTTCTTTGGAAGGTGGTATCGTCTCGCAATATTTGGCCAAAGGTAAGACACTCCCTTTGGTTATTGGTGAACAACAAAATTTTAACATGGGACCAGATCATAAGGACAAGTTTCCGAGGGACCTCTATATGTTTGTTGTGCTAATCTCAAGAGGAATCAATAGAACACATGTTTAATTCCTACCTATTTGTGGAGGAAGTTCAAAAATCGATTTTGGAAAATTTTGGTCAAATGAATCGAAACAAGGAAGATGTGGGCCTGGGGCTTTGTTAATGGAGAAGAGACATACATGCTATTGTGAAGAAAAATATTCGAGAAACGATTGTTGTGGTTCCATGGTCTAGTGACGATTGGAAAATGTGCAAAGAGGATGCATACATTCTGAGAAATATGGATCTGAGTGTGGATACAATATTTTTCAACTCAAGGTCAACCATAAAGATGAGAAATAGCAAAGCAACAAGATTCTCCCCTGTGGAAAGTTTCATCAAACTAAATTTTGATGGTGCATCAAAGGGAACCTTGGGGGTGGTAGGTTTGGGAGGTGTGATTAGAGATAGCAACTCCAATGTAATGAGAGTGTTCAATCAGAGTTATGACTCCACTAGTAATAACATGGTGGAATTATAGGCCCTCGAACATGGTCTCCTGATTGCAATAAGAGATGCTTTCAAATCATTGCAGGTGGATGGGGATTCACGCTTTGTAATTAATTTCCTATAGCACTTGATCACATTTCAAACACCACAGAAGGTAGTTAATAGCTGGAGATTGGAATTGCTGGTTCAGAGCATTAAAATTTTGAGTATATTTTTTTATTATATAACTACCCATCATTCAAGAAGATCTAGCAATAAGGTAGCATATTTTATTACCAATTTGGGTTGTCAGATAAGAGAGGTGGACATAGATGATTGTTGGCCCCACATGTGGACTATGATTAGAAGGAGGACATCAATCTTTTGCTAGCAGGTGATGGGTGGATCCTTGATGAGGGTGTTATGAAGGGCAACAAGGGGCTTGGGTCTTTGTGCCCACCACCATTGGTGTATTAACAAATATTTATGGATGGCATATGCACTTGGTACTTCACATGCAACTCTCCTATTGGTGCAGGGTTTAGGAGGTAATGGAGTATATAATCAAAAGCATTAGTGAAGTTGAGGATGGAAGAGATGAGGTTATTCATTGCATCCGGTTTATGAACAAAGTGGTAGTCATTGGTGTAAAATATTTAGTGAGGGTGGTGAATCCCTAGCTTATATGGTTTTGGGATTCCTTAGTCCTTACAGTGAGTAATTCCACATGCCAGAGTGAAGCTCTTGAGTCCTAGGTTTTCAATTCTTGGCCACTAGATATTTTTTGTCAGATTGATTATATACGAGAGGGGAGTCAACGACCCCCGACAAGGCTTTTCTGCTTTTATATGAAATTGGTAAGCCATTAGTTTAAGGGTGGAATGTAATTGACCCGGTGATATTGGTGTCCAACAATGACAAGAGGCTTGACCAAAATAAACATAGGAAGTTTCTATCTTGATATGATATAATGGCCTGCGGGATCCCAAAATGTACCTATACTCATTTGAAGAAGAGCTTGACAATGGATTCTATTGTGATACTCTTCTTGCAAGCAACCAATATGGCCATTTTAGAAAATATATCAATGGCCACAAACACATAGTCATTACCATGCTTGGTAGAGAGAAGGTTAGACATATAGTCCATGGAGATGTGTTCTCAAGGATGGCTAGGAGTAGGCAGAGGAGTGTGTATGTCGTGCTTCTTAATGGTTGGCTTCGCAATGGCACAAGTAGTGTAGGATATGATATATTTTCTAACATCTTGTTAGAGTTTTGGCCAATCAAAATACTTGTGTAGTACTTCCGTTGTCTTCTCCACACCAAATTCTCCTACGAACCAACTATAATGTGCTTCCCAAATCAGCTTGGCACGCTCGCTTGAAGGAACACAAATATTGCACAATAATACATCCTAAAGGTGGAAGTCTTGAATTGGCTTTCCTACCATCAAAATAATGTAGGTGGTAGTGAATTCCAAGTCATTTTCATATAGTTTTGGCCATCCAAAGGTCTTGTTCCCACAAGTGTTGAGAATTGTGCTCAGTGCCACAATCAGGGGCTGAGTGGGTAGTATGCGATGTGATTGGGGTTAACTTTCTTGTATTTAATGTTAAATGGAATTGTTGCAGATATGTGGATCATTTCTAAGGAAATCATTCTACAACTTCCATTGTGTTTGCATAAATTGAAGAGGTTGGTGGTCCTTGTGGATGATTGTCACCTTCCCAAAAATATAATATTTACATTGTTGGCAGGCCTACATGATAGAACATATTTCCTTATTATAGGTGAGGTATCTTCAAATAGTATGATAGAGAATATCATTGTGATATTCCAATGGATGCCCTTTTTGAGTGAGGATTGCACCAATAATATACTCAGAGGCATCTGTCTCAATCTCAAATGGTTGTTGTGGGTTTGGAAAGGTGAGGACTGGTGCAGAGAAAGGGAAGTGTTTTAGTTCAATGAATTCCTCTTGTTGTGACTCGGACAAGAAAAAAAATTATTTTTCTCCACCCTTGGTAACTTGACTCAAGGACTAAGTGATATGAGAGAACCCCACCATGAATCTATGATAGAAATTAGCAAGTCCCAAGAAGCTGTGAAGCTCTGTTAAATTTGTGGGGGTTGGCCAATCATAAATGACTTAGATCTCAGCTAGATCCACATGCACACCTTTCTCATCAATTATTTAGCCCATATTTTGGATTTGGTCCATTCCAAATGAACATTTCTGTAGGTCGGCACATAGCTTGTGTTGTCGCAGGGTTTGAAGGACCTACCGGATATGTCCCGAGTGCTCTACCCAACTCTTGATGAAGATGAGGATATCATCTTGATATAAAACCATGAACAAGTTGTTGAAAGGTCACAAGATGTGATAAATTAGCATCATAAACATTGCAGGGGAATTTTTCAACCTGAAGGGCATGACCAACCACTAAAAGAGACCCTCCTTGGACTTGAAGGAAGTCTTCCATACATCTTTGGTTTCTATTGGAACTTGGTGATATTTGGACTTAAAATTGATCTTGCTGAAGTAATTATCACACTAGAGCTAGTCAAGAAGTTCATCAATCTATGGGATCATTTATTTGTTCATGATTGTGATTTTGTTCAATGCCCAATAATCAATGCAGGGTATCTAGGTCCCATCTTTGTTCTGCACGAGTAAAATTGGGATCCCACAAGGTGATGAAGTTGTTCAGATGTTCCCTTTTGTATCAAATCCTAGATATGTCACTTGATGTCTTCATTTCCTAGAAGAGATCAGTGGTATATTGGCCCATTAGGTAGAGGTGCACCCAAGGTCACATCAATTGAATTCTTGACCTGGCATTCTAAAGGTACACCCATGGGTAAGGAGAATATGTACATGTACTCTTCCATAAACTTATCCACTTGCTTCTACTATGTGGAAAAGTTGTTTATGGAGGCCATGGATGGGGCCATGATCTTTCCCTTACTTTGAGAGTGAATCATGAAGAAAATAAATTTCCCATTTTAGGAGATGATCTTGCGGAATCGGTTAGTAGAGATCAAATAAATGTATGTAGGTGGGGTTACCTCTAGAATCTTGTATGGTTGGACTAATAAAACATCAAAAATTTAAGTGGAGAAACATCACACAATACCTTATCCAGGAAAATCTTGATGTTGTAAGGTAGGCAAAACTACTGGGTGATGCCAAGATCTCACTCTTAGTGGAGCCATTCGATGGTGTATCGATGTGGGTGTGGTGTTGTCGGAAATCCCAACCAATTAATGAAATTTCTTAAGATCATTTTCTTTTGACTCCCATTACTGACAATGAACTGCAATGGAGCACCCTTCACCCACATTTGTGAGTGGAAGAGATGCTCACCCTCCTCCAGATCTTTGGGCTCACTTTTCTTAACCTTGGTGGTGGAAACAGTGGCATTGGGTTCTAGATCAATGATTTTTTCCATTGTAGGGTTATGTCTCAGAATCAGAACATGCATCTAACTCTGAAGCATTCATCTCAACCACTACTGACTTCTTTGCATGATATTCACTTATGTTGTGAGTGGGGCTCTTATGGAGCTCATACCACTTTCACATGTCTTTCTTTGTCTGCCCATTGCTATTCTTTGCTTGTAGCTTTGACAGGTTGTAATGGGTCATTCCACCTTAGATATTTCCTTTGTTATGTGGTTTGGGGGTTCCATTTCCCTGCTTTGGGTTTGCAGATGCAAAGTCCCACTTCTTCTATTTAAATTTCAGCTCGATCTTGATAGTATATTGGTATGCTACACCAAGCAAGAAGATGTCCAAGAACTCCATTTCTACCTAGATGCATTTGCGCAAATAGCCATGGTACTTGAGAACTAATAGTCACTCAGAGTCCATGATACCCATATTTCTGTGTAGGGTATGAAATATATTTATGAACTCTCACACTTCTTGGTACCTTTCCTATCATATTGTGGTCGTACTTGTCTTCATAGTTTCTAGCAAGGTAATACTATTCCTTAATAACATCTCAAAAATAGTCTTAGGAGGGTGCAACTAAAATTAGTGAGGACTCCTCCTCAACCCTTTACTCACAGTAAGTTTCCCACCAGTCCTTGACATGGAGGCAACCTTAAGGAGTGCAAAAGTAATATTTTCTCTATTGGAAAAATTATGAACTAAAAAATATCCTTCAGGCGATTTAGCCGTTTATCTAAAGCATCTGCATCTATCTGTCCTTCAAATATGGGAATGTAAAAATTAAATTGTACCTTAAATGGGGTGATGCCTCTGAAGTGACTGCTGCATGAAGATGCTTTATCCATTGGTATTCTCCGAAGGATCTGGGAAAAGCTATCCATCATCTTGTTCCTCTGTTGGTCAAGGGATTATTTGAGGATAAATTTGAAAGGATCTCCTACTCCCTCATTTTTGTTTTCTTCCACCATGGGAGGCCGTCAAGGTCGACGAGGATGGTTTTACATGGGTTCAAGCAGTTTGAGTCCCAACTCCTTATACCCCAACCTTACTGCGGAAATGCACGAAAAAAATAGAGAAAGAGAAAATTGCTCTGATACCAATGATCCAAATTTATGAAGGAACAGAATGAAATACAAATTTAAAATAGAAACATAGAGATACAGTAAAAATAAACTTCAATTAATAAATAACAAATGCTAAATATTGTTTACATGAAGAATGAAAATGAACTAGCTATGACAATGGTAACTTATCACTAAGAAGAGATGTGATGGCTACACGCCTTATGAACTATGTTCTAATGAGGCTCTAAGGCCCTTTTATCACTAAGAAACAATGAGAAACCCTAAACATCCAAAAACCTAACCCTAGGAGATGAAGTGCCAAAAGGTATGGGCCTTGATGGGGTTAGTTGGAACGTCAACATCCCAGGGTCATAACTTTGGCATACAATCTCTGTTTGGTGTGAACGATAGCCCATTAGAAAGGTATATCCTAAGAAAACAACTTTAGATTGAAATCTGTATTTTTTTCTGTTTCCCCAAAAAATGTCATTTAGGGCCTCAAAATGGCTCCAAAATTTTATGACCCGAAAATTGCCAAAAATAGAAAACTGTTGAAATAGGATATTATGCTGAAAAATAGGAAACTGATAGAAAACGGTTTTGGACTTCCAAGTGTAATAGGCGAGAGACCACCAATATACACATAGATCAATTAGTTTCCTCCATTATATTCTAACATCATTTTATTTATTTTCAAGATTTAGTAACATGAAAAATATAAAATATTCAAATATGATAAAAAAGAGAGAGCGAAGAAAGAATAAACATCTTTATTTTGTTAGTAATTGTTTCGATTTGCCTCACCCTTAAACAAACAACCAAAATTTGAGTTGTCTACTCAACGTTTTAGATTTTAGTATAACCTTAATAAGATTAACTTGACCTTTGAGTTGATTACTCCTTCAACTAGTCAGTCTTCCAATCACTATGGAGAGTTTGTTAGTGCCTCCTGTGTCACAAATTTATATTTTTGTTCCACTTTGAATCAAATTCCACCAAAGTCACCAATTTTTTGTGCTTATGATCAAGGGAAGTTTCACAATGTGCCATCCATTCCTCATAATTTCTTAACTATCCATGCCATCCTTCCTAGTTGCCAAGTACCATCATTATCTATTTTCTTTACTCATGTGAGTATGGAAAGCTCCATTGACCTCTTATTAGTGAGTAATCTCTTATTGAATGACACATTACTCTAAGAGTTTAACCTAGATTCAATGAAACCCTAGGCCTATTTCCAACATTGATAGGTTAATTTGTGCATAGACGATAATGCATCAATGGTTACTATTTGAGTGGTTTCCCACGTGTTTAAGAAAAAAATTGTTTTTAAACACTCAAATTCATGTTGTACCTTGGATTTTATTTTCATCATTGGTGGAAGTGCTCACCTATATCAGTGGTTGTTCCTCATAGGGTATCAACTCTCTTTAATGCGTTAGTCCATTTAATACATTTGAGAGGCATATTTGTTAATATCTTCTTTTATCTTTTGTCCAATATCTCCAAAACAATATCCTTATGTTCTCTCATGTTAAATAATGGGAGATGCATTAGTTCCATCCTTTAAATGGATCTCTTTCCATTGAATTTGGCACATTTTCTCAAGGAATGAGATTTAGAGACATTATAGTACCTTGAGGGCTTGTAGTCATTAGTGACAAGATCCGTCACTATCAACCATGAGAATACATCAATGTACCCTGATCTATAGATTCTACAAGTGTTTGGTGATATCTCATCTATTCATGCTTGCTTGAATTTAGTTACTACCTTGATGCCCATTGCCATTATTGGTGGGTTCTCACATCCATTGATGGTATACATTAATTATTCATAACCAAATAATATCTCCCATGTTCGATAAGCTTACCTTTTCAAATGGCATATAATTTTACCTTTAGTGGGTTTGGACTGAACACATCAAGCTAATACTAGCATCCCCTCTTTATGTTATTGTCTAAACGACAAAAAACAAATACCAATCACTCATATGACATAACTACTTTTTTAGGATCAAATTTTCCAACATTGTTCTAGTTATCATTTTAATCCATATTGAGACATACATCCATAATGTATATGTTTATTCTTATGATCTACTTTGACATGGATCCACTATATTTCTTTCATGGGCATGATCACTATATATATATATATATATATATTTCATGGACATGCAATTTACTTGATTTGGTGGCCATGATTTTCCACATTTGAGCATGGGTATATTTGCTTCAAGAAGAGATTCATATAATACCTTATTTTCTATTGTAGATGCTTTCCTAATCCAAAATCTGGTCAATTCCATCTATTCCCACTCAATAGCTTCTTCCATCATAACATATAGTGCATTTCAAACATCAACTCCCCTTCTAACCTCACACATAAATGGAAATATAATAGCGTAGTTTACAGTCGATATGCCTTTTGGCCTTCATCACTTTCATATTTATAACTGTTAGCATCAATACATTGGAAACTCTATTGAAAAGTCCTTCTTAGCAATCTACTTGCACTTTATGCTCATTCTAGGAGAAAGTACATCCCTTTTCATTCATCAAAGATGTGAGTACACTAAAAAATGACTAAAAGTATATAAAAAGTGTGAAAACCATGTTCTCTTGAGAGAGGTTTATAGGAAACCACTTTTGAACTCACATAATCCCATGGAAAACAATATTAACAATATTGAAATGGTATAAAAGTGACCTACTTGAAGGAGAATGCTACAAGCTATATTGTTACATCAAAGTTATTTTCCAGGTAAAAGTAATCATGGCCATTATATTTTTTTTATCTTAATCTCCTAAGTCCTTTTTTTTAGTAGTTTTATTCTCCCTTTTTTGTGATTGAGGCCTAACACATCTTGGTATTCGTCTTCCTTGTTTGGAGAAGAATAGAAGAGATGAAGTATTCCTATGTGTCTCGAGGATGGAGGAATCTAAACAATGGTTGTAGATAGTGTGGATAGTAAATTTGTGTATACTTTTGTTATTTTGTCATTGATTTTAATATATATATATATATATATATATATATATATATATATATATATATATATATATATATCTTCTTTTCCTCCCCTAAATTGGATTTATTTGTATCTATCTAATATTTATTTTAGCATTTAGTAGTAGTCCTAGCTATCCTAATAGATGTTAGTTAGAGTAGTTATTTTATTGTTGCTTATTATTAGAGGAGAATTGTTTTCTTCATTATATTCAAGTCTACAAGTTTGAGTAGAAACAAACATAATTTGCGAAGCTTGTATCGAACCAATTATCTAACTAGATGAATTCCTCATAACGAACTAATACTTATTTTGAAGTTCACATAAGTTACTATAAGGAAATATCAATACTATTCTTTAATTTTTTAATATATTATGGTTAATATTAACCATAAAATACATAAGTTTTATTTGCAACAATTTTTTTAATATAAAATATTTACAATATTTATTAAATTCCCTAAAATTATAATATATATATATATATATATATATATATATATATATATATATATATATATATATATATATATATATATATATTCCTTAATAAATACTTTGAGACTACTTTCAACTTTTTTTTTCCAATTTCAATAATAAAAACAACAAATTTTAAATAAATTTAAATATAATTAAAATCCTTAAAATTTAAGGATGAGTACAATAGTTAACAAATAATAAGTTTAAGTGTTCATAGCATATAAGAACGATTAGAGTAGGAAGCCAATTATCATGAGAATCCTTTACTATGAGAACTTGAATAACAAGAAGACTTGAAAGGGCATGACATTTCTTAAAAATTTGTGGAATAATGTATGGGGATAAGAAAACGCAAATAACATGTCTATAATATAATTGAAAAGGGCGAAATTATTAAAATATATAATAAATCATAGCTTCATAATATTATTTTGCATACTTTTCACCATAATTTATAGATAAGAATTGTATAATGAAGTATAACCTTAGTTCTAATGGTGGTTAGTAATTTGATTTATTTAAAAATAAAAATTTCATAATATTATTTTGCATACCTTTCATCATAATTTATAGATAAGAATTGTATAATAAACTATAACCTTAGTTTTAATGGCGATTAATAAATTAATTTATTTAAAAATAAAAATATCATATTTAAAATGAGAGTTCAATGTTTAAATTTTTATGTATTATAGTTAAATATTTTAAATGGAATAAATTACATATTTAAAGAGTAATATTTTCATTTATCATTCGTCATTTTCAATTATATAAAAAAATAAAATAAAAATTACATTCAAATGGGATTTCAACATTTAAATTTTGGTTGAAAATATAAATAAGTTATTTATAATTGAATTTTAAATAAAAAATTATTGGCTAATGTTGTAAAGAAAGAATGTAATTAATTTTTTTGTAAATTTTTTATTTTATTGATATGAATATTGACATCATGGATAATGAGGATATATTGCATCAAAATACAAATTTTCATGAAGGTAATAAAATGTTTCTAAAACATTACTAATATTAATTACAAATATATAATAAATACAAATAAAAGTTTGTTCGAACAATTAAAAGTAATATTAACAAATAAATTAAACTTCAACATAGTTTACAAAATCAATTCATCAAGCTAAAATATATGTTTATAAGGGATAGGTGATTTTTTTTTTAGAATCATGTCCTTTCTTTTTCTATAAAAACGTAAAAAAGAATGAATATGAATTTTAGACAATTAAAAATATTGACATTATGAATGGATAATAAAATATACAGAACTTAGATTTTTCATTGACATAATATGGTGTTACAAAAAGTGTCTATTTTTTAATGACACTAATTACAAATAGATATAAATGCTAATAGAAGCTTATCTCAACCACTATAAGTTGAAAGGAAGTTGTCATTATACAAACAATGGAAAGTATACTGAAATATTCTAGTATTGCAATTTTCACAAACTAAGATGTAGAAGAACCATGGGAATTTGATGCTAGAATATCATTCCATGTTTCATTTGCATTACTAAGCAAATTGAACATGCTTTGTCTCATCCTCCTAGAAGTGAATGCATTTCCCCCCAAATCATTTTTGAGGCTTTCCAATACCATTACCACATCTCTCATAGTTGGTCGTTCATTAGGTGAATCTTTTGAACAAATCAAACCAACTTGTAGCAAAGAAAGTAGGCATTTGTATGCGCTATTTTTCTCAAATTCATCTCCATCCACCTCATTTAAAAGTTGGTGGTCAATTACCTCCTTCACTCTATTTGGAAAGGCTAGGTTCACCCACTTGTGAATGTTAAGGTCTCCAGAAAACATGTCACTGGTTGGTCGTTTCCTTGTAAGTATTTCCAATAACAAAATGCCATAGCTGTAAATATCTCCTTTCCACACTCTGCATTAAAGATAACCTTCATCAAATTTTACTCAACCAATCCATACAAAATTGTTGATGAGAAAAGACAAGTACAAGTCTACCATTCTAAAATGACATACCTGGTGCAACATAGCCCACGGTGCCTTTTAAAGCAAGTGTTGAAGTAAGTGGCTCAGTAGCAGCTTCATTGATCAATCTTGCAATACCAAAATCAGCTACATGCCCTGACATGTTTTCATCTAGAAGCACATTGTTGGGGTTTAAATCACAATGCACTACTTGCACAATTGAATCATGATGAAGATATTCAAATGCATGGGCCACATCAATTGCAATGTTCAAACGTGTTGTTAGTCCCATCTGACACACATATTCACCATTTTTATCATCTTTATTAGGATACAAATGCTCCTCCAAGCTTCCATTAGACATAAATTTGAACACCAATGCTTTGAAATCAGGGTTGGAACACAAGGTTATGATCTTCACCAAATTTCGATGTCGAACCTTTTGCAAGACACTACATTCTACTGTAAAACCATTTTCAACCATGTCATTTTGCAAATGGAAAACTTTCACAGCAACAACGGTGCCATCTCTCAAAGTCCCTTTATAGACTGAACCAAAATTCCTTGCTCCCAACAAGTTTTCCTCGGCAAATCCATTAGTTGCTATTTGAAGCTCTTGATACGAGATCCTTTTGTGCTCTAGCTTTTGTAAAATGGAATTTAAGGAATCAAAGTTTTGCATAGACATATTCCCTTTCTGAAGGAATCTCAAAAGTAGACAACATAGCATAAAAGAAATTGCTCCACTCACTGGCAATAATATTATTTTGACAAGTACAGAATGACCTCTTGGAACTTGACATGCAGGTAATTGGAATGATTGTGGTCCACAAAGGCTAGGATTTCCGATTAAAGACACAACAATCTTTCTGTTTGCAAAAATCCCTCCTTCTGGAACTTCCCCTATGAAATAGTTGAAAGACAAATTCAAGCTTTGAAGCATTTTTAAGTTTTGGAGACAGGCAACTGGTATTGGACCTGATAAGGAGTTGGAAGAGAGATCGAGGCTTGCAAGACTCAGTAAATTTCCGAGTGAGTCTGGAATAGGCCCATGGATGGCATTTTGAGATAAGTTCAATAATTGTAGTTCACTACAACCTCCAATTGCAAGGGGAATTGTCCCGGTTAGTTGATTGATAGAAATGTCTATAGCTTGAGCCACTGTAATTTTACCGACCGATCTCCATGGGTAAGGAACCTTCTAATAAATTCCATGACAAATTCAAATAGAATTGTAGATGATAAAGTTTTACAATTTCATGTGATATACTTCCTCCAAGCCTATTGTGAGACAAATCGAGCAATTCCAAATTTATACAATTTAGTAAGTTGGAGGGTATGCTCCCTGATAAACTGTTATGATGAAGACAGAGTCTTCTCAGTTTTTTAAGGGGTGTAAGGGAATTCAGAATCTTTCCGCAGAGAATATTTCCACTAATGTCCAAGAGACTAATGTTTTGTAAGCTTTCAAAGTCATCGTGGATGTTTCCTTCTAATATGTTGTTACTTAAATACAATCTTTCTATTTTTTCAAGCTTTCCAATATGTGGAATGGTACCATTTAAAAAATGTTCACTTAAATTTAGAAAGGATAGGCTACTAAGATTGCAGATATGGGGAGAGATGTCCTTGTATTCTATTGTTTGATAATGACAAGTGAGACAAATTAGTAGAAAGTCTTCCTATGTCAAGGGGCAAAACACCACCTAGTTTATTGTTGTGCAGTTTTAGTGATTGCAGGTGAGAGCAATTGGTAAGAGATACAAGAAAGAGTATGTTTGGAGTGTTTCCACTATCGAGTTGATTAGAGTGCAAGTATAATTTTTCAAGGAGGGATAACTTACCCAACTCTATAGGAACACTCCCACTCAAACTGTTATAACTTAGATCTAGTTCTATGAGTTTGGAACAATTTCCAACAGAATCTGGAATATTTCCACTAAATTGATTTCCCCACAAAGAAAGCACACTCAAATTATGCAATTTTGAAAAAGATTCAGGAATGGATCCCACCAAATAATTTTCAAATAGCATAAGCATTTGTAAATTGATGAGCAGCCCTAATTCTTGTGGAATGCTACCCTTGAGATGGTTGCCTGCCATATCTAAGCAAGTCAAAGTGGATAGATTGGAAAACACAAGGGGAATGGTGGCTGAAAATGCATTTTGACGGAGGTAGAGCGATTGCAAACGGGAGAGTAAACCCAACTGTGGCGGAATGGGATCGACGAGATAGTTTACTTCAATACCCAAGTCAATCAAGGTAGAAAGATTACCGAAGGAAGAGGGAATGGTACCTATGAGGTAGTTCACTCCCAAGTAAAGGTGTTGCACATGTGGGAGCGAACCCAACTCCTCGGGGATAAATCCAGTCAGAGCATTGTAGGAGAGTGCCAAGTGAACCAAATTTCTGCAGCGGCTGAGTTGACTTGGAATGGGACCGGTGAAAATATTATGATCAAAACGCAAAAGAATCAAGGAGGAAAGGTTTCCCAAGAAGGAGGGAATGGTACCTGTTAGCTGGTTGTATTCCACGTGGAGTTGTTGCAGATTTGTGAGGGAACGCAACTCTTGGGGGATACTGCCCGTGAGATTGTTGTTGGAGAGCATCAGTATACTCAAATTTCTGCAACTACCCAGCTGACTTGGGATATTGCCTTCCAAGTCATTATCTGCCAACTGGAGCTCCCTCAAACGAATGAGCCGTCCCAATTGAGGCGGTATATGACCGTGGAACGCATTGTGTGGCAGGAGCAGTGAGCGGAGAAAGGAGAGATTGCCGATCGAAGGAGAAATGGAACCGCGCAGATCCATGTGAGCGAGGTCGAGGGACGCCACTCTGTTTGGATGATGGCGGCTGCAGGTAACACCTGTCCAGTTGCACAAGGGGTTGGCGGGACTCCAATCTATCATGGAATGATGTGGATCGCTGGTAATCAGATTCTTGAATGCTACCAGGGATTGTCGATCATCGGGAAATGAGTGGGTGGGGGTGAAGCAAAAAATGAGGAGCAGCAACAGCCTCGGAAAAGCAAGAGCAAGAGCAAGAGATGACATGGTCGTAGAGATGGAAAGTGTAAGGCAGCCTTCCCACAGCATTGGAAAAACAGAAAGAGACGCGGGGCGAGTGTTTCGCAAGAGGGAGCAGAAATGCAGTGAGTTTTGTGAGAGGCGAGGCAACTATTTATAAATAGAAAAAGAGGACGTAGGTGTGTGTTTCGGCGAAGTTAACGGAGTAGTGAGTGGCATCATGCATCATCGGTCATCGAATATTATTATTTGAATCCAACTACTTTCCACAAAGTGATTTTTTTTAACCATAAAGTTCGGCGGCCACCATCTCAGAATCTACTTTTACTTTCAAAGATTTCAAGAAAAGATATCCATATCACTTTCGAAGATGACAAAATTTTTTTATATAAATTTTATATTTTAATTAATTATAAATATTTCAATATCACTTTGAAGATGAGAAGAAAAGATGTCAATATCACTTTCAGACCCAAAATAAATAAATAAATAAATAAAAATTATATAAATTTTATACTTTAATTAATTTTAAATATTTTAATATCACTTTCAAAGATGAGAAGAAAAAATATCAATATCATTTTCAAAGATGAGAAGAAAAGATATCAATATCACTTTTTATATTTTAATTAATTATAAATATTTCAATATCACTTTCAAAGATGACCAAAAAAGAATTATATAAATTTTATATTTTAATTAATTATAAATATTGAGACATTCAAAAGTCTTAACAAATTTGAAATGAAAAAAAATACATGATTTCTATAATTTAATTTAGTTAATTATTTGTCTTTCACAAAGCTGGTAGAGTGTCTATTCAAAAACCACTTATCCAATATATTTTCAAATTTGAAATGAAAAATCTACATAACTTTTACAATTTAATTTAATCAATTACTTGTCCTTCACAAAGTAGTGGAGTGCCTATTCAAAAACCACCTATAGAAAACCCCTTTCAACAACTAATTGTTTAATTTAATAATAATAGCTTTTTACTTGAAAAGTGAATTAAAACTAAAATAATAATAATAATATTATTATTATTATTAATTTATTTACTTATTTTAAAATTTTGACTATTTAGTATTTTTTCAAATAACTTTAAAAAAATTAAAATTAAAATCAAAATTAACCATTTCTTTAAAATTTCCATAAAAAAATCATTTTCAACAAAATTTTCATAAACCAATCATTTCTTGAAATTCTTTATAAAACAATGTTTTCTACAAATAATATTTTTTTACAAATTTTCTAAAACAATAACTTCTAACAAAATTTTATTTAATTTTCAAAATGTAAAAATATATTTTCTATGAAATTTCTCTAAAACAATAAACCTATATAAATTATAATAATTTGCAATCAAATTTTATTAAACTTGAAAAGCTAATTAATATGAATTCTACATTATTGATTATTTTATTTAATAATAAAATACTTTTACTTTTAAAAGTGGACACTCTATTTTTTAAGGTAAAAGTATATCTAATTTATTTAACTTTTTGAAATTTTGAAGACTTTGCTTTTTAAATAAGCTAAAATTCTTAAAAGCTAAATTTCCATCCATCATCCATTATGTGGTACAATAATTTTTTACAAAATTTCTCTCAAATTTGAGAAGAAAAATATAACATTCCTATCAAAGTAGACAAAAAATTTTATATAAATTTTATATTTTAAATAATTATTTTTTTATTCAAAAAGCTAGACTTTTCAAAACCATTTGCCTAATATTTCTATCAAGTTTGAGAAGGAAAAAAATATGAACTCTACATTTTAATTAATTAATCCATCATCTGCGTCAGGAGAAGACGGAGTTGTGACATCACCCATCATCCGTCATTGGAAAATTATTATTATTTCATCCAACGTGTTTCCACGAAGTGTGTTTTTAATGATAAAAGTTAAGTCACCATCTCAGAAGTTATTTTTACTTCTGAATCAGTTATGAACCATTACTTATTGGAAATTTACGTATTCGATAATTTAATCATTCCATTAATTGTTTGTCCTTTCTCACAAGTGGAAATGTTCAGCAAATTCTCAATATTTCTTTAAAAAATATCAATATCCCACCTAAATATTTTTTACAAAATTCCTCATAAGTTGAGGAAAAAAATATCAACATTGTTGAAAGAAAAAATTACATATTTTTTGATTAATTATAAAAATTAGATTATTCAAAGTTACCTATTCAAAAGTCTTGTTAAATTGGAGAAGAAAAAATTATATAAATTTTAAAATTTAATCAATTATTTGTCCTTAATAAGTGATGGAGCTTCTATGTAAAAACCACCAATACAATGTATTTCTAGAAGGTTTTTTAACAATACACTCTTTAATTCAATAATAATAATTTCACTTCAAAAGTGAATTGAAAGAAAAAATTAAAAATGAACTATTTTATTTTATTTTATTGCACAAAATAAGTTATATTTAATTTGTCTATTAGTTTTAAAATTTTGAATATTCATTATTTTTTGCAAATTAGTTAAAAATTTTATATTAACCATTTTCTTGAAACAATCAAATCTTCATAAGACAATAATTAAAGTAGATAACCTAATTTTTAAGTGAAGGTATATCTAATTTATTTAACCTTTTTAAAAGTGGATAACTTATTTTTTAGGTGAAAATATATGTAATTTATTTAGCCTTTTTGAAATTATGATGATTTTATTGTTTTCAAAATGAGTAAAAAATTTTAAAAGCAATGTGTCCATCAATTATCAACTATGTTGTATAATAATTGTTTACAAATCTCCTCTCAAAGTTGAGAAGATGATTATCAACATTGGTAGGAAAGTTGAATAAAAATTTATGTGAATTTTTTATTTTAATTAATTATTTTTCCTTTATGATAGAAGGAATGCCCACTCAAAATGTTAGACTTTTTACAACCGTTTGCCCAATATTTATATGAATTCTACTTTTTAATTAATTATTTGTCACTGATAATAAAAAGTGTAAGTTACAAAATCATTACTCAACTATTAAATTTAATAAGGGTGAAAATTAAGAGATATATAGTTGTCATATCGTTAAATTAAAATAATTTTACAAATATGAGTTATGGAAATTTAAAAAAAATTACAATTTATAAATAAACTCGAATCTTAAAACATTATTAAGTATCACCCATTTTATATTATTATGAAACACACACACACACACACACACACACACATATATATATATATATATAATGCCCCAAGAGAATGCAAATATTTAAAGTTACTATGGTTAAAAACTGAATATGCCATTATTTACTGTTTTGGAATTTAATAATATTTTTATTATTTCTTTAATAAACAAAAAGTGTTTACTTGGTGAAAGTTGGCAACTTCTGAGAGGGAAGTTGGGGAAAAACGGTTGCAGTAAACTGAAACCCTAACTACCTCTCATAATTGGAAAGGTTTCCAGGAAAAAGGGAGGAAAAAGTTAGTTTGCGCGGCAAGGACAGGCAGAGAAAGAAAGAAGAAGGAAAAAAAGACTAAGTCTGCTGAGGACCAGATAGTATAGCACTAAGTGTGGAATTTCTTGATGAGGACAGTGGTCCTGCAAGAGAGCACGGGGGAGAGATTCTGATCCCAAAAGACAAATCTCAAGGCTGGGTGGCAAATTAGAAGCGATAGACAGGAGACTCTATTCTGTAGGAGTACAGGGTTCGCCACAACACAGTGAGCAGAGGTGAGCAGTTCGATTGCAGTATTAATGGCGCACCGAGTGGACAGGTATGGAAAATTCTAACTGATGTGAATAAGTAAGTCTGTGGTGTTTGGAAACTCTAAGCATTGAAAACAGAAATTTCTGTGTAGCTATGTTTTATAAAAAAAGAAAGAAATTGAGACAGTGTTATAATAACAATAGTAAACACCACCAAGACTGTAGGGAAAACAAATTTGTTTTAACATATTCTGCTATCTGTGTTATCCAAGGAATAATTGATGCACAGTACGAGGCTATGACTAACCTTATCAATTGTTAAAAAAAAAAAAGAAATAAGGAAATATATGTATATATAGAAGGACTACGGTCTTTGGAATGATCAAAATAGCAAGATTAAGCGAGTTTCCGGAATTTCTGTATAACTCATTAAAAGAAAAAACAGAGGACTTGACGTGAGTTGTCATAGTCATAATCTTTACTACAAGCAAGAAACTATGATCACAATTCCCATGAATATAATTATAACAGTTATAGCTCGGTTGATAGCCAACCAGGTTTAAACCCTTAAGTCATATGCATACTTGGACATGTACAACATATATATATAAAAAGGGAAACAGTAACTTAACTAGAACAAACTGTAAATCTTAATGCCTAGGAAAGAATGTCTAAGGGTATATACACACTTCATGAAAAGTATTCAGGTGTAAACGGTGCAAAATTCTATGAACATTTTACCCTAAGGCACTGACAGAGGTGGGCTCTGGCGTGCCGAGTTGGTAACCCCTGAGCTATGCGAAGAAGCATGGTGGGTAACGAGTGTAGTTTGACAGTACAACGAGTAGGACAAATTAAAGAGATGACGACTAAATTTATTAGGTCAACTTTAAATAAACTAGAAGCAAGCAATATATAAGCCAATGAACGAGCGCAGTTAGGGTCATGCCCAAAACTTCCATAAAAGATATAGTGGAAATCAAAGGAATCTGTGTGAAACCCCTTTAACAATTTCTTTAACCATATAAGATGAAGAACGATTGAAAAACACAGAGTTATAACATACATTAGATCTCTGTCCACTGATACAAAAGGAAGAAAAGCATGTAAGACAAAGTATACATTCTCACGCCAATTTTCCGGCATCGACCAGGTAAATCATGAAATATAAGCAAACATCGAACAGAGTGACCCAGAGAGATGGAAAAATGAGAACCTGACCGAGGCTGTTACAGCCATGCATTTCTATTCAAATAAGAACTAGAATTCTAAAAATATTACATGCTAACGTGCAACAGGTGTGGTTGAGCATAAACCAGTACATATCCAACCCCTGATTCACATTCATAGACATATCAAACTTATTATAAGAAAAGCAGTAAAATGTCAATAGACCGACAACTCTCAGATTATCCCTGGAGGTTTGACATTGAAATACTGTAGTCCACTAAGTAAACAGAAGTCTCAGGACAAACCTTGATAAGGAAAAGTTCAAAATTACAATATATAACCTCTGTTCGACCCTTATGGCCATATGGAGATTCAACACCTTACGGCCTATAGCCGATCAAACACATAAAGACTCTGAATATTGCGAGACTGTAGACTAACTGGAAAATCAGTACAACTAAGGAGTAGAAACCAAAACTCTGTTTCAAATTGCAACAAGGCAACTTTGCTGGAACCTTCAAGCTAGAGATGAACCCCTTACACAGAACTTTCGTGGCGAGTCTGGCGAAAAGCTTCCATACATCTACAGTGCGTAGCTCCAGGAAACTAGTGAAGGATTCCTACCATTAGATCTGAACAACCATTGGTTAGTGTTGTAAAACAAAATAAAACTAGCCAGAAGAGTATTATGACAAGAAACTCTAAACATTGAAAACAACTCACCCGAGCCTTGCTAACAGTGCCGACACCTTAACCTGGTACTGAGAAGATAACACCTGCAAGGCCGGGAGCCATAGCAGAGCGGGTCGTGGAGAGCCAGCAGCAGAAAATGGAGCTGCCGCCAAAATGCGGAGACAACATAACCAAACAAGTTATAGCCGAGTCAACCCAGGTAAGAACCTGAGCTGTAGATCTCCCCAAACTCATGTCCATCGTCGATGACATCACAACCCCGAGGTTAGAAACTACGAGAATGAGCCTGCTTGTGCTACGCACAGGGCAGAGCTGTAAGGAAATCACATAGTATCCAAAAAGCGTATAGTTAATCAAATGAATATTTAATAGAAATTACTAGATGGCCCTCCATCATATCCCTTTGCAGATCGCGAGGAGTTGGGAAGCTTTCCCAAGGGATCAAGCAGTTAGTGCAACCGGAGTGATCATGACCAGACTCTTTACTATTGCCTAAAAGTAATGAAGTTATTGACGGATAAGTGTAGGGGTGGCCGGAGCAGTAAAATTCCTATGTGTCATAAGAACAATTCATACATTGGTAAACCATGTAAATTAATTAATTAATTTATTTTTAATTTTAAATTTTTAATTTATTATTATTATTATTATTATTATTATTTTTATTTTTTTTTTTTTCAGATGGAGACATTACAATTGGTATCAGAGCCTAGTTACGAAACTGAGGCCTCTGGGAATTGAAATTGAAATTGAACTTGAACTTGAACTTGAAATTGAAATTGAAAATTGAAAATTGAAATTTGAAAAGTGACATTGGAACATAAAACAACTCCTACAATTTAATGTGGTCCCTATTTGAGCAATTCCAATTAAAAAAAGAAGAAGAAGTAGTTGTGTGTTTGATTTAAATTTCTCATGTTGAAGACAGGAAACCAGAGAACTGACAGTATGAGAAGAGGGGACAGTGCGTCACGCAGGTATGCAATGGGTCAGGGACCTGTACCTGGCCCTGAGGGTAATCCCGAGCTGTGGGTGCAGCTCGGAGAGGAAGCTCGCAATACAAACCAGGCTATTTTGGAGACAGTGTAGGAATTGAAAAATGAAATGGCCCGATTACGTGAAGATAATGCACGACTAACGATGGAACAAGAAAGAATTCTAAAAATCCTATCTGACAGATAGAACTAGCTACCGGCTAATCCCAATGCGGAGCAGCAGAAAATGTCGAAAGAGCAGAACCATCATACAAAACCTGAAGGGTCGGAAGAGAGGGAGGAACGATCTGATAATGCATCTGAACAGTAGACCTCAAAAAGGCAATGGATAGAGTTGCAAGGAGAGTTTCGTAAGATTAAACCGCCGCACTTCGATGGGGAATAGGAGGAAGCAGCTGAGGCATGGTTGATTAATATGAACAAATATTTCCAGTTATACGAGTATGATCACAACCTTAAGGCACGGCTGGCCATTTTCCAACTACAGGGAAAAGCTACCCTGTGGTGGGAAGAAGTTAAGATCGTAAAGGGAGTAAGCGAACAGACCATAACTTGGGAGAAATTTCAAAGGTACTTCAAAGAAAGATACCTGACCGAGCGTTTTTACGACGAAAAGGCAAGGGAATTCCATGACTTGCGGTTGGGGCAGCAGACCATGGATGAATTTATCACCCGTTTTACTTCCTTGCTTCGTTATGTGCCTTATATTAGAGAAGAAAAAGCTAAGGTGCAAAGATTTGTTAGTAGTTTACCCCTGTATATGTGGGAAAGGATTGAGTTTGACAATCCAAAAATAATGGACAAAGCTATTCGTAAAGCTAGGATTTGTTACCAGTAAAGTAAACAGAAAGGAGAAGTTCCAGACAAAAGATGGAATGAGAAAAGAGGTAATAAGTCAGCTGGAAACAGTAAAGGAAATCGCAATGGTGGAAGCAAGGGAATTGGCAAGGGGCAGAACAACAGAACTATACAGAAAAACTCATTCAAATCCAAGCCAACCAGTGAGTCCAGAGTCGGCGAACAGCCTGCAAGATTGGACAGCGAAGGGACAGCAAGACCCCTAGTACAATGTTGGGGTTGTGGAGGGCCTCACTACATCAAAAATTGTCCACAACAGAAGGGAACCGAACAGTTATCCCAGATCCATGAAGCATCAACAGTCGGCGATGTAGGACGTAGCATACTGAGGATTGATGCAACCCTGGACGATCGTCAAGCGGAGTACCAACCAACCATGGTGGAATTTGAAGGTAAAATTTTAGAACTTACTATAGTTGTTTTGATTGACCCTGGAGCCACATTAAGCTATATTAGTCCTAAAGTAGTAGAACATTGTAAACTGCAACCTGTTAAATTCAAGAATCCATGGCTAGTACAGCTGGCTACAGGGGCCAAGAGGCGAGTGCTGGCAAAAGTCAATAACTGCTCTTTAACAATAGCAGGGCAGCCAGTAATGGCAGATTTAAATGTGCTTCCCCTTGGTTCATATGATGTTCTAATTGGTATGGACTAGTTAGAAAAGCACTGGTCATTGGTCAATTGCAAGACAAAGACTATTTATTATAGGGATGAACTTGGAGCTAGGCAAGAGATGCAAGGAATTAAGCGGCCAGTACAGGTTCGGCCAATAACCACATCTCAGTTAGCGAAATGCATCAGGAAGGGGTGTCAGATTTATGCCATCCAAGTGGGCTATGCTGACTCGAAGGATAAGACAGCCATGTTGGATAACATCCCTGTGATACAAGAATTTGTAGATGTGTTTCCAGAAGAGATTCCCGGACTATCGCGTAAGAGGGATATAGACTTTACCATCGAATTGGCACCAGGGGTAGCACCAGTATCGCAAGCACCCTATAGAATGAGTATACCTGCGTTGATAGAGTTAAAAATGCAGTTACAAGAACTGTTAGGTAAAAACTACATTCACCCCAGTGTGTCTCCATGGAGAGCCCCCGTGTTATTCGTTAAGAAAAAAGACAGGACCCTTCGCATGTGTATAGATTATCGTCAGTGGAACAAGCTGACAATCAAAAAAAAGTATCCTCTACCTCGGATTGATGAACTTTTCGATCAAGTAAAGGGTGCAACAATATTCTCCAAGATCGATTTGCGATCAGGTTACCACCAGATCAGGATTAAGGAGGAAGACATAGCTAAAACAACTTTTAGAACAAGGTATGGGCATTACGAGTTTGTGGTGCTACCCTTTGGGTTAACTAACGCCCCTGCAACTTTCATGTGCTTGATGAACAACATATTTCATCGATATTTGGACATATTTGTGCTGATATTTATCGATGATATACTAATATACTCCCGCACTACGGAAGAGCACAAGGAGCACCTCAGATTGGTGCTACAAACCCTCCGAGAACACTAGTTATATGCTAAGCTTAGCAAGTGTGACTTCTTCAATGAAGAAATACAATATCTGGGCCATATAATCACAAGGAAAGGGATCGCAGTGGATCCTGAAAAGATAAGAACCATAATGGAGTGGCCTGTGCCAAAAGATGTAGCAGACATCAGGTCCTTTATGGGGTTAGCTAGTTATTACAGACGATTTGTGGAAGGCTTCTCAAGAGTGGCATACCCCATCACTTCTTTATAGAAAAAAGGAAAAGCAATCAAATGGACCCCGGAATGTCAAAGAAGCTTTGAGTAGCTTAAGCATTTGCTCACCACAACGCCCATTTTGAGCATAGTTGATCCTAATAAGGACTATGTGGTGTGCACTGATGCAAGCAAGGAAGGTGTGGGAGGCGTGTTGATGCAAGAAGGGAAAGTGATTGGTTACGAGTCAAGGAAACTAAAAGAGCATGAGCAAAAATATTCTGCCTATGACTTGAAGCTGGCAGCCATCATACATGCCTTAAAGATGTGGCGACATTATCTCATGGGAAGGAAATTTTTATTACTGACAGACCACCACAGTCTGACCAATTATTTTAGCCAGCCCACTTTAAACGCGAGACAAGCACGGTGGATAGATTTCCTAAGCGGTTTTGACTTTGAAATCAAACATATGAAGGGGAAAGAAAACTGGGTGGCAGATGCCTTAAGCCAGAAAGTACAATGTTTGTACAAAATTTCCTTTAGCGAATGGAAAAGCCCCTTCGAGGAAATGATAAAAAAGGCAACAAAACAGGATGCGGTATACCAGCAAATAAAACAGCAAGTACAACAGTCTACCAGCGAGAAAAATCAGCAAGGATATGAGGTAGATGATGCTGGAAAGTTGTATTACAAAAAGAGGCTATATGTACCTAGTCAAAACAGTCTTAAAAATCTGATTTTGGATGAATTTCACATCAGTCACTATGCTGGACACCTAGGGTATCAGAAAATGATCATTGCGCTTCGAAAAGAGTACTATTGGCCGGGTATGAAGAAGAATGTGGCCGAGTATTTAGCACGGTGTTTGAAGTGCCAACAAATTAAGGCAGAGCATCAGCATCCAACAGGGCTATTACAACCCTTACCCATTCCGGAATGGAAGTGGGAAACCATTTCTATGGATTTTATAACAGGGCTGCCTAAGACAAAGAAGAATAACGATTCTATTATGGTGGTGGTAGACAAGTTGAGTAAAGCAGCACATTTTATACCTGTGCAATCCACCTACAGAGTTGTACAGATTGCCCATATCTTCATGCAGAATGTGTTTAAATTGCATGGACTCCCAAAGACGATAATTTCAGATCGTGACGTGAAATTCACGTCGGCTTTTTGGAAGACATTATTTGCAGAATTGGGGACACAGCTGAACTTTAGTACAGCGTACCACCCCTAGACCGACAGACAAACAGAGTGGGTGAAGCAGGTGGTAGAAGACATGTTAAGAGCATATGCAATGTAGCAACCAACGCAGTTGGAGGAGTATTTGCACTTGGTTGAATTTGCATACAACAACGGGCATCATACCTCGTTACAAATGAGTCCCTTTGAGGTCCTGTATACGCGGAAATGCCACACACCCTCAAGCTGGGGTGGACATGAAGACAAATTAAGGTTAGGGCCAGAAATGCCTAAGGAAATGGAGGATATGGTGAAGAGGGTACGCTCTAACTTCAAAGCTGCTCAGGATAGGCAAAAGAGCTTTGCTAATCGGAAGAGGAGGTTCAAAGAATACCAAGTCGGTGACCATGTTTATGTGAGGATCCAAGCAAGAAAGAGTACACTGCAATGGAGCAGGTGTGCCAAGTTGGCACCCCGATATTGTGGACCATTCCAAGTCTTGGCAAGAATTGGGCCGGTGGCTTACCAGCTCGCCCTACCAAGTCACATCCGGGTCCACAATGTCTTCCATGTCTCTGTGTTAAAAAAATACGTTTATGATCCTAAACATGTGATTAGATGGCAAGATATACAGGTAAGGATTATTTCCAGTAGACCAGTCTAAAAGTTTTCTTTAAAAGAAACTGATTTAGAATATTGCATGTGCAGGTCGAACCAGAAGGAGAAGTCTTGGTCGAGCCACTGAGCATCCTCGACCGGAGAGAAGTACAGTTGTGGAAGCGAGCTATTACGCAAATTAAAGTGCAATGGTAGCACTTTGGGCCTAATGAGGCCACCTGGGAAGGTGAGGAGCTCATGAGGAAGACTTATCTGGAGTTGTTCTTGACCAATGGACATTGGGACGATGTCCAATTTTAGGAGGGGGAGATGTAACGCCCGGAGAATGTAAATATTTAACGTTACTATGGTTAAAAACTGAATATGACATTATTTACTATTTTGGAATTTAATAATATTTTTATCATTTCTTTAATAAACAAGAAATGTTTACTTGGTGAAAGTTGGCAACTTCTGAGAGGGAAGTTGGGGAAAAACGGTTGTAGTAAACTGAAACCCTAACTACCTCTCATAACTGGAAAGGTTTCCAGGAAAAAGGGAGGAAAAAGTTAGTCCGCGCTGCAAGGATAGGCAGAGAAAGAAAGAAGAAGGAAAAAAAGACTAAGTATGGTGAGGACCAGATAGTCTAGCACTAAGTGCGGAATTTCTTGCTGAGGATAGTGGTCCTGCAAGAGAGCACGGGGGAGAGATTCTGGTTCCGAAAGACGAATCTCGAGGCTGGGTGGCAAATTAGAAGTGACAGACAGAAGACTCTATTCTGTAGGACTATAGGGTTCGCCACAAGACAGTGAGCAGAGGTGAGTAGTTCAATTGCAGTATTACAGGCGCACCGAGTGGACAGGTATGGAAAATTCTAACTGATATGAATAAGTAAATTTGTGGTGTTTGGAAACTCTAAGCATTGAAAACAGAAATTTCTGTGTAGCTATGTTTTATTAAAAGAGAAAGAAATTGAGACACTATTATAATAATAACAGTAGACACCACCAAGACTGTAGGGAAAACAAATTTGTTTTAACAAATTCTGCTATCTATGTTATCCAAGGAATAATTGATGCACAATACGAGGCTATGACTAACCTTATCAACTGTTTAAAAAAAAAGAAATAAGGAAATATATGTGTATATATAAGGACTATGGTCCCTGGAATTATTGGAATAGAAAGATTAAGCAGGTTTCCGGAATTTCTGTATAACTCATTAAAAGAAAAAACAGAGGACTTGACGTGAGTTGTCATAGTCGTAATCTTTACTACAAGCAAGAAACTATGATCACAATTCCCATGAATATAATTATAACAGTTATAGCTCGGTTGATAGCCAACCAGGTTCAAACCCTTGAGTCATACGCATACTTGGACATGTACAACATATATATAAAAAAAGGGAAACAGTAACTTAACTGGAACAAACTGTAAATCTTAATGCCCGAGAAAGAATGTCTAAGGGCATATACACATTTCGTGAAAAGTATTCAGGTGTAAACGGTGAAAAACGCTATGAACATTTTACCCTAAGGCACTGACAAAGGCGGGCTCTGGTGTGCTGGGTTGGTAACCCCTGAGCTATGCAAAGAAGCATGATGGGTAACGACTGTAGTTTGACAGTACAACGAGTAGGACGAATTAAAGAGATGACGACTAAATTTATTAAGTCAACTTTAAATAAACCAGAAGCAAGAAATATATAAGCCAATGAACAAGCACGGTTAGGGTCATGCCCAAAACTTCCACAAAAGATATAGTGGAAATCAAAGGAATCCAGGTGAAACCCCTTTTACAATTTCTTTAACCATATAAGACGAAGAACGATTGAAAAACACAAAGCTATAACATACATTAGATCTCTCTCCACTGATACAAAAGGAAGAAAAGCATGTAAGACAAAGTATACATTCTCACACCAATTTTCCGGCATCGACCAGGTAAATCATGAAATATAAGCAAACATCGAACAGAGTGACCCATAGAGATGGAAAAACGAGAACCTGACCGGGGTTGTTACAACCATGCATTTCTATTCAAATAAGAACTAGAATTCTAATAATATTACATGCTAACGTGCAATAGGTGTGGCTGAGTAGAAACCAATACATATCCAACCCCTGATTCACATTCATAGACATATCGAACTTATTACAAGAAAAGCAGTAAAATGTCAATAGACCGACACTCTCAGATTATCCCTGGAGGTTTGACATTGAAATATTGTAGTCCACTAAGTAAACAGAAGTCTCAGGAGAAACCCTGATAAGGAAAAGTTCAAAATTACAATATATAACCTCTGTTTGACCCTTATGGCCATATGGAGATTCAACACCTTACAGCCTACAGCCGATCAAACACATAAAGACTCTGAATACTACGAGACTGTAGACTAGCTAGAAAATCAGTACAACTAAGCAGTAGAAACCAAAACTCTGTTTCAAATTGCAACAAGGCAACTTTGCTGGAACCTTCAAGCTGGAGATGAACCCCTTACCCGGAACTTTTGTGGCGAGTCTGGCAAAAAGCTTCCGTACATCTGCGGTGTGTAGCTCCAAGAAACTGGTGAAGGATTCCTACCATTAGAACCTAACAACCATTGGTTAGTGTTGTAAAATAAAATAAAACTGGCCAGAAGAGTATTATGACAAGAAACTCTAAACATTGAAAACAACTCACCCGAGCCTTGCTAATAGTGCCAACACCTTAACCTGGTACTGAGAAGATAACACCTGCAAGGCCAGGAGCCATAGCAAAGCGGGTCGCGGAGAGCCAATAGCAGAAAATGGAGCTGCCGCCAAAATGTGGAGACAGCGTAACCAAACAAGTTATAGCCGAGTCAACCCAAGTAAGAACCTGAGCCGTAGATCTCCCCAAACTCATGTCCACCGTCAATGAGATCGCAACCCCGAGGTTAGAAACTGCGACAATGAGCCTGCTCGTGCCACGCACAGGGCAGAGCTGTAAGGAAATCACACAGTATCCAAAAAGCATACAGTTAATCAAATGAATATTTAATAGAAATTGCTAGATGGCCCTCTATCATATCCCTTTGCAGATCGCGAGGGGTTGGGAAGCTTTCCCAAGGGATCAAGAAGTTAATGCAACCGGAGTGATCATGACCAAACTCTTTACTGTTGCCGGAAGGTAATGAAGTTATTGACGGATAAGTGTAGGGGTGGCCGGAGCAGTAAAATGCCTACGTGTCATAAGAACAGTTCATACATTGG
Organism: Pinus tabuliformis; assembly: GCA_031772625.1. Lineage (NCBI taxonomy): Eukaryota > Viridiplantae > Streptophyta > Pinopsida > Pinales > Pinaceae > Pinus > Pinus tabuliformis. The sequence goes on along the minus strand of CM062805.1, from coordinate 1,050,936,815 downwards.
TAAACCATGTAAAACTTTTTTTTTTTCTTTCTCAGATGGAGACATTACAATATATATATAATGAACTATATAATTATGTATATGTACATATATATTACATGTAGTTATTCTATGTCATATATGTGTTATATATATATATATATATATATATATATATATATAACAAAAAAATCTTATTTTGGATTTTTAATTTAATTAATATTTTTTTAAGTACAATTATTTTTTAAAAACAAATTTCTATATTTATTATTAAAAAAATATTTAAAATATAAATTAATTTATATTTAAAATAAAAAATGAAATAATTTTTCTTATTTGATAAATAAAGGTTCACGATGATAATAATATTCATCATGCTATTCCCAAGTTTCTAATTTAATATATTCCTTATAGTTTGGTTGTTTTCTATTTGAAATTTGTTTGGGCATAATTTTGGTTAAATTTGTTTGAAATTTAAATTACATTTTAAATAAATAAAAAATAAATTTTTTTGAAAAAAAGTCACTAAATTCTTAAGAAGAAATTTTAAAACCTATAATAATTATAAAAAAAAAAAATTACTATAGAAAAAAATCATAATAAACATTCTATCATTGTAATTATTAAAAACTAATATAATGAAATGAAAAAAAATTAAAACCTAAATTATAGGTTTTTTGTGGTTTTCAAATGTTTTCCTACTACTTTTCTAGATTGTTTTTTATGGTTTTCAAGGGTTTTCTTGGTGGTCTTTTGTGGTTTTCATGGTTTCTTTTGTGATTTTTATATGGTGGGTTTTTATTTCAAATTAATTTATTTTTGAAATAAAAATAAAGTAGAGACAAAAAGATAAGAAACCTAACTTGGCTTGAGCCTCTAGGAGTTGGTGGGGTCACTGGGCAACTAGATTGAGCTCCTCTATCTAGGTTGAGCTTATAAATTCTCAATTGAGCTCCTTCCTTCTCATAGTCTGTGCAAAATGGCTTGCATGGACCAGGATTGGGATTTTGATAAGAAATAACGGCTAGATTGAGCCCTAATTCTCAATTGAGCCATTACGGTCGTTCGAGCGATAAAGTTCAATCAATCCCTAATGCTCGATGGAGCTCTTACCTTGATAAGGATTTATTTTAACACTCGATCTAGTTGTTTCTTAACCCTCAAGAAAATCGATCTAGCACTTAAAAATGGCTCAATGGAGCTCACGTTTTCCACCTAAATGTGTCCTTTTTTCTGAAAAGTGTAACCTCACTCCTTGCATAAAGCTTATGAAACAACATTTTCTACAAAATTTCTATAGAATAATAATTTGTTTACATTTTTTCTCGAATTTTTATAAAACAAAAAATATTTTTTAACAATTTTTTATTGGAAAAGAAAAATAATATTTTCTTTGAAATATTAATAAAATAATAATTTCTATAAATTTTCCATAAAATTTTTAATTATTAAAGCTTTTTGAAATAATGATGATTTGTTTTTCTTGAATAACTTAAAAATTTTAAAGAGCAAAATTTCCATCAATTATAGAGTACAATAATTTCTTATAAAATTAGAAAATTTACTTATTCAATAATTCAAAAATTGTTATAAATTTACTTATTTGATAATTTAATTATTTGTCTTATTTAAGAATAATACAAATGTATTTGAAAATAGAATTAAAAGTAGGAAGACATAAAGTCTCCTTTAATTTACATATTTGAAAATTTCATCATTCAATATTCTTTTAAAGTGAGTTAAAAAAATAATTTCCTTAAAAACAACAATGATTTCATGAAATTTCCATGAAACAATAATTTTCAACAAAAAAATCATAAAACAATATTTTCTATAAAATTCCTATGAAACAATGTTTTCTACAAAATCCTAGATAACATTAACCTAAAAAAATATATATTTGAATTTGAAAGAAAATTTTAATATTTCTATGAATGTTATAATTAATTCACTATTTGGACTTGATGATGAGGTTCCTTTCATGAAGATTGTTAAAGAATAAGCTACATTCATATTCTTCAGTGTTGTTTTTCTTTTAGAGTAGAGTTCTGAGGGGAGATTGGTTTGTAGAAATAATGAGTGGGCAGGATGAACTCTTGAGGAGGAGGGGTGAGAACCCCTCCCTCAAGGATGTTGTAGCTGGTAAAATTCAGAAAGGAAAGGGAGGAAGACGGGGGGGAGGGGAAGGGGGGGCAATGGACATTGAAACGTAGAGGTAAATGCATTCCCAAAGAAGCTCAAAACCCAAAATTTATAATCCCACCAAAAATCTTGTAGAAGAATAAAAGGAGGATGAAGGACCATGCCTTCATCTATAAGTTTATAGGGAGCTAACCGACAGAAAACCATATCAGAAAATAAATACAACAAAAATGGAAATTGAAAGGGGAGGTGGATCTAAGGCTTGGGATGAAAGGATTTTTTATGGTGATTTTCTCTAATCTAGAGGACAAGGCAAGACTATTTGAAGGGGGAATATACTTCATGAATTTTGTCGGATTATACATAGGGAATTATTTAACCTGAACAAAGAGGAGTTTATTGTGGGTCTAGTCTTGATGAGGTTCTACTCTCTACTAGTTGATTTCTAGATTCCATAAATCTTGGAAGAAATTGGTAACTCCTTGGGAAATTTCATCAAAATTTCTGAGCTCACTAGAATAGGAAAGAGTGTGACTTATGATAGAATTTGTGTCTATATGAATATCTCTCAATCTCTACCAGAATTGATAGATCTGAAGTATAAGGGGGAAATTTGGTCTCAACCATTGGAACATGAACATGTTCTATTCAAGTGTTTCTATTATCACAAGCATTGCCAACTATTCCTAGATTGTCCTATGAGAAAGGAGGAAATTCAAGAAGAAGGCCAACAAAGGGTGGGTGATGGATTCATGAGGGTGCCCTTCCATCGTAGAAACCTAAGGGGTCAAATATCGGAGGTGAAAGAGAACCCTTTAAACAATGAAAATGTGTTTTCTAGCCTAGAGTATATGGAGCAATAATTTTTTCTATCGAAGGATATAGCTATGGAGGAGTTTCCCCTAGAAGCCACAAGTGACAAAAAAGTAGCAAAGTGAAAGTCCACATAAGATAAAGCCCCACCAAAATGCTTCGTCTCCTTACCTGAGACTAGTGAAGTCTTATCAATGCTTGAGGAAAGCCCATATTCTTTTACAGAGGAAGGATTTCTAATGGGACTTATTAATTGTTGGGCACAGAAGGACCTCTCATAGCTTCCCTAAGATCAAAAATTAATTTATGTGTAGGTGTATTTGTGTTGAAAAAGAAAGGGTTGTGCGAGAGAGATCAAAGACAGAGGACCAGGAGATATAAATGGGGAGAAGGATAAAGGAAAAGAATCAATGATCAAAGAAGTGAAACACATAGGTAGAAAGACAAAGAAGTATCCACTCTCTATAACCTAGAATAGAGAAGAAAGCAAGAGGAGTTGTTGTGGAGAAGAAAATGAAGAGTCTAATAGCTAAAGGAAGGGGAGAAAAAATCGAGTTTCTTCCACAAATCAATGATTAAACATAGGAATAATAACTTGATATTCTCCCTAAAAGGTAAGTATGGGTAAAGGAAGCTTATTCATGAAGAGATTGAAGATGAGTTGGTGTTCCATTTTAAAGATATTCTACAGGAGCCTCCTCGGAATAGGTTGCAAACTATAAATAAGATCACAACCTTCATTCATAAAATAGTTACTAATGATCATAATGAAGTTTTGATGTGGAGGATTAATTTTGAAGAGGTAGAGTTTGTGGTGGAGGAAATGCAGAAAAACAAAGCCCCATGTCCATATGGTTTCACTTTGGAATTTTTCAAGGGGTGTCGGAACTTCTTGGGTGAGGAGGTTTATGAAGTGGTGGAGGAATCCAGGAAATCTCAAAAAATATAGAAAGGGTTGAATACTACCATTTTAGATTTTATTCCTAAGGCTGGTAAGACTAAAGAACCTGATTGATTTAGATCAATATCATTGTATAATTTCATTTATAAAATTATTTCACCTGGTATAGTGAATAGACTGAAGCCCTTGTTGAACCAACTAATTAGCCCTAAACAGATTGGTTTTCTGGAAGGGAATAATTTATTTGATGGAATAGTTCCAGTGCAAGAGGTGGTTCAATTTCTAATATCCAAGATGTATCCAAGTACGACGATAAAACTCAATTTCTCAAAGGCATATGATAGGTTGAATTTGGATTTCCTCTTGTAGGTTTAGATGCTTACGGTTTCTCATGGCAATGGATTTCCTGGATTAGATCTCTCGATTCATCTCTATTTTTCTCTATATTGATTAATGGTTCTCCATCAATCACTTTTAATCCAACTATGGGTCTCTGAAAGGGAGACCCTTTATCCCACTTTTTCGTTTATCTTGACTATTGAAGATTTAGGGAGACATTTTAAAGATGTGATTTCTAGGGGCAAGCTTAAGGGTCTGAGGATATTTGGGGAAGACCTTCGCATCACCCCTCAATAGTTTGTTGATGATGTGTGTCTATTCAAGTTGGATAATCTCATGGAAGCAAGATCAATTCACTCTCTACTAGAAGTCTTTATGTAAGCATTAGACGCTCTAATAAATAAAGAGAAGTATAACATTTTATTTTTTAATTGCAATGTCCTAGTTCAATGGTACTTGGATAGGACTCTAGATTCCAGTATGCATCCTTTCCTTCCAAGTATCTTCGAGTGCCTCTTGCACCTAATTCAAAGAAACCAATATGTTTCTAGGAGATGTTAGAAAAATTGGCAAATAAGTTCAGAATTAGCCCTTCAAAGCTTTAAATTTAGTCGGGAGAGCAGTGTTAACAAAATCAGTGTTATAATCTATTCCTCTATACCAAATGGAAGTGATGCATATTCCAAGAGGTACCATCAAGGAAATAATCATTGTTTGGAGAAATTTCCTTAGGAGAGGTGCTAGCAAGACTAAGAAGTGGGTGTTGATGGCGTGGGAGAAGCTTTGTTTGCCCAAATATGTTGGAAGTTTGGGCTTAAGAGACCTAGAAACCTTATGTGAAGCACTGGGGGCTAAATTATGGTGGCCATGGGGGATGGGTGGTAAAAAAATTCAGAGACATGTATGGAAGAGAAAGTATAAGCCCCAATCTACTCAGGAAGCTTGTATTCAAGATCTCAATTACTACCCTAGATCCTAGTTTTGGATATGGGCATAAGTGAGTATGAAACTAATAAGAGACCATGCATTTTGGGAAGTGAGAAAAGGGGATATAACCAGGATTTGGGAGGAATCATGGTAGCATCTCCCATGACTATCGGAAAATTCAAAGTGGGTGGAGATAGAAAATTTTACTAAATCAAGGGGAGGCCAAAAGGTGGGGTGCTTTTGGAAGGAGAATTGTGATTCTTGATTTTGGTGAACCTATAAACTTAAGGAGGATTGGGAAGGTCAATAGGGAGAAATATCTTGGGACAATTTTAATAAAGAATTTGTGAAGAGGAAGGTTCAGATAGCTCATGGCCATGACAAAATGAGGTGGGATTATAATCCAATTGGTATGTTTACTTTGAATGAGGAATATGTCACCTTGGCAAGAAATAAGGAAGTAGCAAAATTTTTCTTTGGAAGGTGGCATGGTCTCGCAATATTTGGCCAAAGGTAAGCTGCTTCCTTTGGTTGTTGGTGAAAAACAAAATTTTTGTAGAAATTCTCACTATAGATCACCTGATAATGCAATGTAACTAAAGCAAAATACTTGATCTAATTCTACTATTAAACTTCGCAGAAGCTTAATCGATTTGAGCAAGATCAAACATAACACAAATAACAGAGAAGAAGAATCAATCACACTTGAAGCACAGAAAATACTCAGGGGAAAGCCTCAGCTAAAAACCTTGCTATCTGTATTATCATACAAGGTGGAAATACATCGAGATTACACAAAGCTTTAGCTGTCATAGCTAGCCAGCTCTCAGTACAATCCTCCTAGATGCTCACAGGCAAACAAGGCTTCTCACAAACCTTCTCCTCTGCCCTCCAAGCCTCCTATTTCCTTGCGTTGTTTCTCCTGGGTGATCCTAGTATTACCAAGTGTAACACTAATCTCACACCTTGTAAAACTGTGCAATCCTCAAGGAACCTTATTCCTTCTGCATGGATGAGTTTCATTTATAGGAAAAATTCCTCCAATTGATAGTATAATGTCCCTGTCTTTAATCTCAACTGGGTCTTTGTCTAAACTGACATGCATGAGTTATTTATGAGAGAATCCTCAGTTATCTGGAGTACACTAGTTTCATGCATGCATGCATTAACTGACTGAACTCACAATCAGTTCCACAAACTGCTAGGAACTAATCTAACTGGACTTAACTCAATTAACTGAGCTAACTAATTACAACTCATACGTATCTCCTTAATTGAGGGATAACTTCCTCAATCAAAGGGATAACTATTGCATGACTTCACAAAGACTTCATGTTTACATTTCTCCAACTAATTAACTTAGGATGAATTAATTAATTATTTTTCAAACAGATGGTGAGACTAAATTCGAATTTTAATTCTAAATTTTAATTCAAGGACAAATTAAAATTGGAATATATCCTAAAAGGCTATCCTTACCAATGCTATTTTTAGCATTTCCTTTTTCTATTTTCAACATTCCCTCTCAACAAGAAAGGAATTCAACTCGATCTCGATCCTAAACCTTTGGAATGTTCTGCATGCAAACACTTCTCTCTAGTGTTTTTGCTTCAGCTACTCCAAAACCAAAAAATATCCAACCTGAATAAGAATGATGCCTCTATCATCAAAGTCTCTGACTGATATTTCCTCTGTCGACTGAAAACTCTGCACCTCTGTGCTCTTCAGTATTTGACTGATCTAGCCTTTGTCACATTGATCTCTGACTGCATCAATCCTAGTAATTCCTCCTGTTGCATCCATGTTGTTGCTGGTCCTATCTCCCAGCACTGCATCCACGCTGCACCTCCTCTCATCATGTTTCATCGTGCTACCTGCTACTACACTACAACTCAGTTACTGAGAATTAAGTAACTGATCTCCCAACTAACCTCCCCGTTGGGCTAGAAACACCCTTTGATGTTGAAGCTCCCTCTATTGCCCCATCTGCATCTATATCTACTCACTCAACCAGTCCTGCTACTCCTCGTTGGGGCTCCCATAGCAAGGTCTAATCAAAGAGGCTAGGTACTTCAAGGATCTTGCCCCTATTTCAGCCTTCATGGGACTATCACTTCACATCGTCCCACCTCACACCTGGAGGTATGGATGCATGTGATCCCTCTGCTGACTTCTTTAATTGTGGCTCCTCCACAATGGTTTGAGACTTATTTTTCTGCTATTGTGGCTCCTCCACAATTGTCTGAGACTTCTTCTATTGCTGCGTGTTGAGAGGTAATTTACTCTCCCTCTCAACCACCAAGTCTCTAACATTTTTCTTGCTCCTCAAGGCTTTGCATGCATCTTGAACCTCAAGAGAATACAGGCTATGTACCTGTGAACTGATTTGTTTCACCTATCCCATGGTGATGTGTCTAAGGAAAACCTTTCCCTTATTGAAGACAACATCGTAGCCTTTGTCCTCCAACATCGAATCGATACCAAGTTCTTCTTCAGTCCAGGCATATACTTCACATCTATCAAGGTGATAGAAGCTCCATGCTCCCTCTAAAAGGTAACCGTGCGCACTCCTGAAACACTATACCTTTCATCGTCACCCATCTCTATGAGTATCTTGAGGTCTTTCTCCTCCAAGGTACTGAATAAAATTTTATCTCTAGTCATGTGGAATGAGGCTCCACTGTCAAGAAACCAACCACGACCCAACATTGAAGACACCATGCATGCAATGAGAGTGAAGTCCATTTCAAACTGAGAGGCCAATGCCTCACCTTTAGATCCTTCTGAGGATCCCTTCTTGGACTTCTTCGATGGGAAATTAGTTATACAATGACCCATCTCATGAAAATTAAAGCATCTCACTTTAGATTTGTCAATCTTCTTGCCACCGTGAGAAGAACTAGATTTGGAATGGGAAGCCTTCCCTTTCCCTTTCCTCGCCTTACTGGCTAAGGCTAGATTTTCTTCATCATCATGCTTAGATGAAGAACCATCTCTGGTGCTCCTCCTGATCTCCTTCTGCATCAGTTCCAACCACAGTCGTTCCTAATTCGGCAGTTTCTCTCTTCCATTAACTAAGTCATGGTAGCTATTCCAGCTATTAGGAAGACCGAGGAGAGCAAGACTCACCATATCATCATTGGCTGTCGTGATTCCTACACTTCCAAGCTCATCTCTACAGGTGGTGAGCTTGTTCGGATATGTAGAAATCGTGTTTCCCTTTTCACACTTGATTTTCCGAAGCTTGTCCTTCAACGCCATCTTCCTCTGGTCACTGTTGTTCTCATATAGGTCCTTCAAAATCTTCCACATTGAAAACAGAGTCTCCTTCCCATGGAGACTGGAGACAATATGGTCTCGAACTCCCTCCATAAGAATCCTCCTCGCTCTCGCCACACATTTCTTCTGTTCCACCAATTCTTAGGCATTAGCTGCTACTGGCTTAGGGACTTCCTGATCAATGAAGTCCTTCAAACCATTGTCTTCTAATACCACTTCCACGTGATCCTTCCATGCTATGTAATTTGAGCTGCCATCCAGGGCATACTCAAGTCTCAAGCCATTGAACGCCATTGGTGAACTTTGAGATGTGATAAGAAATCGATTTTGTACTTGCAATCAAGAACTTCAAACTTCAAACTTTTCACTTCTCAATATGTTGTTCACATCTCTGATCACCTTTGCTCTGATAAACTTGGCTCCGATACCATGTAGGAATTCTCACTGTAGATCACCTAATAATGCAATGTAACTAAAGCAAAATACTTGATCTACTTCTACTATCAAACTTTGCGAAAGCTTAATCAATTTGAGCAAGATCAAACAGAACAAATATAATAGAGAAGAAGAATCAATCACACATGAAACATAGAAAATACTTAGGGGAAAGGCTCAACTAAAAACCCCGCTATCTGTATTGTCATACAAGGTGGAAATACATCAAGATTACACAAAGCTTTAGCTCTCACAGCTAGCCAGCCCTCACTACAATCCTCTTGGATGCTCACAAGAAAACAAGGCTTCTCACAAACCTTCTCCTCTGCCCTCCAAGCCTCCTATTTCCTTGTGCTATTTCTCTTGGGTGATCCTACTGTTACCAAGTGTAACACTGATCTCACACCCTGTAAAACTGCGCAATCCTCAAGGAACCTTATTCCTTATGCATGGATGAGTTTCCTTTATAGGAAAAATTCCTCCAATTGATAGTATAATGTCCCTGTCTTTAATATCAACTGGACCTTTTTCTGAACTGACATGCATGAGTTATTTATGAGAGAATCCTCAGTTATCTGGAGTACACTAGTTTCATGCATGCATGCATTAACTGACTAAACTCACAATCAGTTCCACAAACTCTTTGGAACTAATCTAACTAGACATAACTCAGTTAACTGAACTAACTAATTACAACTCAAATACAACTCATCCTTATCTCCTTAATTAAGGGATAACTTCCTCAATCAAAGGGATAACTGTTGCATGACTTCACAAAGACTTCATGTTTGAATTTCTCCAACTAATTAACTCAGGATGAATTAATTAATTATTTTTCAAATAGATGAATTAATTAATCATGAACCTACTGATGGATGTGTTGAATGCATTCAATAGCTAGAAGATTGGGGCAAGGGTGGGCAAGATATATTTTGAGAACCCCTCCCTCAAGGATGTTTTAGTTGGTAAAAATCAGAAAATAAAGGGAGGAAGGGGCGGTGTCCTAAAACCCTTGGTGTTGGAAGCTCATCCAAAGAATCTCCAATTATATGGGCGTAATGGTAGTTGAAACTTAGAGGAAAATCCATTCCCAAAGAAGCTCAAAACCCAAAATTTGTAATCCCACTAAAAATCTTATAGAAGCATAGAAAGAGGATGAAGGACCATGCCTTCATCTACAAGTTTATCGGGATCTAACTAACAGAAAAAGGATATCAAAAAATAGATAAAACAAAAATGGAAATCGAAAGGGGAGGTGAATCTAAGGCTTGGGCCAAAAGGATTTTTTATGGTGATTTTCTCTAATCTAGATGACAAGGAAAGACTATTTGAACGGTGTATATAATTCATGAATAATCTCGGATTATACATAAGGAATTAGGAGGAATTACTTAACCCAGACAAAGAGGAGTTTATTGTGGGTCTAGTCTTGGTGAGGCTTTACTCTCTGCTAGTTGATTTATAGATTCCAGAAATCCTGGAAGAAATTGGTAACTCCTTGGGAAATTTCATCAAAGTTTATGAGCTCACTAGAACAGGAAAGAGCATGACTTATGCTAGAATTTGTGTCTATATGAATATCTCTCATTTTCTTCCAGAATTGATAGATCTGAAGTATAAGGTAGAAATTTGGTCTCATCCATTGGAACATGAAGATGTTCTATTCAGATGTTTATATTATCACGAGAATGACCACCTATTCTTAGATCGTCTAATGAGAAAGGAGGAAATTCAAGAAGAAGGCCAACAAAGGGTGGGTGATGGATTCATGAGCATGCCCTTCCATCGTAGAAATATAAGGGGTCAAAGATCAAAGGTGAAAGAGAACCCTTTAAACAATGAGTATGTGTTTTCTAGCCTAGAGAATATGGAGGAAGAATTTGTTCTATCGAAGGATATAGCTATGGAGGAGTTGCCACTGGAAGCCACAAGTGACAAAAAAGTAGCAAAGTGGAAGTCCCCATAAGAAAAAGCCCCACTAGAATGTGTTGTCTCCTTACCTGGGACTGGTGAAGTCTTATCGATGCTTGAGGAAAGCCCAGATTATTTTACAAAGGAAGGATTTCTAATGGGACTTATCAATTGTTGGGTGCAAAAATACCTCTCATATATTCCCTAAGTTCAAATATAAATTTATGTGTAAGGGTATTTGTGTTTAAAAAGAAAGGATTCTATGAGAGAGATCAGAGAGAGAGGGCTAGGAGATATAAAGGGGGAGAAGGATAAAGGAAAACAATCAATGATAAAATAAGCAAAATGAAAAGGTAGAAAGACAATGAAGGATCCACTCTTTGTAACCTAGAATATATAAGAAAGCAATAGGAGTTGTTGTGGAGAAAAAAATGAAGAGTCTAATGGCTGAAGGAAAGGGAGAAAAATTCTAGTTTCTTCCAAAATCAATGATTAAACATAGGAATAGTAACTTGATATTCCCCCTAAAAGGTGAGTATGGGAAAAGGAAGCTTATTCATGAAGAGATTGAATATGAATTGGTGTTCCATTTTAAAGATATTCCACAGGAGCCTCCTCGGAATAGATTGAAAACTATAAATCAGATCACAACATATATTCCTAAAATATTTGCTAATGATTAGAATGAAGTTTTGATGTGGAGGGTTAATTTTGAAGAAGTAGATTTTGTGGTGAAGGAAATGCAGAAAAACAAAGCCCCATGTCCAGTTGGTTTCACTTTGGAAATTTTCAAGGGGTGTCGGAACTTCTTGGGTGAGGAGGTTTATGAAGTGGTGGAGGAATCCAGGAAATCTCAAAAAATATAGAAAGGGTTGAATGCTACATTTTTAGATTTTATTCCTAAGGCTGGTAAGAATAAAGAACCTAATGGATTCAAATCAATATCATTGTATAATTTCAATTATAAAATCATTTCACTTGGTAGAGTGAATAGAATGAAGCCCTTGTTGAATCAACTAACTGCCCTGAAAATATTGGTTTTGTGGAAGGGTAGAATACCTCTGATGGAATAGTTCCAGTGCAGGAGGTGGTTCACTTTCTAAGATCCAATATGTATCCAAGTATGATGATAAAACTAAATTTCTCAAAGGCATATTATAGGTTGAATTGGTATTTCCTCTTGTGGTTTAGATGCTTACGATTTTAGGCTGGATAATCTCATGGAAGAAAGATCAATTCACTCTCAACTGGAAGACTTTATGTAAGCATTATACGGTCTAATAAATAAGGAGAAGTATAACATTTTCTTTTCTAATTGCAATGTCTCAGTTCAATGGTACTTGGCTAGGACTCTAGATTCCAGGATACATCCTTTCCTTCTAAGTATCTTGGTGAGCCTCTTGCACTTAATTCAAAGAAGCCAGTATGTTTCTAGGAGATGTTAGAAAAATTGGCAAATAAAGTTAAGAATTAGGCCTTCAGAGCTTTAAATTTAGTCAAGAGAGCAGTGTTAACAAAATCGATGTTACAGTCTATTCCTCTATACCAAATGGAAGTGATCCAAGAGGTACCATCAAGGAAATAATCATTGATTGGAGGAATTTCCTTCAGAGAGGTGCTAACAAGACTAATCAGTGGGAATTGATGGTGTGGGAGAAGCTTTGTTTGCCAAAAGATGTTGGCGGGTTGGGCTTAAGAGACCTAGAAGCTTTATGTGAAGCACTGGGGGCTAAATTATGGTGGCCATGGGGGATGGGTGGTAAAAAAATTCAGAGACAAATATGGAAGAGAAAGTATAAGCCCCAATCTACTAAGGAAGCTTGTATTCAAGATCTCAATTACTATCCTGGATCCCAGTTTTGGATATGGGCACAAGTGAGTATGAAACTAATAAGAGACCATGCATTTTGGGAAGTGAGAAAAGGGGATATAACCAGGATTTGGGAGGACTCATGGTAGCATCTCCCATGACTATCGGAAAATTCAAAGTGGGTGGAGATAGAAAAATTTACTAAATCAAGGGGAGGCCAAAAGATGGTGTGTTTTTGGAAGGAGAATTGTGATTCTTGATTTTGTTGAACCTATAAACTTAAGAAGGATTGGGAAGGTCAATAGGGAGAAATGCCTTGGGATAGTTTTAATAAATAATTTGTGAAGAGGCAAGTTCAGATAGCTCATGGCCATGAAAAATTTAGGTGGGGTTATAATCTAATTGGTATGTTTACTTTTAATGAGGCATATGTCACCTTGGTAGGATATAAGGAAGTAGTGAAAGATTTGCTTTGGAAGGTGGTATTGTCTTGCAATATTTGGCCAAAGGTAAGCCACTTCCTTTGGTTGTTAGTGAACAACAAAATTTTAACATGGGACCAGATCATAAGGACAGGTTTCCGAGGGACCTCTATATGTTTTTTGTGCTAATCTCAAGAGGAATCAATAGAACACATGTTTAATTCCTACCTATTTGTGCAGGAAGTTCAAAAATCGATTTTGGCAAATTTTGGTCAAATGAATTGAAACAAGGAAGATGTGGGCCTGGGGCTTTGTTAATGGAGAAGAGACATACATGCTATTGTGAAAAAAAATATTCGAGAAACAATTATTGTGGTTCCATGGTCTAGTGACGTTTGGAAAATGTTAAAAGGGGATGCATACATTCTTAGAAATATGGATTTGAGTGTGGGTACAATATTTTTCAACTCAAGGTCAACCATAAAGATGAGAAATAGTGAAGCAACAAGATTCTTCCCCGTGGAAGGTTTCATCAAACTAAATTTTGATGGTGAATCAAAGGGAAACTTGGGTGTGGCAGGTTTGGGAAGTGTGATTAGAGACAACAACTCCAATGTAATGAGAGCGTTCACTCAGAGTTATGACTCCATTAGTAATAACATGATGGAATTACAGGCCCTCAAACATGGTCTCGTGATTGCAATAAGAGAGGGTTTCAAATTATTGCAGGTGGATGGGGATTCATGCTATGTAATTAATTTCCAATAGCACTTGATCATATGTCAACCACCAGCGAAGGTAGTTAATAGCTGAAGATTGGAAGCGCTGGTTTAGAGCATTAAAATTTTGATTATTTTTTTTTAATATATAACTACTCATCATTCAAGAAGATCTGGTAATAAGGTGGCATATTTTCTTACCAATTTGGGCTGTCAGGGAAAAGAGGTGGACATAAATGATTGTTGGCCCCACATGTAGACTATGATTAGAAGGAGGACGTCAATCTTTTGCTAGCAGGTGATGGGTGGATCCTTGATGGGGGTGTTATGAAGGGCAACAAGGGGCTTGGGTCTTTGTGCCCACCACCATTGGTGTATTAACAAATATTTATGGATGGTGTATGCACTTGGTACTTCACATGCAACTCTCCTGTTGGTGAGGGTTTAGGAGGTAATGGAGTATATAATCAAAAGCATTAGTGAAGTTGAGGATGGAAGAGATGAGGTTATTCGTTGCATCTGGTTTATGAAGGAAGTGGTAGTCATTGGTGGAAATTATTTAGTGAGGGTGGTGAATCCCTAGCTTATATGGTTTTGGGATTCCTCAGCCCTTGCAGTGAGTAATTCCACATCCCAGAGTGAAGCTCTTGAGTCTTAGGTTTTCAATTCTTGGCCACTACATATTTTTTGTCAGATTGATTATATACGGGAGGGGAGACAACCCCCGATGAGGCTTTTCTACTTGTATATGAAATTTGTAAGCCTTTTGGCCTTCTTTTGGTCCTCTTTCCTTTTGAGAAATGAATTTTGTTTAATTCTTATCTGGCTTTATGTTATCAGGGTACTAGGTCTTATTTAAGGGATGGCTCATTTTTTTAAGATTTGGGCCTCTATGAAACTTCTACCCTTGTGGGGGTTGTGTTATTTGAATTTGAGTCTACTTGGTACAGTTAAATTGGATATTTTGAGGTCAAGTGTTGTCAGGGAGTCTTGGAAAACAATTTCTATCATGTGTTGGAGGCAATGTTGGGTTATTTCTCCCTATGCTATTGGGTATTATAGTGTCCAGATTCTAGTGCTTTATTTGGGGCGCTCAATGTTTAAGGTGTCTAAGTCTCTAATTGGAAAGGAGCTTCCCATATCCCTTGGGTGTGATTTTATGTCAGAGGTAGCTTGTTCAATTGTAGCTTGTTCCATGCAATTTGGATTTAACTTTGTGGGTGTGAGCTGTTCTGCAATGTCGGATGTGTCTAGTAATGGTGGAAAGTATGGCCGAAGGCAGTCCACATTGAGCACTAGGTGTAGGCTAAGGAATGGGGGAATGCTAAGCTCAAATGCATTGTCTCCCATAGCCTTGGTAATGATGTAAGAACCATATCGGAGTATTCTGAGTTTCCGATAGGCTCCAGTAAGGCGTTCCTTTTGCAAATGCAACCAAACTTTGTCGCCCACCAGAAACTTGTGTGACACCTAATGTTGATCATATCACTTCTTGTACTTGGCATCTAATTTCTCCAGAATGTCATGGACTTCCTGGCGAATATGTTGGATGTGCTCAATGAAGTTGTTTGCCTTATCTGTTTCAGACTAGATATGAGTCGAATCTACGTGAGTAGCTGCAAATGGCATGGTATCAAAGCGGTCTGCTTTTTCTCTGTTTTTCTTTGCATGTCCCCAACGAGGTCAGGATATAAGGAGTTAGGGCTTGAATTGGTCAAACCTTTGCAAGACCAGCCTCGCAAATCCCAATGGCCTCCCATGGCGGATGAGAAGAAAGATGAGGTGGCAGGAGATCCTATCAAAATCTTGCTTGAAGAAGCCCTCAAGTGACAAAGGAACGCGATGATGGACAACTTTGTGCAGATCTTTCAATGGCTACCCAGAGGCGACGCATTGGCTTCCAACAGCTACTCTGGAAATGCCACGCCCTTTAAGGTACAAGTTAATTTTGAAATCCCCATATTCTAGGGTCAGATAGATGCAAATGTCGTAGATAAATGGTTAAATCTGCTAGAGGGTTATTTTTCTATTCATGAATTTTCGAGTTGGGAAAAGATTGTTTTCGCTCTTCTCAAAGTAGCCCCCCATGTTAAGGACAGATGGGAAACCTACTGCAAGGAAAAGGATGAAAATACCAGCTCACTATTTTTTAGGATATTCCGACACATAGGAAATAGTTAAGTACAACTTGGTCTAGTATAGAGTTAGGTATAGAGTTAGGTAAAGTGTGTTTCTTTACTATGTACATTTTGTAACTTACAATCCGACGGTCACGATATGTAGTGATCTGACGGTTCATTCTCTCCTTGGTATTACCGACACTTGATCCGTGGCTTAACACCCGATTGGTCCATGATCTCTATTTAAAGATCATGGAGGGTCATTTGTAGGTAATCCGTCTATGAGAGAAGCATATGTAAATTTTCATTCTTTTATTAATAAATTGCCTGAAGTGGCCGCGTTGGCTCAGGCCGTGGACTGTTTCCCTCTTTGAGGGTTTTAACCACGTCAAAATACTGGTGTATTGATCTGTGATCTGTTTGTGAGCGGTGTCCTTTGGTGTTCTGTCTGAGGAACTTACCCTGTAAATTCCTACATGGTATCAGAGCTATTTGAGGGCCGCGTTCGTTGGTGATCCAAATCTGAAGCCGGTAGAACTGCATCCGACAACTGTTTCCTAGATCTACTGTTTCTGACTGCTTTCGGGCCGAGAGGACTGCTCTGTTGTGTTGGGAGCATCTGTTCCAGTGAGGAACCCCTTTCGTTTCACGCGAAAAGGTTTCCGGTAGCCCTAGTTGCGTCATTTTTAAGATCTGGAGGTATACAATGTTTATTTGCAGTTTACAGTCATTTTCTCTCTGTTTATTTCGGTTTCGGTTTATTTAGCCTTTTTTATTACCGGATCTAAACCTTTCATTTCTGCGTATGCTCTTTGCCCCGTGACTCTGTGCGATCTGGGCAAATCAGAAATAGAAAGGAAGGATTTTTCTCATGCGTATGCTCTTTTCCGCTGCGCCTTAGTGTGATCTCGAAAAATCAGAAACATTGAGAAAAATATTTAGTTTTCGGCTAAAGATAACTTCGAGCTGCAAGGTTCGATTTTGAAAATATTTAGTTTACAGCTAAAGCTAACTTCGAGCCATAAGGTTCATTTATTTTATATGTCCATGTTGGGTTTTTTGTTTTTTGTTTTGTAGGGAAAAAGAGCTTTCTCAAAGCAAGCACGCAACCCAAAGCATCAACCCCCCCCCCGCTCTCTCTCTCTCTCTCAAAATTTTTGTATAGCTCACTTGGTGCAAAGCTAATTTATGAGAGTAGAGGTCTTGGGTTCAAGTCTCCATTTTGTGGGGGCGGATTTTTCATTTCCGCACATTCCCGCACTTCGTCGGCGACTTCATCAAATTTTCTTCAAAAAGCCATAACTTCTTCATCCGAAAGCCGTTTTCAGAACCGTTTTTTTTTGAAACAGCCTAATTTTTCGAGATATTTCCATTGCAACACTTAGTTTCAGCATCTATAGCTTCAGTTTTTTTTTTTTTAATGGAAAGTCCATGCCAAGTTATTCTTGACAGCACTAACTACTTCCAATGGTGGTCCTACATTGTGGATTTACTTAGAAGTAAAGGTCTTTACAGAATAGCCACAGGCCAAGAGACCAAACTGAAAGATGAAGACAAGGCAGCTAAATGGGAAAATAGACAAGACCAAGCACGTGGGTTGATAGGGATGTCTATTTCTCCAGATCTTAGATTCCATATTGCAGAACTTGATACTCCTGATGAAGCAATGAAACAGATTACTAAAGTTTGGAATTAAAAATGAACTTAAAGCCCATCAACTTGAAAATGAATTGCTTACATTGGACCCCAATAATTTTTCTTGCATTGAAGATTTTTTTTCCAAGTTCAAGACCCTTAGACTTCTCTTGGAAGGTGTTAAGGTTAAGAAAGAAGATAGTAGCCTTATCTACTCCATTCTTACTAAGTTGGGACCAGCCTATTCTGTTTTTGTTTCCACCTTCCATTCTACAAGAGAAGCCTTCATTTCTCAAGGACAAACCTACAAGTCCCCTTCCTTTGATTCCTTTTGTGATTCTTTAATAAGAGAACAAGAAAAACTCTTACACCTTGGTCTTCTTCATCTTGTAACTCTTCTAAGAAAGCGTTAGCCACCCAGCAGCAACCAAATCCAAAGAATCCTAAGAAGTTGTATCCTAAAAAGAATGGTCCTAAACCAAACAAGGGTCCTAAGCAATTTCAGCCTCAAAATGAAAAATCATTTCAACAAAATGATAAGACAAATAAAAACAAAGGGAAGAAGACTGATAGACATTGCAACTTTTGTAATCGAGATGGCCACTTAGAATCCAAATGCTTTAAGAAGATGGAAGCCTTGGAAGCAACAATGAAGAAGCATAACATCCATTTGGAGCACTCTTCAACTTCAACTTCATCTTCAGGAATGGCACTTTCTGCATGTGGTTGTCAAGCATCACGGTCTGGCTATGCACTAAATGTATCTTCTTCTTCTCATTCTCATGAGTGGCTCATTGATTCTGGAGCTTCTTATCACATGGCCAAAAACAAAGCCATGTTTTCTCCTTTAAATGATTGTGACACCAAAAATATATATGTTGGTGATGATAGATCTCTTAGTGTTGTAGGGACTGGAACTGTTCATATAGACAATGGTCAGTTTAATGATGTATTATGTGTTCCAACCTTATCCTGAAACCTTCTATCTGTATATCAGATAACTCATTCAGGTGAAGGTAAAATTGTTGAATTTTCACCTCACGATGTTGTAATTAAGGACCTAAGAGATCCTAGAAAGATTTTAGCTACTGGCATCGCTGATGATTCCACAAGGTTGTATAAGTTTCACAACTTTGGGTCATCAAATCTTCCCTCAGTATTTGTTGCTCATAATGATGAAGTGAGCAAACTTTGGCATGAGTGATTTGGTCACTTAAACTATCGCTCTCTTCAGAATCTATGTAAGAAAATATGGTGATAGGCCTTCCAATGGTATCTTGCAGAGATGGTGTTTGTTCCGGAGGTGTACTCGAAAAACATCGTCAGGACAGTTTTGAAAAACGTGCCTCTTGGCACACTTCAGCCCCTTTACAGCTCGTGCATAGTGATTTATGTGGTCCACTTCCAGTTGCTTCATTCTCTGGCTACAAGTATTTCTTAACTTTCATTGATGGTTTCTCCAGACGCACTTGGGTATACTTCTTAAAACTCAAGAGTGAAGTATTTAACATGTTCTTGGCCTTTAAGGCCTTTGTTGAAAAACAATCTGGACATCAAATTCTTAAGCTAAGATATGATAATGGTGGAGAATATGTTAATAACAGATTCATCAACTTTTGCACTGAGAATGGAATTCAAATGGAACATACTGTTCCATATACTCGGACAACAAAATGGTGTAGCTGAAAGTAAGAATCACACCTTAAAGGAAATGGCTAATTGTATGCTTCAATCTAAAGGACTTAGTCTTAATTATTGGGCAGAATAAATTAACTGTGCAAATTAGATAATAAATCGCACTCCTACTAAGGTTTATAAAGAATATTACTTAGAAGAAGCATGTCAGCTCAATCAAATAAGAAGTAAGCAAAATTTTGTTTTTGGAAGTGGCATGGTCCCAATATTTGGCCAAAGGTAAGCTTTAGAACCTGTTGGTGAAAAAAATTTTTGTTGGAAATTCTGAAGATGTCAAAGGATATAGACAATTCCACTTAAGCAAAATTGTTATCATTAAAGAGATTAAAGTTTGCTGAAAATATATCAGCCTGCGAGAAGTTCACGGATGTGCCAGATCTCCCTATCTCTTCTACTTTTGAAAATATTTCTTCTTCAGGATGAAAGCTCAGGATGAAAATCCTCCACCTTATCAGGATCCTCCTGGAGCTACATCAGATTCACAAAATTAGCTGTCATGCTAGCCAGCTCTCAGTACAATCCTCCTAGATGCTCACAGGCAAACAAGGCTTCTCACAAACCTTCTCCTCTGCCCTCCAAGCCTCCTATTTCCTTCGTTCTTCTCCTGGGTGATCCTAGTATTACCAAGTGTAACACTAATCTCACACCTTGTAAAACTGTGCAATCCTCAAGAACCTTATTCCTTCTGCATGGATGAGTTTCATTTATAGGAAAAATTCCTCCAATTGATAGTATAATGTCCCTGTCTTTAATCTCAACTGGGTCTTTGTCTAAACTGACATGCATGAGTTATTTATGAGAGAATCCTCAGTTATCTGGAGTACACTAGTTTCATGCATGCATGCATTAACTGACTGAACTCACAATCAGTTCCACAAACTGCTAGGAACTAATCTAACTGGACTTAACTCAATTAACTGAGCTAACTAATTACAACTCATACGTATCTCCTTAATTGAGGGATAACTTCCTCAATCAAAGGGATAACTATTGCATGACTTCACAAAGACTTCATGTTTACATTTCTCCAACTAATTAACTTAGGATGAATTAATTAATTATTTTTCAAACAGATGGTGAGACTAAATTCGAATTTTAATTCTAAATTTTAATTCAAGGACAAATTAAAATTGGAATATATCCTAAAAGGCTATCCTTACCAATGCTATTTTTAGCATTTCCTTTTCTATTTTCAACATTCCCTCTCAACAAGAAAGGAATTCAACTCGATCTCGATCCTAAACCTTTGGAATGTTCTGCATGCAAACACTTCTCTCTAGTGTTTTTGCTTCAGCTACTCCAAAACCAAAAAATATCCAACCTGAATAAGAATGATGCCTCTATCATCAAAGTCTCTGACTGATATTTCCTCTGTCGACTGAAAACTCTGCACCTCTGTGCTCTTCAGTATTTGACTGATCTAGCCTTTGTCACATTGATCTCTGACTGCATCAATCCTAGTAATTCCTCCTGTTGCATCCATGTTGTTGCTGGTCCTATCTCCCAGCACTGCATCCACGCTGCACCTCCTCTCATCATGTTTCATCGTGCTACCTGCTACTACACTACAACTCAGTTACTGAGAATTAAGTAACTGATCTCCCAACTAACCTCCCCGTTGGGCTAGAAACACCCTTTGATGTTGAAGCTCCCTCTATTGCCCCATCTGCATCTATATCTACTCACTCAACCAGTCCTGCTACTCCTCGTTGGGGCTCCCATAGCAAGGTCTAATCAAAGAGGCTAGGTACTTCAAGGATCTTGCCCCTATTTCAGCCTTCATGGGACTATCACTTCACATCGTCCCACCTCACACCTGGAGGTATGGATGCATGTGATCCCTCTGCTGACTTCTTTAATTGTGGCTCCTCCACAATGGTTTGAGACTTATTTTTCTGCTATTGTGGCTCCTCCACAATTGTCTGAGACTTCTTCTATTGCTGCGTGTTGAGAGGTAATTTACTCTCCCTCTCAACCACCAAGTCTCTAACATTTTTCTTGCTCCTCAAGGCTTTGCATGCATCTTGAACCTCAAGAGAATACAGGCTATGTACCTGTGAACTGATTTGTTTCACCTATCCCATGGTGATGTGTCTAAGGAAAACCTTTCCCTTATTGAAGACAACATCGTAGCCTTTGTCCTCCAACATCGAATCGATACCAAGTTCTTCTTCAGTCCAGGCATATACTTCACATCTATCAAGGTGATAGAAGCTCCATGCTCCCTCTAAAAGGTAACCGTGCGCACTCCTGAAACACTATACCTTTCATCGTCACCCATCTCTATGAGTATCTTGAGGTCTTTCTCCTCCAAGGTACTGAATAAAATTTTATCTCTAGTCATGTGGAATGAGGCTCCACTGTCAAGAAACCAACCACGACCCAACATTGAAGACACCATGCATGCAATGAGAGTGAAGTCCATTTCAAACTGAGAGGCCAATGCCTCACCTTTAGATCCTTCTGAGGATCCCTTCTTGGACTTCTTCGATGGGAAATTAGTTATACAATGACCCATCTCATGAAAATTAAAGCATCTCACTTTAGATTTGTCAATCTTCTTGCCACCGTGAGAAGAACTAGATTTGGAATGGGAAGCCTTCCCTTTCCCTTTCCTCGCCTTACTGGCTAAGGCTAGATTTTCTTCATCATCATGCTTAGATGAAGAACCATCTCTGGTGCTCCTCCTGATCTCCTTCTGCATCAGTTCCAACCACAGTCGTTCCTAATTCGGCAGTTTCTCTCTTCCATTAACTAAGTCATGGTAGCTATTCCAGCTATTAGGAAGACCGAGGAGAGCAAGACTCACCATATCATCATTGGCTGTCGTGATTCCTACACTTCCAAGCTCATCTCTACAGGTGGTGAGCTTGTTCGGATATGTAGAAATCGTGTTTCCCTTTTCACACTTGATTTTCCGAAGCTTGTCCTTCAACGCCATCTTCCTCTGGTCACTGTTGTTCTCATATAGGTCCTTCAAAATCTTCCACATTGAAAACAGAGTCTCCTTCCCATGGAGACTGGAGACAATATGGTCTCGAACTCCCTCCATAAGAATCCTCCTCGCTCTCGCCACACATTTCTTCTGTTCCACCAATTCTTAGGCATTAGCTGCTACTGGCTTAGGGACTTCCTGATCAATGAAGTCCTTCAAACCATTGTCTTCTAATACCACTTCCACGTGATCCTTCCATGCTATGTAATTCGAGCTGCCATCCAGGGCATTCTCAAGTCTCAAGCCATTGAACGCCATTGGTGAACTTTGAGATGTGATAAGAAATCGATTTTGTACCTACAATCAAGAACTTCAAACTTCAAACTTTTCACTTCTCAATATGTTGTTCACATCTCTGATCACCTTTGCTCTGATAAACTTGGCTCCGATACCATGTAGGAATTCTCACTGTAGATCACCTAATAATGCAATGTAACTAAAGCAAAATACTTGATCTACTTCTACTATCAAACTTTGCGAAAGCTTAATCAATTTGAGCAAGATCAAACAGAACAAATATAATAGAGAAGAAGAATCAATCACACATGAAACATAGAAAATACTTAGGGGAAAGGCTCAACTAAAAACCCCGCTATCTGTATTGTCATACAAGGTGGAAATACATCAAGATTACACAAAGCTTTAGCTCTCATAGCTAGCGAGCCCTCAGTTCAATCCTCCTGGATGCTCACAGGCAAACAAGGCTTCTCACAAACCTTCTCCTCTGCCCTCCAAGCCTCCTATTTCCTTGTGCTATTTCTCTTGGGTGATCCTACTGTTACCAAGTGTAACACTGATCTCACACCCTGTAAAACTGCGCAATCCTCAAGGAACCTTATTCCTTATGCATGGATGAGTTTCCTTTATAGGAAAAATTCCTCCAACTAATAGTACAATGTCCCTATCTTTGATATCAACTGGGCCTTTGTCTGAACTGACATTTATGAGTTATTTATGAGAGAATCCTCAGTTATCTGGAGTACACTAGTTTCATGCATGCATGCATTAACTGACTAAACTCACAATCAGTTCCACAAACTCTTTGGAACTAATCTAACTAGACATAACTCAGTTAACTGAACTAACTAATTACAACTCAAATACAACTCATCCTTATCTCCTTAATTAAGGGATAACTTCCTCAATCAAAGGGATAACTGTTGCATGACTTCACAAAGACTTCATGTTTGAATTTCTCCCACTAATTAACTCAGGATGAATTAATTAATTATTTTTCAAACAGATGAATTAATTAATCATGAACCTACTGATGGATGTGTTGAATGCATTCAATAGCTAGAAGATTGGGGCAAGGGTGGGCAAGATATATTTTGAGAACCTCTCCCTAAAGGATGTTTTAGTTGGTAAAAATCATGAAGGAAAGGGAGGAAGGGGGGGTATCCTAAAACCCTTGGTGTTGGAAGCTCATCCAAAGAATATCCAATTATATGGGCGTAATGGCAGTTGAAACTTAGAGGAAAATACATTCCCAAAGAAGCTCAAAACCCAAAATTTGTAATCCCACTAAAAATCTTATAGAAGCATAGAAAGAGGATGAAGGACCATGCCTTCATCTACAAGTTTATCGGGATCTAACTAACAGAAAAAGGATATCAAAAAATAGATAAAACAAAAATGGAAATCGAAAGGGGAGGTGAATCTAAGGCTTGGGCCAAAAGGATTTTTTATGGTGATTTTCTCTAATCTAGAGGACAAGGCAAGACTATTTGAAGGGTGTATATAATTCATGAATAATCTCGGATTATACATAAGGAATTAGGAGGAATTACTTAACCCAGACAAAGAGGAGTTTATTGTGGGTCTAGTCTTGGTGAGGCTCTACTCTCTACTAGTTGATTTATAGATTCCAGAAATCCTGGAAGAAATTGGTAACTCCTTGGGAAATTTCATCAAAGTTTATGAGGTCACTAGAACAGGAAAGAGCATGACTTATGCTAGAATTTGTGTCTATATGAATATCTCTCATTTTCTTCCAGAATTGATAGATCTGAAGTATAAGGTAGAAATTTGGTCTCATCCATTGGAACATGAACATGTTCTATTCAGATGTTTCTATTATCACGAGAATGACCACCTATTCTTAGATCGTCTAATGAGAAAGGAGGAAATTCAAGAAGAAGGCCAACAAAGGGTGGGTGATGGATTCATGAGCATGCCCTTCCATCGTAGAAATATAAGGGGTCAAAGATCAAAGGTGAAAGAGAACCCTTTAAACAATGAGAATGTGTTTTCCAGCCTAGAGAATATGGAGGAATAATTTGTTCTATCGAAGGATATAGCTATGGAGGAGTTGCCACTGGAAGCCACAAGTGACAAAAAAGTAGCAAAGTGGAAGTCCCCATAAGAAAAAGCCCCACTAGAATGCGTTGTCTCCTTACCTGGGACTGGTGAAGTCTTATCGATGCTTGAGGAAAGCCCATATTATTTTACAGAGGAAGGATTTCTAATGGGACTTATCAATTGTTGGGTGCAGAAATACCTCTCATATATTCCCTAAGTTCAAATATAAATTTATGTGTAAGGGTATTTGTGTTTAAAAAGAAAGGATTCTATGAGAGAGATCAGAGAGAGAGGGCTAGGAGATATAAAGGGGGAGAAGGATAAAGGAAAACAATCAATGATAAAATAAGCAAAATGAAAAGGTAGAAAGACAATGAAGGATCCACTCTTTGTAACCTAGAATATATAAGAAAGCAAGAGGAGTTGTTGTGGAGAAAAAAATGAAGAGTCTAATGGCTGAAGGAAAGGGAGAAAATTTATAGTTTCTTCCAAAAATCAATGATTAAACATAGGAATAATAACTTGATATTCCCCCTAAAAGGTGAGTATGGGAAAAGGAAGCTTATTCATGAAGAGATTGAAGATGAATTGGTGTTCCATTTTAAAGATATTCCACAGGAGCCTCCTCGGAATAGATTGAAAACTATAAATCAGATCACAACATATATTCCTAAAATATTTGCTAATGATTAGAATGAAGTTTTGATGTGGAGGGTTAATTTTGAAGAAGTAGATTTTGTGGTGAAGGAAATGCAGAAAAACAAAGCCCCATGTCCAGTTGGTTTCACTTTGGAAATTTTCAAGGGGTGTCGGAACTTCTTGGGTGAGGAGGTTTATGAAGTGGTGGAGGAATCCAGGAAATCTCAAAAAATATAGAAAGGGTTGAATGCTACTTTTTTAGATTTTATTCCTAGGGCTAGAAAGAATAAAGAACCTAATGGATTCAAATCAATATCATTGTATAATTTCAATTATAAAATCATTTCACTTGGTAGAGTGAATAGAATGAAGCCCTTGTTGAATCAACTAACTGGCCCTGAAAATATTGGTTTTGTGGAAGGGTAGAATACCTCTGATGGAATAGTTCCGGTGCAGGAGGTGGTTCACTTTCTAAGATCCAAAATGTATCCAAGTATGATGATAAAACTCAATTTCTCTAAGGCATATTATAGGTTGAATTGGTATTTCCTCTTGTGGTTTAGATGCTTACGATTTTAGGCTGGATAATCTCATGGAAGAAAGATCAATTCACTCTCAACTGGAAGACTTTATGTAAGCATTATACGGTCTAATAAATAAGGAGAAGTATAACATTTTCTTTTCTAATTGCAATGTCTCAGTTCAATGGTGCTTGGCTAGGACTCTAGATTCCAGGATACATCCTTTCCTTCTAAGTATCTTGGTGAGCCTCTTGCACTTAATTCAAAGAAGCCAGTATGTTTCTAGGAGATGTTAGAAAAAATGGCGAATAAAGTTAAGAATTAGGCCTTCAGAGCTTTAAATTTAGTCAAGAGAGCAGTGTTAACAAAATCGATGTTACAGTCTATTCCTCTATACCAAATGGAAGTGATCCAAGAGGTATCATCAAAGAAATAATCATTAGCTGGAGGAATTTCCTTCAGAGAGGTGCTAACAAGACTAATAAGTGGGAATTGATGGTGTGGGAGAAGCTTTGTTTGCCAAAAGATGTTGGCGGGTTGGGCTTAAGAGACTTAGAAGCTTTATGTGAAGCACTGGGGGCTAAATTATGGTGGCCATGGGGGATGGGTGGTAAAAAAATTCAGAGACAAATATGGAAGAGAAAGTATAAGCCCCAATCTACTAAGGAAGCTTGTATTCAAGATCTCAATTACTATCCTGGATCCCAGTTTTGGATATGGGCACAAGTGAGTATGAAACTAATAAGAGACCATGCATTTTGGGAAGTGAGAAAAGGGGATATAACCAGGATTTGGGAGGACTCATGGTAGCATCTCCCATGACTATCGGAAAATTCAAAGTGGGTGGAGATAGAAAAATTTACTAAATCAAGGGGAGGCCAAAAGGTGGTGTGTTTTTGGAAGGAGAATTGTGATTCTTGATTTTGTTGAACCTATAAACTTAAGAAGGATTGGGAAGGTCAATAGGGAGAAATACCTTGGGATAGTTTTAATAAATAATTTGTGAAGAGGCAAGTTCAGATAGCTCATGGCCATGAAAAATTTAGGTGGGGTTATAATCTAATTGGTATGTTTACTTTTAATGAGGCATATGTCACCTTGGTAGGATATAAGGAAGTAGTGAAAGATTTGCTTTGGAAGGTGGTATTGTCTTGCAATATTTGGCCAAAGGTAAGCCACTTCCTTTGGTTGTTAATGAACAACAAAATTTTAACATGGGACCAGATCATAAGGACAGGTTTCCGAGGGACCTCTATATGTTTTTTGTGCTAATCTCAAGAGGAATCAATAGAACACATGTTTAATTCCTACCTATTTGTGGAGGAAGTTCAAAAATCGATTTTGGCAAATTTTGGTCAAATGAATTGAAACAAGGAAGATGTGGGCCTGGGGCTTTGTTAATGGAGAAGAGACATACATGCTATTGTGAAAAAAAATATTCGAGAAACAATTATTGTGGTTCCATGGTCTAGTGACGTTTGGAAAATGTTAAAAGGGGATGCATACATTCTTAGAAATATGGATTTGAGTGTGGGTACAATATTTTTCAACTCAAGGTCAACCATAAAGATGAGAAATAGTGAAGCAACAAGATTCTCCCCCATGGAAGGTTTCATCAAACTAAATTTTGATGGTGCATCAAAGGGAACCTTGGGGGTGGTAGGTTTGGGAGGTGTGATTAGAGATAGCAACTCCAATGTAATGAGAGTGTTCAATCAGAGTTATGACTCCACTAGTAATAACATGGTGGAATTATAGGCCCTCGAACATGGTCTCCTGATTGCAATAAGAGAGGGTTTCAAATCATTGCAGGTGGATGGGGATTCACGCTTTGTAATTAATTTCCTATAGCACTTGATCATATTTCAACCACCAGAGAAGGTAGTTAATAGCTGGAGATTGGAATTGCTGGTTTAGAGCATTAAAATTTTGAGTATATTTTTTTATTATATAACTACCCATCATTCAAGAAGATCTGGTAATAAGGTGGCATATTTTATTACCAATTTGGGTTGTCAGATAAGAGAGGTGGACATAGATGATTGTTGGCCCCACATGTGGACTATGATTAGAAGGAGGACGTCTATCTTTTGCTAGCAGGTGATAGGTGGATCCTTGATGGGGGTGTTATGAAGGGCGACAAGGGGCTTGGGTCTTTGTGCCCACCACCATCGGTGTATTAACAAATATTTATGGATGGCGTATGCACTTGGTACTTGGCATGAAACTCTCCTGTTGTTGCAGGGTTTAGGAGGTAATGGAGTATATAATCAAAAGCATTAGTGAAGTTGAGGATGGAAGAGATGAGGTTATTCATTGCATCCGGTTTATGAACGAAGTGGTAGTCATTGGTGTAAAATATTTAGTGAGGGTGGTGAATCCCTAGCTTATATGGTTTTGGGATTCCTTAGTCCTTACAGTGAGTAATTCCACATGCCAGAGTGAAGCTCTTGAGTCCTAGGTTTTCAATTCTTGGCCACTAGATATTTTTTGTCAGATTGATTATATACGAGAGGGGAGTCAACGACCCCCGACAAGGCTTTTCTGCTTTTATATGAAATTGGTAAGCCTTTTGGCCTTCTTTTGGTCCTCTTTCCTCTTGAGAAATAAAGTTTTTTTAATTCTTATGTGGGTTTATGTTATTAGGGTACTGGGTCTTATTTAAGGGATGGCTCATTTTTTTTAAGGTTTGGGCTTCTATGAAACTTCTACCCTTTTGGGGGTTGTGATATTTGAATTTGAGTCTACTTGGTATAGTTAAATTGAATATTTTGAGGTCGAGTGTTGTCAGGGAGTCTTGGAAAACAATTTATATTGTGTGTTGGAGGCGATGTTGGGTTATTTCTCCCTATGCTATTGGGTATTGTAGTGTCTAGATTCTAGTGTTTTATTTTGGGCGCTCAATGTTTAAGGGGTCTGAGTCTCTAACTGGAAAGGAGCTTCCCATCTCCCTTGGGTGTGATTCTATGTCAGAGGTAGCTTGTTCAATTGTAGCTTGTTCCATGCAATTTGGATTTAACTTTGTGGGTGTGAGCTGTTCTGCAATGTCGGATGTGTCTAGTAATGGTGGAAAGTATGGCCGAAGGCAGTCCACATTGAGCACTAGGTGTAGGCTAAGGAATGGGGGAATGCTAAGCTCAAATGCATTGTCTCCCATAGCCTTGGTAATGATGTAAGAACCATATCGGAGTATTCTGAGTTTCCGATAGGCTCCAGTAAGGCGTTCCTTTTGCAAATGCAACCAAACTTTGTCGCCCACCAGAAACTTGTGTGACACCTAATGTTGATCATATCACTTCTTGTACTTGGCATCTAATTTCTCCAGAATGTCATGGACTTCCTGGCGAATATGTTGGATGTGCTCAATGAAGTTGTTTGCCTTATCTGTTTCAGACTAGATATGAGTCGAATCTACGTGAGTAGCTGCAAATGGCATGGTATCAAAGCGGTCTGCTTTTTCTCTGTTTTTCTTTGCATGTCCCCAACGAGGTCAGGATATAAGGAGTTAGGGCTTGAATTGGTCAAACCTTTGCAAGACCAGCCTCGCAAATCCCAATGGCCTCCCATGGCGGATGAGAAGAAAGATGAGGTGGCAGGAGATCCTATCAAAATCTTGCTTGAAGAAGCCCTCAAGTGACAAAGGAACGCGATGATGGACAACTTTGTGCAGATCTTTCAATGGCTACCCAGAGGCGACGCATTGGCTTCCAACAGCTACTCTGGAAATGCCACGCCCTTTAAGGTACAAGTTAATTTTGAAATCCCCATATTCTAGGGTCAGATAGATGCAAATGTCGTAGATAAATGGTTAAATCTGCTAGAGGGTTATTTTTCTATTCATGAATTTTCGAGTTGGGAAAAGATTGTTTTCGCTCTTCTCAAAGTAGCCCCCCATGTTAAGGACAGATGGGAAACCTACTGCAAGGAAAAGGATGAAAATACCAGCTCACTATTTTTTAGGATATTCCGACACATAGGAAATAGTTAAGTACAACTTGGTCTAGTATAGAGTTAGGTATAGAGTTAGGTAAAGTGTGTTTCTTTACTATGTACATTTTGTAACTTACAATCCGACGGTCACGATATGTAGTGATCTGACGGTTCATTCTCTCCTTGGTATTACCGACACTTGATCCGTGGCTTAACACCCGATTGGTCCATGATCTCTATTTAAAGATCATGGAGGGTCATTTGTAGGGTAATCCGTCTATGAGAGAAGCATATGTAAATTTTCATTCTTTTATTAATAAATTGCCTGAAGTGGCCGCATTGGCTCAGGCCGTGGACTGTTTCCCTCTTTGAGGGTTTTAACCACGTCAAAATATTGGTGTATTGATCTGTGATCTGTTTGCGAGCGGTGTCCTTTGGTGTTCTGTCTGAGGAACTTACCCTGTAAATTCCTACATGGTATCAGAGCTATTTGAGGGCCGCGTTCGTTGGTGATCCAAATCTGAAGCCGGTAGAACTGCATCCGACAACTGTTTCCTAGATCTACTGTTTCTGACTGCTTTCGGGCCGAGAGGACTGCTCTGTTGTGTTGGGAGCATCTGTTCCAGTGAGGAACCCCTTTCGTTTCACGCGAAAAGGTTTCCGGTAGCCCTAGTTGCGTCATTTTTAAGATCTGGAGGTATACAATGTTTATTTGCAGTTTACAGTCATTTTCTCTCTGTTTATTTCGGTTTCGGTTTATTTAGCCTTTTTTATTACCGGATCTAAACCTTTCATTTCTGCGTATGCTCTTCGCCCCGTGACTCTGTGCGATCTGGGCAAATCAGAAATAGAAAGGAAGGATTTTTCTCATGCGTATGCTCTTTTCCGCTGCGCCTTAGTGTGATCTCGAAAAATCAGAAACATTGAGAAAAATATTTAGTTTTCGGCTAAAGATAACTTCGAGCTGCAAGGTTCGATTTTGAAAATATTTAGTTTACAGCTAAAGCTAACTTCGAGCCATAAGGTTCATTTATTTTATATGTCCATGTTGGGTTTTTTGTTTTTTGTTTTGTAGGAAAAAAGAGCTTTCTCAAAGCAAGCACGCAACCCAAAGCATCAACCCCCCCCCCCGGTCTCTCTCTCTCTCTCAAAATTTTTGTATAGCTCACTTGGTGCAAAGCTAATTTATGAGAGTAGAGGTCTTGGGTTCAAGTCTCCATTTTGTGGGGGCGGATTTTTCATTTCCGCACATTCCCGCACTTCGTCGGCGACTTCATCAAATTTTCTTCAAAAAGCCATAACTTCTTCATCCGAAAGCCGTTTTCAGAACCGTTTTTTTTGAAACAGCCTAATTTTTCGAGATATTTCCATTGCAACACTTAGTTTCAGCATCTATAGCTTCAGTTTTTTTTTTTTTAATGGAAAGTCCATGCCAAATTATTCTTGACAGCACTAACTACTTCCAATGGTGGTCCTACATTGTGGATTTACTTAGAAGTAAAGGTCTTTACAGAATAGCCACAGGCCAAGAGACCAAACTGAAAGATGAAGACAAGGCAGGTAAATGGGAAAATAGACAAGACCAAGCACGTGGGTTGATAGGGATGTCTATTTCTCCAGATCTTAGATTCCATATTGCAGAACTTGATACTCCTGATGAAGCAATGAAACAGATTACTAAAGTCTTTGGAATTAAAAATGAACTTAAAGCCCATCAACTTGAAAATGCATTGCTTACATTGGACCCCAATAATTTTTCTTGCATTGAAGATTTTTTTTCCAAGTTCAAGACCCTTAGACTTCTCTTGGAAGGTGTTAAGGTTAAGAAAGAAGATAGTAGCCTTATCTACTCCATTCTTACTAAGTTGGGACCAGCCTATTCTGTTTTTGTTTCCACCTTCCATTCTACAAGAGAAGCCTTCATTTCTCAAGGACAAACCTACAAGTCCCCTTCCTTTGATTCCTTTTGTGATTCTTTAATAAGAGAACAAGAAAAACTCTTACACCTTGGTCTTCTTCATCTTGTAACTCTTCTAAGAAAGCGTTAGCCACCCAGCAGCAACCAAATCCAAAGAATCCTAAGAAGTTGTATCCTAAAAAGAATGGTCCTAAACCAAACAAGGGTCCTAAGCAATTTCAGCCTCAAAATGAAAAATCATTTCAACAAAATGATAAGACAAATAAAAACAAAGGGAAGAAGACTGATAGACATTGCAACTTTTGTAATCGAGATGGCCACTTAGAATCCAAATGCTTTAAGAAGATGGAAGCCTTGGAAGCAACAATGAAGAAGCATAACATCCATTTGGAGCACTCTTCAACTTCAACTTCATCTTCAGGAATGGCACTTTCTGCATGTGGTTGTCAAGCATCACGGTCTGGCTATGCACTAAATGTATCTTCTTCTTCTCATTCTCATGAGTGGCTCATTGATTCTGGAGCTTCTTATCACATGGCCAAAAACAAAGCCATGTTTTCTCCTTTAAATGATTGTGACACCAAAAATATATATGTTGGTGATGATAGATCTCTTAGTGTTGTAGGGACTGGAACTGTTCATATAGACAATGGTCAGTTTAATGATGTATTATGTGTTCCAACCTTATCCTGAAACCTTCTATCTGTATATCAGATAACTCATTCAGGTGAAGGTAAAATTGTTGAATTTTCACCTCACGATGTTGTAATTAAGGACCTAAGAGATCCTAGAAAGATTTTAGCTACTGGCATCGCTGATGATTCCACAAGGTTGTATAAGTTTCACAACTTTGGGTCATCAAATCTTCCCTCAGTATTTGTTGCTCATAATGATGAAGTGAGCAAACTTTGGCATGAGTGATTTGGTCACTTAAACTATCGCTCTCTTCAGAATCTATGTAAAGAAAATATGGTGATAGGCCTTCCAATGGTATCTTGCAGAGATGGTGTTTGTTCCGGAGGTGTACTCGAAAAACATCGTCAGGACAGTTTTGAAAAACGTGCCTCTTGGCACACTTCAGCCCCTTTACAGCTCGTGCATAGTGATTTATGTGGTCCACTTCCAGTTGCTTCATTCTCTGGCTACAAGTATTTCTTAACTTTCATTGATGGTTTCTCCAGACGCACTTGGGTATACTTCTTAAAACTCAAGAGTGAAGTATTTAACATGTTCTTGGCCTTTAAGGCCTTTGTTGAAAAACAATCTGGACATCAAATTCTTAAGCTAAGATATGATAATGGTGGAGAATATGTTAAAAACACATTCATCAACTTTTGCACTGAGAATGGAATTCAAATGCAACATACTGTTCCATATACTCCACAACAAAATGGTGTAGCTGAAAGTAAGAATCACACCTTAAAGGAAATGGCTAATTGTATGCTTCAATCTAAAGGACTTAGTCTTAATTATTGGGCAGAAGAAATTAACTGTGCAAATTACATAATAAATCGCACTCCTACTAAGGTTTTAAAGAATATCACTCTAGAAGAAGCATGGAGCTCAATCAAACCAGATGTAAGTCACTTTTTTGTTTTTGGAAGTGAAGCATGGGCCCATATTCCAGATGAGAAACATAAAGCTTTAGAACCTGAGAGTGAAAAATGTATTTTTGTTGGATATTCTGAAGATGTCAAAGGATATAGACTTATTCCACTTAAGTCCAAAATTGTTATCATTAGAAGAGATGTAAAGTTTGCTGAAAATATATCAGCCTGCGAGCCTAGTTCACCGGATGTGCCACCTCTCCCTATCTCTTCTACTTTTGAAAATATTTCTTCTTCAGATGATGAAAGCGAGGATGAAAATCCTCCCCCACCTTCTCAGGATCCTCCTTTAGCTCCTCAGCTTCCAAAATGGGCCCATGCTACTCGGAATGCAGCAGGTGATCTTGCCAATGATCCTACAGATCAACGACGTACACGTTCTCAGTTCGAGAGAGCCTCTTCTTTACTGGCTCAAGCTTCAGTGAATTATGATCCTGACACCTTTGCAGAAGCTTCAGGCCATCCAGATTCGGAAGCAGCTATGAATGAAGAATATCATTCATTATTGGCAAATGATACATGGGATCTTGTTCCTCTACCAAAGGGACGAAAACTTGTTAGATGCAAATGGGTTTACAGAACCAAGTATGGACCAGATGGGAAAGTTGATAAACATAAAGCTCGTCTTGTTTCTAAGGGTTTTTCACAAGTTGAAGGCATTGACTACACTAAAACCTTCTCCCCTGTTGCCAAAATGAACTCTATCTGCCTTGTTCTTTCCCTTGTTGCTTCTTTCAAATGGGAAGTCCATTAGATGGATGTTAAATCTGCCTTCTTGCATGGGGACTTGCATGAAGAAACCTATATGGAACAACCTATCGGCTTTATACAAACAGACTCCAGCCTTGTATGTCGGCTTAAGAAATCCCTTTATGGTCTCAAGCAAGCTCCTCGAGCTTGGTATGCCAAAATGGATAACTTTCTTTTAGAAAATGGCTTTTCTAGGTGTCATTCTGACAATACTGTCTACACCAAGAAAGTGGGCAAGTCTCTTATCATTCTTGTTCTTTATGTTGATGATCTTATCCTGACTGGTAGTGATACCAACCTTATAAACCATGTGAAGTCTAGCCTTAAAAGGAAGTTTGAAATGACAGACTTAGGGCACTTACATTATTTTCTTGGTCTTCAAGTCTTGCAATCCAAGGAAGGTATTTCCCTTTCCCAATCCAAGTATGCCTGTGATATTCTACGCCATTTTCACATGGAAGACTGTAAGCCAGCCCCTTCTCCCTTTCATTCTGGAGTAAAACTTTCAGTCACTTGTACTTATCCTGAAGTTGATGCTACCTTATACCGTCAACTTGTAGGAAAACTTTTGTATCTAACCCATACTCGTCCTGACCTTTCCTTTGCACATGAAAGTCAATGGAAAGCAGCTAAAAGAATACTTCATTATGTTCGAGGTACAGTTTAGTTTGGGATTCATTACAGTGCCAAAGCAGCTCCTCTATTGGTTGGTTTCACTGATTCCAATTGGGCTGGTGACCCTGATGATCGGAAGTCTACTACAGGTTATGTGTTCACTCTTGGTTCAGGACCTATTACATGGGCTTGCAAGAAACAAGGTGCCATTTCTCTTTCTTCAGCAAAAGCAGAGTATCGTGGTGCCATAGAAGCTAGTAAAGAAGCCTTGTGGCTTCATCAGATCTTGTCAGAGTTTGGCTTTCAGCAGCAGCATCCGACTACACTTTGGTGTGATAATCAAAGTGTCATTCAACTATGAAAAGATCCAGTCCAACATCAGCACAACAAACACATTGAACTGCACATGCACTTCATCAGAAAGCTCATTCACGACCATGTTCTTGAAGTGCAATATTGTTCAACAGATGATCAAGTTGCAGACATCTTTACAAAGGCTCTCACCGAGGCGAAGTTCACTAAACTTCGATTTATGGTTGGAGTTCAGGAAGTTGTCACTAAGGGGGGATAGGCTCTAGTGCCTCCTTCCTTCTCCTATTGTGTCATATTTGTAAATCCTTCAATCCTATCCCAAGTTGTTCTTAAGGGGGGATGTTAGGATATTCCGACACATAGGAAATAGTTAAGTACAACTTGGCCTAGTATAGAGTTAGGTAAAGTGTGTTTCTTTACTATGTACATTTTGTAACTTACAATCTGACGGTCACGATATGTAGTGATCTGACGGTTCATTCTCTCCTCGGTATTACCGACACTTGATCCGTGGCTTAACACCCGATTGGTCCATGATCTATTTAAAGAGCATGGAGGGTCATTTGTAGGGTAATCTGTCTATGAGAGAAGCATATGTAAATTTTCATTCTTTTATTAATAAATTGCCTGAAGTGGCCGCGTTGGCTCAGGTCGTAGACTGTTTCCCTCTTTGAGGGTTTTAACCACGTCAAAATATTGGTGTATTGATCTGTGATCTGTTTGTGAGCGGTGTCCTTTGGTGTTCTGTCTGAGGAACTTACCCTGTAAATTCCTACACTATTTTCAGCCGCACCCACCTGGAATTCATTCCGAGATGCCATCAAGGAGCAGTACTACCTTGTCGGAAGCTATGAGTATCAATACAAGGTGAACCACACTGCGGCAGGGAAGGGACCAAGACGTGTCAGAGTTTACCAATATTTTCCATACCCTTCGCACAAAGTTGGGTATCAAAGATTCAGAGCAGCATTTGATACTCAAATACTGCGGCTGCCTGCACAAGTACATCCAAGAAGAAATAGAATTCCTGAACATCTCCTTGCTCATCATGGCATACCGATATGCCGTCAAGGTCGAGCAAAAGTCTAAACAGAAATGGAAAGAAACCAGCTAGGGTGATTGTAGCTTATCTCTGAGAAGAGATGTGGTGGCTACATGCCTCTAAATTGTCTTACAATGAGGCTTGAAGGCCTATTTATTGTTGAGAAACAATGGAAAACCCTAAACATCCAAAAACCTAACCCTAGAAGATGAAATGCCAAACTGTGGGCCCCGTTTGGGTAAATTGGTACATCAACTTCTCGGGGTCGTAACTTCGGCATATGATCTCCATTTGACACGCACAGTATCTCATTAGAAAGATCTATCTGATATCTACAACTTTGGAAGAGCAACATGGTTCCCCATCTTGCTCCCAGTTTTCCCAAAAAAAACGTCGTTTAGGGCCTCAAAACGGCTCCAGAAATTCAGGACCTGAAAAACTGCTAAAAATAGTAAATTGTGCTACAATTAAGGAAACCGAAAAGCTAAAAGAAACAATGGTGGGGTCCAAGTGGACTTGGTGGGTGGCCACCAATATCCACCTGGATCAAGTAATTAGGTGGAAATGACTATCTTGTAGAATTATTGTGGCTCATCAATAGTAATGTTGCAGGTTCATTGTAGATTTCCTATAACTATGTAATAGTTTAGCTGTGAGATTCATGTAGCCTGCTTATGACACAAGATTATGAAACACTTCAAGGAAAGGTAAGTCTGGAATCTAATAAAATTTCCACCCAATAGCTGAAAAAATATGACAAAACATACTCTAATAAAAATATTTTCCAAAATTTCATTTTACATACCAAAAAGGGTGGAAAACACTAGAAAAGGTAGGTAAGTTGTATGTAGGAAATTGTTAAAACTATGTAAAAAGGGTGGACATGCTAGGTACCATCATCTCCCACCAACTAATATTAGTGCATGTCCCCATGCAATTCTATTTGACCCTCTTGATTTGAGGACTCTGATTATGGAGTAATCAAGAAAATAGTGCTTTAATGATAGGAGTGGCCCTCTTCTTCCACTTTATAGTAAACCAAATTTTGGAAAGTAATGGTCCAAATATTCCCCATATTTTCCTTCCTCTCTAGGGTTCCATAAAATGGGTAAATTAAATTTTAGTTTAATCCAATGATTTCCATGTGCGTTTAGACAATTAATGTATTTTTAAAATTAATCTAAAGTTATTTTGCATAGGTATAGTCCATGCACTTGGACTAGTTTTCTTTCCCTACGACATTGGTGATCCAAATTTATGAAGGAATGAAATGAAATACAAATTTAAAATAGAAACATAGAGACACAATGAAACTGAACTTTAATTAATAAATAGTAAATGTTGAAAATTGTTTACATGCAAAATGAAAGTAAACTAGCTCGGGTGATGGTAGCTTATCTTTGAGAAGAGATGTGATGGCTACATGCCTTTGAAGTGTGTTATAATAAGGTTTAGAGGCATTTTTATCATGAAGAAATAATGATAAACCATAAACATCCAAAAACCTAACCCTAGGAGATGAAGCACCAAAAGGTATTGGCCCCGATGGGGTTAGTTAGAATGTCAACTTCCTAGGGCCATATCTTTGGCATACAATCTATGTTTGACATGCAGTTACCCATTTCACTACAAACATCATTTAGGGCCTAAAAATGGCTCCAGAAGTTCAAGCCTTGAAAACTGAAAAAAAAAAAAAAAAAAAAAATAGAAAATGAACAAAATAAGAAATCGTGTTGAAAAATAGGAAACTGATAGAAGACAATGCTAGGGGAGCAAGTGGAATAGGAAGGTGGCCACTTATATCCCACTAGATCAATCCTCCCACCTTAGGAATAAATGGTCCCCATTATATTGAATTCCTCAATGAAATGAGGAAACTTCTACTGAACATGTTCCTTTGTGAGCCTCTTGTGATGTTGCAGGAGATGGTCAACTTCATAACCTGATATAGTTGAAACCTTTGTTGGAAAGTGTTCTTAATTTTTGTTTCCATGATCTGATCAGTTGTGGCCTATTCAATGCAATTTGGGTTGAGCTCTATTGGTGTCATTTTCTCAACAATATCTGATGTGTTCAACAATGGTGGAAAGTATGGTTGAAGGTGGTCCACACTGAATATTGGGTGCATGCTAAGGAATGGGGGGATAGTTAGCTCAAAAGTGTTGTCACCCACAACCTTGGTGATTGTGCAAGGCCCACATTGGAGTGGTTGAATCTTGTGATGGGCTCCAGAAATGCATTCCTTCTATAAATGCAACCAAACCTTGTCACCCACTTGAAACTTATGTGGCATACGATGTTGATCATGATGTTTTTTGTACTTAGTATTGGATTTATCCAGTATATCATGAACCTACTGATGGATGTGTTGAATGCATTCAATAAACTTGATGGCCTTATTAGATTCAAATTGAACATGTGTAGATTTTTTCTGTGTACTTGCAAGAGGCATTTCAACATCAATGGGACTCAAGGGTTCAAATCCCAGGCTCACTTGGAAGGGGTTGTGGCTAGTTGAGCTATGGAGAGCTCTTTTGTAATTGTGGTTCACATAGGGGCAACTCTCATCCCATGTTCATGGATTCTAAGAATTGTACATGCATAATATGTGCATTATCGCCTTGTTGATGACCACTATCTAGCCATCATTTTAGGTGGGGAATGCAATCGATTTGGTGAGGTTGGTGTCCAAGAATGACCAGAGGATCGACTAGAATGTGCTTAGGAAATTAATATTTCTCTATGATATAATGGTCTATGGGATCCCAAAATGTACCCATACTCATTCAAAGAAGATATTTGCAGTGGCTTCTCCTATGATACTCTTCTTGCTGGCAACCAATATGGCCATCTTATAAAATATATCAACAACCACAAACACACTGTCAATACCATGCTTGGTAGAAGTAAGGCTCGACATATAGTCCCTGGATATGGATTCCCAAGACTGACTAGGAGTAGGTAGAGGATTGTATAGGCCTTGCTTCTTAATGGTTGGCTTAGCGATGACATAGGATGTGCAAGACCTGATATATTTTCCAATATCTTGTTAGACTGTTGGCCATTAAAAATACTTTTGCAGTACTGCCACTATCTTCTCCACACCAAAGTGTGTTGTGAATCGACTATAATATGACTCCCAAATTAGCTTGGCACACTCGCTTGAAGGAACACAAAGATGATCCAGATAGCACAACACTCTACTTGAAGGTGAAAGTGTTGAACTGGATTTCCCTATATCAACATCATGTAGTTGACAACAAATTTTGAGTCATTTTCATATAGTTGTGGCCATCTAGAAGTATCATGGCGACAAGAGTTGAGAATTATCGCTAGTATCACAATCAAGGGCCAGCTGAGGTCATATGAAATGTGATTGGTTCTCCGTTTCTTTTATTTAATGTTCAAATGGAATTATTGCATGTATGTGGACTGTTTCTAATAGCAATCATTTTATAACTTCCCTTATGTTCACATAGATTGAATATCTATGTGTATGGTCGTCTCCTTCCCATGAATAGATTATTTCCATTATTAGTAGACCTTCATGATATAATACATTTCCTTATCATAGGTGAGGTACCTTTGAACATTATCAGCAAGTGTCTCATTGTGATAAGGAATTAGATACCCCTACTGAGTGAGGACTACAATAAAATTTAATTAGAGGAATATGTCTCAATCTCGTATGGTTGTTACAAGTCTAGAAAAGTGAGGTTTGGTGTAGCGAAAAGGTGGTGTTTAATTTCAATGAATTCCTTTTGTTGTGACTCAAACCAAAAAAACTTTGTTTTTTCTCCACCCTTGGTAACTTGACTCAAGGGCCAAGTGATATGAGAGAACCCAAACACAAATATCCAATAGAAATTAGCAAGGCCCAAGAAGCTGCAAAGCTCTGTTAGAGTCGTAGGGGTTGGCCAATCCTCAATGAATTGGATCTTAGCTACATCCAAATGCACACATTTCTCATCAATTATGTAGCCCATATATTGAACTTGGTCCATTCCAAAGGAGTATTTCTCTAAGTTGGCACATAGCTTGCACTATCACAGTGTTTGAAGGACATGTCGAATATGTTGCAAGTGCTCTACCCAACTCTTGTTGAAAATGAGGATATCATCGAGATGTATAACCATGAACGAGTTTGTGAAAGGTTGCAAGATTTCATCCATCAACATCATAAAAGTTTCAAGGGCATTTGTCAACTCGAAGGGCATGAAAAAGCACTCAAAGAGACCCTCCTTGAACCTGAAGGAAGTCTTACATACATTCGTGGGTTCTATTGGAAATTGGTGATAGTCGGACATCAAATTCATATTGATGAAGTACTTAGCCCCATTAAGCTATTCAAGAAGGTTATCAATCCATGGAATCAGGTATATGTTCTTGATTATCATCTTTTTCAATGCTCAATAGTCAATGTAGAGTCTCCAGGTCCCATCATTCTTCCACACAAGTACAATTGGGATCCCACAAGATTATGAACTTCGTTGAATGTGCCATTTTTGTAGCATCTCCTAGATCTGCCACTTGATTTCTTCATTTTCCAGGAGAAAGAAACAACAGATTATCCCATTAGGTAGCGGTGCACTGAGGATCATATCGATGAAATGCTTAGTATGAAAGTGCAAATTTACCCCTGTGGTGAGGAGAAGATGTCCCTATACTCTTCGAAAACCTTGTCCACTTACTTCTACTACATGGCAGAACCATTTTTAGAGGCCATGGATGTGGCCATGATCTTCCCCTTACTTTGAGAGTGAATAGGAAGAAAAAAAATCCCAATCTAGGAGATGATCTTACTGCATTTCTTAGTATAGATCAAATAAATGGAGGCAAATGGGTCTACCTATAGTATCCTATATAGTTTTATGCCCAAAGTGAAAATAATAGTACAAGATCTGGAATCATAAACAAAATGACACATCTACAAGTTTGGTTGGCATATTAAAACATCACAAACTTCAAGGGGAACAACATCCAAAAATACCTCATCCATGAAAGGCTTGATGTTGTAGTGCGAGAAACATTTTTGGTTGACGTGGAGATCTTAACCTTGGTGGAGCCACCCGATGGTGTATGGATATAGGTGTCGTGTTGTCGACAAGCCCAACCTCTTAACTACCTTTACTAAGATGAGGTTCTTCTCACTCCCACTATTGATAATGAACTATAGAAGAGCACTCTTCACCCACATCTATGAGTGGATGAGATGCTCACCCTCCTATGAATCTTCGCACTCAATTTTCTTAACCTTGGTGGTGGCAATAGTGGCATTGGGTTTTGCATCAATAATTTGTTTCCTTTTGTTATTTTTTGGCTCAGATTCAGAGCATGCATATAACTCTAAATCTTTCATTTCAACCACCAATGACTTCTTTGTGTGAAATTCACTTGTGTTGTGAGTTGGGCTCTTATGGAAATCACACCACTTTCCTATGTCTTTCTTCATCTTCCCATTGTTATTCTTTCCTTATAGATTAAATGAATTGTATTGAGTCATTCCACCTTGGCTCTATCCTTTGGTCTGTTGTTTGGGGGTGCCCTTTCCCTACTTTGGGTTCACATATCCAAAGTCTGACTTCTTCTATTTAAATATCTACTTGATGTTGACATCATATCAGTATGTTGTACCAAGCAAGGAGATATCCAGGAACTCCATTTTTTCTTGGATGTATTTGTGTAGACAACCAAATGTACTTGAGCACCATATGTTTCTCAAAGTTCTTGATACCTAGCTTCGTGCATACGGTATGAAAGAAATTCGTGAACTATGGCACTTCTTTATCCCTTTCTTGTGGTAGTGTGGTCCATTTTATGTACTTGTCTTCATATCTCCTAATAGGGTAATATTTTTCTTTAATAACATCTCAGAAAAATTCCCAAGAAGGTGTGACCGAAAATATTGAGGATGCCTCCTCTGCCCTTTTCTCTTAGTATGTTTCCCACTAGTCCTTGACATAGGGGGTGGCCTTAAGGAGTGAAAAAATTATTTTTTTCTCTATCGGAATAATTATGGACCGAAAAATATACTTCCAGTAGATTTAACCATTTATCTAGATCATCTGCGTCTATTTAACCTGCAAACATGGGAATGTCAAAATTAACTTGTACCTTAAAGGGGGTGGTGCCTCCAAAGTTATTACCAAGTGAAGATGCTTCATGCATTAGTAATTATCAAAGTATCTAGAAAAAATTAACTATCATCTCATTCGTCTATCATTTTATGGATTCTTCAAGCAAGAATTTGAAAGAATATCCTACTCCCTCATGTTTCTTTTATTCTGCCGTGGGAGGCCATCAGGGTCAGCGGGGACTGTTGTCTTTGTGGGGCATGACCCAGGTTCATTTTTAGTTAGCTTAACAAATCCCTACACTACTCGCCCTTTCGGCATCAATGTCCGGAGCACGGACCAAAGTCTCTCCCGAAGCAGTATGGGGGGGTGCTGGAACCAAGTTTCCACACCCTATGATGGTTGTGA
Source organism: Pinus tabuliformis (assembly GCA_031772625.1). Lineage (NCBI taxonomy): Eukaryota > Viridiplantae > Streptophyta > Pinopsida > Pinales > Pinaceae > Pinus > Pinus tabuliformis. Next base: position 1,050,894,576 of record CM062805.1, on the reverse strand, counting down.
TGTCGGTTTATAACTTTTGTTCCTACTTCTGTACAGGTCACTAGCTTTAGCGCTCTGTCAGTCTAACCCTTTATTCCTCCCTTCGGTACCTCCGAGAAGGTGTATGACTGACCTTCGCGCAACCTTAACCCGCGATCCAAGTACTTTTGCACTACTATGACAGTGTACTATATAAGTTCCCAAGTTATCTTAACTGTTTTACTTATCTTACTAAACAATCCTAGTTAGCACCGCGTAAACTGTTATTCTTGCTTGCGTTCAATTAACCAATACAATCACATATATTCGTGCATCACATAAACATTATAAATTAAACCCAAAATGCAATATAACCAGATGCATTAACAAGAAATAAATACACAGAATTTGCAGAATACTTCTCTTTATTGATATCTTCAGTTTGATACAGACTCTATCTGCCCTGCGCACACAGCTATAGGGGTCCACGCACTCAGCTGCGAACTTCCACCCTAAGCCTCTGCACACTCAGCTGTAGAGCCTCTACCTACGCTAAGACCCGAAACACTTAGAATTCTCTACCAAGACTCTTCACTACTTAGACTTAAGACTACTTAGAGCGAGCTTACTTAGCTCCTTTTTATACAATCCCATGGTCCACGGACCATGGGTGGATCTTTATAGCTGACTTTACACTTTAAAAAATAAGGGCAGACAACCCTTTATAACTCTAGACACCTTCACACTCCGTGACAACAAAATTAGAAGACTTTAGAACTTTATTACAAAATTGATCCAAAACATGGATTTTTAGCCCCAAAATTGTCCTTGGGGGAACCCGTTCCCAACAGTTCCCCAACAAAAACATGGTGACTTTCCCTCAGGTCACTCTACGGGTGTGAAGATCTTTGCGTGAAGACCTCCCAGCTCGACCTGTATGACGAAAACCTTGGCAGTGCACTGTGTAGACACTTACTTCGCTTCTTCAACCAAATGCTCAGTTGTTGGTCCTGAACTATTAGCCTGAAGCTTCTGCTGAGTTGCTTGTAGTGTATCAAGCTTACCTTCAATAGAGCTTGTGACCAAATAAGCCTCATCCAGCCAAGGCTTCAATCGCGCCTCCAACACTACCTCCTTGTGTTGCGTTGCATATACATGTTCTTTCAATTGCTTGGCCTCCTGCAACTTCACCAGTCTTTGCATGAGAGAGATGGTTTGCACTGTACCTTTTACTTCGTAATAGTGCTGTTGTAGTTCTCGCGCTTCTATCTCCAGGATGTGTACATTAGGGTCCTCTTATAGGCTCGTCAGGACCTCAAATGACTGTTCAAAAGGTTGTGTGCAGTCTGCTACTACACTGTCTACGACCACTATCACCTCTGTGACAATAGTTTCATGCTGCTCCTTTACCTTTGGTGGATTTGAATGCTGGGCATTCAACCGTAAATCTTCGATCTATAGGTTCAGCTCCAGCTAAACCTTAGATATCTCTATGTGAGCATCGCGCACCCCTGTGGCTAGCTTGTGAACGCACAGCTTGACCGGTTCTTCCTTAGGAATGACCAACTCCAGGACCATTCATCATGCCTCCTCCACGACATGAACTAAATGCTTGTTTCGATCGTTTACCTCTATCATAGCGGCGATGAAAGAGTCTTGTTGTAGGGCCATATGTTCATTATTAATCTTCTACTCGCTGATCACTTGTAAGGTGCGGTGTTCGTGGGCCCTCAGCTCGACGGTCACTCCATCTTGCAGTAGGTGGAGCACCTCACCAGGGGGTGCTGCCAGGTTCAACCCAACTCCCTTGAGGGCACTGACAGTTGGCCTATCAACTTCATTCTCTATGGTCAGTGCTCCATCCAGAAGCACTATCGCGCTGGAGACCTTCGTACACAGCGTCTTAGCAACTTCTGAAGTGTCGATAGCAAGGTTGGTGGACACCATGCTAGCCTATGATGCCCAGGTCTATCTAGATGGACCCCAATAGTAGTTGTTGCTGCTTCTCAAACTGCTGTAGTGCCTCCGAGGTGAAATCTGCACCATGTCTCCAATGTCATGCAAATCCCCCTCTATGAGGGTGATTGGGTCCAGCGACACCTTAGTGGCCTTGGATTTCTTCCTCGACCCCACTTTCTCTTGTTCCCTTGGACGCTTGATGCGGTTCGACATCATCTGAGGGTCCGCGCCATGCTGCTCTATTTTCTCGTCCATTTCTTCCTCTGTGTCGGGAGAAGGTGACCTCGCGCCTTTGTCAAAGCCACGCTCTATTTCGCCTATCTATTTTTCCATCTACTAGAAGGCATCACACTCCGCCTAGACCTTGTCAATGGTCTCCTTCTTCCCTTTCTTGGCCAATTGCGCCATATTGAGCTTGGCCTCCTCCTTTTTGCACTACGTGGCAGACTTGCTCACCCCCACTGCCAAGTCTGAGGTAGTGGACCAGTCTACCGGCCAGCGATCAAGAACTGCATCAATTGTGTCGTTCGTTTCCAAGTAAGGCAAGTCATACCATGTTTGTGCAGGGTCCTTCCGTGCCCTGATCGACACATGGTGAAAGTTTGCCTTGAACTCTACGTACCCATGTAGGTTGGCAAACGAAGTAGGTGATAACCGCGGTTTGCAATTGATAGCCATGTGGATGTTCATTTCCATCAAGATCCAGAAGATCTTGCTATCCTTGATGCATTGGGCATCCTTGGTTGCCCATAGCGAAGCATACTTTGCTGCTTCTGGCAAGTTCGGCATGACCGAGGGGAATTCACTATCTTCTGGCAGCTCCTAGGCTACTAACACAATAGACAGCAAGAGCCATAGATAGTGGAAAGTCTTGCTGAGCTCCTATTCCTCGCGGAATTTCGCAAGGAACTCACCGTAGAGATAGTGCGCCCAATTGAACTGGACTCCTTCGGCGCATTGGGCTGCAAGAGCAATGACTGGTGTCAGCACTTCATCTACGCGACACTTCCTCATAACCTTTCCTGCCAAAATCTACGTGGCCACCTTTACTGTAGGGTCACTGATACTTGAGATGGCATAGCCTCACGGCTTTTTTACAAGCTTGAATTTCTCCTTCATGGCCTTCGCAGGGGCCAGCTCACCACCTTTTCCACCAAACATCATGGCCGGATTTTCCCCTGTGTAGGGCAGCCATGTGATCCTATGGATCAATCTCTCGGTGATGGGTATTGGCTCCTCCATCCACAGACACCCATTGTGCACCAAGCATAGCAGCTGCTTGATGACCAATACTGTAATGGGGGTGTGGTTGTACTACGACACCCATAGGAGGTTGAGAATACCTTACTTGTCTACTCCCCTAAGCCACTTCTACGGTTCCAATGTAGTCATCTCGGTGGTTGTGTCAATAATGTGGTGCATTACCTACTCTGTCGCTAAGTGCGGGAACTTCTCATGGTCAGCTAAGTCCCAATCTTCTAGTTTTAATAGAGGAACCCACCCCAAGTGCGGTCCTTCAAAGACAATCTCGTCCAGCAGCAAAGGGGTTTGCAAGGGGACCTTGCTCTCGTCAATGTATTTTTGCACCTTAGTCTTGCCCTTCCACAGAGGGACATACTCAGGAAACTTAGTGATAGGGTTAGCACCCTGGACTTCAACTTCCTCCACCTCTACCCCTAAGTCCTCATCATTCATCAGGATGTCCTCAATTTCTTCCTCCTCCGGCTCAAGGTTAATGGTCTTTCCCTTTTCTTGTGCGGTGGGCTTGTCCTTTGGTGGGTTCTTTCTCAGTGACGCATGCACCGGTATTGTAGCCTGCTTTCTCAATTTGTCCTTTGCACTCTTCTTCATTGGGGTTGGCTTCGGTTTAGGCATCCATGGTGATTTTGGAACTTCAGCTAATACTTATGCTACCTCTAGGGTAGCTCCCTCTGCCTCCCTAAAAACTTCTGGCACAACCCCCTCAGCTGTCACTACTTCAGTGTCCATAGCTTCTGCAAGTGTCAACATGAAACTATGCAACAAATCTTGTGTCTCCTTTGGTAATTTCTCAAACACTGAATTCACTATTAGAGCTTCAAAGAATTCATGGTTCATGTGCACCTAAGAACTCAACAACCCAATTGTCAAAATGACAAGTGCTTTTCACTGGATAGCCACCTATAATTTATAGGGCATTTTGAATTCAAATCTGACCGTTCCCCCCACATTCGGTTCATTAATGCCAGATTGGCAGCATAATTTCAAGGATCTTACCCATAAGGTTTGTCTTAAATGCCGGTCGCCCGCTCCATTTGATCGCATTTCTACCATCAAATCATGAACTGTGACTTTAACGGTCCCTTTCTTGCTAACCTACGTGATTTCTTCTTGGGTAGCATATCTCTCTTCGCGTTGTCGTGAACCCTGTGACATTTCCTCGTCTCACACAATACTCCAATCACGTAGTTCCCCAAACCGAGCAGTGTACTTTATAGTTCCATGCCTCCTTTCAGCTGCCTGGAGCACTAAGACTATGCCACCCTCATATAGTCACCTGGCCAGATCCCTGGTGTACGGCTTCAATTGGCTACCATTCACCTTTCCTGGGAAGGGATCGCCATTCAATTTAACGAACTGAATTGCTTCACCATCGGTAATATCCTTAATGACATAGGGCCCTAACCAGTGCATTCTGAATTTCCCTAGAAATTTATCAAACTTGTTGTCTTAAAACAAAACAAGGTCATATACCTTAACGGTGCACAGCTTAATGTGCCGATCATGCCATGCTTTTTCACACTACTTTTGGACTTGTTGGTGAAATCCAGCTAGGAACCTCTTCCTCAAGCTCAACCAGCTGTGCGAGCACTCTTCCAGGGTTCCATGATCCGTCATACTCGTGAGTGCCATTATGCAAAGACTAGGAATTATGTATTCCATGGGCATCACCGCTTCAACACCATATACAAGCCTAAAGGGTGTTTTCCCAGTCAACTTTTTGCATGTCATCCGATAGGCCCATAGTACTGTGGGTATGTGTGAATCCCAACCACTTCGCTGAGTTTCACAAACCTTGTTTAGCACATTCTCCAACACCTTATTGAATGCTTGCACCATCCCATTAGCCCGTGGGTGATAAGGCGTGCTTTTCTGGTGATATACCTTAAATTCCTTCATCAACGCACTGATTGTTTCGTTCAACAAGTACATACTACGATCACTCATCAAAATATTTGGACACCCAAATCGCGTCAGTACATACTCAAAGAGAAACTTCGTAGAAGTCGCACTTGTGTAATCCTTCACAGGTTGTGCCTCTGCCCATTGAGTCAAATACTTAGTCGCAGTGATAATGTACCGTGCTCCCATCTTCTTCCCTTCGGGATGGATGGGTCCCACAAAATCTATTGCCCATTTCTCAAAAGGTTGTAATGTCATCTTTGGGTTCATAGGTAGCTCATCTCTCCACGATGGCCTGCTTGTCCTTTGACACACATCACATGCCTTACAGTAAGCTTTTGAATCCTAATGGAGGGTTTGCCACCACAACACTGCGCGTAGAATCTTTTGGGAGGTTTCTTTTCTTGCATAATGCCCTCCCACAATGGCCCCATGAGCATCTGTGAGGATACTGCTCCTTTCAAACACCGTTACATATTGTCATAATACTTCATTAGACCCCATTTTGTACAGATTTCCATCAATGGAAAAAACGTCTGCTGCGTGCACCACTAACTCCTTTTTCTTCTGGATGGTGTAACCTTCCGTGGCAATTACTGTCATTAGGAAGTGTATGATGTCTTCAAAATGAACATCTACAATGTGGACTGCAAATAGTTGTGCGTTAGGTAATCCCTCCTCCAAATTAGTGGGCTCTTCCTCCATTTCAATGCGTGACAAATGTTCTGGTCCTATGTTCAGTCGTCCAAGCTTCACAATAACTTCAAAATCATACTCCTGGAACAATAACAACCACCTATAGATTCCCCCCCCCCCCCCCCCCAACATAGGCTTATTGAGTAGGTACTTCAACAAAGAATGATTTGTATACATCTTAAAATTTCCATACAGCAAATAATGTCTAAACTTCTGGAGCACACATACCATGGCTAACACTTCACACTCGGTGGTGGAATAGTTATTCTCAACCTTGGATAACCTCTTGCTTTCAAATGCTATAGGATGGTCCAATTCTCCTCGCCAGCCTGTGTCAGTACTACTCCTAGTGCTATACATGATGTGTCTACATGTACATGAAACTCCTTCTTCCAATCTGGGAAGACTAAAATCGGCGCGGTGACCATTTTCTCTTTCAATATATCCAAGATTTTCTTACAGTCCTCGTTCCAATAGAATTTGACATCCTTTTTCAATAACTTCTCCATAGGTGCGGTGATCTAGGCATAGCCCTTGATAAAATTCCTGTAATACCCCATATGTCATAAGATTGTGTGCAACTATTTCACACTCCTTGGTGCCTCCAAGTTAAGTATCACTACGATCTTTGCAAGATCTACCATCAGTCCCTGTCTATAAACCAAATGATCCAACTGAGTCCCAAAAGGCACATAAAACACACATTTATTCAGATTGAGCGCAATCTGGTACCTTCGACAAGTATCTAGCATCAGGTGCAAACTTTGCCACATGGTGTTTTACTAGCCCAAACACAGTCCAGTCATCAAAGTACACCTCGAAAAACTTATGAATGAATTCTTTGAATGCAGCAATGACTACGTGCAAAAAAATCGTAGGTACATTCTTCAATCCAAAAGGCATTATAGTGTACTAAAAACATCTCCATTTAGTCACGAAGGTCATCTTGCTTCAATACTCAGGCGCGATTTTGATCTGATGGTACCTAGAGAACCCAACAGTGAAGGAGTACGCTTCCTGGCCACCTACATTATCCAATACCTCACCAGTGAATGGAGTTGGGAAAGGATCATGTACACAAGTGTCATTCAAATTCTGGAGATCTATGTATATCCTTATTTCATCCTTCTACTTCTTTTCCTGTACCACCATTGGGCTTACCCAATTAGATTCTTCTACGGGCTCAATGATGCCTGTTGCGAGCATCTTGTCTAGCTCTAAGCGAACCTTCTCCTTATACTTCATATTGAGATGGTAAGGTGTTTGCTTAACTGGATTTGCATCAGGTTTTAACATGATCTTCACAACACCCAGGTCTCCTATTATCCCCTTTAGCTCCATAAACTTGGTAGGGAACCAATTTTGGTATTCGCGGAGAAATTCAGCGACCTTATCTACCATTGTGTCATCCCAGTAATATCCAATCTTCACGAAATTGGGCTCCGCCTCCGTACCAATATTTACCTGTTTCGTTTTCAGTGGTGCAGTTGTATCAGGATTCTCAATCTGCTGTCCTTGACCTCGCAGTGACCCTCTGTTTCAGGGATATTAATTTTTCGTGGATCCTCATCTTCTTCTTTAGCAGTCACGTTATAGCATTCTAGCACATGGCTCAGCTGAGTATTCCAATCAGGTTGAATCAGATCTAAAGGATCTTGCGGTATCCTAAAGATTGTTGCTTTAACTTCTTGTAGCACTTTATCAATACAGTCAAACCCATATTCAAAGTTGAACGTCATTATGAATCCTTCACGCAGAATATCCCATTCACTTGTACCATGGTGGAGCTCTGTCTCCAAGTACCAGTTCATCGGGATGACATCCAAGGTATGACAAAACAAGTGCACCCATTCAGGTTGGGGCTTCGCTCCATAAGCCTTAGCCCATTTGGCCAAGTGTGCACGTGGGTCATCCTTCCCATCATATTTGTCTATCATTCGTACCTTTGGCTTCCCAAAGTGTGTTCTCATCATACTCCTACACTCGCGCCAATCATCAAAGCTACCCTTGTGCGTACCCCACCATCTTGCGGGCATAGCGCGTAGTGCCCAGTCCAAAGCCTGGAAGCACTGCTTTTCTAGTACCTCCCTCTCAAATGCATCCAAAAATACATCTACATCATTCAAGCCATCGTAAGTGGGAAGATTTCTTACCTCTGACGATACACAGCGTAGCAACCGGGTCATCATGTTACAGCTCAGCGTGGTTACTTCATGCAACTGATTCTGCCAGTGCTCTAATTCTTCATTAGAGTCTGAGGTGTAGGAACTCTCGTGATCCCATGTAATTCATCCATCTGCTATTGGATTCACCCAATCTTGGTCTCGCGTTGTTATCTTATATATGTAGTCCAAATCATCATTGCTTTCATAATCGCAGACTGGTTCAGTATAGAGCGATCCTTCAGCAGGATCGAGATGCACTATTATGCGAAGCGATTTCTTTTCAAATATCATCTTTCGCTTCTTTAGGATGATTACCCCGTTCATGTCAGTAGCCCAATCAATTCCAAGGAGCACAGGGTTGTTGTCATCTACAATTTCTATTACTTCAAAATCAGTGAATGGGTTCGTGCCTTCAATATCTATAGTTACTCCTTGCAGTTGTCCCATGGGGATGATCTTCTGCTGATTTTCCATCCTTATCTGAATCGGAGACCACTGCAGCGTGGGTCTTCCCATCCACTCCCAAGTTTGCTTTGTTAAAACGTTCGCGTCTGACCCTAGATCCAAAATTACCTGATCCATTTCATATTCTCCTATCTGCACAGTTAGTCTCATCTCTCATCTTGTCCTTGCTTTATTCTTACCAATCTTCCATACAATGCGTGGTTCACCCAGAGTGGTTCTGGCTCATCTATTTATAAGCTCATCTAACCCCATCATAGCCTTGCTATACCATAACAACTTCATGTAGGTTTCTAGAGAGGTCATAAGCATAGATGGATCCATTTCCTGATTAGGCTTATTCCTGCTCCCTGAGGTAGAGGCCTCAATGAAGCTCTTCTTTTCTTCCATGAATGTTTCGCGTGCGCGCTCCAAATAAAATTCAGCCTCCTTCGTCGGAGCTTTATGAACCCATGCACTGTCTTTGGGTTGTTTCCCCTTATCATCCCCTATTGCAATTCCACTTCGGAGCACTATATTCACATTCAGATCCTCTTCGTGAGGCTCAGCCCTCATCATCTGCAAGTTCTGATTCGACTGAGGTGGTAGCACCCCCTTGTTGCATATCCTCGCTATCAGCATAGGACAGTCCTCTGTCTCATGATCAAACTAAGTACAATATTTACACAACGAATGCATTGGGTTAGTGTATTCACAGGCATAGTGTCCTAGTCCTCCACATTTGTTGTAGATTAACTGTCCCCAACCTCTTCCAGGTCCTCCTCCGCCTCGGCCTCGTCCACGCCCCTGAAAGCCTGTTCGCACCATCCCATCGCTTTGGTCAAGGGGCCGCATTTCTATTCGAACCCTATAGGCAGGTGTTCTATCCATCATCAATTCAAAACTTCAGTAGTTGCGCTCATCATGCCCTACCGGCCTGTGGAAGTTGCAAAAAAGTTGTTGTGGTGTTTGTACAAGCTTCTGCAACAAATGACAGTTATCCATCGTATGTTTCCTTGCTACCTGACATATAGCGCACCATAACGCTGGCCCTCTGCTCGGTCCTACTTGGGCTTCCGGCCTCAAAGGCATTGGTCCTCATCCTGCAATATAGTTCGCAAAGACCAGGCAATGGTCTTTGTCATGTCCTTGACCCTTACATTTCAGGCACCATATCTCTTCGCACACCTTCAGTCAAACTATTCTGTGTTGCTTCAAACTTTTCATTTCAAGGCAAAGATTTTGCAACTGTGCATGGACCTGTTGAACTCCCAGATTCATATCTTTCGTTGGTGTTTCATACAGTCTCATTGCAATCTTCAAGGCCTCTTCCTAACTTGTAATCTTCTGTTGTGATAGTGCAACCCTTAGGTGAGGCGGGAGTGAAGCCACGAACCATTCGCAATGTTGTCCATCTGTTAAGTTCACATTAGCTTCACAGATTTTACACTTCAATCTCTGATCCAATTCCTAAGGTTTCTCACTTGGATTCATCACGATTTCCTTGAACCCCACAATCAACTGTGCCTCAGATTTAGGCCTACTGAATTCTTTATTCAACGCAGCCTAGATGTCTGCCAACCCAGCGTTTGGGTTATCATTAGAGTACTTTATGTACCAAGTTAGAGCACGGTCCTCCAAAGCGCTAACCAAGGTTTCCTTCTTCATGTGATCATCAATGATGCCCTGAACTTCCCATACAGCTTTCACGACGAACCAAAACTGGTCCAGGTCTTCATTTCCAAAGCCCTTAAACAAAGGTAGCTTCACTGAATTTGCCATGTTGAACTGCGGTGGAGGTGGTGGTGGTATGGGTGAAGTCGCAGGTGACGGTGGTGAAGTTCGAGATGGTGTAGATGGAGGTGGTAAGCATGGGAATCCCTATCTTATTAACTGAATTGTACTTTGCGGAGAAGCCTGCGCTACTCCCTCTTCATCACCCAATGGAGGTGAAATCAGTGGGCTATATTCAGGACCCTTTCTTCCTTTGTTTTTGTAAGTCTTTCGACTTCTCGTAGCTCTAAACATCAAGGTAGTTGCATAACCCATTTTTCGCACAATAACATCTTAATCCAGGTATTTAAAGACTTCAAGTACTTAACTCGCAGACCTTTGAAAAAGCGTCGCTCCGCCTTGTTGTAGCTAACTAAGGTATCGACTGCGAATTCAGTCACAAATCCTCCTATGATGCGATCAAGCCAATGATCGACAACATGGGCTATCTTACCTTAGAGGCTTCCATTCACTGTACTAACTACGGGGTCCAGACAATAAGACTGTCAAGTCTCCACCTTCTTTGGCTATCTGCTAGCTTCGCGATCCACTCCTATAACTCAACTAGAAAGGAACAAAAAAATATCTCATGGATTTATGTATATAGGTACCTGTCCAGCCATTGTTCCTTTGTCAGCCATCGATTTCTATTCTCCTATGTCATGGATCTTCCTGTCCAACTAGTCTTCGATCTCTTTCTTAGTTAGATTACAGTGATATGACATCACACATCTCTCATGCAAATTCTGGTCTCGGAAACGGAACCATTTGTTGGCTTTGTGGGGCCTGACCCAGGTTCATCGTTAGTTAGCCAAACAAATCCCTACACTACTGGCCCTTTCGGCATCAGCCCGCGGAGCACGAACCGAAGTCTCACCCGAAGCAGTATGGGGGGATGTTGGAACCAAGTTTCCACACCCTAAGATAGTCGTGATGTTGGTTTATAGCTTTTGTTCCTACTTCCCTGCAGGTCACTAGCTTTAGGGCTTTGTCAATCTACCCCTTTATTCCGCCCTTTGCTACCTCTGTGAAGGTGTATAGTTGACCTTCGCGCAGCCTTAACCTGCGATCCAAACACTTTTGCACTGCTATGACAACATATTGTATAGGTTCCCAAGTTATCTTAAGTGTTTTACTTATCTTACTAAACAATCTAGTTAGCACCGCGTAAACTGTTATTCTTACTTGCGTTAAATTAACTAATATAATCACATATATTCGCGCATCACATAAACATTATAATTAAACCCAAAGAACAATATAACCAGATGCATTAATAGGAAATAAATACACAGAATTTTCAGAATACTTCTCTTTATTGATATCTCAGTTTGATACAAACTCTATCCACCCTGTGCACATAGCTGCAAGGATCCGTGCACTCAGGTGTGGACTTCCACCCTAGGCCTCTGCACACTCAACTGCAGAGCCTCTACCTACGCTAAGACCCGAAACAATTAGACTTCTCTACCAAGACTCTTCACTTCTTAGACTCAAGACTACTTAGAGCTTACTTACTTAGCTCCTTTTTATACAATCCCATGGTCCGTGGACCATGGGTGGATCTTTACAGGAGACTTTACAGTTTAAAAAATAAGGGCGGACAACCCTTCATGACTCTAGACACCTTCGCGCTTTGCGACCACAAAATGTGGAGACTTTACAACTTTATTACAAAATTAACCCAAAACATGGGATTTTAGCCCCAAAACTGTCCTTGGGGGAACCCGTCCCCAACAGGGACAGTCTTGCAAGGGTTCAAGTAGTTCGAGTCCCAACTCCTTATACCCTGACCTCACTGGGGACATATACAAAAAAAAAAAAGAAAGAGTAGACTGCTTTGATACCACTGATCTAGACTTATGAAGGAATGAAATGAAATACAAAATTAAAACAAAAACACAGAGATACAATGAACTAAAATTCAATTAATAAAAAAAATGTTAAAAATTGTTTACATGTAGAATGAAAGAAAACCAGCTTAGGCGATGGTATCTTATCTCTAAGAAGAAATGTGATGGCTACATGTCTTCTAAATTATGTTACAATGAGGCTCAGAGGCATTTTTATCATGAATAAAATATGAGAAACCCTAAATATCCAAGAAACTAACCCTAAGAGATGAAGCACCAAAAGGTATGGGCCCCAATGAGGTTAGTTGGAATGATAACTTCACTAGATCATAACTTTCATAAAATATTCATTTGGCGTGCATGATAGCTCATTAGAAAGTTCTATCTAAGGAAAAAAACTTTCAATTGTAAACATGAGTATTTCCTAGTTCCCCAAAAAAAATGTTTTAGGGCCTCAAAATGGCTCTGGAAGTTCATGACCCAAAGATTACCAAAAATAGAAAATTGTTGGAATAGGAAACTATGTTGAAAAATATGAAACTAATAGAAAAAAGTGTAAGTGTCCAAGTGGAATAGGTGGGTGGCCACCAGTATCTACTTGGATCAATTGATTTCCTTCACTGTACTCTAACATTATTTTATTCATTTTCAATATTTAGTAACCTAAAAAAGGAAAAATATTCAAATATGATAAAAATGAGAGAGGGGACAAATAATAAACATCTTTATTTAGTCAACAATTGTTTTGATTTGTCTCACCCTTAAACAAAGAACCAAATTTTGAGTAGTGTACTCAAAGTTTTAGGTTTTAGTATATAAGCTTATGAAGATGAAGTTTGATTTCTGAGTTGATAACTCCAGCTAGTTAGTCTTCCAGTCAATATGGAGAGTTTGTTAGTGCCTTATGTGTGACAAATTCATATTTTTGTTTCGCTTTGCATAAAATTCCACCCAAGTCACCATTTTGTTGTGTTTATGATCAAGGTAAGTTTTTTTTTTAAATAGCAACAAGAAATGCTAAATATAGAAGTGCTAAATTTAATACTACCATAAATAGCATTTCAGGATACCTTCCTATTTTAGTTAGTCCCTGAACTAAAATAGAGAAGTAAAAATTTGAGTTTGATCTTAGTAATTGTTTGTAAAATAATTAATTAATTCATCTTGAGTTAATTAGTTGTAGAAAATCAAACATGAAGTCCATGTTGGGACATGCAATAGTTTCTCCATTGATTGAGGAATTTATCCATCAGTTAAAGAGATAACGATGAGTTGTAATATTGAGTTGTAATTAGTTGGCTCAGTTAACTGAGTCAAGTCCAATTATATTAATTCAAACAGTGTGTTGAATTAATTGTGAGTTCAGTTAGTTAAGGCATGCATGCATGTAACTGCTACACTTCAGATAACTAAATATTCTCTCTTAAATAGCTCATGCATGTCAGTTCAGCTAGAGAACCAGTTGAGATTAGATGGAGGGACAGTGTACTATTAGTTGCAGGAATATTCCATTGTGAATATCTCTTGCATGCAGGAGGAATTCATTCCTTGGAGATTGCGCAGTTACTTCTTCAGTTTAGTGAGTGTGATGAGGCCAATTCACGCATGTGGCATCATTGGACCCCAAGAAAAAATGCACAAGGAAATAGGAGGCTTAGAGGTCTGAGGGAAGGCATATCTAGTGTCTATTCAGTATGTGAGCTGTATTGTTTGATTTTCAGAAAGAGAAGAATAGCTTGAGAGGTGTTTCTTTTTGTAACTTGAACATATTTCCACTTGTATGAAAATACAGAGATTGGGGTTTTAGGTTAAGGCTTTCCCTGGATTATTTCTTCTGTGTTATGTGTGATTGATTTCTCATTCTCAGTTATATGTGTTCTCATTGATCTTGCTCATATTCAATTAAGCTTCCGCAAAGTTTGTTGTAGAAGTAGATCTTGTATTTTGCTTTAATATATTGCATAATCTATTGATCTACAGTGGGAAGTTCTACATGGTATCAGAGCAAACATGATCAAAGTGAAGAACAATATACAAGAAGGAGAAGTTCAAAGTTTCAAGTTCCTGAATATAGAAATCGAGTTCTTATCACATCTCAATTTCACCTATGGCGTTCAACAGTTTAAGACGCGAGTATGCCCTTGATGGCAACTTGAACTATATAGCCTGGAAGGATCACATGGAAGCAGTATTAGAGGATAACGGTCTAAAGGACTTCATTTATCAAGAAGTCCCCAACCCGATTGATGCTACAGAATTGGCGGAATGGAATAAATGTGTGGCTAGAGCAAGGAGAATCCTCCTGGAGGGAGTTCGAGACCACATAGTCTCAAGCCTCCATGGGAAGGAGACATCGTTTTTGATGTGGAAAACATTGAAAGATCTATATCAGAATAGCAGCGATTAGAGGAAGCTGGTGTTGAAAGACAAGCTTCAGAAAATCAAGTGTGAAAAGGGTGACACGATCTCTACATATCTGAACGAGCTCACCACCTGCAGGGATGAGCTTGGAAGTGCATGGATCATAACTGCTGATAATGACATGGTGAGTCTTACACTCCTTGGTCTTCCTAAGAGCTGACATAGCTACCAAGACTCAGTTAAGGGAAGAGAAAAACTAATAGATTGGGAAAAAATTTGATCGGATCTGATGCAGGAGGAGATAAGAAGAAGCACTAGAGATGGATCCTCATCAAAGCAAGATGATGAGGAAAATCTAGCCTTAGCGAGTAAGGCGAGGAAAGGGAAAGGGAAGGCATCCCATCCCAAATCCAGTTCTTCCCATGGTGGGAAGAAGTTTGACAAATCGAAAGTGCGATGCTTTCATTGTCATGAAGTGGGCCATTATGCTACGAATTGTCCACAGAAGAAATCCAAGAAGGGTTCCTCGAAGGACTCTGATGGTGAGGCACTAGCCTCACAGTTTGAGCTAGATTTCTCGCTTATCGCATGCATGGTTTCATCCATGGTGGGATGTGTGTGGTACCTAGATAGTGGAGCTTCATTCCACATGTTAGGTGATAAGAATATTTTCAGTACCTTGGAGGAGAAGGATCTCCAGATGCGGATCGAGATGGGCAATGATGGAAAGTACCTTGTTTCAGGTGAAGGTATGGTTGTGTTTCAAAGGTAGCATGTGTTATAGACATTTTTGGGCACTGCAGCCCCAAGGATGAAATTTCCATAAACCAAGGGCTCCTAAGTCCCTAAAAGTGTTGTTCTAACCCCTAAAGGAACAAGGTCAACTGATTACAGCTTCTCCCAGAAGTTCTCCATGAAAAACGGCTCAAAACTGGTCAAAACAGATTCATTTCAGCTGCTCCATAGGCAAAGTGCATTGCATCTCACCTAAGTACACTCTGTGGGTGCGTTGCATTTCAAAAAGCCCTTCTATGGGGTGTGATGGGCGAGAAGTGACAAATGGCAGTGTCAATCCGCGAGGTGGAGAGGCATGGAATCTTCCAGAAACTTCTCCTGTGACACTTGCCTCTCTGAATTCGACCAAGGATGAGTAAGAGATCATCAATCTCCAAGTGGAAGCAAGAACTATCAAAGGGAATACACTAATCAAATCACAAGCTGACTCATCTCCCTTACAGATATCTATATATGGATCCCTCATCCCAGAGATCTAGGAGGCTGGAATTTTGCATCTTGTAAGGAATTGATGTTGGTTTCTTGAGACAACATCATAGTGTTGGGTGATCTAAGCTTTGTATGAGGTGAATAAGGGCTTACTTGCTGAGAGGATGATGATGGGTCAGAACAACTGGTTGTAACTCCCTTGGCTCTTTCTTGATTATCAATAAAATCTATTCATGTTTTCCTCCATACTCTTGTGTCATTTATGTTTTATGCATTTGTATGGTCAATTTACATCTGATCCTAGATTGTTTATGATTATAGATCCATGTTCTTGTATAGTGTTATGCTACTGTGATCCTACAGGTACTCTGTGAAGCTGTGCGTACAAGGGAGCAAGTAGTGAAAGACTATCAAGAGAGAGAGGAATCGAACTAGGAGATAAGCGCAAGATAGAGGTTGGTCTTCTTTGTTCTTCTCTCATCTGTATTTCATAAAGGAGAAACGAAAGTAGCTTTACTTTGTTTGTTTCTGAGGTAGCTACCACACCTTAGTGGGATAGGCAGTTCTGTGTAGACACTTTTCCCTGTAACAAAATGGCGACTCCACTGGGGAGCGACTAGGTTGTTTGTTTATCTTCTTTGTTGTTTATTTTATAAACTTACAGACGGAGCCTGAAGTCGAGCCAGGTAGCTTTCGAACTGCATTTGCATAGATAAATGCCGCTTCAGTCAATCTCCAGGATTTGTTTATGAATTAAACAACTGATTCACAAACTCTCTAATTGCCCTCGTGGTAGCTCTTGGAACCTCCTTAGATCTACCCCTGATTGTTGATTTACTGATTACCATTTGCTCGGCCAAAACCCTTGAACTGAACTGCAAACTATGACCCGGAACCCAAGAAAAGTCTCGTCTCTGGCCCAGCACAAGCTCTGTTCTGTGAATCTGAAATTCAGCGCGCTTCTCGAGTGTAGTAGGTGCGCTGCATTTCAAGTTCCCTGTGTTACAGGTGCGCTGATTAGACTAGGCATTGTTCCTCAGTTTTGGTTTCTTTGTTCATTCTTTTCAGTTCTATTCATGAGTTTTTCTGTTTGTAATCAGTATATCTCTGTTTGAAACCCCTTTCCTTGCTGATATTCCCCCTCCATTGTGCAAAAGAACTGTAAATGTTTTTGTGTATTTGTTGAGTCATTTTCAGTTCTCTTTTGCAAAAAGTAATGTAATTGTACTGTCGTTCCTTGATTTGAAAGTGTCACAAGTGTCGTTTTCAGTCATAGGAGAGAGTTTGGTTGCTCTTGATAGTCGATTACCCTGATGCTATTGTATTTGGTCTGAATTTGTAGTTTTTTTAGTGTCGAAAGCAAGTATTCATTTCTGAATCGTAAAGTGTTGTGATTGTCTCCATTTTTTATTTTGAAAAGAAACTTGTTAGTAATTGTCGCTTGAAAAGTAATTCAGATTTACGCATTAGCTTTCTTTTTACCATTCACATACTAAGAAATCCGAAAACAAATACATGCATGTGCATTTGCATTTAAACTGTTTGATTGGTTTGATTTAGGACAGTGCATTTAGTGTGTGCTCTTTGCTCTTTGTGAAAGAATACTGTCTCTCTTTCCTTAGTAGCTAGGATTTCGATTGCAAAAAGAAGATAAAAGATTGTTTATCATCTTAGATTGCATTTTAGGAATTGTACATCTACATCTCGCGGTGAACCTGAAAGGCAAATTTCTTAAGCAAGATCAACTATAAAATAAATTTAATGAATCTAACAACACTTTGGAACCTAACGCACAACATCTAGAAGTCTAGGCTAGAGACGTATTCCGGCGTTGTAAAGCCTGGTAACTGTTGTACTCACTGATGGTTGGGTGATTCCTCCACTTTGAGACGATAAGTGCCAGTACGGACTTGTGCTCCCACGTACCGTCGAGTATATTTTGGGAGACCACAATAGGCTTAATCCTTTATCCATAGGAAGTCGTGTCTGCCGCCCTATCGATCGCAATGCACTGAACACAACATTTGGGAAGATTGACTGCCATACCGTAAAAAGTGTTCTGCAGTTTTGCGATTGGTTTGGTAATCCCTCTACCTAGATTTCCAGAGCAGTCCCTTTCGTTCCTTTTCAGACTCCTTAACGGAAAAGGTCCATCTGAGCACTTGTCACTTTAGGCTCATTAAAAATCGAAGGCGACTAGAGTCATCTTTTGTTTTTTCTCGACTCTTTAAAACTGAAAAAACAAGTTGTGTCAAAGCGTCTAAAATTTATTTTAAATGGAATAATCATCACCCTTTCCTACGTTCATCTTAGGTTGAGAAAATGGAATCCACCAACCAAGGAATTCCCCTTGGAGGAAATCCTAGTCCCTTCTCCTCTTGGGGAGATGTTGGTGCACCCCATATGGCCACATTGTCGCTTCCAGGATTGAAAATCAGCTTGCCCGTCTGGCTCTTCTCAACCTCTATCGTTCAGAACACCGCAATTCTTGAACAATCGAGTCAGCAACTAGACGAATCCAGATTTACCCACCAACCTTCTACTTCCTCCAATTCTTCCTCTCCTCCTTCCTCTTCGCTTGATGGGGTTGGTAAAGCCAAAAATCAAGTACCTGAGAAGAAGAAGGAAAAGAAGAATAAAGATAAGAAGAAGAAGGAGCCAAAAGCGAAAGGGGGCAACCAAGCATCATCTAGCGAAAATCCACACACTGCACCGACGAAGCCTAAATCGCCATGTGTCATTTGCAAAGGCGACCACTATCATAGAGATTGTCCTTGCATCCCTTGGATCTTAAGGGATCGGTCTCCTCGTTTGCACAACCCGGTGTCGTCAACCTCTGATGATCATGTTGAAAACACACCGTTGACTAGTGAAAGTGAAGCCCCAGGACAAAAAGGAAAATATAGATTTCCTTGTAAACTGTGTGAAGGCGATCATGCCGTCCACCATTGTCCCTTCTTAGACGAGGCTAAAAGAGTTTTGGACGATCGTCTGGTTTCACCATTACGACTTCCTCCTGGATATAAAAAACTCTTGCCGAGTCCGTCACTAGTTGAAAATCTGGCTGACCCACCCAGGTGGTCAGCCGAAGCGTCTATCATTGAAGACAAACCATCTGAACCCATACCAGACGAAAGTCAAAAGGTCGAGGCGGCAGTTAACCCGGTCTTGCGTTCAGAGGTTCCATCCTCAGATGATACAGTCACAGAAGAGAATAAGGGTGACACCGTCCAAATTCTTTTCGTAAGCACAGACTCTGATGAACATGGGGGCAATTTACCCATTCCTTTACCACAGGAAGGAAGTTCGTCAAAGTTGTACCCGGCCGTCTATTCGGTCCCACCTCCAAGCAACCTAGTTGTTTCCTTCAACTGGAATCAACTAGGCAGACCCCGTTTACCGGCTAGTGTACCATTCCAAATTATTGCTCAAATATATAGAATGGTTATGGCTGGTACCATCATAGATGAAGGGGCTTCTATGAGTATCCTTTCCTTGACTACTTGGAAAGCGCTTGGTTCGCCATCGCTTTTGCCTGAGATGAGAAATCTGACAAGCTTTGACAAAGGAACCAATCGACCGTTAGGGATCCTTCCCAATGTGCCCATAACATTGAGAGGGAAAACCATTCACATGAACGTAATGGTAGTTCAAGGACCCCTGGATTATAATCTACTCCTTGGATGAGACTATATTTATTGCATGGGAGCCATTGTCTCATCACTCTTTAGAGTAATGTGTTTTCCGCACGAAGGAAGAATGGTCAAGCTCGTAGACCAGCTTTCATTTCCCGGATCACACAGAGCAAATAGTCATATGCCATCCCTGAATGGTCTTTTCACACAAGGAATGTCTCATCAATCTCCAATCCATCCACCTGATGAGCGTGAGTGATTCGAAGGACATGACTGAAACCCAGGGGGCATGCACCCTGGTCTGCTTTGGCAGGAAAACTTCGGGTATAGGGTAGGTTTCCGCGAGAGATATATGACTAGTCTGTACTCCCGTCTGTGATTGGAAAAGGGGGTTAGACTGGAATAAGATTCCCTCGTCAAAGTTATGTGAGTGGATTGTCTCACCTTTGTCTATTTCGGTAGACATCGCCGAAGAAGTGTTTTGTTTGCGCTGTGAATAGAACAATCTTTGGTAACCTGAAAGAGGTAGACCTTTCCTGATAAAACAAATGTTTTGTTGGAGATTTGAAAGGTGACCTTGAAACTCTGTTTTATACCTGGGGGCATGCAAACCTTTTGGCGTGCAAGCGAAGAGCGACTATTTATTTTTTAAATTTGTAGGTCCTCTAACCCTTTAAACTCGTAGGATTGGTCGTTTCCTAACTTGCATAAAGAAAGGATGTGGGGAAAAACTCTAAAAATTGCCGTTTTCATATATGAGACATTCTGATTATTCAATTGGATTAATCGAGCAGTTTTAGCACATAGTTCAAGCTCGTTAAAAAATAAACATAAGTCATGAGAAAATGTTTCTCCCCGTGTTTAAGCTCATTAAAAAATGAACTATTTCCCGGTAAATAACCATCGTGAATGTAGTACTTCAGCCTTTAAAGCCTTGGTCGTGTTCTCATCATCACCTCCACTCTGTATTGGCCGATCATTCACCTCCATTTGATTGTTTACCCCTTTTGAGGAGCAGCTGCGAAGAGTGATCCCACTAGCCATCCTTGTAACACTGCCGTGATTGGGAAATTCCAAACCTTACCTAGAATCAGCTTTAAGCTCTTTTCAACTGACTCATAAAATATGAAAAGATTTCCGAGCCATTGGCCTCTCCAGCTTGTTAAAGGGACCGGAAGTGCTATCCCTCCTTTAGATTTTAATCTTTTTGGACCTGAGGGATTGTTACACAAAAAGATCGAGCGCTTGTTTTGTTCGGCTCGTTAAAAGTATCGAAAATTCATCCCTTCTATATTTTTTTATACTTTTTCGGACTTAAGGGATTAGATGAAAAAAAAGGAATTTTGGAGTTTCCTTTATGTCCCTTTTCAGACTCTCTAAAATTGAAAAGGACCGAGTTATCTTTGTCGTTAAACTCGTTAAAACTTAATAGCGACAAACTTGTCCATAGCAGACAAGAACGAGTTTCACTATCGCTAGGCTCATTAAAACATAGCGATGGGTTTGCCCGAAGGGAAAATTATAGAACAAGCATATGTTATCCTCCTCAAGCTTGACAAAAATAAAGAGGTACTGGTCAGCAATGACTGAAGAAAATTGGGAAGAAAATTTGAAGAAACTTTGTTGGTAGCAAGTCGCTCTTGAACATGACACTTTCACTCCGCATCTAAGTCGGGTTGGGTTGTTTCATTCACCGGTCACATCACCATGGTCCCATCACACCATCCACATTTGGGGTTAATGCTACCAATCCATCATGTCAATGTCGCCGATATGTTCAAGAGAAGTCATTCAGAGAATTCACCTGTGTCTCACCCGCTACAATACATTTACGCTCCATTCTTTCATGACTGCCACCCTGAACCTTATGTCATCAGATCGTTCTCACCTCCATTAAAATCATTTGCTCCGTTCCGTGTCATTGATGTGGGATCCATTAAGGCCCTCCTGTGACGAATCGCTTCTTATCGACATCAGCTCATTATCCAAGAAGTTTATCTAGGAACACCTCATTCAGTACTTTGAAGCTTGCATGCCTCAATGGCAAGTTTCTCACTTTCAGCGACAGGTTTACATTAATGGCCTTCGACCGAAATATTTTGCGTGGTGTTCGACACCAAGTCCTTTATTCATACCACGTGAATTCAACTGCAGTACCTTGAGGGTCATTATCATTATCGGTGATTCCTCTCGCGCCTGTTAACAGCTTACATCATTGGCTGGTAATCAAGCGATGTCTTTCCATGTTCGAATCCAGAACATCTCTCACATGGATAGACTTGTACTTCGAGTGAAGATCGAATGAGATTGAAGACCCCGGATCTAGTTTCATCCATCCGGGCTGCGATATATATTCAGGGAAATAAAGACATCAAATGTACATCATTGCTACACAGATAATCATCCAATCAAAGGGATGATGGCTCTACCAGAATCATCAGTCTACACTCAGACGATTGTCTGTCCTATGTACATGAAAATGAATTTATAAAGCTGAGCATGGGAATGCCCGCCTCAGCTAGATCATGAAAATATTATGAAGATAATGTATTGTATTGTATCTTATTACAGGTCTCCTCCCAGCTTGAAAGAACTTCGGATCCTCATAATAAAGCATTTCACCCGACATCAAAAGATTAACGACCTCATGCTTTAGAGGGAAACTGTTATATACATTTTTGGGCACTGCAGCCCCAAGCATGAAATGTCCATAAACCAAGGGCTCCTAAGTCCCTAAAAGTGTTGTTCTAACCCCTAAAGGAACAAGGTCAACTGATTACAGCTTCTCCCAAAAGTTCTCCATGAAAAACTGCTCAAAACTGGTCAAAACAGGATCATTTCAGCTGCTCCATAGGCAAAGTGGGTTGCATCTCACCTAAGTACACTCTGTGGGTGCGTTGCATTTCAAAAAGCCATTCTATGGGGTGCGATGGGCGAGAAGTGACAAATGGCAGTGTCAATCCGCGAGGTGGAGAGGCATGGAATCTTCCAGAAACTTCTCCTGTGACACTTGCCTCTCTGAATTCGACCAAGGATGAGTAAGAGATCATCAATCTCTAAGTGGAAGCAAGAACTATCAGAGGGAAGACACTAATCAAATCACAAGCTGACTCATCTCCCTTACAGGTATCTATATATGGATCCCTCATCCCAGAGATCCAGGAGGCTGGAATTTTGCATCTTGTAAGGAATTGTTGTTGGTTTCTTAAGACAACATCATAGTGTTGGGTGATCTAAGCTTTGTATGAGGTGAAGAATGGCTTACTTGCTGAGAGGATGATGATGGGTCAGAACAACTAGTTGTAACTCCCTTGGCTCTTTCTTGATTATCAATAAAAGCTATTCAAGTTTTCCTCCATACTCTTGTGTCATTTATGTTTTATGCATTTGTATGGTCAATTTACATCTAATCCTAGATTGTTTATGATTATAGATCCATGTTCTTGTATAGTGTTATGCTACTGTGATCCTACAGGTACTCTGTGAAGCTAAGCGTACAAGGGAGCAAGTAGCGAAAGACTATCAAGAGAGAGAGGAATCGAACTAGGAGATAAGCGCAAGATAAAGGTTGGTCTTCTTTGTTCTTCTCTCATCTATATTTCATAAAGGAAAAACGAAAGTAGCTTTACTTTGTTTGTTTCTAAGGTAGCTACCACACCTTAGTGGGATAAGCAGTTCTGTGTAGACACTTTTCCCTGTAACAGCATGGAGCTCCCCTCACCCTGACTAATGTAAAGTATGTACCAGGTCTAAAGAAGAATCTTGTGTTTGTCACTATGCTAGAAGATAAAGGCTATGATGTAGTGTTTAGTAAAGGAAAGGTATTCGTAAGGCATATCGGTACTGGATAGACCAAGCGAATTGGGATTCGAGTAAAGAATATCTACAAGCTGGAGGTAGATAACTATGTTGCATTGAGTTCCAAAGCTGAGATGGTGCAGAGCTAAGATGTTGGTGAGCTATGGCATAGAAGACTGGGATACTTGCACCATGGAGCCTTGAAGATAATGCAAAAGATTTCTATCGGACTACCCTAGGGAAAACTGGAGCAGACGAATACATGCAAAGGTTGTACCTTTGGTAAGTGTGTGAAATCTTGCTTTCCGGATTGAGATAGTAGAGCTGGAGAAATCCTGGAGTGAGTTCACTAAGATGTTTATGGACCTTTCTCTACAGCCTCCACTACTAAACAAAGGTACTATGTTATTTTTATTGATGATTTTTCTTGTAGATGTTGGATCTACTTTATGCGAAAGAAGGATTAGACCTTGTTGAGGTTTTGTGATTTTAAAGCCTTGGCAAAGAAAGAATCTAGAAAGAAAATAAAAGCCTTCCATAGTGACAATGGCGGAGAGTACGTCTCCCAACAGTTTAAGGACTTCTGTGCTGTAGAAGGAATTAAACGGGAGCTGACAACACCCCATAACCCACAACAGAATGGGGTGGTCGAAAGGAAGAACAAATTTATTGTGGGAGTAGCTCGAGTGATGTTGCATGACCAAAGCCTACCACTGCATTTGTGCGCTGAGGCATGCAATACATCAATATACTTACAGAACAGAAGCCCGCATCATATACTAAGAATGAAGACACCTATGGAGGCCTTTCCTGGAAGCAACCAGATGTGAGTCACTTCCGAATGTTTGGATCATCAGTTTACTATCATGCGACCAAATATGCCCGGAAGAAGTTGGATCCAACCGTTGAGTTGGGAATACTTGTGGGGTACATGGATACACCCCACAACTACCGGGTGTACCAGCCTACCAGTCAGAGGATAGTGGTACGCAAGGATCTGAATTTTGACGAGTAGAAAACCATGCGATTATCACTTGAGAGGGAGCTCAAGTTGCATGTAGAGGAGGAACTTTCAATTCCTAAGGAGGAGGAGCCTCAGATTAATGCGGAGCAACCACATGTAAAGGATATGGGAGTGGAGACATCCACTCATGCTGAGGCTTCTAGAGATGGGAAGAAATGCTCAAGGGAAGCTGATAGGTTGATGCTGGATGTGCGGGAGAATGTGGAATAATGATCTTCTCAGTGCAGACAAAAGAGGTCACCTGAGCAGTACACTGGGTACATGACCCTGGTTGGGGAGTATGTAGATACCGAACCTTCTTCATTCAAGGAGGCAGTGCAGCAACCAGTATGGGTTGATGCAATGGTAGAGGAATACGACTCTATCATTCGGAGTAGTGTGTGGGATGTTGTCCCAACTCCTCAGGGTAAGTCAATGGTGAGTTCCAGATGGCTTTACAAGGTAAAGTAGGCAGCTGATGGCAGTGTTGACAAACATAAGGCAAGTTTTGTTTCTCGAGGTTTCTCACAGGTCAAGGGGATCGACTACGATGAGACCTTTTCTCCCGTAGCAAGGTACTCATCTATCAAATCGATGTTGGCACTATCAGCTCAGACGGGTTGGAAGATCCATTAGATGGATGTGAAGAAAACATTCCTCAATGGGAAGATTGAGGAGGAGGTGTACATTGAGCAACCAAAGGGTTTTGAGACCTTCGATCGTGAGTCACATGTGTGCCAACTCAAGAGGGCTTTGTATGGGCTGAAGCACCTCGTGGTTGGTACACCAGGATCGACAACTATTTCACCGGTTGGACTTCACCAAGAGTGAAGCAGATGCGAACCTTTACCACATCATGGTAGAAGGTAAACCATTGATAATTTTTCTTTATGTCGATGATCTGATCTTGACAGGTGTTGATCAGCTGATACAGTCTTGCAAGGAGGACCTTGCAAGAGAGTTCAAAATGAAAGACATGGGTCTTATGCACTACTTTCTAAGCATGGAGGTGTGGTGGAAAGATGGTGAAGTATTTGTGTCTCAAGGCAGGTATGCCAATGAGATACTCATGCGCTTTCACATGGAGAAGTGCAAGCCCATTTAGACTCCTCTAGTTGGGAACTGGAGAAAGGAGGATGCTACTTCAGGTGAGGTAGTAGATGCTACTGTTTATCAGCAATTGGTGGGTTCACTTATGTATCTGGTGAACACTTTGCAGTGAACCAGCTGAGTCAAGCTATGGTTCAGCCTACCAAGCTATTTTGGAAGGCAGGGAAGGATGTGCTGAGATACCTCAGAGGCACATCTCAATTCGGATTGTGGTATAGGCAGATAGAGGGAGTGAAGCTTCAGGGCTTCACAAATGCGAATTGGGCAAGGAGTCCATCAGACCGGAAGAGCACTTTTGGAGGAATCTTCAACCTTGGTTCAGCTATAGTTTCCTGGTACAACAGGAAATAGAGGTCAGTTGCACTTAGCTCAGCAGAGGCTAAATACATGGCTGCTAGTTAGGCTGCATGTGAGGCCATTTGGATGCGGAAGATTCTAGTGGGATTGTTTGGTCAGAGGATGGATCCAACCATGATCTACTACGATAATCAAAGTTGTATCAAACTCTATAAGAATCCAGTTTTTCATGACAGGTCCAAACACATTGATATCTGGTATCACCATCTTCGAGATTATGTGGTCAAGAGGATCATGTTATTGTTGTATGTTTTGACCGAGGAATAGGATGCAGATATTTTGACTAAGCCATTGTCAAAATGCAAGTTCGAGTTCCACAGAGACATGATTGGGGTTACTGATAATCCCTTTCTTGTTGAGAGGGAGTGTCGAAAATAGCAACAAGAAATGCTAAATATAGAAGTGCTAAATTTAGTACTACCATAAATAGCATTTCAGGATACCTTCCTATTTTAGTTAGTCCCTGAACTAAAATAGAGAAGTAAAAATTCGAATTTGATCTTAGCAGTTGTTTGTAAAATAATTAATTAATTCATCTTGAGTTAATTAGTTGTAGAAAATCAAACATGAAGTCTATGTGGGGACATGCAACGGTTTCTCCATTAATTGAGGAATTTATCCATCAGTTAAAGAGATAAGGATGAGTTGTAATATTGAGTTGTAATTAGTTGGCTCAATTAAGTGAGTCAAGTCCAGCTAGATTAATTCAAACAGTTTGTTGAATTAATTATGAGTTCAGTTAGTTAATGCATGCATGCATGTAACTGCTACACTTTAGATAACTGAGTATTCTCTCATAAATAACTCATGCATGTCAGTTCAGACAGACACCCAATTGAGATCAGATGGAGGGACAATGTACTATTAGTTGTAGGAATATTCTATTGTGAATATCTCTTGCATGCAGAAAGAATTCATTCCTTGGAGATTGCGCAGTTACTTCTTCAGTTTAGTGAGTGTGATGAGGCCAATTCACACATGTGACATCATTGGACCCAAAGAAAAACTGCGCAAGGAAATAGGAGGCTTGGATGGCTGAGGGAAGGCATATCTAGTGTCTATTCAGTGTGTAAGCTATATTGTTTGATTTGCAGAGAGAGCAAGATAGCTTTAGAGCTGATTCTTTTTGTAACTTGAACACATTTCCACTTGTATGATAATACAGAGATTGGGGTTTTAGGATGAGGCTTTCCTTGGATTATTTATTTTGTGTTATGTGTGATTGATTTCTCATTATCAGTTATATGTGTTCTCATTGATCTTGCTCATATTCGATTAAGCTTTCACAAAGTTTGTTGTAGAAGTAGATCTTGTATTTTGCTTTAGTATATTGCATAATCTGTTGATCCAGAGTGGGAATTTCTACAGTTTTATCATATGTCATCCATTCCTCATATTTTCTTGACTATCCATGCCATCCTTCATAGTTGTCAAGTACCATCATTATCGATGTTCTTTACTCATGTCAATGTGGAAGGACCTCTTATTAGTGGGTAATATCTCATTGACTCTCACATATTACTCTAAGAGTTTAACCTAGATTCAATGGAACCCTAGGACTATTTTTGACATTGATATGTTACATTATGCATAGATGATAATGCATCAATGGTAACTAATTGAGTCATTTCCCATGTGTTTAAAAACAAGAGCTCTTTTCAAACACTCAAATTCATGTTATAACTCATATTCCATTTCCATGATTGGTGGAAGTCCTCACCTTTATTAGTGATTTTCATTAGTGGCCATTTCTCATAGGGTCTCAACTCTCTTTCATGCACTATTCCATATAGTGCTTCCAAGAGGCATACTTGACATGTTCTTCTATATTTTTCCAATATCTTCAAAATAATATCCATATGTCCACTCATGATAAATGATGGGAGATGCATCAAATTTGGCACATTTTCTCTAGGAATGAGATTTAGATAGTTTATATCACCTTGAGGAATTGTAGTCATTAGTGGCAAGATCCCTCACTATCCACATGGGAATAAATCAATGTCCCCTGATATATAGGTTCTACAATTGTTTAATTATGGATAATTTATTCATGCTTACATGAAATTAGTTGCTAACTTGATGCCCATTACAAGTATTCGGTACACATTAAGGACCAATCACCAAAAAATATTTCCCATGCTTAATTAACTTATATATTCAAATGGAAAATAATTTTACATTTAGTGGGTTTGTATTGAAGACTTCTATCCCAGAGTATCATCCCATCTTTATGCTACTATCTAAGCTGCATATACATTGCAATGTGATGACTAAAACAATTCTCAACCATGGTCAACCATATTCAACTAAGTCAACCATGTCCAAACCATGGTTGACCATGGTCAAACATGTTCAACCATGGTCCTCCATGGTCAACATAACAAATTGAGGCCAATATGATCAACCTAGGTCAGACATGGTAAAATTGTTTTCAACCATGGCTTACATGGTCAAACATGGTCAACATGGTCATTATGGTCGATTATGGTTAGTTAAACATTGAGAACCATAGTCAACCATGTTTTCCAATAGTAAACCATGGTTAAACCACAGTTAAACAAGTTGAACCATGGTCAAACATGGTCAACGTTGGATATACATAGTCAACAAGTTAAACCATGGTTATCCATGTTCATCCATGGTCAAATAGGCACAACATGGTTAACAATAGCCATCCATGGTCAACCACGATCAACTATAGTCTACGATGGACATCATGATCCACCATGGTTGACTTGGTTAATCATGGTCAACCATGCTCAATATGGTCAAACCATGATCTACATGGTTAACATGGACTCCCATGGTCACTTATGGTCAACCATGGTTTGCATGGTCAAACATCATTAATAATGGTCAAAAACAGTAAACTATAATCAATCATAGTCAACTATAGTTAACCAAAAATAACCATGGTCAACGATAATTTGACCATGTTTAACCTTGGTCGACCATGGGAAAAATGGTCACACCATCGTCAACCATCATCAACAAGTTCAACCATGGTCAACATGGCCAGCCATAGTTAACCATGGCCAACCATGGTCAACCATAGTCAAATGTGGTCAACATGGCCAACTATAGTCAACCATGGACAACCATTTCCACCCATGCACAACATGTTGAACTATGATCCACCACAATCAAACATATGTGGTCAACCATAGTCAACTATAATATATCATAGACATTTTTAGTTTAACATGGACAACCATTCACCCATAATCAACCATTTGTTAACCATAATCCAGTCTTGTCAAGCACAACTTCATCAAATTTAACCACAAAAAACCAAGGTCAACAATAAAAATTATGGTCTACTAATCCTTCTTACACATGTCGACTATCAACTAATGCAACAACAATATTAAAGTGGTTGATATACATTGATCAACTTCACTTTCCACTTTTCATATGCCAATTTATACCATTAATTTTAAAAAATAGAAAATAATGACAATCAACATATATCAACTATTTTATTAATATAGTTATACTAATTCACAATATTGTCTATTTTATGATATTCTGAATCAAAATGACATTAAAAAACACATAATCTCATATCTAATTACTTTCCACCTTTTATCATATAAGGATTACATAAAAAAATGTTAAAAGAAAAAAAACGAACCTTCCATCCAAAAATTCGTTTTATGATCTAGTACATATAAGTTTTAGCATCAAATAAATAGCAACATAATTTTAATTTAAATATTCGTTGTATGATCTACTACATTTAAGTTTTAGCATCAAACAAGTAGAAACATAATTTTAATTTATGATCCACTACATATAAGTTTTATCATCAAACAAGTAGGAACATAATTTTAATTTAAATGAAGACTTTAATATATTGGGCAGATTGAAGAATGTGTTAAAAGAATTTAAAGGGAAGAACCTAACACTAGAAAATTAAGTATAAATGGTGGAGAAAGTTAAATATGAAGGAAAAACATTGATGAGATCAATATATTTGAAATACATTAGACGTTGAAACATCAAAAATCAGTATTAATTGCACTGTCATGCAACATATTTATGCCAATTCGAGCATCGCAAAAATGTAAGAAAAACAAAACTATAAATAAATAAATATTTTAAATTCATATTTAAAATGGTACTATATTTTCATATACTTGAACTTATACCTCACATAATTGTTAGTGGAATTAAAATTAAGTTATTTGCAAATGTAACAAAAAATTCTCCAGCATATTAAACTATTTACATATAAACATACTTTATAAACTAATATAAATTTCACAATTAATTATTTCAACGACTTCAATTAAATAATTTTATATATTAATCTGGAAATTATGAAGTAAAGAATTATGACCTCTGCCTTCGAATCCATATTGAGCTATTATATTCATATTAAAAAAACACATATAACACACATTTAAAAATTAAAATTAAAAAAAATGATGTAAATTGAAAAATAAAAATAAAATAATGGGGGATAGAGTTTCTGGTCACATTTTTCTAATTGGATGATTGATAGAGGTGCTTGTTAAATTTAACCCCTGTGAAGAGGTACAAACTAACTGAACACACCGCCTAAGATATATTTAACATCTGATTTACTTATTGAGTGAAGACTCGATGATCTGAATGGGGAACATTGCCAATTGATCCAAGGCCATTGGAACAACCTACATTTGAGTATAACTAGATACATTTTTTCATTAGGGCCAAGTTTTTCCAATTGAGTATGGATGTTATAGTTGATACTCTTACTAGTATTCTTGTAGATAAAGCATTGAAGGCAATGGTGGGAATTTTTCAAGTCATTGCTTGTAGCAAAATAAGGGACATAGAATAGAAGGCAAACTTGATGTCGCTCAATTTTTATTTTTTTCCAGAAGAAAAGAACACTAGATTTTATATTGAAAACATTAAACCTAATTAAACCATATATATATATATAGTGTGAGTCATATATATATATATATATAGTGTGAGTCATATATATATAGTGTGAGTCATTCATATATATATATATATATATATATATCAACTTCTGAGTTGTATTTAAATTTGACAAAAACATTATATATCTAGACATAGTGTGATAAGCAACATGTCGGATTGGATCCAAACAAACTACAGTATAAGAAGCAAAAATTATAAACAGATGTAGTGTGAGTCATATATTCTATATATCAACTTCTGAGCTGTATTTAAATTTGACAAAAACATTATATATCTAGACATAGTGTGATAAGCAACATGTCGGATTAGATCCAAACAAACTACAGTATAAGAAGCAAAAATTATAAACAGATGAACTATCATATGCTAGGAGAGATGGAGCAAGCTGGCCTCGAGTGACGTTATCACCTATATACCTATGGCTCATGACCCCAAAAACTCCGCTGAGACTTTCTTGAGAGACTGAGTCTGCTACCATGTTTGATTCAGGGTAGATGTGCTGGTTAGAAATATCTGGAAGAGTCTCCATGATTTATTTATTTGATACTGTCAATCCAAAAACTCCGTTGAGACTTTCTTTAGAGAGTGAGTCTGCTACCATATTTGATTCACAGTAGATGTGTTGATTAGAAATATCGGGTAGAGTCTCCATAATCTATTTGACACTGTCAATCCATCTTAATAAGAGTGAAAGATCAAAAATTATGTCCCCATTGATTTTTTCAATGAGTGATCCCATAGACATGTAAAATATTTACCTGCATTTTTTTTAGCAAACCAGAATAATCCCGATAATGCCATTATTTTTGCCAAAAACTTTGTTGAGACTTTCTTCAGAGAGTGAGTCTACTACCATGTTTGATTCACAGTAGATGTGTTGATTAGAAACACTGGGAAAAGTCTCCATGATCTATTTGATACTGTCAATCCATCTTAATAAGAGTGAAAGATCAAAAATTATGTTCCCATTGATTTTTTCAATGAATAATCCCATAGACATGTAAAATATTTACCTGCATTTTTTTTAACAAACCAGAATAATCCCCATAATGCCATTATTTTTGCCAAAAACTCCGTTGAGACTTTCTTCAGAGAGTGAGTCTACTACCATGTTTTATTCACAGTAGATGTGTTGATTAGAAATACTGGGAAGAGTCTCCATGATCTATTTGATACCGTCAATCCATCTTAATAAGAGTGAAAGATCAAAAATTATGTCCCCATAAATTTTTTCGATGAGTAATCTCATAGACATGTAAATATTTACCTACATTTTTTGCTTTCGTGTTGGTACCTTAGTCTGCCATTCTAGTGGAGTTTATAATATTGTCTTTTATTAATTCTGAGCCATGCACAACATTCAACAAAACTAAGCAATTGTAACACTTTCAAGTTGTCCCACGAGACAATCTTAATCACGCGCACAACTTTGATTTCTGTAGGTATCTACACACAAGGAAATACCTACAAGGAAAATTCAGAAATTTCAATAAACAGTCTACAATTTGCTCATTATTCTTGGCCCGCCTGATCTCAACCTTAAATTGCAGAGATTAACTTTGGGTGGTAGGAATCATGATCGAAAACTTGAACAGATTGAACATTTATCAGAGGATGTCATTCGCAGAAAAATGAATGATTCATATTCCAATGCTTCCATCATCAATAACATAGATCAGTTAATTGAGATCCATAGTGACGGAATGCATGACGCTCACCAGAACATTGACTGCACTTACCAAGCCCTGGGTTGTGGCAGAGTCTGTGGGTTTGGATGAACCTATGAATGTAGTCAAAGAGCTTCTATTGTGAAATGGTGTTAATCACATCGTTAAGCGTTAAGCGTTTGGAGGCATTTCGCGTTAAGCGTTAAGCGTTTGGAGGCATTTCGCGTTAAGCGTTAAGCGTTTGGAGAAATCTCCTAGCTGTGACCCATGATCTAAGGTACGAACGTGTTTAGGCTTACAACATTGTATAAATTTATTTTGATGTGCTTCATATTATAATTCTTATTATTGTGGCATCCATTTATAACGCATGTTTGCAAAAAACATTGGACTTACTAACCAACGCTAAAATGTACAGCAGAAAGAAATTTAAAGCTTCCTTTCTTTACAGGATTTCTAAAAGAATTAGAAACCAGGAGGAGAAGATATATCATTATACCAAAAGTAGAAAGGCGATTTTGAGTTCACCATTATTGTTTGGCTAAGGCAACCATCTCTTTTGGTGTGTTGGGAGTTCGATCGTCTTCCTTAAACTCTTCATTTACAAACGTTATGTATTGTGATGGGTTAAGAGTTTGGGGTATTCTCAGCGTCAATTGATACTAGTATAGTGATTTTTAATTATGGGAGGTTTTTTTTTAGAAACTAGGAGGAGAATATATATCATTATAGCAAAAGTAACGAGGTGATTTTGCGCTCACCATAATTATTGTTGGGCTAGTGCAACCATTTATCGGTGTGTTTGGAGTTTGGCTATGATCTTTTTGTCAACATGATGTATCATGTGTTAGGATTAACTTTGACTCGGGAATGATAGTCTATAACTAGTGGTTTCAGGCACATGGTTTTGTGGTCTGTGGTATTATTCCAATTGTATTTGATTTGAAAAAAGCATATAAATAGACCTACTTGTCTCCATTATAAGCATGCTCCTTGGTGAGTGTGAGGAGCCAAGGGTTGAGCAGGTTTCCTCGACCAATGTCAGGGGCCAAGGGTTGAGTAGGATTCTCTGACTAGTGTAACAGGCCAAGGGTTGAGCAAGGCTCTCCGACAAGCTTGGTTAGGGTTTTGGCCAAGGACTAATAGAATTTTTTTGGATAAGTTTTTCCACAAAGTTGGGGTTCTCACAGGGTAGTTTTCTTTATGTAGGTGATTTCTGCTATATTTGTGCTCATGATAATTTTTATTTCACCTTTCCTTTTAATACATAATAATGGTATCAAAGTGGTTATAATAATTCTTGTTGCGTCAAGTTTTGTTGCTTCTTTGTAAAGTTTGATTATGGACAAATCTACGTCAAAGAAGAGGAGATTTTTGTGTGAATAAGTTGGATCAGCATAGATATGTTCAGATCTTCAGTGGATCTATAGTTCATAGCCAAGATTTGGCTTCGGGGGACCCTCCACTACAAGGAAGAGACCCTCTAGCGGGGGTTTTTGTGGAATCCCCTATAAAAATAGCTCAAAATTTTGTTTGTAGTGGAGGTCACTAACGAAGTTTGGAAGACAGATGTTTTAGCGAATGTTTTTAAATGGTGTGTCTTTAATACACTAATGCATCAGTGCATTACTATAAATAGAAATAACAATGCTTAATAGCATATTGTGCACCATGACAAAGTTAAATTTTTATAGAAATAAAAAATAATGATGCGCTAAGTAAATAAGATGCACCTATGCGTACACTACTCAATAGCATTGAAAAGGGTTAAATTTTAATAAATGTCGGTCGTAAAATTCATTTTGCTCAATCTAGTGCTATACTTTGACGACACCTTGGTGCTAAACAGGTATATGAACGCCTCGATGCATAAACAATATGGCACACCATTGTGGGGTTTTTAATTTAAGAATAGCAGTGCACATATTATATTATATGCACGGATGTCGTTAATTGGACCGAAGGCGTTTGTGCTTAATAGAAAATGGTGCACCATTACAGTGTTCTTTTTAACACAAATAAAAATGATGGTGCACTACATTTGTAACGCGCACCAGTGCGTACGCTATATTGTCTTGAAGCATCGGTGCTATCCCTATTTACAAAAGCCTTGGTCCATAAACAACATGGTGCATGTGGAAAAGTTTTTAATTTACAAATGGTGGTGCGCTTCATATAAAATAAGCACCAATGTAGTCAATAGAATTGTATGCTTGCTAACAGACAATAGTGCACCGTGGTAGGGTTATTCTTAATTAATAATTTATATTGGTTAAAATTTCATAATCTATACCTTGTGGATGCTATATATATGCAATGTTAAAATAATTCCTTATCATGTAGCCTTATCACTTATTATTACCAAAATTTTGTATGATATATTTTTTGTCAGTGTTGCACTAAATATTGATTGAAAACTATTTATATAAAAAACTCAAAACCTCAAAAAGTTCAATTACACTCTTTTCTAAATTTTCTAATCACTTTAGGTTTTATGGTCTGACATGCAAATGGTTAATCAATTTGGAATGTTGGAATATTATTGTGACACTCGCAATGGTGTCCTCAAAATTTGAAAAAGTTGTTGATTTTCACCATGATCGTCTTCAACTTGCAATGGAATCTTATTGTGAGGCTAGTGATTGCATCCTCCAAATTTGGAAAAGATGTTGAATCGCATACTCTAATTATTTGACAGTTTATTTCAATGAATTTTGCTTTAAATTTGTGAGGAGATTTTCTTAATTGTAATTGGGTATAATTTGTGTGTTTTCGAAGGTGCTAAATATTTTTATATATTAAAATTATATTAAAAGACATAATTTTATTGTAAATTATATTTTGAAAATTAAAAAATAGAAATCAAATAGCTAAATTGGGTAGATACACAAATCTAGATAATATTCAATATATTGTTCGATAGCACCGGACAAGGGTGAAATTTAAAAAAATGTCAGTTGTAAAATTCATTTTCACCATTTTGGTGCTATACTCACATAATGCACTGGTGCTTTTCCATTTTACGAAATCCCCAGTGTGTAAAAACATGGTGCACCGGGGAAAGGTTTTTAATTTAAAAACAACGTTGTGCTACCCATATCATAAGCACTAGTGCAATAAAATGATTTGCATGCCCCGGTGCTTAATAGACAATGGTGCACCTTTCGAGGGTTATTTAAAAAAAATGGTGCACCTTTCGAGGGTTATTTAAAAAAAAATGATGCACTTAGTAACTCTAGAGCACCAATCCGTATACTACTGGATAGCACCAAACTAGTGTAAATTTAAAAAAATGTTGATCGTAAAATTCATTTTCACCATTCTGGTGCTTTACCATTTTTGGAAAGCCCCGATGCATATACAACATGGTACACCATTGCAGGTTTTTTAATTTAACAATAACAGTGCACTAGGTGAAACCAGAGCCCCAATGTGTATACTTCTCGATATCACCAAACAAAGGTTTAATTTAAAAAGTGTTAGTCATAAAATTCATTTTCACCATTTCGGTGTTATACTCCCACGAAGCACCGATGTTATTCCTATTTTGAAATGCCTTGGTGCGTAAATAACATGTTGCACCGTGGTAGGGTTTTTAATTTGAAAAATTGCAATATGCTTCATAAATAATCTGCACTGGTGCGATTATTTGAGCACATCATAATAGGGTTAAATAAAAAATATATATCAGTCGTAAAATTCATTTTTACCATTTGCAGTGTTGTAGAGCTCTCAAGCACCAGTGCAACCTTTTCCTAAGTGAGGCAACCTTCCATTGATGCTCCCCTTGCTTGGCATCCTTCTTTCTATTGCTCACTGCATTGCCTTCCCAATTTTGTGAAACGATGGTGAAATTTCTTCTTTTTTTTTCGTTTACTTGGCAACCATGTCTCCCTAATGAGCAAATCTCTATGTTTCTCCCTAGCTTAACTTTTAGCAGAGTAGAATTGAAAATAATGTTTAAAAATGAATTGTTTTTTTTCTTCGTGGTGTGTTCGAAATGTTCGACTCGCACCGTATAGGGTGCACCGTAAATCGGTGCGTAACGTTAACACACCATTAGTGGTTCAGTCCATTGGGTAAATTGAAATGCATTGGGACATTAAATTCCACGACACACCACTTCAAAAATTATAATTTTTACGGAGGTGCGTCTGGTAAAATTAACTTCCCAGCACATTTATTTTTCCCAGATGCACTGCCCAATATCTAAAAAACTATAACGCTATTCGTTTATTAACTTAAACATTCTAGTGCAGTGCGTCGATGTAAAATTAATTCACCAGTCCGAAATATTATGTCGATGCACCACATTGAAAAATAAAAATAATTAATGTAATGTATGTATGGAAAATGAAAGCGGTGCGTCAAGTCGATGTACACACCATTTTCGATTCTTTCTTATTTTTATGGGGCACCGTGTCCAGTGCGTTCCTATTTTTTTGTGCACCGAGGTTGACTTTATTTTTTAATTGAAAGTTAAATGTCCATATTTATAAACATATTTTTCATTTAATAAAAAAAATATGTTTTATGTATGAGGTTGATGTATTTTATATTTCAATCATGCAGACACATCAGAGGACAGAGGAGCAACAATAGGAAGAGTAAAGAGTTGACCAATACAATACGGTACGAGGGTGGGAGACAAGAGAGAGGGAGAGGTATTTGTACCCTCACCCTATTAACACAATAACCCAAGGTCTCTTGAGGAATGTAGGCTACCTTAAGTACTATGAGGAGGATACATCCCTGAAGGGGTACTTTGGGTTGTTGGAATAGTTGATCCGTCGGTGGGATTTCTTTTCACCAACAAGCTTTCTGTGTCGGTCCTGATCAGTGGTTTGATCCCAATGAGGAGAACATTTATTTTATCACTGGTCTATCCAAGAGAGGGGAGGATTTCCCAGTTCCCTGATGTCCCCCATGGTGTTGCAGTAGAGAGTCAACTTGTCTACTCTCAGAGATATGTTGGGGATCATGTAGTTTCTCTAGCATATTTTCAGGTCTCTGGTGGACAACTACGAATCACTTCTTTTGGTGTAGGGAAGGTTCGGTGCCTCTCACTATTAGTGAGTACCATTGCACACTATACTAGTGATGGGCAACACAATATTTTCCCTCTTTTGTTTTATGCCAATTCTTTGGTGTAGAGGCCATGTCATAATGTCATATACAACAGTGGTGTACATGTCATCTAAAATCTCAACGGAGATGACAACTTCTTCAAAGTGAGGGCCCTTTATTTTTCTTGGTTTTGATTTTGCAAATTGAACAATGAAATTTTCAAATTAATGTTACCATTATTAGAAATCATTTCACTATGTAATTTTGTTTTGGATGTTGAAAAGTACACGATTGTATTTTACCAGTAGTAGAAGTAGTAGACTTGTAAGGGTTGCATATTAGAGCATATTGATATCCATATGCACGTTTGAAATGAAACCAAGCTAATATTTATGTATGTTTGGAGGTTTCTGTGGATGATTTTTGAGGAGTTGAGAGTCGGAGATGAATCCACAGTATGCATTTTTAATCTACATTTCGGGTCACAATCAAGACCCATCTTCACGATAATGATAAAATTGAGAGAAGGAAAGAGAAAATAAATATAAAATAAATAAAAGAAAACAAGCGAAAAGAAAGAAGAAGTAAGTCGACTAATGAAATAGTGAAACAACCAATATAAAATAAAAACAAAAATAAAATAAAATATCAAATATAACAATAAAAAAAAAAAATCATAGAGTAATAAAACTAGAAACAAAAGGAATAATTAGATATAAGAATAATAGAACAAATGAATAAATAAAATAATAAAATACAACTAATAATAATAAAATAATAAAACAAACATAAGGATAAAATAATATAATACAAATAAAATAAATAATAAAAAGAAAAAAAATCAAAACTAAGCAAACAAAAAATAGGAAGTAATTAAAAATATGAGAACAAATAAAGAGGAAAAGCAAGATAAAGAGGATAAAGAGGGGAATAAAGACAAATAAAAAAAACAAAAAAATGAAGAAAAAAGAGGAAAGGAATAAAGAGAGATAAAAAGATGAATACAAATAATAAGAACAAAATAGAAGAAAATAATAAGAAAACCAAACAAGAGAAATTCAAAGAAAAATAAAATATCGAAACATACAAGGGGAAAATGAGAAGAATAGATAAGATGGTGAAGCCAATCAAACAAAAAATCATGAAGAAAAATAATAAAAATAATGAAATAAATGAAAGAAGATGGAGCAAGAAATGAGAAATAATAGGAATAAAGAGAAGAGGGGAGGGGGATGGAATGAAAGGATGAAGGGAGGGAGAAAGGTGGAAGAGAAGAAGATTAAGGATGGAACTAAGGAAGAAGGGGATGGACATAAGGGGAAGGGGAGGGGGTAGGAGGAGAAGGAATGGAGTCTAATTGTTAGAGATTAGATGGAACCAACTTCTACTAACCTCAGTTCCTCCATATTTATTGAGATTATTGGGATGCTTGATGATTTCAAGAGCTTCCCTGAGTTTGTGCTTAAAATAGTGAGCCTCTTTAGTGATGATCTTAGTATCTTCAAGGCATAACTGATGTTTGGTTTTAGATGAGTGCTCAGCAAAGTCGTAGGAATGTGTTCTTTCTTTCTTAATATAAGCCCCATGTTCTTTTAATCTTATTTTGAAAGATTGACATGTTTCTCCAATGTAGCAGAATCCACAGGAACAATCAATCTTGTAGACACCTTTGAACTGCAATGAGTCAACATTATCCTTCACCGATCTCATTTTATGACGGATGGTTTCAAGGGGTTTAAATGATGTTGCGATTCCATTCTTTATAAGGACCTTGGTTATCTTTTCAGTGATACCACCGATGAATGGGAGAAATACTTTTCCATTGAGGGTGGGGGAGTTAAGGGAATTAAGGGAAGGGGGATTCCTTTTAGCTCTTTTGATGGCTCTATAAATGTCCTTATAACAATAATCTAACTCATGGAAAACTTTAATAAGGTGGTCAATATCTTGTTGAAGATCGTCTTTGTCAGACAATCTTAATGCCTTGGTGATAAGTGTGTTGAGGATTCCCATCTCTTGAGCAAGATGATGGTGAGACTTAGAATGGAGATAGCTATCAACACGAATCTTCTTTAGAAATATCTGATGTCCAATGCTTCCATCTTCCTTTTTAGTGAGAAGAACATATAAGAAGGGAATGGAATGGTTGTTTTCAAGTTACATAGTGAATTTAATGTCATAAGAAATTCCATTAAGATGATCTAAAAATTTTCTATGTTCAAATTCTCCATGGGGCCAATTTACATTGGTGTCATCCACATATCTCTTCCATTGTTTTTGTTTCAAAGGGTAGTTGTTGATGGCCTTATTTTCTAACATTTCCATGAATATATTGGAAAAAATAGGTGATAATGGAGAGCCCATTTATACACCAAAGGTTTGTTCAAAGAATTCCTCTTGAAAACTGAAAAAGGTTGATCTCAAACATATCTCTGTGAATTTAGCAGTTTGAGGGTTCGCAACACCTTTGACAACCTCTATTGCTTCATCAAGAGGGATCTTGGTAAATAAAGAAACCACATCAAATCTAACCATTAGATCATTAGGTTCCCATGAGTCCTCTTTGATTGAATCAACAAAATGTTTTGAATCCTTCACAAAGGAACTTGTTTTGCGAACAAGAGGACTAAGGATACTAGTGACACACTTAGCCAGCATATAGGTGGGAGAACCAATTGCAATCACAATAGGTCTCAAGGGGGTCCCTTCTTTATGTATTTTCCGAAGTCCATAAATCCTTGGGGTAATCTCACTACATCGTATTAATTTCTTCTTAATATTATCATCAAGCTTTCTTCACTTCATTAATAATTTTATGGATATGATTATGTTCAAGCCTTTTGTAACACCCACTATTATAAAGGTGATATTTCATATTATGGTTGTAATCATCCTTATTCATAACCACTGTGGTTCTGCCCTTATCTGCTTTTAAAATAACAATACCCTCATTATTTC
The DNA here is from genome assembly GCA_031772625.1 of Pinus tabuliformis. Lineage (NCBI taxonomy): Eukaryota > Viridiplantae > Streptophyta > Pinopsida > Pinales > Pinaceae > Pinus > Pinus tabuliformis. Next base: position 1,050,854,448 of record CM062805.1, on the reverse strand, counting down.
TTAATTTCTTAAGAGCCATCAATTGTCTTGGATTAAGATTAGGTTTAGGGGGCTTGGATTTTCTCATAATGAGAGCACAATCATGTCGAATATGTTCATTATCTAACTCATCCAACATTTGAATACCGCCCTCTATACAACAAATTATGAGAAAACTTTACAAAAGTAATAAGAACTATTTGCAAATTGAACAATGGGATGTTCAAATGAATGTTACTATTATTAGGAAGCATTTTACTATGTAAGTTTGTTTTGGATGTTCAAAAGTACACGATTTTATTTTACTAGTAGTAGAAGTAGTAGACATGTAAGGGTTTCACATTAGAGCATATCGATATCCATATGCATATTTAAAATGAAAACAATCTAATGTTTATGTATTTATGAGAAAAGTTTACAAAATTAAGAAGAATTGTGATAGACAAAGGTCTAAAACTTTGAGAAAGGAGGGGAAAAAAATGGAGACGGAAAATACTATAGGAAAAGTTCACGAGAAGTCGTTCTGGGAGGGCTAAAATTTTATTTAATTTCCTATAGGAGAAGGGTTGATGCATAGGAATAAGAAGTTTCTTCAGACTACATGAGGTTTGCGCGAAGGTGTTCGACGCCATTGAAAGCCTTCATTTTAATAGAGAGGATGAAAAGGTAATACCATGACACTTAATATTGGTGGAGATGTCTCTAATGGATTCTAGCTCACTTGAAAGGAGACATAGGTTCTTCGTTGCTACACCCAAGAGTTCAATTCTAGCATCATCAAAAGCAATGACATTTTCCAGATGGCCAGTGTGGTCATGTAATTGAAGACGAAGTACATAGCGATAGTCACATTTAATGGAGGCACCATTGCATTTTGTGAAATGCCACATGTTGTCAAAATGTTACACAACTTTCTTTGTGCATTACATGCCTTCAATGCTAAGGGGGAATGCAAGGAAGTAAAATTATTCCATGTTTATTTTTGTAGCAGTAGCATGGACAAAAACCCATGGATCTTTCTCAGTGTTGGGCATTTCTACAAGTTCAGAGATTGTTTTTCTTTTGAGGGGTCTGCCCAAGATGCCTATACAGTTTTTGCTCAATGAAGGTGAGGATGCATTGGAACCTATTTCCTAAAACCATTGTTGGAGCTATTGTGTTTCAATAATATATGTATTTATAATAAGGAAGTTGGTGGCAATTGTTCTGATGGTCTTTCCTTTTTACTCGATGACACAACCCCCTTTAATTGCAAGGACTGGAATGGTTTGTGGAGCATGAAGATCAAAAAGTTTGTTCCCTTCAACACGACATTGTGCACCCCATAAGGTGACATCAATGATGCAACCCGACATGTTGCGCAATGCAACATTTTTCTTAAGAGTTTCTTATCCATCACATTAGTGGATAATGGATGTAGGAGAAGTCGAACTAACAATACCAACAACATCAACAATTGATTTTTGCAGTGCAATGTTGAGTGAACTAATTGGCGTTGTTATAGGCCATTTTGACACATTCGATCATTGAGCCTCCTAATGGGATCATTCAACATCATATTCCCCCTTGTCACGATCTTGCATAAATCCCTAAGCATGTTCCCTTCATCTCCCATAGTTTCTTGGTTTGTGTTATCTGATTGTGTGGGTTCTAATTTTGGCATTCAGAGCTAGAATTGGAGCTTCCAAGCTAAATAAGGAGCGAAGTGTGTGAAGGATTCCAAGTAGGCCTCACTCTATCATCTATTTACATTAAGGAAAGGCATTGTGTTCCTTGTCTCTATGTTGTTCTAGGTTAGCCACTGACCTAGGGGAGATACTTTTGTCTGCAATCGTAAATCTCGTATAACAAATTAGCGACTCAACTAGGGAACGAATGGAGTATTTCCTTGGTGGTTTCTTTGTCCCTTGTGTTTGATTACCTCCTTGATAGACCTTTTTTGTATCATCCAACCAAGAACATACCTAGGAAGTGATTTAATTGAGTCTTTTTGCAATTTTTGTGCCAGAATTCTCTTTTCTAGACCCAACGCACCCCCTATGCCTTTGATAGAGCATTGCACCTCACCATCGCCCACTCAGTAGTAATGTTGCAATGCACTAGTGCCTCTTCTACACTAGCATCAACCCATATTTTTGCATGAATTTTTCCTTAGTTCTTGAGCCTCTCTTTGATCAGCCTACTTCCATCTAAACTTCGCTGAGTCTTCGGTGTCTTGTGGTCTCTCTAAAGCGTATTTTTAGTTTTCATTTGTGTTGTTTGCCTTTGGTAAGAGTTTGTTTTGATTTTTCTTTATTATTATCTTTTGGTTGCTTGCAAACTAATTTTGTTTGGGTGTTGGTCGCTTGGATGAATTGTTGTTCTAGTCCTCATCCTGAAAAGTGTAATTGAATCAGTAATTGAACATTTTCATCTTAGTTTTCTTCATTTCGAAAATTAAGTGTGGTGAAAAGAAAAATTTTGCATCTACATTTAGGGTTTTGCATTTGCATTAACAAAGGAACAGTTGTATTTGAAAGAAAATTGTATCTTTCATCTTGCTTGTTGCATAATGTGTGTTGCATCTTGATTGTTTCTTCCCTTCCTTAGCTATGTTTTCATTGAAAGAGAAAGGATTTCTATTTTCTTATGTTATATTTGCATTTTAGGATTCAAGTGACATCGGGGTGAGCCCCAAAACTGAAACATAATCAAAGATAAACTGTAAAATTTATTGAATCAACCTAAGGAGCATTTGTAATATTAACACAAACATTTAGAGGTCTAGGCTAGAGACATGTTTCGACATTGTTAAACATAGAATTTGTCGTTGTTTTTCAGCATTGCATCCCCAGGGTGAAACCACAATCCATGTATGTGAGTGTATACAATCATACTCCACGTACCTTCGGATATATTGGTGGCAATCCATGCACGTAAAGTATATTGGAATGCTCTCATTGAATGGTTACACATTAGACAAAACTGCTACAGAATACACTCCCACATATCGTTGTGTATATTCTGGGAGTCCCCAATAGGTTGCTATCCATCCATAGGTAATCGTGTCTTCCACTTTGTACACCATGATACATCGAACATAACATTTGGGGAGATTTCCTACACATATGTTAAGTCCTTGGTTCACAAAGGTGTATATTGTAGTTCACGGATGCTTGGTAAAAATTTATGCCTAATGTTGGATGTGTGGGGCCTGACCCGAGTTTAGCGTTAGTTAGCCAAACAAATCCCTACACTACTGGCCCTTTTGTCATCAGCTCGTGGGGCGCGGACCGAAGTCTCAACCGAAGCAGTATGGGGGGATGCTAGAACCAAGTTTCTGCAACCTAAGATTGTCGTGATGTCGGTTTATTCCCTTTGTTCCTTCTTTCACAATTTCCACAAATTTCCACCCTAGGCCTCTGTGCACTCAGCTGCAAAGTCTCTACCTACATTACGACGTGAAACTTAGACTTCTCTACCAAGACTCCAAGCCTTCTCTTCTACTACCAAAAACTTATGACTACTTAGAGCTTACTTACTTATCTCCTTTTATACAATCCCATGGTATGTGGACCATGGGTAGATCTTTACAGTCGACTTTACAATTTACAAAATAAGGGCGGATAACCCTTTATGACTCATGACACCTTCGCGCTCCGCAACCAAAAAATGCAGAGACTTTAGAACTATATTACATAATTTAACCAAAAACATGGACTTTTAGCCCCAAAACTGTCCTTGGGGGATCCCATTCCCAACAGGCCCCCAAAACAAACATCGTGACTTGCCCTCAAGTCACTCTGCGGGTGTGGAGATCTTAGCGTGAAGACCTCCCAGCTCAACCTGTATGACCGCAACCTCAGCAGTGCACTATGTGGCCGCCTGATTTGCTTCTTCAACCATCTGCTCAGTCACTACTCCTGAACTATCAGCCTAAAGCTTCTGTTGAGTTGCTTACAGATTTGCAAGATTTCCTTCAATATAGGTTGTGACCGTGTAAGCCTCATCCAGCCAAGGCTTCAGTCGCGCCTTCAACACTGCCTCCTTATGTTGCGCTACATCTACTTGCTCTTTCATTTGCTTGGCCTCCTACAACTTTTCCAGTCTCTATGTGAGCGCGACGGTTCGCATTGTGCCTTTTACATCGTCATAGCATTGCTGCAGTTCTCACACTTCTGTCTCTAGTCACTTTACATTAGGGTTCTCCTTCAGGCTCATTAGGACCTCGAACGACTGTTCAAAAAGTTATGTGCAGTCTGCTACTGCACTGTCAACCACCATTATTGCCTCTATGATAGTAGTTGCACACTGCTCCTTTACTTTTGGTGGAGTTGAAGGCTAGGCCTTCAACTATAATTCAGTGATCTGCAGGTTCAACTCCAACTGAACCCTTGTCATCTCTGTGTGAGCATTGTGCACCCCTGTATCTAGCTTACAGATGCGCACCTCGACCAGGTCTTCCTCAGGAATGGCTAACTCTAGGACCATTAGGCATGCCTCCTCTATGTCCTAAATTATTCACTTGTTTTGGTCGGTTATTACAATCACGAAAGTGATTACAGAGTCTCTCTGTAGTGCCATCTGTTCGTTATTAATACGATGCTCGCTGATCACCTATAGAGTGTGTTGTTCATGGTCCCTCAGCTTTGAGATCAGTCCATCTTGCAATAGGTGGAGCACCTCGCCAGGAAGCGCTGCCAGATTCAACCCTACTCCCTTGAGGGTGCTAACAGTGGGCCTATCAACTTCATTCTTTGTGTCCAGTCCTCCATAAGGCAACACTATCGTGCTGGAGACCTTTGCGCGCAACATATTGGTAGCTTCTGAAGTGCCGATAAAAAGGTTGGTGGACACTGTGCCAGCCTATGACGCGCAGGCCTGCAGCTCCTGTAGACCTGTCTGGATGGCCAGCAATATTAGTTGGTGATGCTGCTCAAACTGTTGTGGGGCCTCCGCGGTGACATCCCACATCGTGTCTCCGATGTCATGAAAATCTCCCTCTGTGAGGGTGATTGGGTCTAATGACATCTTAGTGGACTTGGATTTCTTCCTCGACCCTCCTTTCTCTTGCTCCCATGGATGCTTGATGCAGGCGGATGTCGCCTACGGGTCTGTGCCATGCTGCTCTATCTGCCCGTCCATATCTTCCTCTATCTCGGGTGAAGGTGACCTCGCGCCTTTGTCAAAGCCCCGCTCTATTCCACCTGTTTGTTTCTCTATTTGCTGAGTGGCATCGCACTCTACCTGGGCCTTGTTAGCGGCCTCCTTATTTATCCTTTTGGCTAGCTTTGCCATCTTGAGCTTGGCCTCCTCCTTCTTGTGCTATGTGGCAAACTTTCTCCCTCCCACTGCCAAGTCTATTGTAGTGCACCACTCTGTCAGCTAGTGATCAAGTACTACATCAATGGCATTATCCGTTGCCAGGTAAGGCAAGTAATACCATGTCTACACAGGGTCCTTTCGCGCCCTGATGGACACATGGTGAAGATCGGCGTTAAACTTTGTGTATCCATGTAGGTTGGCAAACACAGTCGGCGACAACCACGGTTTGCAATTGATGGCCATGCAGATGTTCATCTCCATAAAGATCCAGAATATCTTGTTGTCCTTGATGCACTGTGCATCCTTGGTCGCCCACAACGAAGCATACTTTGTTGCTTCTGGTAGGTCTAGTGCGACCGAAGGGATTAACTATCTTCTGGCAGCTCCCATGCTACCAGCACAATAGACAGCAAGAGCCACAAAAGTGTAAAGTCTTGCTGAGCTCCTGTGGCTTGCATCAGTTCACAGGGAACTCACTGCAAAGATAGTGCACCCAATTAAATTGGATTCCTTCAGCGCACTGGGTTGCTAGCATGACAACAAGCGTCGACACCTCATCGACACGACACTTCCTCATCACCTTCCCTGTCAAAATCTGTGTGGCCACCTTTACGGCAGGGTCAGTGATACTGGATATGGCATATCCACATGGCTTATTTACAAGCTTAGATTTCTCCTTCATGGCCTCTGCGAGGGCCTTCTCACCACCTTTTTCACCAAACATCTTGGCCAGATTTTCTCCTGCGTAGGGCAACTGCATGATCCTGTGGATCAATTTATCAGTGATGGGTATTGGCTCCTCCAGCCATAGACATCCATCATGCACCAAGCATAGTAGCTGCTTGATGACCAAGACTATAATTGGGGTACGGTTGTAGTGTGACACCCATAGCAAGTTGAGAAAACTTGCCTTGTCTACTCCTTTGAGGCACTTCCATGGCTCCAATGTGGTCATCCCGATGGTTGTGTCAATAATGCGGTGCATTAACTGCTCGGTCACTAGGCACGGGAACTTCTCATAGTCATCTATGTCCCAGTATTCGAGCTTTAAAAGAGGAACCGGCCCCAAGCGCGGTCCTTCGAAGACAATCTCGTCTGGCACCAAAGGGTTGTGCAAGGGAACCTTGCTCTCATCGATATCTTTTGGCACCTTAGTCTTGCCCTTATGCGGCGGGACGTACTCAACAACCGAGTGATAGGGTCAACACCCTGGGCTTCAAATTCCTCCACATCTATCCCCAAGTCCTCGTCATCCATCGGGATGTCTTCTATTTCCTCCTCCTCCAGCTCCAGATTGATGGCTTTGCCCTTCTCCTATGCGGTGTGCTTGTCCTTCGATGGATTTCTTCTCGGCGATGTGCGCACCGGTATTGCAAGATTCTTCCCCCTTTTATCCTTCGCGGTTTCCTTGGTTAGGGTCGGCTTTGGTCTCGGCATCCGTGGTGATTTGGGGACTTCCGCTAATACTTCGGCAACCTCTAGAGCAACTTCTTTCACCTCCCCAACTATTTCCGGCACAGCATCCTCGGTTGTCATTGCTTCAATGTCCATAATTGTTGCAGGTGTTGACATGATGCTATTCAACAGTGCTCATGTCGTCTCTAGTAATTTCTCAAATTTCGAACTTGTTATCAGAGCCTCGAAGAATTCCCAGTTCATTTGCGCCTGAGAGCTCAACAACTCAATTCTCAAAATGCTAAGTGTTTTTCGCTGGGCAACCCCCTGTAATTTATAGGGAATTTTGAATTCAAATGCGACTGTTCCCCCCACATTCGGTTCATTAATGTCGGATTAGTGACAGATTCTCAAGGATTTGATCCATAAATTCTATCTTAAATGCTGGACGCCCACTCCATTTGGTCGCATTTCTACCATCAAATCATGAACAGTGAATTTACCAGTGACTTTACGGCCCACCTGTGTGATTTCTCCCTAGGTAGTGCAGCTCCCTTCACGTTATCGTGAGCCCGTGACACTTCCTTGCTTCGCACAATCCTCCAATCGCGCAGCTCCCCAACACGGGTAGTGTAGTTTATAGTCCCGCACCTCCTTTCAGCTGCCTAGAGCACTAAGACTGTGCCACCCTCATATAGTCACATGGTCGGACCACTGGTCTATGGCTTCAATCTGCTGCCATTCACCTTTCCTGGGAAGGGATCTCCATTCAATTTAACCAACTGAACCTCTCCACCATTGGTAATCTCCTTAATGACATAGGGCCCTAACTAGTGCATTCTGAATTTCCCTGGAAATTTATCAAACTTACTGTCATATAACAAAACCAGGTCATTTACCTTAAAGCTGTATAGCTTAATGTAATCTTATATATACAGTCCAAATCGTCATCGCTCTCATAATCACGGATTGTTTTAGTAGAGTGCGATCCTTCAATAGGATCTAGGGGTACTATTACATAGAGTGATTTCTTTTCAAATATCATCTTCCACTTCTTTAGGTTGATTACCCCATTCATGTTAGTAGCCCAGCATAGGAAGGGAAGGGCGGTCTTTCTCTAAACCTGACCACTTCGCGCTGAGGTTCATAAAGGTAAATCCGGCCTCCTTGAATTGAATTGCTCAGGAACGGCTACGAAATAGCACACTCGAGTCTTCAGTCCTATGGCATCAGCTTGGTGAGTCTTCCTTTTGATACTCACCCGCCTAGAATAGAATGACATTTCACCATAATCACTGCCAAGAAGCATAGGGTAGGGGTTGTTGTTGCCTTAAATATCTACAGTCACCCCTTGTAGCCGCCCCATGGGGATGATCTTCTCTTGATTTTCCATCCTTAACTGAATCAGAGACCAATACTACCTTTTACAATATAAACAAATGTTCTTTCCCAATTCCCCCCCACCATTATTGAGCCTTGATCTCCATCCTCCAATCCATAGTACAAATCTAGCCATCCCCCAATCCATAGTACGAATCTAGTCGAACATGGTAGAAACCACATGATTACTAGTCAATGATGTGAATCGTTAACAAGCACAAGAGAAACCACCAATAATGACAATGGTCCTCATGGTACTTCCAACACAATCTATGAAGTGTGAATAGATGTGCTGAAGTCAAACACTCATAGACTCATTCGATCGAAGGTCAATAATGAGAACATGTCATCGAAGGTGAGAAACTTTCCATTAAGGCATGTAGGCTCCAAGGTACTGAAGGTGTTGGCTTATGGGGGCCTAACCCAGGTTCAGATTTAGTTAGCCAAACAAATCCCTACATTATTGGCCCTTTCGGCATCAGCCCGTGGAGAGCGGACTGAAGTCTCACCTGAACAAGAAATGAATCTCATCCATTTGTTAAGGAAATATAAAGAAGCATTTGCATGGGACTACCCTGATATGAAAGGAATTGACCCCCAATTATGTACACACCACATTTATATAGAAAAAGATGCAAGACCTGTTCGTCAACCTCAGAGGAGACTAAACCCTCATCTAAAAGATGTGGTAAAAGCTGAACTTCAAAAACTTTTAGATGTTAATTTTATCTATCCTATCTCTGCTAGTAAATGGGTTTCTCCGCTTGTGGTGGTACCAAAAAAGAATGAGAAATGGAGAATTTGTGTGGACTACAGGGAGCTAAATAAACCAACACAAAAAGACCACTTCCCTCTCCCATTCATCGACCAGGTATTAGATACTCTAGCAGGAAATAAATTCTTTTCTTTCCTGGATGGCTTTGGTGGATACAATCAGATTCAGATTGCCCCTGAAGACCAAGATAAAACTACTTTTACTTTTGTCCTTGGGGAACATTTTCCTACCGAGTGCTACCTTTTGGCTTATGCAATGCTCCTGCAACATTCCAAAGGGTTATCCTTAGCATTTTTGCAGATTTAATAAATGACAGACTTGAAGTATACATGGATGACTTTACACCATACGGAGATGATTTCGATCCAGCATTGGATACCCTAGAAAAAGTCCTACAACGCTGCATTGCTACAAGGCTTTGTTTAAGGCACGAAAAATGTTATACGATGATGACCGAAGGACTTATCCTAGGACACTATATTTCAGTAGCTGGCATTCAGGTAGACCTAGCCAAAATCCAAATACTTTTGCTTATTCCCACTCCTACCACTCAAACAGAGGTACGCAGTTTTCTTGGATTTTCTGGTTATTATAGGAGATTTATAGAACATTATTCACACATTGCTGCACCTCTATATACACTAACTGGTAACGTTGATTTTCTTTGGACAAAAAAATGTGAATGTGCTTTCAAGGATCTGAAGAAGCTCGTATCCACAGCCCCAGTCCTTCGAGGACCAAAATGGGATTTGCCATTCCAAATATCATCTGATGCCTTAGATACAGCCATTGGAGCAGTCCTTGGGCAGGAAGAGGATAAAAAACCATATGCAATTTATTACATTAGCAAAAATTTATCCCCTGCTGAATTAAACTACACTGTAACTGAAAAAGAGTTTCTAGCTGTAATACATGTTATCAATAAGTTTAGACATTACATTACTAGATATCCTGTTATCTTGTACACAGATCATTCTGCCATAAAATATTTAGCAAACAAGCCTATCACAAATGACAGAATAACTAGATGGATGATTCTATTGCAGGAATTTGATATTACAATCAAGGATCGACCTGGCAAAGAAAATCCTGTAGCCGATTTTCTCTCAAGAATGCCAAAGCCAATCGATGCAGCAGCAGTTGAAGACCAATTTCCGAACGAGCATCAGTTTACTGTAGTTGTTCAAACTCCCGCGTATGCTGATGTTGCCAATTACCTAGCAGTAGGTAAATTACCAAAGCATCTAACCCCTAATGAGTGGAAACAGATTGTTAAGCGGAGTGCTCGATTTTCTTGGATTGGGGGCTATTTGTTTCACATAGGGGTAGACATGCACATCAGGAGATGTGTTTGAGAAGATGAAATCTTTGACATTTTAAAAGCCTGCCATGACGGACCATGTGGTGGACATTTTGCCGCTCGCAGAACTGGACATAAAGTGCTGTAGACAGGGTATTATTGGCCCATGATTTTCAAAGACGCAAAGAAATTTGTTGAAGCCTATGACAGTTGCCAGCGAGTAGGACGCCTTGGTCAGTCTAATGAGATGCCTCTGAAACCACAGCTAGTCATCGAACCATTTGAGCGATGGGCTCTTGATTTCGTTGGACCAATTAACCCATCATCAAACTAGAAAACATATATTTTGGTGGCAACAGAATATGTCACCAAGTGGGTTGAAGCAGAGGCATTACCTAGAGCTACAGAGGACTCTATCATACAGTTCTTGTTCCATCTATTTGTACGTTATGGCCTTCCAAGAGAAATAATTACAGACGGTGGACCATAATTTTCCGGGAATAGAATAGCTGCAACACTCAACAACTATCATGTCTAGCATAAAATGACTACTCCATACCACCCACAGGCGAATGGACAGGTAGAAAGCAGCAATAAAATAATAGAAGCAATCCTAACGAAAACCATTGCATCACATAGACGTGATTGGGCTGCCAGACTATCTGAAGCACTGTGGGCTTACAGAACAACATGGAGAAGCACCACTGGTTACTCACCTTATCTGCTAGTGTTTGGAAAACAACCCATTTTCCCCATAGAATTCGAAATCCAAACATTACGAACAACACAGGAAGTTGGCTTAGATTTAACCGAGGCATAGATTAATCGATTGCAGCAGATCAATGAGCTGGATGAAATTAGGCTCTATGCACTTCAAAACACTGCCTTGATCCAACAGCAGCGAGCTAAATGGCATGATGCTCTCATTAAAAATAAAGTTTTCCACGAGGGAGACTGGGCTCTTTTGTACGACTCCAGGTTTTAGGACTTCCCCGGGAAACTCCAGACTCGTTGGTTGGTACCATACGAAATCCAGAAGGTACATGACAATGGGACCCTTACTCTAATCACTATTGACGGTTCTGGATATGCCTTCAAGGAAAATGGCTACCGAGTTTGTCTCTATCGCAAACCACTCACTCGGGAGTCCTTCTGCTAGCAGTTACGCCAAGACGCTGATATGGAGATTTTGGGGGAGGAAGAGAAGTCTTCCTCACCTGTAATTCATTAAGGAATTCATTTCTTTTTACAGTTTGTACATAAGTTCTTTTCTTGAATCATTTTTGTACATATTTTCGTTGTTCCTTTCTTTTTTTCAAAAGAACATCATTTTCTTCTGGCTATTCCTTTTTCAAAAGAGCAACCCCCTTTGGATCAGTCGTCATCTTGTTGCAATTTGGTTCTTTTTCTTTATTTTTGCGTGTTTTGTTGCTCCTTTTACAAAGGAACAACATTTTTTATTTCTGCCGTTCCTTTTCCAAAGGAATGGCATTTGTATGCTTTTGTTGTTCCTTTTCCAAAGGAACAACATTCTTGACTTTTGCTGTTCCTTTTCCAAAAGAATGGCATTTGCCTGTTTTGCTGTTATTTTCTAAAGGAACAGCATTTCGATTTCTAATATTCCTTTTCCAAAGGAACGACATTTCTGTGTGTTTGTTGTTCCTTTTCCAAAGGAACAGCATTTTTTATTTCTGTTGTTCCTTTTCCAAAGGAACGACATTTTTGCGTCTTTTGCTGTTCCTTTTCCAAAGGAACAACATTTTTGATTTCTGCTGTTCCTTTTCCTAAGGAACGACATTTCTGTGTGTTTGTTGTTCCTTTCCCAAAGGAACAACATTTTTTATTTCTGCTGTTCCTTTTCGTAAGGAACAGAATTTCTGTGTGTTTTTGTTGTTCCTTTTCCAAAGGAACAACATTCTTGATTTTTGTTGTTTCTTTTCCAAAGGAACGACATTTGCCTGTTTTGTTGTTCTTTTCTAAAGGATCAGCATTTTGATTTCTGCTATTCCTTTTCCAAAGGAACGACATTTCTGTGTGTTTGCTGTTCCTTTTCCAAAGGAACAACATTTTTTATTTCTGTTGTTCCTTTTCCAAAGGAATGACATTTTTGGGTCTTTTGTTGTTCCTTTCCCAAAGGAACAACATTTTTGATTTCGTTGTTCCTTTTCCTAAGGAACGACATTTCTTTGTGTTTGTTGTTCCTTTCCCAAAGGAACAACATTTTTTATTTCTGCTGTTCCTTTTTCAAAGGAACGGCATTGGTATGTTCTGTTGTTCCTTTTCCAAAGGAACGACATCTGTGTGTTCTGTTGTTCCTTTTTTTCAAAGGAACAACATTTTCCATCTTTGTTGTTCCTTTTTCAAAGGAACGACATTTGTATTTTCTGCTATTTGTGGTCTTTTGTTGTCCATTTTTCCAAAAGGAACACCACTTGCATGCTTTTGCTCTCCCTGTGAAACAGCTTGTTCCTTTTGTTGTTCTAAATTGAGGATGCTTATCGCCCCTGTTCTTTCAAGTCTTTTAGAATACAGCTATGCACTTATGCAATGGATAAAAAATCAAAACATACTGAAATCAGACAATCATAAATCGCTATCTTTATAAGGCTCTGCATTGGTAAGAGGACAAAAGGAAGGACACACTTACTTATCATCTTTTGTTGTCACTGTTCTACTAATTCTGCTATGATTGGTTATCTTTGAGACATTTATGCTCTGAGTATGGGAATGCCTAACTGAGCAATGATTTTATATTACATTGTAACATTTGATTGATTGTTTCAAGTCTCCGACTGCAGTCTGTAACCCGAACCATGGCATGAGAAAGCGCTTCGGTCATCAAATATCCCTTCTAACTTTTCACTTTAGGGGGTAATCCGGTTCACGTCATTTTGTTGCATTAGGAAAATGACTGTCAGTTTGGATCTTTCTTTATCCATCAAAGTGTTCCAAAGCGCCCCCTACAAGGATAGAACCCAAAAAATCTCAAAGAGAATGAAATTCTTGGATCTTAAGGCTCAAAAGTCTATTTTTGACTTCCTACACAGTTCCCTAGTCAGTTTTTGTGCATACGCAGAAGAGACCATTAGAGTCTGTGCAAAAGTGTGTGTTGTCTTACACTATGGCTTGCACACATGACTCAATGCAAGTAAAAAATAAAAAGTAAAGTCTAGAAGCTTTGTTAGTCAAATCTTTCCCAACTAATAACTTTGAACGAATGCCTACTCAAGCCTCATCCCTCCCATCATGGAGTTACTTCCCTCTCTTTGTGGATCACTTATCCCACCATTTATGGATCTCATCCCTTAGGAAGAGGATCCCAAACCTCCTCCTCTTGGCCTATAAATCAAACATGGGTCAGAGGATTGGAGGGGTCCATTGAAGGTAGGCTTATGCTACAAAAATAAGGCTAGAAGGCTTTTCATTCAAGGAGAAGGTTAGAGATTGTGAGAAGAGGCTTGTAACATCAAGGCTTCGAGGTTGTAAGTTTGTTCTCCGTTTTATTTAATAAAAAACAATTGTTCTTTCCTAATCACATCTTCTTTGATATCATTTGTGGGATTTCTTGATCACTCACATATGTTACCATTGGTTATTGATTTGATTTATGATATATGTTGAGTTAAGTTTTTGATTTATCTTTCACTTTATATACTAGATGCTTTGATCTGTTGCGTGTTTTTGTCTATGCAGATCTCCTTCGAAAAATCATGAAGAAGTTGTGGAAAGCATTGAAACGATCTCTAAAGCATCGAGGAGAAGCCACCCATTGAAGGCACTGAAAGGACATCGACAGACATTTCGTTAAACCGATAGGTGATCTCTCGCATATTATTTGTTTCAATCAATCGTAAGCTAAGGAAAGGTAGCAATTCTTTTCTTGTTTGTTACTAGATTTCATTTGAGATTTAGGGAGATCTGTCTTGTCCACAAGAGGGATTAGTTCGCCTAACACTCACAATGATCCTTAGTTAAGTGCTTGTGAAATAATAAGTTACTTAACTAATTTCAAGTATACAACTACAATAATTTCCATAAACATGTACAATTGCAAATCCAAACACACGCAAAAAGACAAATATAGAGTCGGTGGCTCGCTAACCTAATACCTGAATCAACATATATGTAATGACAAATTTTAACAATGAACAACCCTCTCGGCTCTTTTACCTCAATGCAAACCTCGCCAAAACCACCAGATCTAAGACAAATGCCAAATTTTTGGTGCAATCCCCAAAATTTGGCGTTTACAACCCCAAATTACAACCTTGAATTTATGTTCCTAAAATTTGGCCCATAGTAGCATCATGCAACAGTTTGATGACTTGTGATTTTTTGTCCCTAAGAACCCAGGCCCACATTCCTTTTGCCTTGCTAGGCAAGGTGTGTCCAACACCAGACCCATGTTGTGCTCTCTCTGCCTAACTCTTCGATCTTGGTTCATGACTCACTTGGTTCATCTCAACCATAGACTATGTTGTATTCCATCTCATCTCCACGTAACTCTCCATTGAACTCCCTTGTGGTGAATATATAGGAGGTGTGAGCGACCTCCGCAACCAGCACACCAATTGGGAGGTGTGTCTATTCTCTTCCCGATGTTGTTTTGCGTACTAGACGATGTGTTGAATGAATTTTTCAGTTTGCAGTTGTTCCTTCATTCATTTGGGTCGACGTGCCCATCACATCATGCCAATCTAGTCCAATTGAACACCCTCATCGTAGGTCACCAAGCTAATTGTGTCATTGTGCCCATCGTCGTATGATGGTAGAAACCCCAAATTTGGATCTCTCACCCCATGCACCCTCATATGAGGTCACAACCAATGTCTTGGGAGAATCCATGTTATACGACCCACCTGCTGCAACTTGGTCATGGCACCCTTCATCTTGTGCAATTGATTTCACCAAGTCATTGTGATGGTGTGTGACCCACTTACTCGCCCAACCATGGATTTATCCAAGTCGTGTGACTGCCTAAAATGTGATGGCATGCCACAACATTGTATGTCGCCCATGCGGTGCCACATTAAAGATACCCAAAATATGTGTGGATAATCAAACTAAGGCTATTATCTCCAAGATGCCCAAACATACTTGTGTGTGTGATACTCTTATGAGTGTGAAGGCATTACGTGTACTCTCCCCACCCTTATTTTAAGATATAATATGTAATTATTCATAATATTTTATTTTATAATTAATTTGAAGAAACAATTATTTAATATACTTTTTCAAGTACCTAACGAAAATGTGAGGAAGATCACAAAGATAATTCATGATGCTTTAAGTTATAACATTCACTCGTACAACATGTTTAATGTCTTGTTATGTTATGTTATCTAAAACATTTTGACTATGTCAAATTACATAAATATAAAAATAAAATAAAATAAAATAATAAAATTTATAATTATAGTTATAAATGTAAACTTTTCCACAAATTTAAAACTAGAAAAAGAGATTTATATCTTGAGAGATTCATACTAGATCAAAATTACTATATCTAAAATAAAAAATTAACTAATTAAATACCACATATTCATATCCGATATAGATTAAATACATTTAATCTCAAAATTCATTCATTCATTTATATTTATTTTTAAATAAAATGAGAAATAAAATAATATATATTCATATCCTAAATATAGTAATAATTAATGAGTCTTAATTAAATTTAAAAAATAAAAAATAGTATTTTAAAAATTAACTACGGATATAATAAGTTAGATATAAATTTAATCAAATTTATTCTAACAAACAAACTAACTAATTAATGATAGGAAGATAATGCATATTAATTAATTCAATTTCACTAATTCTTAATCCCATAACAATAGTTTTTTATTTAGTTTGAAATTGAAATGAATTATTAACGGTTATACATATGAAATTGAGAATTAAAAAATTTATTATCTAATTTAGTAGTAAAAACTTCCCCTACCGTTGATTTAGTCAAATTTAGTTGTAGTCTAGTCAATTGTAGGGTCCAAATTAGTTGCTTCTTTTTCTAGCCGTTTGAATGAGGAGTCTCTCTATTTATTATGCTGCAATGATCTGGTTCTTTATCTTGTGTAGCGGTTTCTGTGGTCCAAATTAGTTGCTTCTTTCTAGTGGTTTGAATGAGGAGTCTCTCTATTTATTATGTTGCAATGATCTGGTTCTTCATCTTGTCCTCAGGATGAACCACACTCGCTGGTTCGAAACGCATCAACAAATGAATTTTGACGTGATTATCTCTGAAATCTGTTCTTATAAACTGTTATGGATCATAGAAGCCTCAAATCTTTAGATTCATCCCTCTTGAAGCTTTATAGATCCAATGTAAACTAAAATTTATATAATTAATTTTAGCGCAATATTTAATATTTAAAGGGAAACATGATTGTCATGAAATCACTGAGATCTCCATCCAAATTAAAATAGATATAAACTAAAATTTATATAATGAATTTTAGCGCAATATTTAATATTTAAAGCGGAACATGATTGTGATGAAATCACTTAAAATATAAAAGCTTGAAAATAAAAGTAACATAAACGCTTGAAAATAAAAATAACAGTGTTTTACAAAAGTGATGTCAACACGCTTAGGCCCCATCAAACACGATGAAGCCAAAGGCTTGGACCCCATCCCCCTGCAGTGGGGGCACATGGCGCAAGACACGGTTTGAAGGGCCACCAAGGGCACCCAACAAGCTGGTACCTCCTAATTCGTTGGCCTTGTAAGAGTCACCGGCTCACCCATGGACTGTTGGGCTAACAAGAAGGCCGGCGTCCTATCATTCGCTGATTGAAACCCCCGGGTATTAATTACTTGTGATGATAAAGATTTTTGGTTTATTCCATCGCTGGATGAGGAGGATTTCATTTTCGGTAGTCATAGTTTGATTGACCACAAGATAAATATAAAAGTTCACGACAATTTGATTGACTTGACTTGATTTGTTTGGGAATTTTTAGATTGACTTGACTTGTTTAGGAAATTTTGTGATCGTTTCACACAACAAAACCTGATAGATTTAGGTAAAGTGGGAATGAGACAATTTGATTAACTTGCTGGTGTGACTTACAAAAGTTGGGATGAAAACAATTTCACTGACTGACAAATTTACAGAAACTCTTTAGTAGATTTACACAAGTTAAACAAGTTGATAATTCTTGGGGCCTAATATAGTTTTTAGGTGGGAAGGTTTGATCCGCTCAAGTGCCAAAAAGGTTTGGTCCGCTTAAATTATGCCAAGTGCCAAATTGTTTTGGTTCAAATGCAAATTTTTGGTCCTCGTAAATTTTGTGGTACAATCCGGACAAGATTGTATGGATGTGAACGGCACCTATGTTTGGTTGAAAAAAAAGATTCACACAAGTTGAGGAGAATCGAGACGATCTATTGGAAATAGAAATTAATTAATAAATGTGGAATGAGCTCCACTACAGTTCCACTTTGTGGGAATTGAAACCCCGCCGGCTATTAATTACTTTACTTGCGCTGATAAAGATTTTTGTTTTATTCCATCGCTGGATGAGGAGCATTTCATTTTTCGGAAGTCATATAATTTGATTGACTTGTGGGAAAAGCAAGTGAATGAATATAAAAGTTGAGGACCACACGATAAATATGAAAGTTGGCGACAATTTGATTTTTATTTACTTGACTTTATATGTTTGGGAATATTTAGATTGACTTGACTTGTTTAGGAATTTTTGTGATCGTTTCACACAACCAAACCTGATAGACAATTTGATAAAATTGCTGGGAAGTTGTGTGACTTACAAAAGTTGAAGAGAATGGCTACAAAGTTGGCATGAAAACAATTTGACTCACTCACAAAACCAAAGTGAGGATGAAATAATTTGACTAACTTGTTTTTTGGGATGTTGTATAACTTTTAGGTGGGAAATTCTGTGATAGATTTAAACAAGTTCAGAATTTTTTTGGAATGTTGTATAACAGTTTTTGTGGTGCAATCCGGACAAGATTATGTATGCATGTGAATCTTTGGTTGAAAAAAGGGATTCACACAAGTTGAGGAGAATCGACACGATCTATTGGAAATAGAAATTAATTAATAAATGTGGAATGAGCTCCACTACAGTTCCACTTTCTGGGAATTGATTAGCAATCGACACGACATCCACTACAGTTCCACTTTCAGGGAATTGATTAGCAATCGACACGACATCCACTACAGTTCCACTTTCTGGGAATTGATTAGCAATCGACACGACATCCACTACAGTTCCACTTTCTGGGAATTGATTAACAATCGACACGACATCCACTACAGTTCCACTTTCTGGGAATTGATTAACTTGCTGGGAAATAGAGTTACATCTGGGAATTGATTATCTTGGACTTACATCCATAAAAGCTGTGGGTTCCACTTTCATTATGAAAGCGCCGTGAATTAATGTGGAATGAGCTTCATCGGCGATGTTTAAACGATCCTCAAATTATTTGTATTATTTAGAATTTAGATTATTTTAGAGTGTGTAGAAACTTTGTTTGTCATGTAAAAATTAAAATAATATTAAAGTGAAAGATAAATTCCTCTTCAAACCTGACTCTGCCACTTTTCCTCCCATAATAAGTCTCTTGAGCAAGCCAGGATTTTCATTATCAAACGCTTGATCGCTCAGTACATGAAAGAAGAGCTTTCTTCAAAAAATTCGGCATAAGCAACTAGTTCGTTAGTAGAAAACAAGTTATATAACGTTATTTATTAAAAAAATTATTACAACGCTATAAATGTATAGTTTGTGGATAATGGAAATTATTGATAATAAAACAGATGGTTTGTGGATTATGAGACTGCTCTGCTCGCCCGGAAAACTCAATACTGTCACACAAACTATTCAAGTCTCGATTCCCACTTCACTCACACCAAAGAAATCATGAAAGCATGGCCATATTTGTCTGTTGATCATAAGTATGAATTATTGATAATAGATGGTGACATGCGTTGTTTTTATAAACATTATAAGTATGAATTATAAACATTGTTTTTGCATATAGACTTAAATACTTCTTCCAACATTTGTGATTTACTTATGTTAAATTTCTTAAATATAAAATTTACTTAATCGAAGTCTCTATTATGTATATAATTTTATTGTATAAAAAAATCAAACATAGATTTAGATAGAAAATATAATAATTCTAAAAATTATCATATTAACAAAAATAAAAGGATTGAATGCTATAAGAAAAAACTCAAGAGCAAGAATAGATTGCATTGAAGTAATATTTATGGAGAATGCAGTGATTGTATCATCTATTAAAAAGAGGGAGGTATCACCATTGCAATTTTTTGAATGCAAGGTGCCAGATCAGAATGAGACCTGAGAGGAACACAGGACTTGAAATGCTAAACTAGATCTGAGCGTCCATGGAAAATACCCAACCTTTTCAAATAATCAGTTTATCCATTACGTTGGAGGATGGCCTCCATAATCTTTCTTTGTTCAAAGTATTTATGTCATTGCCTAGAATTATTTCTTTAATTACTTCCTCGTGGTTATGACCACTTTCCCACATATTTCTTTTTTGTTTCTTTAATTACTTCCTCGTGATTATGACCATTTTCCCACATATTTCTTTTTCCTAAGATTAAAAATTGCAATTGTTTGTCCTTAATCTTTGTTCAGATTCATGGGTGACCATTATAGATTGAAAATTTTAAAAATATTTCAAATTGTGAGATCAGAATCAAGTCTGAGGTGAAATAATTTATTTTCCTTTTATAAACAAATTCTAGGAGAAGGTCATCATCTCCCCATCGCCTCTTCCTCAACCGATTTCTATCCCACAACAGAATGCTAACATTACAATCATCCCCTCATCCTCTTCATCCCCTGTTCAAATTGGTCAAGATCCAAGGAATAAATCCCCCTCCTCTTCTAACCAAATGACACCAGCTCGAACCACCTATGCCTCCAAGGGAAAAGCTCCTATGATCTCGGTTACTCCCCCAATCTCACCTATTCCATCCCCTACTAATTCTATTGGCAGTGACCTTGACATGCTCTTACAAAGAGAATCTCTACACCTTCACCCTCTGACCATTCATAAGCCTAGAAGGTCCATCTCACCCGTCATTAGCCCAAATTCGGCGAAGAATATCACAGTTCGACGTAAACAAAACAGGGGTAGTAGGCATTTCAGAGGCAGGAGGGGCATATCTAATATTAACTTGCAGGAATCATCCCTTGTTGACATCCCTATTACCAATCTGCCTGAAAGTGGGCCTCTTAGAGCAAGTATGCCTGAGGAGAGTGCCACATGATGAACATCCTCTCTATCAACATTAGGGGTCTTGGGGCAGACCCGAAGTTTCTGGCTCTAAAAGATTTATTTCTTTCTTCCTCTTCTAAGATCATCTTGATTCAAGAAACCATGCATGCGCGACAGGATACCATTTCTTTCTTCAAATGCACGCTCCCATCTTGGTATATTTCGGCAATGGAGGCATTGGGTCTATCTGAAGGGCTTGTTGTTCTTTGGGATTCGAGATGGATTTCCGCAAGAACCTTCCGATGTCTAGATGGTATATTGATTCTTGCCAAATTTTGTGGTAGGGCGGCCTCGGTCCACATTCTGAATGTTTATGCACCCTATAAAGACCGATTTTCATACTGGAATCGTTTCCTTTCCTCCGGGATCATGGAGATAGAATCCCTCCTCATTGTTGGAGATCTTAATTGCACATTGGGCCCGGACAAAGTATGGGGAAAAGGCAAGAAAATAGACCCTGTTGGTGAGAACATCAGGGAGGCTCTTCTATAGTACAACTTTGTTGATATTTTCCCAAATTCTCTATCTCCTACATGGGACAATGGAAGGTCGGGGGATGCTTATATTGCTAAAAGATTAGATAGATTCATTATTCATGATAAGTTGATGGAGGATCTCGGTTTGCCTATCTCATATACTCTTCTAGTTTTCATTTCTGACCACCAGTCGATCTCCTTGCAATGGATGGATCTGCATCTTCGGAAAAATTATCCTTTCAAGTTTAATAGGATATGGCTTGAGGATGAGGACTTCAACAATATTGTCCGGGAAACGTGGCAATCTTATGATCCTCGATTTGGGTCTTCCCAAACAGAATCCTTGATTGGCAGAATGAATAGGCTGCGGAAGAAGGTAAAAGAGTGGTAGACTCTTAAAAAATGATCTAATAGGCTAGAACTTCAAGAGATAAAGAAAGAACTTGAAAGCATTGCCAGTAGTATGTCTTCTCATAACTTATCATGGGATATTCGCTCTTGGCTATGGGAGTTAGAAAAAAAGAAACAAAAGCTTTTGTCCATTGAAGAAGCGTCATGGAATGAAATATCAATCAAAGAAGGAATGAAATATTTGGGCTATCATTTGAAGCCTTCGGGCTATTCCATAACTGACTGGTCTTGGATCTTCAATAGATTTTACAAAAGGATTTCAGGTTGGGAATTCAAATGCCTATCATTGGTTGGTAGGATGATTCTCACACAATCAGTACTTGCACAACTCATTGTCTATTGGGCACACCTTTTTTACATTCCGTCAAGCATCATTAAAAAATTAAATAGTTTAATGGCAATCTTCATATGGGGGCGCTGTAAGGAAAAAAGAAAATTCCATCTTACCAAACTAACAAATATTACCCTCCCTAAAAAGATGGGGGGTTGGGGCATTATGAACCTTCGCAGTTTTGGCTTGGCCCTATTATGTAAATCACTATGGAAAGCGGTACTAGGAGATAGCTTATGGAGCTGTGCTATTAGGATAAAATATCTGGGGAATAGAGATTTCACATATTGGTTTAGGAACAGATCATTGGGACCCGCTCGTGGATCGGCTATTTGGAGGAGTTTCCAAAAGATACAACACTTCTTTTTCAATAATCTAGTCTGGAAATTTCAATCTGGCAACAACATTCTCATCGGCCTTGATTCTATCATGGGTGTAGAGGAAGGTTTCCCTATCCCTCAACAACTTTTACTGTTCCTTCAGCAAAAAGGTATTTTTTTTTGGGCTCAGGTCATTCAGGAATGGCAGGGTGCAATTCCTAGATGGAAATCTGTTATTGATCTGGGCCTTCGTGATCAAATGGCTGTCCAATGGGATAAGGTAATCTGGAATATGAAGAGTGGTGGGATAATCAGGACAGAGGAAAAGGACAACATCGCTTGGCGGGGTATGGGAGGCAGGATAAATGTTTTGGTCAAAGATATATATCTCTCCTTAATTGAAGAACATCATGATAATACCGGGAAAATATTTCCAATTGCATTCTGGAAATCTGGATGCCCATTAAAAATAATTCTATTCTCGTGGCTTGTATTCCATAACAAAAACCTCACATGGACCAATCTACAAAAAAGGAATTGGCACGGCCCCACTATCTGCTCAATCTGTCTATCTGAGACAGAGGACAATATGCATATATTTCTTAACTTCTCGCACACACAGGACCTTTCGAAGAAGCTGGCTTCACACTTCGGTTTCATTGACATATCCCATTCATCCATTATGGATGCTTTTGAATGGTGGGGCTCCCAGAAAGTAATATGGAGACCTATTCCCCTTATAGTGTGTTGGTTTGTATGGAAATGGCAGAATAGAGTGATTTTTCAAAACAACAAAGAGGATTTCAAGCTCATATATGCTAAGATAATCCCCTATTATCTTTCTATCCTCCCTTATATTCCCCAACCAATGAAACAAAAATCTAATGTAGCTACCCCTTCTCAGTATTCGAGGGCTCCCTTTGATGGAGCTGCAAAAGACGGTTTGTGTGCCTGGAATTTACATCAACATAGTCAAAGACCAGCACTTTTCAATTTACTGGAATGGTGGCCCAGGGACAAGAAACAAAACGGAGGCCGTGGCATTATATTGTCTCCTTATTTTTGCTCTTTTCTTAATACTGGCCCAATATAGATCTTCGACGACTCAAAAATCATCATCGAGCATGTGATTGGAAAACATTCAATAAAAAACGCCAATCTTTCTGGATGGATGCATAGGATATCATCAATTTGAAATACTTCTCTTTTCTCCATTTCACATATAAAATGCTCACAAAATACAATTGCTGATGTGCTATCTAAGAGGGGCTTGCAGACTCAATGTGGAAGATGGTATCTGAGCATCACTGTGGGGTCTATCACGCATCAAATTCAACCATTCTCCATGTTGGGTATATAGGAATACATTCTCCATGTTGGGTATATAGGAATACTTATCTATTCTGGTATGTATCATGAACCCGTCATTCAATCATAGTCTTATGCTCAAGTATCATGTATTAGTTTCCTTATTCTTTGTATAAGGGTCTATCTCTCTATCAGTCAAATTATTTAGATCTATCAGTAAATGCAGACAGGGTTGACAGATTAACATTTTCTGTAGATGCATATATGGTACCTTTTTGTAATATGGCTCGAAATATTGTCAATATTCCCTCTACACCATTCTATACATGATGATTATCATAATATAAAAATATACAACGTTTTTCTTCCGAAAAAAACAAATTCTAGGATATCCCAAAATTTGCAATCTTATTAAACCAAACTTCTAATAGTTGCATAATGCTAGATGAAGACCGAATTTGTAGGATGTTTAGGTAGAGGTTTACAATGCTCATAGTTTGAAGGCACAAACTACGATGCTCACAATTTGAAGGCACCGGTGACAAAAAAATTAAATACCATTTTTCCATGGGAAACCAAAAAAATTGGATCGAAGCATTGTCACTGCAAAATTTATAAATGGAAAATGATATAAAACTTCTCACGTTTATTAATGCATAATGCCAAAAGGAACTCACACTTGCCGAGAGTAATTATGTCAATAAATAAATGATAAATGCATTAACTAGATATTAAATGATAAATAGAAAGGAAACTTAACATGGCAGGAAGCCTTACTATTAAATTTGTAATATTATCAAACATGACATATGCTAAAGGCTTACTTTGATGTTGCAATGACTGACTTTAAAAGCCTTTTGTAGTGACTTTAAAAAACTACAATTATAGGTAAAATGCCATAAGAGATTGACCATGAAAATATAGAAGAAAAACTAAGCCTAATAATCACCCACAAGTATCAAAATACCAATTCAATCCTCATGCCTCTTTTGAAAATTGTGTCTATGAAAATACTGGTGTTTTTGGAAAATCTTTCGTTCTCTAAATAGAGGTCATTCATCATCTTCACCAGTCGATGAAGACACAACCTGATCTTTGTCGTCTAAAGAATGTTGACACCCCTTGCAGTCACTATGATTTTTTGTTATAACTACTGGAGCTTTTCTAGAAGACCTTTCCAAACCCAAAAATTGATTTAAAAAATTCTATCATGGATCTATCAAGGGAAAATGGGTAATGTAAGTGTCATTGTTTGGAGAGGAGGAGCACTTCTTAGAAGCCAACTCAGGAGAGCAATTTCATCCCCGTTAAATATTGAAATTGTTACGTGCACCTTCTTTACATTGTCTAGGCGAAGAATCAAGTTTGTTGCCTCTCACCCTGCTATCGATCTTGCCATGAAAAATTTGCCTCTGTAAATTTTCCAAGTCTACATACTTGGTGTATTGTGAAGGCCACCACAATGCTTTCTAGAATCTATACACCAGAATCAATGCTTTCTATTGCAATCTTGAACCCATAAAATCACATATATCTATAAAAACAAATAGAAGCTAGATAAAATTTAACACATACTATGCTAGAAAGTTGCGGATAACAAAAAAAATAAAAAATGCAAAACAATTTAGTTGACATAGTTTCATAATTAACATGGCCTTCTAGATTTGAAATGTTAACTGATAGGAACTTTCCTGTGAGAATTGGGAAGGATTTTATTGAAGGCTTGTTTTGGGAAGGATTTTATTGAAATTTTGTTTTTAGTGCTCCATGTCAAGATTGTTGCATCACCCATCGTTAATGAATCCAAAGACAAGAAAGACAAAACCCCTGCATGTTGCGCTCCCCTTTAATGATGTGTTGATCCAACGCTCCCGTGTGTTTCGTGGCATGTGCTTAACACTAGCGATGTGTCTGTTTACTAACACCTACGGGTTTTGGTGTGACGGCAATAGTGACTCCAACAAGTGGTATCAGAGCCAAACATCTTGAGTTCGAAACACACATGGCTCGCATTGAGGGGGGAGGTTGTTGCGCTCCCCGTTAATGGCGGTGTTGATCCAATGCTCCTGTGTGTTTCATGGCATGTGCTTAACATTAGCAATGTGTATGTTTACTGACACCTACGGGTTTTGGTGTAACGGCAATAGTGACTCCAACACTGCAATCTATAGACCACTACATACCTGTGAACTCACGAGCACAAAAAAAATAGTTTGGCAAACTCGGAGACCAAAGAGTAAATGTGAACATTGTTCGGCAGATGAGTGTTTAATTTGAAGATAGAAACTAGTGAATGTGAATATTGTTCATCAGATCTGTGTTTAATTCGAACGTAGAAACGAGTGGGTGTTTAATGTAAAGCCTTAATTGCGATTTACGAACATGTACTCCATAACCTCACGCCTCAACGTATGGAGCGCTACCCAGCAGAAATGAGATGTCACCTCCATAGAAAATTACAACCTAAAGTTTAACATTAGAGCGTGTAAAAATTAAACGCAAAATTTTTATATGGTGGCAACTAATTGTTGATGACATCCTTCGAACCATGTGTCAGGCATGCGGCAACGCAATGACATTAGTGAAAATTTTATATAGAAAACAAAGATTAACATTATTAAACTCCAAAAAAAATTGTGTACGGAAAAACTAATAGCTTTTCATCGACACTATATGTCACTTATAGTGACATAATAAATCTAAGGAAGAGAATGCGTAAATCCTTTTCAATTTAATAACTTAATATATATTTTAAATGAACTTTATAATTAAATATATTATTTTAATTTTTTTTATTTTTTTTAAATTCACAAAAGCAAATAAAAAAAATATTATATAAGTAATAATAGAATTAAAAATTAACATATTTAAACCGATTTAATGTTTTTTAATAAAAATAATAATAATATTAATATCTATATATATATATATATATATATTTAACTGAAACAGGTATGGATTTTTATTAATAAAGAGCTCCAAATTGCGGAAGCCTTACAATCTTTAGTGCAAGACTTTTACATTTTCCTGTTACAAGCTGATGTCTTTTTCATGGGATACAAATTTTTTCTGGTTCTCCCTTGTTTATGCTGAGGTCTCCTTGGCTCAAAAGACATCCTTTATTGGCATAATAGTCTGCTTCTTTATTTGATTCACTGAGAATATGGTAGCATTTAAAGGAAGTGAAATCTTGTAGGACATATCTCAGCCTTTGCAGATTCTTATTTAAGACAACATCATTAAATTGACCTTTCGAATGTATCATTTTGATCAGGATTTCTGAATCGCCGAATGCTTGCAGCTCCCGATGTCCTCTTTCTTTAGCTATTTGACATGCTTTTGTCAAGCTCAGGATTTTTGCTTGATTGTTGGATCGTTGTCCTAGTCCCCAACAAAAGGTTTCTTTGGTGCTTCTGTTAGAAGAGTATATGAGTTCTCCAGCTCCCGCTATCCCAAGGTTCCCTTTTGAGGCACCATCAAAGAAGACTGTAGTTATTCCTTGCTGCCTCCACCAACTCTGAAATGTTCATCCTTATCTCTTAGCCTCCACTCAGGATTGAGTTGGGGTTTTCCAATACTGTGGATCTGTTGGGTTAATGCAAGTGTTCCAAGCCAACTCTTTTCCTCCTGTTGCACCAAAAGTCATCTTTGAGTTTTTGGGAGTTCAAAGTCTCCAGGAGAAGGCCTTTTGCTTTTGCTGCTACTATGTTGGGTGTCTAGGCTACATTGTTGAATATCTACTTATTTCTAGCTAACCATAGCTTCCAACACACAAATTTGGGAATGGTGATCTAGATTCTGGCCCATGAGGAGTTGAGGGAGGACAAAGGATAGCGATATTTCCATGATAAAAATAAGTCCACTACTGAAATTTTGGTGGGGATTGTCGCCTTGAGTCCTTGGAGTATGAGTGTCCAAACTCTTTTGCAAATGAGCAGTCTACAAACAGATGATCCATGGTTTCCATGGCCTCTTTGCATAGTGAGCATCTATGCCGACTTGCTATTTTCATTTTCAATAAGTTTTCACCAGTCAAAGTATTTCTGTGCATTAATATCCAGAAGAAGAAGTTAACCTTGGGTAGCGCCAATGGATCCCATATCTCCATCCAAAACCTTGCACGGAGAGAACTATCTCTGTGTGATTGCAAAAACTCGTAACCTTTGGCTGAGGAGTATACTCCTGTAGGTCCCCAACCCCATTTATCTTTTTCTGTCTTGTGCACCGGAGCTGCTTCACGAAGTTCTTCTTTTAGCGTTTCTGTTTGTTGTGATAAATGATCTGGTATGTTACTAAAGTTCCAATCAATCCAGAACCTGGATTCGTCCCATTTTGAGATATCATATATTGTCTTATCTCCTCTACTTTCAAGAATCTCGCAGATTTCTTGCAGGCTATCATTTGATGCTAAGGGCAACTGCCCCATTATGCGATCTATTCTCAACTTGACACACTTACCATTCCCAGGGATACGATACAGATTTTGGGAGAAGAATCACAATCCTTTGATACACAGTTGCCATAGCAGCGTGCTCCTTTTGCTGTTTGCGTTTTGCAGGTTTCTGAGTTTTGCATTTGGTATATATTTATGCCTCAATGTTTTGCTGACAGGGTGATTGGGGTCGCTGTGGAGCTTCCATAGTATCTTGCATCCCAGAGCTGTATTGGCGAGGTCCGGATCGCGAATTTGAAGGCCGCCTTCTCTCATGGTTCTCTTTGTTGTCTCCCATTTAACCAAATGGAATTTGTTCTGATTTCCTTTGCCTCCATGCCACAGAAAATCTCTCATGATTTTATTAATTTGCCCTGAAATCGACTTTGGTGCCATGAGGTAGGACGCTTGATATATTGGCAGAGATGAAAGAACGGATTTTATTAGAGTTAATTTGCCACCATGAGTTAGCCATTGACCTCCCCATGCAGCGATTTTGCCTTTGATTTTTGTTATTACTCCTTCCCACAGATTGACTCTGTTTGTGCCCAGTGTTAATGGCAGTCCAAGATAATTGATTTTGTCCCATTTTGAGTATCCGTTGAACCCCAAATTGCGAGCTATGTTTTGAGTTTCTTCCTCTTCTACATTCCAACTATAGACTGCGCTTTTTCTTTCACTGATTAGTGCTCCAGTTGCTTTGCAGTAGGCTTGGAGAGTATTTTTGAATGCAGAGGCTATTCTGTTTGAAGCTCCGCCCAGCATGAGGGAATCATCCGCGAACAGGGTATGATTTATTGCTTTGAGATCCTTAGTTATTTTCAAACCTGGGGCAGCTCCTGCTATCATGTCCTGCTCCAACTTTCTGCTCAACGTATCCGCCATTAAAATGTAAAGAAATGGAGAAAGAGGGCATCCTTGCCTCAGCCCCCTCGTGGCTTGGAAGAAATCAACTGGCCTCCCATTTACCAAAGGCACAATCCAAGGACTTATGGTACAAGATTGGATCAGTTTGACAAATTCTTGGTCGAATCCGAAGGAAAGTAGAACTTGATAGAGGAAGGACAACTTTACTCTATCAAATGCATTGGCCATGTCTAACTTGATTAGCATGCCTTTCTCATTTCTAAGGTTGTTGGAGTGCATGGCTTCCTGGACTTGAATTACGTTATCCAGAATGTGTCTCCCATTGATGAAGCCTCCTTGCGAATCTGATATGAGTTTGTTTAGCAGTGGCTTTATTCTGTTTGCAAGGAGCTTTGCAATTATTTTGTATGAAGCATTGCATAAAGAGATTGAAGCAGGGTTTGACTCTTTCCATATTAAAGCAAGGAATGTTGAGTTGGTGCTGCCACCCAGTTTTGCTTTCTGAAGGAATCCTTTTATCATTCAAATAAGATCTGTTTTGATTATGTCCCAACATATCCTGTAGAAGTGAATGGTGAACCCATCTGGCCCAGGGGCTTTATCTGGATTCATGGACCAGATAATTTTGCTGATTTCTTCTTCATTGGTTTGCTTCAACAATGTTGCATTGTCCTCTTTAGTGACCAACGCCAGAATGTTCTTTAGGAATTCTTTGTTGTCTTCTTCACAGTCATCATTCTCTTTACTATAAAGATGGTGGAAATGTAATGCAGCAGCATATTTTATTTGATCTATTCCTTTGCATGACCTCCCATCGGAGGTGGTGATCTCTGTGATGTGATTCCTGGAGAGACGGGCTCTACATTGTCGATGGAAATATGTTGTGTTTCTATCTTCGGCTTCCAACCAAAGGCTCTGAGACTTTAATCTCCAATATTCTTCTTCATTTTTGAAGGAGCAAAATGTTTTGCATTGGGCTTCTTGCTACTTTTCTAGCTCTGTTTTAGTTATATCTATTGTATCCATTTCACTTTACAACTTTTCTAAGTGCTGCACTGACTCCATTCTTTGATATTTGGGAGTAATTGATGGGAGTTTACTCCATTCCTTGAGAGAATTTTTTGTTATTTTTAATTTTTGTTCCCATACATAATTGGGGGAGCCATTGACTGAGGTGGACCATGCCAGTCGAACCATTTCTGCAAATCCATTCTTTCCATTCCACAATCGGCTGAATCTAAATGGGATTGGGCCCAGATTTTCTTCCTCCTCTAACATTAGCCGGATGGGTTTGTGATCTGAGGTAAGCTTGGGAAGAATGGCTGATGAGATTAGCCTCCTTTCCATCAACATTGTGCTTTGAACCAAGAACTTGTCCAATCTAGCGGATATGTGGTCTTCCCCTGTCCTATTATTGGTCCAGGTGTAGAGCCCTTTTCTTGGTTTAAAATCTAGTAGGTCCCATTGTTGTATCATGTCTTCTACTACATAGATCATCTGATCCTTGCTGGTCCTGCCCCCTCTCTTTTCTTTTTCATTCATCACTAGATTTAGATCTCCAGCTATGATTATGTTGTTTGGGGTATTCAGTTCCAAAAACTCATTTAATGTTTTCCAACAGTCTTTCTTTTCATAACACAATATCGATACATATAAATTGAATAATGCAATGGTTAACTTGATATGTGCTTCAGCTATGTGAAGCTCCAGTGTTGTGTGTTGTGGGAGTTGACGAGCCTGAACTAGTCTCCCTTCCACAGGGTTGCTATTCCACCAGAAGAGCCTCTTGCACTTATTGCTTTTCCCGCGTTCTTCTGCCATTTCTTTTTGCTGATCTCTAGAAGGACCTCCCCTTCTATCTTTGTCTCTTGGAGCATTAAGATGTATGTTGGTTCTGCTTTCAGAAGATCCTTGACCGCTTCAATTTTCATCGGGTTCCGTAGCCCTCTGCAATTCCAAGAGACAATTTTCATTACTTACTATTAGGGGTGGTTGGGCCTCCTCCTTTTGGCGGCCTTGTCCTTGTACTTCTGTCGATTGACATTTCTATAGTGAGTTGACTTCCTTGAGTCTTTTGCCTTTCAGCTTCTTCCTCCCTTGTTTCTCTGTGGGACTTTCTTCTTGCTCTTTTGACAGGCCTTTCTAAGATCTCATCCTTCGATGAGCTTGGTGATTCATGTACTTTCTTTCTTGCTATGTCGACATAAGAGGGGGAGGGGACTATTTCAGGGGTTCTCGCGTTTTGCGCTTGCTCCTCTGTTCCTTTCCCGTTAGGAGGGGATTTGGGTTGTTCACTGCAGTCCTTATTTACTTCTAGCTCTTCTGTGGCCTTATTGGGCTCTGCATTTTGAGATCCTGATTTCGACATGGGGTTGGAATTCCCATCTTTTTATTCTTGCCCTGTTGGCCTAGGGTTGTTTTCCTTTGTTATTCCTTTGCTTCTAGGTTTTGTTGTCCCTGCTTTTTGCACTGTGGTCCATTGTTCTGCTTTCTCACTCTCTTCTGCTTCCTTTTTTTTGCAATGTCTTGCGAAATTTCCATAGCCATGACAACACCGACATTTGAAGGGTAATTGCTCGTAGTCTAGCTCCTGGATGTGCGTCCAGTCTGTTGCAGTAAGTTTAATTACCTCTGGCAGCCCTACTTCTAGATCAACCTCCACGCAGATCCGTGCGCATGAGTACTGATCCTTTCGCACTGCTTGATCAATATACCTTCCAAGCGAATTACCGATAGCTTGCAGTGATTTTTGATTCCAGTAATGTAAAGGAAGATGAGGTAGGCGGACCTAAACTGGAATAGCAGATGGCACATCCTGGGCTGGGTTGAAATCAGGGGTCCATTTGTTCAGGTATAAACCCTGAGGACCCATCAAGTATGAGTCGTTTCTGAAGATGAGATTTTTATCCTCAGAGCTTTCGAACATGAATACATAGAATCCTTTTCCTACAAAGTGGCTCTTGATTCCTTCTAATATGAGCGGCATCCAATTCCTCTGCACCCAAGCTTCAACGGATTTGGGAGAAGGCCAAAGCCTAGTAAACTGTCCTATGAGCCCTCTGTCTGCAAGATTGAATGCTGATCTGCATGTTTCTGCAATTGGAAATTCCACGATTGGGATGCAGTCCAGCTTTTTGATGAATTTTTGCTGAGTCTCGAACAGTGGTCTCTTGAGAGATCCGGCGATGAGCTTCTTGAATGCGAGGAGTTCGGGCAGGGGAGGGGAGGGATCGGCACCCCACCGGCCTCCATTGGAGCTGCAAACCTGTGAAGAGGTCTCTGTGGCGGCGCTGTCTAGGTCACGGGCTACACAACGCAGCATAGCGAAAAAAGTCTCTTCCAAATCCATCATTAAGAAATTACAATAAAAAAATTAATAATAATATTTAACTCTAATATAAGATGATTAAAAAAATTAACGATGGAAATAATTATTTAATTAATTTTAAAATTTTATTTTTATATTATTTAAATTATGATAAATATTTTTAAGTAAAACAAATATATAAACATTAATTTCTAAATAAAATGAACCACGTGCAAGAATATAGGTTGAATTTCAAGTGATCAATTTGACATCTTAAATTAAGGCTTCTCCTCCCTCCAATCACTGTTGTCTGCAATTTTTTAGACATGTTCACTTAACCCAAAAAACACCGTAGTCTAACTAGCCGTAGGAATTGCTCGGAAAGTTATGGAAATTCCAGTCATATTTAGAGAAAATCTGGCAAGGATTTTTGTAAATCCAAGTTATAGTTGTTAAATTTCAAAATTTTAGGTGTCCTAGATGTTTTTGATGGTGCTGAATCCATTTCCACCATCAAAAACACGATTCAAACACTGTCTCTACAAGATTTTTGAATTTTTTTTTCCTGGATTCCGGCCACTTTTGGCCGTCTGGGCAATTCCTCTGCCTCATTAGACGACTCCTTTTTTTTCTCTTTACTTGATTTGTATGAGGGTGAGGGTTGTTCAATTTGTATGAGGGTGAGGATAATATTATGCAAAATATAATATAATATTACATTTTTTTTCTTTTCTTAATATGGATTATTTTAATTTTTATCTTAAAAAAATAAATATATAGGAAATTTGTATAGTTTAAATTATAGTTACTTAAGTTTAGATGAATTCACTTTAAATATTAGGCTTGCCAACTAATATTTTGTGGCACAATTGCATTAATAAATGTGGTTGATATACACTTTAGGTGTCAACTTAATATATGCTATATTATAAACTTAATATGCTATATTAATATATTAATATATCAAATCTAAGATTAATATCAAAAACTCTAAGATTATAAACTCTAATATATTATTATACATATCAAGGATTAATATTATACACCCAAGGAATTAAGAAACCAATGGGATTAATATTATAAACCCAAAAGATCAATAAACCCAAGGAATTAATATTAAAAATCCAAAGGAATAATAATAAATCAAAGGAATTAATACTAACAATCCCCCTAAAGGTGCAAAGACACACTAAAGGAATAGAAGATTTAGGAAGACCAGACAATTTGTGAAGACAAAGAGAGCATTTTTTTCAGATCCTTACATTCACGAAAGTCAATACAACTCGGAGGATAACTTCAAAAAGCCAGGAAAAAAACTGACCTGGCAGAGATTGTCTGGCTAATTCTAGACCATTTCCCTTTAGCCTACTCCAATCCATGCAAGATAATATTCAATGTTCACTCGAAGGGACAAACTGAAATAACTTACTTGAGATTTATTTGTAGCAATGTATAATATAAGAAATGCTTTTATTTCGATTTTTAGGCTCAGAGACTTTTACGGATGGCAGGACAATTTACAATTCAGCTCTTGATTGATTGAAAGTACTCTTGACCATCCTCCACTGATTACCAAGTGCAGGAATTTCTGCAACAACCTCTCATTGCGCCCTTGTATTCTATGATTTTGTTGTTCAATTGATTCCCATCATGGCCCTACATAATACAGTCTAACATGATTTCAATTCTCAAAGAGAAGCAAGTATCTAAATTTGGTACCGATGCTTGATTCTCTATGAGAAAGGTACAAAGCTAACTTCAGGCCTAAGTTTTACTCTATATTTAAAATAAATAAATACATATTCTCTTTCATGGCAAGACGGATCGTTTTCATCACTCCACCCCAAAGAAACAAAAGAAGACAGTGACTTCTATGTAGATTCCTCAGACATTACACTGACAATTCAAGAACTGGATGGCACTCAATATCGAATTATACATACGCACTTCACGTGATGCCATTCACCCCCTCTGCAATACAAGGAATGAGTAGTGTAGTGCTATGCATTTTAGTAGCACAATTGCACAAGGATGGTCATTAGTGCAACAACGTATATTTTAACAACTTGCATGTGGACTACAGTGATCAATTGCAACACTGCTACGGTCCATCCTCTTCCATCTACTTCCGCTCCTAGTCATGATCGTTCTGCACTGCGGTGCAATTGAATTGTATTCCCTCATATTCATCTCTCTTATCGCTCCCAAACCATTTTTTGACTTTGTTTGGGATCATTCTACATAGCTTCATGGTATTGGTATCTCTCAGGATATATATAGAGATTTCTTATGATTATAGAGATGTTATCACAACGATTATGAGCTTCAGAGCACGCCTGCGCTTTGTATAAATACAATCACGTTGGCTAATGCTATCTCGACCAAAATAGCAAAGGATGTGGTCTTCAAGTCACTACGCCTTGATTGTGTAGTTACTCCTTTGCTTTAACTCCTTCGACATTCTTGCTTTCTTATAGTTCTCCTTGTCACTTTGAACCTTTAAAAATTGCTGGCAGTTTGGAATACGTATTCGAATCCTTTTGAATTGACACAGTTATCATGTCTAGTTTCTTTACATAACAAATGCAACATACACGTCAATAGATTCTATGTTCTTAACGGTATGGTAATCACTTTTGTTCTAATTCACCAATGACCTATGTTCAGTTCTTCATTATGGTTCTCCATATATACTGTATGTTGAATCCTCAGTGAAAATTTGAAAAATTGCGAGAAGATGTTTTCGAAGGCACCCATGCTATTATCAACTATTATCAAATTATACTCATGAACGTTGTATGTCGATATAACTGGGTGGCACAAATATCCGATGCACGATTTGAGCTGATAGGATTTTAGCAGGACCAAATTTCTCCTTTTCTCCTCCTCTCATATAATGTGTTGCTCACTCATTTCTAGTGAAGAAATGCAGTGCTATAAGTTGATATGCATCGTAATTTAAAAAGGTGTCTTGTCAACTTTGGCAAATGCAATTGTTGTTTATTGAAATCATATTATTTTCTAGTGCCTCATTGATGAGCATAGGTCGAAAATGGACAAAAATTTGATGCAAAAAAATGCAATTGTTGTTTATTGAAATCATATTATTTTCTAGTGCCTCATTAATGAGCATAGGTCGAAAATGGACAAAAATTTGATGCAAATCACAAAATAATTTTGGTAACTTAAGGCATTCGTACCCATCTACTACCCATGCTTCCTAGTCTAAGAGTTTTGAATATCAATATGAAAAACCTCACAGGTAGAGAGAACTATTATGTCATCACACACCCTTTTTCCTTATAGGAATTTATCTTCGAATAACTTCTTTTGAATTTTGATTTCCTCCATAACAACAAAGTTGACCAGCTGGTCGCATTGTTATAGTTCATATTTCCAGCTAGATATTGTTGTATATGATATATCAATAAGAGTAAGTTGAACTGAATAAATGAGATGAAGTCTTTTTTGTACCACAAGTTGGGAAAAGTCCATCCCTAGAAGGAACCTGATCCAAAGGAGGATCAATGCAAAATTGATGATAAGTAAGCAAGCAACCTACTCCATCGTAACATAGAAATGCACCCCAACTTTGCATATTTCACAAATGTTATTATAATCATCCATTTTGATGCTTCTTTGGAACTGTTGGTTTGAGAAGATGATGGTGCACTAGTGTTGATATTCTCCTTAGTCTCAATTTCTACATCCCCAATATTAGACTTATGTCCATTTTACCCTCCACTACATGGTCTTTTGAGAAATTTAGCCATTCATCCCAATACGTGGTATCCATCCTTGCCTGTGACCAAATCAAAAACACATTGCATTGCAAAGACAAGTAGGGTATACAAGCCTTAACGCTGAAAATCTCCAAACATAGAAGGCCATGGAACGGATCATGACCAAGACCACCTCATTAAATTTTCAAAGAAAGTGGTGAGTTCCCCATGCAACCATTTCAGTAGTGATAGGCAAAATGAATCAATCTAGAAAATTTTATATATGCAATGAATATGAGAAAGTTGTGCATGGTGTTACGTGGGCCATTAAACATCTTGTGTGCTCTATTGTCACCAAGGATGAGGGATACCATCTTGAATTTTTCATTTATTATTTCTGCAAATATCTTGAACAACCACTTTGTGTTGTGGACAAATTTTGTTTTGAAAAATTTTCAGGAGAAACATTTTCGAAAGCACCCAAATCATATCTCTGCTCCAAATCTAGAGTGACATGCGATGAGGGGTCAATTTTTATGAAGTCTATATGCATTTTAGGTCTAAATATAATGTGAATAGCCTATGTGCCCAGTTTTAGAATAATGCCTCTATTTCAGAAATGACCTTAGATTCTTACTAAGACTTTTTGGTTTATGGAAATAAGTTTCTTTCATGTCTTTAGTTCCCACACTTCTTGCTCTCATAGGATGAGCAAATGACCCAGATGGTTAAATTCATGATTAAATTTGGGAAGAAGATTTTATATGGGCCTAATTGATGATTCTAACTTTCTACACATCAATCACTGACTCTTGTACATTATTGTTGTGATGCCTATGAGGAAATAACAAACACAAATGGTTTCATCAAGATTGCAGCGACGCCTAAGAGGAAGGAAGAGATGGTTTCACCACTGTCATGCGGCGTACAACATTGTCGATTGGTACAGGAGACGATAACGTAGAAGGACTAAACGACTTGGGAGATACGATGATAGATGGAGATTTTAAAGAAGAAGAAAATGTGGAGGCCGAGGGAGATCAGGATTTCTTCGGCTCTGTGGAACTCGAAATGGCGGGCACTGTAGAAACGATTGAAAGAGAATCTTGACGGGTTTTAGTAACTGAAGGAATTGATGGTGTGGACGAAATTCGCTCATGCCACAGAGTTTGCAGAGACTTTCCATGTGTTGAATTTCGATGGGATGAAGGAGCACGAAAATGGAGCTTGCATATTGGTCAAAGTGAATAGTGTTTTCCCAGCCAACTCGAGAGAGGGAACACCTTTGGTGTAATTAAAAACCCAAGAGATTATTAATATTACAAACCTAAGAAATCAATAAACCCAACACATTAATATTAAAAACCCTTGGGATTAATATTTTTTTTTTGTAAATCATGCTAATTCTATTATAGTACAAAAAAGATTACAAAGAGAGTTACATCCGCCACAAACAGTTGGCTACATGAACAGTTTGACATTCTGAGACTGAAACTGAGCCGGAGAAAAAGAGGGACTATGAAACTGTCCGCTGACCCCAAGCTAGAACCAACAGAGAACTGGACCTAGGTGCTATACTTCCACTCCCTGCTGAGGCGAGGGAGGAGTTTACAGACCTTGCAAATCCCACATTCAAAAAACCCGACATGACAGACACAGACATTATAATCGACATACAAAAAACTGAGTGGTGCGACCCGAAAACTATCACAGACTGACTCCCATTATTTACTGTAGCTGCTACTTCGACATCCTAAGACTGAACAAAGTGTTTCCATAACACACAGAACGACCATGCAACATGCCTAGGCATCCACGGAGGTGGATGGTTGCTTCTCCACCACTGGACAGGCATATGGATCTGGTTGCTCCTCCACCACTGTACAGGCATATGGGTCTGAAGCACTCGAGTCTGTGTATGGCGCGTCGTCCTTCGCAGGCTCGCTTGTTCCCGCTCTATTCCCCGCCCCCTTGGGATTAATATTAAAAACCCAAGAGATTATTAATATTACAAACCCAAGCATTAATATTCCTGGGGTTTATTATTATTCCCTTTGGTTTATTATTCCCTTGGGTTTATAATATCAAACTCTTGGGTTTATTAATCTAAGGGTTCATATTCCTAGGGTTTAATATTATTCTCTTGGGTTGATAATACCTTGGGTTTTTAGTATTAATTCTAAAAACTATAAAACTAAAAACCCTAATATATTATAATACATATGATGGATTAATATTATAAATCCAAAGGATTATAAACCATAGGGTTATAAAATCTAGGATTAATATTATAAACCCTAAAATAAACATGGTTGATTTTCATATTGAGACAGTCCTTGGCACAATGCAACGTTGGACCATGGTTGACCATGCTTGATCATGATTGATTTTCATATCAAGACAATCTTTGTCACAATGCGACATTGGACCATGGTTGACCATGATTGATTTTAAAAAACATGGTTGACTATGATTGGCCATGGTTGACTATGGTTGGCCATGATTGTCCATGGTTGACCATGATTGATATTATAAACCTAAGCGAATAATAAACCAAAGAAATTAGTACTAAAAACCTAAGGGCTTATAAACCCAAGGGAATAATATTAAACCCTAGGAATATGAACCCTTGGGATTAATATTCAAAACTCAATAGATTATTAATATTACAAACCAAAGAATTAATATTCGTGGGGTTTAATATTATTCCCTTGGGTTTATAATATCAATCCCTTAGGTTTATTAATCTAAGGTTTCATATTCCTAGGGTTTAATATTACTCCCTTGGGTTTATAATCCCTTGGTATTTTAGTATTAATCCTAAAAACTATAAGATTATAAACCCTAATATATTAGTATGCATATGAGGGATTATGATATAAACCCAAGGGATTATAAACCTGGGATTAATATTATAAACCCAAGGGATTATAAACCCTAAATTAAACATGGTTGACCATGGTTGATTTTCATACTAAGACAATCATTGTCATAATGCAACGTTGGACAATGGTTGACCATGATTGATTTTCATATCGAGACAATATTTGTCACATTGCAATGGTGGACCATTGTTGATTTTCATATTGAGACAATCTTTGTCACAGTGTGACATTGGACTATGGTCGACCATGATTGATTTTATAAAACATGGTTGACCATGATTGATAATATAAACCCAAAATAATAATAAACCCATGATCTGAATTGCATCATTATACTTTTTTTCACCCATCTCGATGCATTTGGAGTGGAAAAAGTGGAGGAATTATCTCACGAAACTATTTTTACTAGCGGGACCCAGTTTGGTGAAACAGGGTCTGAAACCTTCGAGGAGCATTTTGAGGCATAAAATGAAATTTTTTGGGGGTAAAAATTTTCCGCTGCAACATAGAACATTTTCATGCTATTCTACACACACAGAGCTTTCCAACGTGCAAGAAACGTGTCAATCTGAGTCCATATGCAAAAGTTATGTTACTCGAAAGTTGACCTTCCTGTTTTCACACCTATAGTTCGGGAGGATGCCACACCAGCCCCCATTATTCATGGAAGAGGGGCTAGCCATGTGTTTGTGATGTAACAAAATCTAGAAGAGCCTATTTTCTAACTCTAGTTAAGAGTTGATGTAGTCAAACTTAACCACTAGAGGCTATTGGGTTGTGTTATAACCAGGCCACTAGGAGGAAGAGGCATTCCATTCTTTCGAGATCATTTTGTTCCATAGTTGAGAAAAGATAGCCAGGAGAGATAGGAGGTAGACACGGAGAGAATCTGTGCATTGTAGCAGCCCACGGGCCATAGACATTTCTTCTTTGTATCTGCATCCATATTTCCAGACAGAGAAAGAGAGAGAAGTGACCTCACCTTCCAACTGGGTTTTCTCCTGAAAGGGTTTCCGAGAGAGCATATCTTGTGTATTATGTGTGTGTGAGATTATTTTATCGTTATCTACTTTTATGCTTGATTTACTTTTACATGCATGCACTAATTATAGTTAATTTTACAGATGTAAAAATTAAATAAAACTGTAATAATGTAGAATCTCAGATTTTTTAATATAATATTATCATATCTGTTGTGACGAACTGTCCAGAGGAACATCCACGACAGTTTATGGATCAAACCAAGGTATTAATACTAAAAACCCAAGGGAATAATATTAAACCCTATGAGTATGAACCCTTAGATCAATAAACCTATGGGAGTGGGTTTATAAACCCAATGGAATAATATTAAACCCTAGTAATATGAACCCTTACATTAATAAACCTAAGGTAATTATATTATAAACCCGAGGGAAGAATAAACTGAAAGGAATAATACTAATATCCCAAGGGATTATGAACCCAACAAAATAATACTAAAACAAATGGATTTGTTGGCATTATGATGCAGGTGTTGTCCTTAATGGCAACTCACTCATAGGTCATCTTAGATTTGATAAAAGGAAACTCACACTATAACAGGTCAATTCAGAGGTAACATAGCATTAGTATAGAAGAACAGGAAGTTGGAACAAAGATCTACTGATCAGAATCAAGAAGTTGAAGGAAAAGGATGTTTTAAGATAGTTTAAGCTGTATACATAGGTTCATCTTGACAAAACAGTGTATACATGCAGGTTCATAGAAAAAAAGAGAATATACGTATGCACGTACTTTCACAAGAGGAAAAGCATGTATGGGTTGAAAAATCAAGAAAATTCAAGAGTAAAGAATACCAAGGGTCAATACCATGGTATTATCCCACAATATTGAGTGGAGTAATGCTTATTTGATCCCATCCAAGAATACCACAGGCTCTAAGTGTTGTTTTGGTCGGAGGTATTGAGGAAGGCCAAAACTATATAAAGAGGAGAAGATCAAAGGGCCAGGTGTGCAAGTGAAAAAGGTTTCTTAGGAATACTTCTATCTGAAGTATATTTTATGTTGGAGGGGTTATGATTATGATATAATATGAAATATCTATACAATGTCGGATCAAGATCATGAGACCTGAAATGACTTATCATTGTATGATTTGATATTGGTGGGCTAGATCTGTTTGCTTACACATGTTTTATTCTTTAAATATCACGATCTGGGTATGTCTGAAGTTTGGAATAGCAACGAAGTTGTAAGTTAATATTTTCAAATCTATATGTTGGTTTGCCTTGGTAAAGGTGTGTATACACATAGGTTCGACTCTACCAAGTAGTGTATGCAAAAGAAAAGCCCGTTGTTCAGAAATGAATGATCTATCTGATCAGTGTTGTTGTTTTACTGTTCTATGTCAATGAAGTTTTCTTAGATCTAAAAGTAAAACTGAATCCATAA
This sequence comes from Pinus tabuliformis, assembly GCA_031772625.1. Taxonomy (NCBI): domain Eukaryota; kingdom Viridiplantae; phylum Streptophyta; class Pinopsida; order Pinales; family Pinaceae; genus Pinus; species Pinus tabuliformis. Next base: position 1,050,813,526 of record CM062805.1, on the reverse strand, counting down.
GGAGTTTGTTTCTGATTGATTCATTGATTAAGTGAGAAGGGTTATATTTGTCGCTGATTGACTAGATCTCTGTAAATTGGTAGTAGATGTTCAGAATATTACTAGTTTGTACAGATTTGATTTAGAAGGTTTTATGATTCAGTAGTTTTGGAGGTATACGCAGGTTTTGTTGCATGAAGTAGCATATACATGCAGGTTGGGTTCATTAAAGTAGCGTATACATTCTGATGTACGATTCTTGAGGTTGCAACTGGTTTTGAATGATGATGCAGGTTTATGGGTTCAACACAGTGTTCTGGTGATAGTGATCTGATTGTTGGTTGATGCAGTTTGAGTTTCTAAGTTTCTGATGGGTCTAGTGTGAAAATTTGATGAAAAGAGGCCTTCATATTGTATTGTTGTGTACCAGGAGCATCTAGTCTAAAAATTAATGAAACCTGGTCCCCGGAGGAAGAGAGAAGGTTGTAGCCTTCTATAGGTCGGTGCCTATGTACTAGTAAACATATCGGCTAGTACAAGAGCTAGGGGTTTGTTGCTCCCTTCCATTAGAAGTTGGAAAACAAGAGAAGGTTGTAGCCTTCTGCAAGTGGGTGCTTACGTACTAATATGAGTCTACACTAGTACAAGATTGTAAACAAATTTTCTTTATATTAAAAGAAGAGAGAGATAACAACAATAGGTGGTTTTTCTCTCACATTGGGTTTCCACCTTAAATCTTGGTGTTCATGTGTGTTTCTTATGTGTGATGGTTTATTATGTTATTAGTACACATAGTTACTGTATAATAAGTTACTGATGCACTGATTAAAAATCAACACATGATACATTGACTATATCATAAAGTATTTGGGTATATGCTGGTTTCTCTAATCACAGTAGCATGCACACGCAAGTTCACTTCACTGAAGTAGCATATAGAAATTTGTTTGGGAAATGAAAAATTATTGAATTGTAAATACTGATTCACCCCCCCCTCAGTATTATTTCCAACAATTGGTATCAAAGCAGGTCCTTCAGAAGAAGTTTGATCGCTTGAAGGGAGATCTTTCAAGATGAACAATCGTGAAGGCATGGGATCTATCAGACCACCAATCTTCAATGGGAACAACTTGGTCTATTGGAAAATAAGAACCAGAGCCTATCTTCAATCACTTGGAGCTGATGTTTGGGAAACTGTGGAAGGAGGATATCAATTTCCAGCAGCAATACCTACATATACAACAAGTAATAAGTTATACGAAACCAATGCCAAAGCTGTCAATACTTTATTGGGGAGCCCGTAAGAATCAGAATTCATCAAAGTCATGCAGTTCAAGACAACCAAAGAGATATGGGACAAAATCATTCAGAGCTACGAAGGAGACTCCCAGTTAAAACGTGCTAAGCTTCAAACTCTCATAATTCAGCATGAAACTCTTAAGATGCATAGTGATGAAAGTATTGCTAGTTACATTTTATGTGTAGATGAGATTGTTAATTGTATGAATAATATAGGTGAATAGATAAAGGAGGCTACTTTAGTAGAGAAAATTTTGAGATCTTTGTCTTCTAAATTTGAGTCAAAAGTATCTGCCATAGAAGAAAAGCAAGATTTTCAATCTATTACTATGGTTCAACTTCATGGAATTCTAACTACCTTTGAAATGAGGAAAGAAGGTCCATCAAATATGAGAGAAGCCACTTTGAAAGCTTCAGCAAGGGGAAAATAAAAGGAAGAACATAATGAATCAGGATATGATTCATAAGAAGAAGATGAGTTAAACTTTGTCAAAAAGCTTCAATAGGGTTCCAGAAGATTCAGAGGTAAACTACCATTGAAATGCTTTGCTCATGGTAGATTCGGTCATTATGTTGCTAAGTGTCCTCATAAAGATAAATATGAAAAAGGAAAGGAATATGCAAAAGGCAATAGCAAACAGGTTGTCAATAGAAGAAGTTTCTATACCCATGAAGATAGTGATGGATTATCTAATAGTGATGAAGATGAAACTGAACAAGATTATAAACTACTCATGGCTTATGAAAATGATGATTTTTTGGATGCCTTAGAAGAGGAAGACTTTCTTGAAGAAATAACAAAACTCAAAATCTGTTTGGAAGAAAAGAATATGATCATAGACACGTTGACACAACAACTCACTGAAAGAGAAAATCACAATGAAAAACTAGAATATGAAGTTGTGGGTTTACGAAAAGAACTTAAGAAGACAAAATATCTTAATCTTAAATTTTCTAAAGGATTAGAAACTTTAAATGAAATCATCAAAGTTCAATGTTCCCCTCTTGTAAAGACAGGTCTTGGATATACTGAAGAATCATCCCAACCACAAAAGTCGTCAGCCTCCACCAAAAGCTATCTTGATGCAACAAAGACCAGTGAACATTATGTCAATCATTAGCAAAAATCCTAAAAGTACTCATCAGGTGAATCGTGCTCAATTTACTCCAAGGATGAACATTAATAGAAGCATCAACCAAAATGTAAACAATGCCAAAAGATTCTATGATCACAGAAACTTCTTTAATGGACAATGATTTTCATGCCATAACTTTTGGCATAAGGTTTCTCAATGTGTTGCTTACAAAACTATCATGACTAGAGAAGCACGAAATCAAAGGAGCGTAACAGGAATCAAGAAAATTTCCTATAATAAGTTCTCTCCTCTTGAAGATGAAATTGAATGTTTGTTTTGTAATAACTTTGGTCACGAAGAATCTGAATGCATGAGAAATTTTGGCCAACACTTCAAAAGGAGAAATCATCGTCAAATTCCAAGGTATGGAAAAAGAAGGAAGTTCAATCAGAAAGATGTGGCATAACTATGTTTGCATAAGTACAAGAAAATCAGTGGTACATTGACAGTGGATGATCCAAACACATGACAGGTGATAAAGAGAAACTTCATTCATATAATGCTTTGGAAAAAGAAAAGAATGTCTTGTTTGGAAATGACACACCAGCTGTCATTAAAGGTAAAGGTTCTGTTTATTTGAAAGAAAAGGTTAAAGCTAGAAATGTCATGTATGTAGATGGTTTAAAGCATAACTTGTTGAGTGTCAGTCAAATGTGTGATCAAGGAAATGAAGTTGTGTTTCGATCAAATGGATGTGTGGTTCGTGAGCTTGATACAGGAAAGACTGTAATCAAAGGTACAAGAACTCCAAACAATTTATACATACTCAAAGGAGGACAAAAACAATGTTATCTAAGCAAAACAGATGAAAATTGGTTATGGCACAGAAGATTGGGGCATCTAAGATTTTCTCAAATAAGAAAAGCATGCAAGCTCAAGGCGGTCCGTGATCTTCCAGATATCAGCATTCCATAAAATACCATATGCAAAACATGTCAAGTCGGTAAGGGAACCAAATTTCATTTCAGTGAAAAAGAAGGATTAGAGGAGTAAGCCTCTTGAACTAATCCATACTTATTTATGTGGACCAATAAGGAAAGAGACACCTCGTGGAGAAGAATAAGTTATTTTATTCATCGATGATTTTTCTAGAATGTTTTGGATAGGTCTACTAAATCATAAATATGAAGCATTTGAAAATTTCAAAGCCTTCAAAGCCTTAGTTGAAAATGAATCAAATCGAAAAATCAAATGTCTCAAATCTGATAGAGGGGGAGAATTCATATCAGATGAATTCTTTGATTTTTGTGAACGACATGGAATAAAAAGGTAGTTCTCTGTTTCTAGAACTCCTCAAAAAAATAGTGTAGTAAAAAGAATGAACATAACAGTTCAACAAATGGCTCGAGCTATGCTTGATGAAACTGGAACTCCTGCCACCTTCTACGGTGAAGCTGCATTTACTGCCGTGACTATTCTCAACAAAGCTAATGTTCGGGTAAATAGTGATCGAACTCCATACGAACTTTGGTATGGTAAGCCTCTTACTATAAAACAATTTAGAGTTTTTGGAAGCAAATGTTTCATTAAAAAGACTGATGATAAACTAGGTAAGTCTGAACCCAGAGCAGACGAAGGAAATCTTCTTGGTTATTCATCGAGAAGAAAAGGATACAAATGTTATAATAAATGACTTTAGAAAATTGTTGAATGCATTTATGTAGTAATCAATGAAGCATGCAAAAATCCAGAATAGATGAAAGGAATATGACAATGAGGAAGACATTGAATGCTTTCCCGTATCAAATCAAAATTATATAGAGGAAGAAACCAATGAAGCATCAGAAGAAGATGCAACAGACATGGAAAAGACTCCATCGAGGTATGTTGAAAAGAATCATCCATAATCTCAAATTCTAGGAGAAAAAGGGTCTGGAGTACAGACAAGAAGAAATCTTACAGGAACCTCAAGTTATCTAGCATTACTATCCTCCATAGAACCACAGAATGTAAATGAAGCTAGCAAAGATGAATGTTGGGTTAAGGCCATGGATGAAGAACTTGACCAATTGAAAATAATGATACTTTGGAATTAATTCCTAGACCTCATGATAGAAATATTATAGGAACAAAATGGATATTTAAGAATAAGTTGAATGAAAATGGATAGGTTATTAGAAACAAAGCAAGACTTGTTTGTAAAGGGTATGCTCAACAAAAAGGTATAGAATTTGAAGAAACTTTTTCACCTATTGCCAGACTTGAAGCCATAATAATGTTTCTTGCTCTTTCAAATTTTCGAAAATTCAAAGTATATCAAATGGATGTAAAATCAATTTTTCTTAATGGGGATTTAAAAGAAGAATTTTATATTGAGCAACTAGAAGGATTTATTCTAGGAAATGATGCAAATCTTGTATGTAAGCTCAAAAAGGCTCTATATGGTCTGAAACAAGCTCCAAGGGCTTGGTATTATCATCTTGACAAATATCTACAACAACAAGGCTTCACAAAAGGTTTTGTAGACAACAACTTATATACAAAGATTGAAAATGATAAACTGCTAATTATTGTTGTTTATGTTGATGATATCATCTTTGGTAGCAATGAAGAATTTATTAGTCAGAACTTTTCTTTGGTTATGCAGTAATAATTTGAAATGTCCTTACTTGGTGAACTTACTTATTTTCTTGGTCTACAAGTACAACAAACAAAAGATGGTATTTATCTTTCACAAACTAAATATCTCAATAAGATTATGAAGAAGTACAGAATGGAAGGCTTTAAACCAGTATGTACTCCAATGGTAACAGGATGTAGTCTCAGTTCTAACGATGAATCACCTACAGCGAACCAACCAACATACAAATCTATGATTGGAAGTTTTCTTTATCTAATAGTACCATACCTCATATGATGCATGCAGTAGGAATTTTTGGAAGGTTCCAAGCAAATCCAAAGGAATCACATCTTCAGGCTGTAAAAAGAATATTCAAATATCTTCAAAAATCAAGACTTTTGTCTATGGTATCCTAAAGATACAGATCTCACTCTTCATTCATATACAGATGCGGATTGGGCAGGAAATCTTGATGATCAAAAAAGCACTAGTGGAGGCACATTCTACATGGGATCACAATTAGTGTCTTGGTTTAGCAAGAAACAAAGTTCAATTGCCTTATCTACAACTGAAGCAGAATATGTGGCTGCTGCATCTTGATGCACATAACTAATCTGGATGATGCAAACACTGCAAGATATTAAAATCACATGTACTCCACCCATCTCCATTCTATGTGATAATACAAGTGCCATCATTATTTCAAAAAATCCAGTCATGCACTCCAAGACCAAGCACATACCCATTAAGTACCATTTTCTACGAGAACAAGTGCTTTAACAAAAGGTAAAATTGGAGTATGTTCCCTCCAAAGAATAGGTTTATGATATATTCACCAAATCGCTTCCCAAAGAAACATTTGAAAAAATTAGACAAAAGCTGGGAGTAGTTTCTGCATCATCCTGCTGTTAAATCCAGTTTTTCGGAGGAAGGTTCCTATACGCAGGTTTAATGAACGATAGTCACGTATATACGTGAGTTTCTGTGGCTGAAGAAGCATATATGTTTTTTAGATAGAAAAATAGTGGATCAGACCCTAATATGGGTGCTTGATCTGATATTGATGATTACAGTCTATTGTTATGCTTTGTTCATTGATTTTTATCTGACTGATGAAGATGCCTTGATGAATGATTTGTTGACAATGCACAGGTAGCACAGGTTCAGGGGGAGCATTAGCCTTATCAAACATTCTGCATTGTTGGCATTATGGTTGCTGATTTTAGCTATGGTTTCAGATATTCATATCAATTGTTGCATAGGTCATGTAGAGATCTAGGGTGTAATATGTCTCCTTCTGTCATAGTCTATTTTTGAATGAGTCTTATTGGACATATGATGTAATTTGTATCCCCACTATGCATGGGAAGGATGATGTAATAATTTCTATTTCAGTCATGTATAAACAATTGGTATATCCCCACTTGGTTGGGTGGATGAGTCAAATTTGGTGTATCCCCACTTGGTTGGGTGATTGATGTATGTATGAGTCATTGGTCTTAGGGAGGTCATACTCTCTTAGTTGAGTTATAGAGTCATGTTATTCTTTTGAAACATATCTTTGCAGACTCTGCATGTACTCAGGGGGAGCATGGACAGCATGTGTATCTCAAAGGGGGAGAATATCTTGGTCCGCCCTTTGCCCTTGATGTCAAAGGGGGAGAGTATTTTGGTGTTGCTTGATATCTCTAATGGTTTCTACAGCTTGTAGTAATCAACACCAATATGGTTGCCATCAAGTCCAAAGGGGGAGATTGTTGGCATTATGATACAGGTGTTGTCCTTGATGGAAAGTCACTCATGGGTCATCTCAAATTTGATAAAAGGAAACTCACAATGTAACAGGTCAATTAAGAGGTAATAGGGCATTGGTACAGAAGAATGGGAAGTTGGAACAAAGATCTATTAATCAGAATTGAGAATTTAAAGGAAAAGGATGTTTTCAGATAGTTTAAGATGTATATGTAGGTTCAGCTTGACAAAGTAGTGTATACATGCAGGTTCATGAAACAAAAAGAGCATATACATATGCACACACTTTCACAACAGGAAAAGCGTGTATGGGTTGGAAAATCAAGAAACTTCAACAGTAAAGAATACCAAGGGTTAATACCATGGTATTATCCCACAATATTGAGTGGAGTAATGGTTATTTGATCCCATCCAAGAATACCACAGGCTCTGAGTGTTGTTTTGGTTTGAGGTATTGAGGAAGGCCAAAACTATATAAGGAGGAGAAGATCAAAGGGCCAGTTGTGCAAGTGAAAAGGGTTTCTTAGGAATACTTCTATCTGAAGTATATTTTATGTTGCAGGGGTTATGATTATGATATAATCTGAAATATTTATACAATGTTGGATCAGGGTCATGAGACCTGAAATGACTTATCATTGTATGATATGATATTAGTTGGGCTAGATCTGATTGCTTACGTATGTTTTATTCTTTAAATATCATGATCTGGGTATGTCTGAAGTTTGGAATAGCAGCGAAGTTGTAAGTTAATATTTGCAGATCTATATGTTGGTTCACCTTGGTAAAGGCGCGTATACACGTAGGTTCGACTCTTCCAAGTAGCGTATGCAAAAGAAAATATTGTTGTTCAGAAATCACTGATCTATCTGATTAGTGCTGTTGTTTTACTGCTGTCTGTCAATGAAGTCTTCTTAGATCTGAAAGTAAAACTAAATGCATAAGGTGTTTGTGTCTGATTAATTGATTGAGAAGGGTTATCTTCATGGTAAATTTTAGGGGCGAATTTTAGCCCAAAGGCGAAATTTGAGGGGTTTTGCATTTTAGAAGGGCGAAATTTTTATTAAAAACCCTTTTCATATAGTTAGCCCCATTTTTATTTAAAAAATAATTAATTTTTTTATTTTAGTCCAAAATAAAAAATGGTGGATAAACCAAGCGAAGCTTCATTTGGCCCGATTCACCTAGTTTGGGAAATTGTATTCCCTTAAAATCATCGGATTTTCATATTTGCACCTGGTTTGGGAGATTGTATTCCCTTAAAATCGCCAGATTTTTGATTTACAGTGTTAAATTCATTTGTAGTGGCCCCGTTTTTGGTTTTTCTGGTTTGGGAGTGGTGTGTGAGGTTTGATTTGGTCCTGGGAGGTTAGATTTGTTTTCAAATGGAGGGCGGCTCCCTGTTTTCATGGATTCATGGTGTATAAAATTGCTTTCAAATCAGGTTTTCAATGTTCATGGTGTATAGTTTCGGTTGTCAGATTTCTGTTCACAAATCTGACTCTTTCAAATCGGGTTTTCAATGTTCATGGTGTATAGTTTCGGTCCTTGGATTTCTGTTCACAAATCCTACCCATCATACCAGTACTAATCACTTGCATAGGATTGCAACAGAGAAGCTGGGACTAAGGAAAAGAAGTAAGTAGTAGGAGCGTGTTAGCTAGGACCTTGAATTGGGCAAGCATCATGATCGAATCTACTTTGTAACTCATCACTTTGATCTAGTTTCGGTGCTCGTATTCACTTTCATCACTCAGCAAGAGCCTAAAGTGTTCGACTGAATAGTGGTTCGACTGAATCAAGGTATTCTGAGTAGAAAGTGGCCTAACAACCTCATATATGCCCACTGTAGGAAGCCAAAAGGCCTCAGGACTTGTGCAAGAGTTTGTGGGGGCTGAAGCCCTAGAGGAGGCCAAAAAAGACCTCAGACCTTGACCAGTAGCAGGTGAAGTGACTTAAACAGAGAGCAGGCCAGAGAGAAATAAGCCTCATAGGGACCAGGGTGTACATTTTGTGTGGAATACTCCATTTCTTGGTGACTCATTGCAACCAACACTAGGTATACATTTTGTGCGGAATCCTGCATTTCTTGGCGATTTGTGAATCAAAATCTAAAGGGGTTTGGCATTCCAGGTAAGCCGCAACCTTGTTCTTGTTTGTTTGCAAGTGAAATTCAATTCACAAATCGATATTAGTGTATGCATGAGTATTGTCTATTAATTTGTAGGCATTTAAGATTTGATAGTGGAGTTAGGAGGTCACCTTGCTCTCAGGCTTAGTTTTCAGTGTGGATTCCAGTGAATACTAGTATTTTACAACCAGTTTAGAGGGAAATTTAAAGAGCCGAGATACTATAAGATTGGTAACATGAATTTAGCAGGATTTTCAAGTGTCTAATGTCGTGGTAGACTTCAGAAGTTCAAGGATTTAAAAAAAGAATAAGATACAGGTAACGAGACGATTCAATCAACTAGTTGCTGAGGGAAAGGTGAAACCATGAATACCATCTAGGACAGTGGGAGGTGCTTGATAATACTCCATTCCTTGGAACGAAGTGGAAATGGAAATAGAATAAATATAAATGGAGGAGTTTTCTTGTTCGTTGGAGAACTTGTTAGTTGGGAAGCTCGCTGGGAGAATCCGAGCTAGTTGGTGGTCTACTGAGTTGGGCACAGTGTGGGAAACATGAGCCCTTTATCAGACAAGTGCATTATGGTGGAGAGATTATTTCTTTCATTAGAATTTCAAAACACAATAGGTGCTAGCTATTATTTCCTTCCAGTACAACTCCCTATCGTACAGGGCTACCCTCCCCGGATCTGGTTTTCTCCTAAGTGACTAGAGCAATTGACTGTACTCCATATTACCCTGTCACTAGCCCCATGGTTTAAATTGTCTAGCCAGTCGCAAAGGCAAAAAGGAAGTTTGAGAACTTGTAACCTGGGTTGAAGTGGTATGCCAATTATGTTTTCTAATTGTAGAGGTAGATCACAATATGTATATTTTTATTCATTGTTGAAGTTTTGATGGCTCAAAATCTTTTCATCCGTTCTCTTCCATCCATATTATATATTTGTATGCCTTATCACTAAGGGAATTAAAAGGAAAATAGAAATAAAATAGAGCTTTTCTATTCATCACTTTCCTCTCCCTGTAGTATACCTTATTTTCCTTATATCCAAGTTTAGCTCCAGTGCATGTCTCTTTTACATGTTAATTGAGGATATTGGTTTTTTTCATATTATAACCATATTCAGTTGGTTATGTATAACATTTGTATTTTTTTGGTTTTATAAGTGGGGTGTATATACATATCTTCCTTCCTTTCACTCATACCCACTTGATATTAAGATTTCAAGTGTTATATAATTGGTTTACCATCACTAAAATTGATGTTCTTGTACATTAGTTGTCTCTATTGTTTATAGTGGAGAGATTATTTCTTTCATTAGAATTTCAAAACACAATAGGTGCTAGCTATTATTTCCTTCCAGTACAGCTCCCTATCATATAGGGCTACCCTCCCCAGATCCGGTTTTCTCCTAAGTGACTAGAGAAATTGACTGTACTCCATATTACCCTGTCACTAGCCCCATGGTTTAAATTGTCCAGGTAGTCGTAGAGGCAAAAAGGCAGCTCGAGAACTTGTAACCTAGGTTGAAGTGGTATGCCAATTATGTTTTCTAATTGTAGATGTAGATCACAATATGTCTATTTTATTCATTATTGAAGTTTTGATGGCTCAAAATCTTTTCATTCATTCTCTTCCATCCATATTATATATTTGTATGCCTTATCACTAATGGAATTGAAAGGAAAATAAAAATAAAATAGGGCTTTTCCATTCATTACTTTCCTCTGCCTGTAGCATACCTTATTTTCCTTATATCCAAGTTTAGCTCCAGTGCATGTCTCTTTTACCTGTTAATTGAGGATATTGGTTTTTTTCATATTATAACCATATTCAGTTGGTTATGTATAACATTTGTATTTTTTTGGTTTTATAAGTGGGGTGTATATACATATCTTCCTTCCTTTCACTCATACCCACTTGATATTAAGATTTCAAGTGTTATATAATTGGTTTACCATCACTAAAATTGATGTTCTTGTACATTATTTGTCTCTATTGTTCATTTCCATTATGATGTCCATGTAGAACCTTGTCAAAATTGTTGTTAAAGAGGAAAAAGCACATGCAAACAATAATATACCAAACACATATTTTGTAGGAATCAATTGGGCATGTTATGTTCTGTCATGATTCTATTATAAATAATGATTTACAATTGAAATTGAAACTTGAGTATTCCCCCTTGTAGCCTCACCTTAGCATAGCTGACATCCCTCAACCTCAGATAAACCTTGTGATGATGGATGGGGAGAAAGTCGAAAAAGGCCTACCTTTGGGATTGCCAATTGGCCAAGCAAACATAAGAAACCACTAGCCCTACCATTACCTTAGTCAACTCCTTTGTTAAATATCAACTACCTAATGATATTAAATATCCCTCACTAAAACAAGAAACTAATGAAAAAGGAAAGTAACCTTGGGTTAAATCCTCAAGTTTTGAATCTTCCTAGTCTCTCTACTCATCCAAAAGGAAAAACCAAGTGTTAGGTATGTTATATATTCTTTTTATGACTATCCCCATTCACGATTCATTCTTAGAGATAGCAGGGGGGGGTCTATGGGGGGTGGAATCCCCCCCATTCAAAGGGGTCATAGGTGAGGCATAGGCCTCCCTTGCTCGAGAGATTTTTTTATTTTTTTTTTTGGGGGGGGGGGGGGGGGGGTAGTACCTCTACCTAAATAGGGGTTCAAGGGAAACACCCCTAAAAAACATTGGGTAGTTTTTTGAATTGATTTTCAATGTGTTATGGCAAAAATTTTTCTTTTCGTGGTTTTATGGCACATGGTGGTTCATCCCATGGTTTGTATTTCCAATTAAAAAACTACATTACTTTTCTAATCTAGGGTTAATGGATTAAGGGTTTGTTGTGTTGAAGAATGTAACTAGCTTCGGTCTTCATAAATTGTACTTGTCAAAATAAAATTTATTATTAAAGAAAATGACTTATTAAAGCATGGGTTTCATGCTTGGGTCAAAGTTTTCTAAGTCAAAGCCTCCATTGGAGGCTTCTAGGTTTGAGTCATTAGAATCATTGACATTTTTATTAGACCCTTGATGGGCTTTTGTATCATGTAAAAAGAAATATTTTTTAGTCAAAAAGGTAATTTGTCACCTCCACACCAAGTCGTCCCTATCCCCATGAAGTCAGCCTACATTAGGGCAATTCAACCAAGTGAAAAGGCTATATAATGAGAGGCAATTCGATCCATTTGTCACATTCACTCATCAAGTTCGATCTTCAAGGAAGAGAAGCAGAAATAGAGCGAAGTAGCTAGAGAAGGACAAAGTTTGCTGGGAAGACCTAATTCGAGTTTGTGTTCCATATATCTCTCACACGTGCGAAGTTTCTAGGAGTTTTTGGGGCCGCAAAATTTGTGTCTACTATAAATCCAAAATTCTGTTGTTGGGGGTATAAAGTTTTGATGCTGGGGTGTGAAATTCTAGACAGAAGTTCTTGCTGGGAGGTTGTCATTTGAAGACTTTGATAAGGAGAATATATTGAAAGGAAGGGCTGACTTGGTGATTGGAGGAGGTCTTTGTCTAGGTCTAAGAAGTTTGGAAGTGTCTCATCTTTATTTGAATCTACTGAAGGAAGAGTTTTTGACTGGGTTTTCCCCTTATAGTGAATTTTCCCTAGCCAAGTGCCTCCATATTGTGTCTCTTATTCTTATGATCCTCATATACATATAATTTGGTAATTTCTTGATGAAAGATAAAAAATTAAGAAGTAAGAGAAGCCAACATAATTCACAAGTAATTATCAAGAAAGAGGAATCAAACCCTAATTCACATAAGCATTGATTTCTCAACATGGTATCAGAGCTAAGGTCGAAGAAGGTTGGAGATATTATACCTGACCTTAAATGCGTGTAGGAAGGTTAGAGATATTATTCACACATTTAAGGTCAAAGGGGATATTATACATGACATAACTTCTTCCTTCCTGCACGCATTTTGTAAAGTCGAGCCATAGTTGAAATTGCTATAGTGAGATATAAATCAAATTATTCTTCACATCCAAAAACATCCACATACACAAATTCCCATCTCATAACGACAAAATATATGCAGAGACCAATATCTTATCCCTGCTCATATATTGAAATGGCTGTTGTGGTATTATATATAAATCAAATTATTCTTCACATCCAAAAACAAAGACAACTACGTGTGCAACAAAATTTTCGTTTGACATTCACATTCGTCCATCCCTGCTCTTATATATCTGGATTAAGGGAGCGAAAGATGATATATATCTGATTTAGGGAGCGAAAGCGATATATATCTGGATTAAGGGAGTGAAAGCTATGTGACAGACCCTGCTCACTATGGCCCTGAGAAACCCCAAATCATCGAGATAGAGAGAAGTGTGTTAATCTAGTAAGAACCAATAAAAGTGTTAGCGCTATTAAAGAGATGGGATTCGTGATGCAAACTACAGATGGAATTACAAATGATCACATAGAATTCCCATTTAACACATGCAAATTTCATTGGTTCACCCACTTCTTAGCATGATAGATGGCTACACAAATGTAAAACAAGAAGTGAATTCTACAAAAAATCCATATGAAATTTACTCATTTAACAATGGATTTCATGCTAGATCATGCCTACATTCAAATCCATGAGGATTAATATTCTATTTTCTGTACAAAATTCAAAGAGTCACTAATTTTTCTAATAGAATTTGTCCAAAGCCAAACTAGTAAACCAAAAGGACTAAGATAGACCTGCAAGGATGATGTTGTTTCAATGTTATACAAATGAATTATTATATTTTATGTCTTAAAAGTTAATAGTTTCCCATTATCATTGTTAAATAATTTTTGTGAAATTCCATTTTGCCTCAAAATTCAATTTCTGATATATGTTCTTTCAATGTTGACTCAACAATTCTTTTGCAAAGTACAATTCTATTTTCTATGAACAAGTGAATTTATATGAAGCATATCTCAACGCTTGGAAACTGTTGATGTAGGTTTGCAGATCGATTTGAAATTTTACTTGTGGAATATTCAGTGAGATGTCAAAAGATAATCGTGGGAAGAAACCATCAAGGCAAATGGATGTATTATCATACTTTCAAAAGGCTCCATCCAAAAATACACATTCTCTTCATGATTCAAGCTCCTTTGAACAATCTGTTACTGAGAGAGAGGTTAACTCTTGTGGAAATGCATTTGATATCCATACGATGGATGAAATAATAGGTTCCTCAAGTGATTAGGGTGAGACAAATGTAGTTTCAATAGAAATTGGTGATATCAATGTTAAAGATTATTCCTTAGAAGGTAACACAATCCATTTGCAGAAAAGGAAAAGAGGTCAGTGGACCATTGGGAGATGACTCCAAGAAAACAGGGTCTCAGGTTTTCCATTTATTGAAGAAATACCTCCTACAAATGAGAAGGAGGTTTTCTGACAAGTTAGATGTATTGCATGTAGTTGGAAAACTCAAAAGGTAGTGAAATTTCAGATGAAGTTAGATACGGTACAAAAGCATGTAGGAAAGGTGTATGAAAATAAAATTGTAAATGGTAAAGAGAAATCTATTGTTAGATGGAAATATTTTGAGGAATGTTGACATGTTGAATATGCAAAAGAATATAAAAAATATTTAATAAGTAAGAGGAAACTTGAGGCAAGCATAGGAACCATCATATCTCTATTTGAAAAGATGATGGAAATAAGTTTGTTATCCAAGACGATACAATTGAGCATTGTATTTCACATCTTATCTAAAGGTCGTCCTATGACAGATTATCCAGATCACATGAAATTGCTATCTTTTCTTCAAGTGCCAAACATTCCATCTTCTCATTGGTCTGTAACTAATGGTTGGGGATGGGTAGGATATCTAGCTCAAGTAGAAAAAGATGATTTGAAAGAGAAGATTGCAAATTCTAGGTTTTTTGCATTGTCTTTGGATGAGGTTACGGCTATAGATAATACTTCATGGATTTGCATGAGAATTTATATGGTTAATGACCATATTAGGCATTTCTATCTACTTGGGATTAAAAAGATGATAGAGACTTCTACAACTGAAAATATTTATGAGCTTGTTCTTAATGGTTTGAAGGAAAGTGGTATGGATCAATTAATGATTGCAAAAAAGTTGGTATGTGTTGGAGCAGATGGAGAATCGGTAATGTAAGGACAAAGGAATGGCCTTTTTGTTAGGCTACAACTATCAACTTTACCATATATGTTTAATATTCATTGTATGGCTCATAGGATGAATCTTGCACTTAAAATAGTAAGCAAGTTTTCATCAGTTTCAAAATTTGAAGATCTTGTACGTAAGACTCATGCATACTTTTCTCGTAGTCCCAAACGATATTTAGAGTTTCAACAATTTGCAGATGGTATTACGGATGGAAAAAAACCACTGAAATGTGTTTAGACAAGATGGATCTCATTAAATGGACTAGCTCAAAGATTATCTAGTGAGTTGATATATGAAAATCGCTACAATGTAGACAAAGCTCAAGATCTTCTTTCTCGACTAACTAATATAGAGACATTATTGACACTGGCTGGAATTCTTCCTATGCTACATGAAATGAATTTCCTCATGAAAATGTCTCAGAATCGCACAATGTATATTGTGGAATACACAAATGCGAGAAAGTCAGCATGTCTTGCATTGGATAATTTGTATATGATGCCAAACTCTTTTATTGGTCCAGAGTTTAAAAGTTGGACTAAGATCATCAATATAGAAAATACTGAAATTTTTTTGATGTTTGATGAAAAAGGGATACTATGTATCGCAGTGCGTGGGTATATGATTCCCTTTCATTATATTAGTAAGGCAGGACGAATCACCAAAGATTGCCCCATGTCAAGAGACCAATTTGATAATATTATGGTTTCAGTGAGACAAAATTTGATAGAAATTGCAAGATCACTATCATTAGAGATAAGAGAATGATTTCCTCGAGATGAATTGTTGGAGGCCATGTGTGTGGTATACCCTCAATATTGGAACAATTGTCAATGTCCAAGAACTTTAAAAGCCAATTTTCAAAAAAGATTAAAATGTTTAGTAGACCATTTTTGCAAGAAAGTCTCGATACATGGAGAAAAAATTGAAGGTATTTTAGATTCATCAAAATTGTATCAACAAGGTGGACGCTTTGCTGAAACAATGTGGAAGCAATATCCTTTTTTGGAGAATCCTAATGAAAATGGTGTTATAACAAGATTATGGACTACTTTAAGTGCTAGCCAATACCTGCAAGAAAACATATCAGAATATTTCAAATTAGCGGATTTGTGTCAAACCATGATTTTGGGATCAGTGGAGGATGAGAGAATGTTTAGTGCATTATCATTCTTGAAGTCGAAGTTGAGGAACAAGCTTGATAAACATGTGGATACATGTTTAAGATTATATGTAACAAAGTATGACATTGACAATTTTCCATATGAAAGAGCGCTAACTCTTTAGCGATCAGATTGTGATAGAAGGGGAGAAAACAATATAACAAATTTCTCTAATGAACTTGATATAGAACATAATGTTTTGGAGGCTCATAATGACAGTTCATTTAGAGAAGATCATGTACACAATTTAGAAAATGAGGACCAAGATGAGAACTAGGAAATTGAAATACCCTAGGACTCTTATTTTGGTATACATGTTCCATTGATCATGCAAGATTACTACATGTCAAATTCAGGTACAAATAGGTTCTATATTTGTATTTTTCATTGTAACATTGTAGCGACATTACTTTGATGCGTGTTATTTTAAGATTGATGTTTCATATTTAATCGTTACATTATTTGTTTCTTATCTGTGACAGGAAATAAAGCTGGATTTGGTGAGGTTGGGACCTATTTCTTTTCACATAGATAGTGTCCGACTATTATTAAATGATAAATAACAAATTTAACAAGACTTTCAAGTCATTTGTTAGCCATTTCTTGTCATTCATTTGTTAGCCATGTTTTCAAGTCTTTCAGGTACTAAGTTGTTCGGGTCCCCACATGTCCTTAGGACCATTAAGGGATGAGATAACATGAGTCAGTCCAACTCATGCCCCGAATTTAGTTTTTACCTATTGATGTGAGTGTTTTCTTACCACTTATCACCAACAAAATTCTACCATAACATAACCCAACTTGAAGACAACACTTCCTTTTACATAAATGCTCTATGGATCTCCCTTCTATACTTTCCCGAGACCAACGTTCCTTCTTGGTAGGTCTCTCCACCATACCACTAATTGCACAATAGACACACACTACTAACTACCACATTCTATAAATCTCTCTAGTCTCATTTATTGGTGTCCTTGTCACACTTGACCAATACAATCTTGCAGGTCTATTTTTTATCATATCTTTATTTTTTGTTGTTTTGTGTATTTAACTTTAGCACCATCCTAGAGTAACAAGTTAGTGTCCTTTGGATTTGATCTTTGATTGGAAATGAAGTCGAATTTGATGAAGCTGGGAACTATTTCTTTTCACATAGACAATAGTATTAAAGGTGCTGAGGACAGATAACGGTGGAGAGTTTTGCAGTAAGGAATTTGAAGAATCTTGTAAGAAGTGTGGTATAGAACGATAGAAGAATACTTCATATACACCTTAGTAAAATGGAGTTGCAGAAAGAATGAACAAGACGTTGATGGAAAGGGCAAGAAGCATGCTCAGTGGTGCCAGGTTAGGACAGGAATTCTGGGCAGAGGTGGTGGAGATAGCATGTTGACTGGTCAACAAATCACCTCCATCAAAGTGTGAGGATAAGACTCCCCAAGAGGTATGGACTGGTAAGAAACCCTCTCTTTTACATCTAAGGGTATTTGGATGTGATGCATATATACATGTTCCAAAGGAGAAACGAACCAAGTTGGATAGTAAATCTAAAAAGTGCATCTTTATTGGGTATAAGGATGGTTTGAAGGGTTATAAGCTTTGGAACCCTATAACAAGGAAGGTTGTGTACAACCGAGATGTGATGTTCAAAGACGTGAAAGACGTTATTAAACATGAAGTCCAACCAAAGGAACCTGAGAAGATAGAGTTTGAGCTAAAGGAGGAAGAATCAAACTCTACAGCAGAGGAGGAATTAGAAGATGAAGAGCCACAAACTCTGGGTGTGAGAAGATCAGTTTGAGAAAGAAGGCAGACAGAAAGGTACAGTCCATCTACTTTCTGTTCAAATTTTACTTTATCTGTTACTGATGATGATCCCAGAACTATGAAGGAAGCAGTAGATTCAGAGGATGGAAAACTTTGGAAAGAGGCCATGGTTGATGAAATGGCATCTTTGCACAAAAATGAGGCTTGGGATCTGGTGGAGTTGATGGCTGGAAGGAAACCCATTGGTAGCAACTGGGTGTTCAAGAAGAAGACAAATGCAAAAGGAAAGGTGGGAAAATACAAAGCTTGGTTGGTAGCAAAAGGTTATTCCCAAGTGTCAGGAATTGATTTTGGTGATATTTTTTCTCCTATTGCCAAGGTCACTTCTATTAGATTACTTTTATCTGTTGTTGCTGCTTTTGATTTTGAGGTAAAACAGATGGATGTGAAGACAACATTTCTTCATGGGGATATGGAAGAGGAGATCTACATGAAGCAACCCAAAGGCTTTGTGGTGAAGGGTAAGAAAGAACTGGTATGCAAGTTAAAGAAGTCTTTGTATGGGTTAAAACAGTCACCAAGGATGTGGCATCAGAAATTTGATGCATTTATACGGGGACTTGGCTTCAACAGAAGCAAAGTAGATCACTGTGTGTATTTTAAATTAATTAGTGACCGTGTTATTTATCTGGTCTTGTATGTGGATGATATGTTGCTAGTTAGAAATGACAAAGAAATTATCCAGGATTTGAAGACCCATTTGTCCTCCAAATTCAACATGAAAGATCTTGGTGCTACAAACTATATTTTGGGCATGGAAATTAAAAGAGATCGGACAAAGATGAAGCTCTGGTTAAACTTTAGGAAGTATGTCGAGACAATAATGCAGAGGTTTAATATGCAGGATAGTAAACAGATGAAGGTTCCTATTCCTGTAGGTGTAAAGTTATCTGCTGAACAGTGTCCCAAGACACAAGAAGAGGAAGAGGACATGTCTCGTGTTCCATATGAAAGTGCAGTCGGTAGCCTGATGTATGCGATGGTTTGTAATAGACCAGACATTGCACATGTAGTGGGAGTATTAAGCAGGTTTATGTCAAAACCAGGGAAGGAGCACTGGACAACAGTGAAGCGGGTTTTCAGGTATTTGCGTGGCACTAGTGATTATGGTTTGTGCTACCAAGGAAGACCAGGATTGGACAGAGTGTTGGATATTCATGGCTTTGTTGATGCAGACTGCGCTGGAGATCTGGATCAGAGAAGATCTACAAGTGGGTATGTGTTTAACCTATTTGGAGGTGCAATCAGTTGGATGAGTAAGAAACAATTTGTAGTGGCATTATCAACTACAGAGGCAAAATACATGGCAGCCACTCATGCAAGCTAGGAAGTAGTTTGGTTGCAGAGATTGTGTTCAAGTATGGGGTTAGTACAGTGAGCTATAAGGATAGACGGTGATAGCCAAAGTGCAATTTTCTTGGCAAAGAACCCTACATATCATTCAAAGACAAAGCACATTGATATTCAGTATCACTTTGTGAGGGATATGATAGAAGACAAAAAGGTGTTGCTGGTAAAGGTGGACACTTTGAAGAATACTGCAGATGCATTGACAAAATCTGTGAGCTCTGAGAAGTTCTCTTGGCGTAGAGAAACAATGGGCATTGCAGGGCTAGATAAATGACTAAGCTCTCTTGTGGCCCCTTGTGGAAAGAAAACAACAAGTTGGAGAACGTTCGGAGGTGTTATATTCTTTCCATGAGTAGCCCACGTAGTTAACCGGGGGATTAGAAGGGGGGCATAGCTCCCCCTTCATTGCACCAATTGCGTAGCGGGGGGAGTCATAGGGGGTTTGAAGGGTGTAGGTAACCCCAGTCTATGGGGTTGGAGGCAGCGCCCCAAAAATTTTTGGTTTTGGACCCTATGTTAGGTTGGGCTAACCTACCTATGGTTTTCTGCATGATTTTCGCACATGGTTTTGAATGCGATGGTTTTCGGTCCATGGTTTTGGACGCGATGGTTTTCGGTCCATGGTATTGGATGCTTCGACATGTATAAATATGTATTGTAACATTGAAAGGAGCATAATGAAAAATCAAGCTGGTAGTCCCAGTTTTGGGATCTAGGGGAAAATATCTGTGTATGTGTGTTTTATGTGTTATGCTATCGCATTGTTTATTTTTTGTGTTTTAGGATTCGTATGTAGGTAATTTTTGTACAGCGTTAAAACCTACATGTATAAATTTAGGACGGTTCTTAAAATTTTCCCTGGTTATCTTTGCTGCTGACTGACTAGATATCTGTAAATTGAAAGTAGATGTTCAGAATATTACTGGTTGGTACATATTTGATTTAGAAGTTTTTATGATTCAGTATTTTTGGAGGTATATGCAGGTTTTGTTGCAAGAAGTAGCGTATACACGTAAGTTGGTTTCATTAAAGTAGCGTATACATTCTAATGTACAATTCTTGAGGTTGTAGTTGGTTTTGAATGATGATGCAGGTTTCTGGGTTCAACAAAGTGTTCTGGTGACATTGATCTGACTGTTTAGATTAATTGATTTTTGGTTGACGCAGTTTGAGTTTCTAAGTTTCTGATGGGTCCAATGTGAAAATTTGATGAAACAAGGCCTTCATATTGTATTGTTGTGTACTGGAGTATCCAGTCTCAAAATTAATGAAATGTGGTCCTTGGAGAAAGAGAGAAGGTCGTATCCTTCTATAGGCCGACGTGTTGGAAATAATACTGAGAGGGGGGGGTGAATCAGTATTATCAAGTTCTTTTAATAAATCTTCCTTATTTATACTTTGAATTATTTTTGCATATCAGTACCATAAAATAATGAGCATGAACAAGAAAAACAGATAGTCACACCAAAGAACACCAGATATAAGGTGGAAACCCAATGTGGGTGAAAACCACCTGCTGCAATATGTCTCTATCTTCTTTCAAATTAGAAACTCCTTTTACAATGGTTTTGTACTAGTGCAGTCCTTTACCAGTACGCAGGCTGCAACCTGCAGAGAGCTACAACTCTCTCTCGTTTTCCAGTCTCTCCTGGAAGGGAGCTACAACCCCCTACTTCTTTTCTTTCAAGGACTACTTTTCATAAATTTTCAAACTGGATCCATGAACATCAAATGATCATCAAGTACATGTAAATCACACAGTCAACTGCAGTAACCAGATCAATAATAACAGTAAACTAAACCCAGAACACCTTATCAACAGAAAAATTCAACCAACAAAATATCTTAAGACAGATCCGCAGTTTTTCTTTATCTGGCATGCGTAGCTCCGCACTTCACCTTCTGCTCCCCTGCGTATACCCGCAGAGAGCCTTCTGCTGCACTGCGTATCTACTCACCTGCACCTTCTATCGCGCCGCGTACATATACTGTAGCTCCGCACCTGTGGCTTCTATCGCGCCGCGTACCTCTACTGTAGCTCCGCACCTGTCGCTTCTGTCGCGCCGCGTATCTACGCACCTGCGGCTTCTGTAGTGCCGCGTACTTTCACTGTTCCTCCACACCTGAACCTTTATCTCGCTGTGTACCCACGCACTGCGCCTTCTTCTGCTGTGCGTACCCACGCACTACGCCTTCTTCTGCTGTGCGTACCGTCACACTTGCACCGTTAATTACTTGCATACCTCTGATTAGGGCCAAATTGGCAGTCCACCAGTGTGCCACAGATAGTCAGATGCCCAGATCTGATCATGCGCCCAAGAGATCACACTTCATAGATTCACTTTCAACTTCACTTTTATATAGATCAAGCTTTTAAACCGATAACCCAATATTTCAGATCTTAAGATATTCAATTTGCAAAAGATGCTTTGGCCAAGTGATCTCCTTCCCTATTTATAGTCAAGCCCTCATTCACACCATGGGACAAAACCATCAATAACCAATACAAGGGATCCAAACCGGGGCTAAATTAGATCCTATACCACGGGCCAAAACCATAGAAACAAGAACGACGAGCTAAATACCACGGGCCAAACATAAGAAACCCCACGTGAGCGCGCTTCTCTGCCTTGAAGTGAGTGAACTGGGGTCCGCACCTTTTACATGGTGTACCTGCGGGTATGTACGCACTTCCTGGACGGCGTACCTGCAGGTCCGCACCTTTTGAACCATTCACCTGCGTACCTCTTAATTTCCAACATTTTGAGAGCCTGAACAGAGCATTGCCACTTAAGAGAGTTGCCATCAAGTACAACACCTGTAACATAGAGTCATACCAGAATCATAATTCCAACAATCTCCCCCTTTGGACTTGATGGCAACTTCAAGATCTTCAACGTCATTCTCCCCCTTTGACATCAAGGGCAAAGGGTTATGCTCCCCCTAAGAACATGCTCCCCCTAACTATAAACCAGATCTGCAAAGAAGAACCATAATCAACCAAACACCATAAATGACCATGAAAGAGATAGAGACATATTGCAGCAATATTCAGACCAGCATCCATGATCTCCTTCTGTACTTCCTCCATAATGCCAACAATGCATTATATGCTCCCCCTGAACCGGTGCCATTCGATCTTCGATCAATCCGCAACCCAGTACACATATACTCCAGATGAGCCTTGCGTACAACCAACCATCAGAAGAGATTCAACAACAAGATGATGCATCAACAACCCCCAGCTTTTGCCTGAGGTATTCAAAGCTCTCCCTGGGCAATGGTTTGGTGAGTATATCAGCAACTTGTTCCTTAGAAGGAACATACTCCAACTTGACCTTTTGTTCAAGTACTTGTTCCCGGAGAAAATGATACTTGATCGGTATGTGCTTGGTCTTTGAATGCAGTACTGGGTTCTTTGAAATGCTGATTGCACTTGTATTATCACATAATATGGAGATGGGTGGTATATAAGTAATTTGAAAATCCTGCAAGGTCTGCATCATCCAAAGGAGTTGAGTGCAGCAAGATGCAGTAGCAACATATTCCGCTTCAGCTGTAGACAAGGCAATCGAACTCTGTTTCTTGCTGAACCAAGATACTAATCTGGAACCCATAAAGAATGCACCACCACTTGTGCTCTTCCTGTCATCCACGCTTCCGGCCCAATCTGCATCTGTATAAGCATGAAGTGTGAGATCTGTATCTCTAGGATACCATAAGCCATAGTTTTGAGTTCCTTGAAGATATTTGAAGATTCTCTTTACTGCCTGAAGATGAGTTTCCTTTGGATTTGCCTGAAATCTTCCAACTATTCCTACTGCATGCATTATGTCTGGTCGGGTACCTGTCAAATAAAGTAGACTTCCAATCATAGATCTGTAGGTTGGTTGATGCACTGCTGCTGATTCATCATTTGCACTGAGGCTACATCCTGTGACCATGGGTGTACATACTGGTTTTGCATCTTCCATGCCATATTTCTTCAAAATCTGCTTGAGATACTTGGTTTGAGACAAAAAGATCCCTCCTTCTTTTTGTTGGATTTGCAAACCAAGAAAATATGTCAGTTCTCCCAGCAAGGACATTTCGAATTCTTTCTGCATTACCAAGGCAAAGCTTTGACTCATAGCTTCTTCATTGCTGCCAAAGATAATGTCATCTACATACACAACAAGTATTAGCAATTTGTCGTTTTCAACTTTTATATAAAGATTGCTATCTGCTGATCCTTTTGAAAAACCTTGTTGATGAAGATATTTGTCCAAACGATAGTACCAAGCCCTTGGAGCTTGTTTGAGACCATAGAGAGCCTTTTTCAATCTGCATACAAGATTTGGATCATTTCCAAGAATGAAACCATCTGGCTACTCAATGTATACTTCTTCTTCCAAGTCTCCATTCAGAAAGGCTGATTTCACGTCCATTTGAAATACTTTGAAGTTTTGAAAGCTTGAGAGAGCAAGGAACATTCGGATGGCCTCAAGTCTTGCAACAGGAGCAAAAGTTTCTTCAAAATCTATTCCTTCTTGCTGCGCATACCCTTTACAAACAAGTCTGGCCTTGTTTCTAATTACTTCTCCATTTTCATTCAATTTATTTTTGAAGACCCATTTTGTCCCTATAACATTCTTATCCTTTGGTCTAGGAACCAGCTCCCAAGTGTTGTTCTTTTCGATCTGCTCAAGTTCTTCATCCATTGCTTTGACCCAACATTCATCTTTGCATGCCTCTTTCACATTTTGTGGTTCAGTGGAAGAGAGTAATGCCAAATAGCTTGAAGCTTCTGCAATTGTTCTTCTTGTTTGTACACCTGCTTCTTTCTGCCCCAAAATCTGAGATTCTGGATGATTCTTCTGAACATATCTGGATGGAGTCTTCTCTTCTATCCTTATCTGCTCCTCTGGTTCTTCTTGAGGTTCTTCTTCTTCATCATTCTGTCTTTGAGGGTAGTCTTCATCTTCTTCGATATCTTCATGATTTACTTGCCTAGGAATGTATCCCTTCTCATCAACCACTACATCAATGCTGTCAACAATTCTTCCAAGTCTTTTATTGTAGCACTTGTATGCTTTGCTGTGTGGAGAATAACCAAGAAGAATGCCTTCATCTGCTCTAGGTTCAAGTTTGCCAAGTTGCTCATCAGTATTCTTAATATAGCATTTTCTCCCAAAGATTTTGAAGTGCTTTACCGAAGGAGTCTCACCATACCAGAGCTCATGAGGGGTTTGAGTGCTGTTCACCTGGACATTTGTTTTGTTGAGAATAACAACCGCAGCATATGCAGCTTCACCCCAGAAAGTTGCGGGAGTTCCAGACTCATCAAGCATAGCACGAGCCATTTGTTGGACTGTTCTGTTCATTCTTTCCACCACTCCATTTTGCTGAGGAGTTCTAGCTGTAGAGAATTCTCTTCTTATCCCATGTTCTTCACAGAAATCGAAAAATTAATTTGAGGTAAACTCCCCACCTCTGTCAGATTTGAGGCACTTAATTTTGTATCCTGATTCATTTTCAACGAAGGCTTTAAAGGATTTGAATTTTTCGAATGCTTCATCTTTGTGCTTCATAAGTCCTAACCAGACAAACCTGGAGAAATCGTCAATGAATAATATCAAGTATTATTCTCCTCGAGGTGTCCTTTTCCTGAATGGACCACATACATCTGTATGTACTAGCTCAAGAGGCATGCTAGCTGATCCTTCCTTCTCCGGAAAGTTAGTTCTGGTTTGCTTTCCAAACTGACATGATTTTCATATGGTGTTGTCTAGAATTTTGATATCTGGAAGACCGCGAACTGCCTGATATTTGCATGCTTTCCTTATTTGTGAAAAGCTTAGATGCCCCAACCTCCGGTGCCATAACCAGTGTTCATCATCCTTGCTTAGATAGCATTGTTGTTGTCCTTCTTCAAATATGTATAGATTATTTGGAGTTCTTTCACCTTTGATCACTGTTTTACCTGTATCAAGATCACGAACAAGACATCCATTTGATTTAAATATCACCTCGGTTCCTTGATCACACATCTGGTTGACACTCAGAATATTATGCTTCAATCCATCAACATACAAAACATTTCCAGCTTTGACCTTTTCTTTTAACTGAGCAGTGCCTTTTCCTTTTATAGCTGCAGGAGTATCATTTCCAAAAGAAATTTTCTTTCCCTTTTCTAAAGCAGAATATGATTCAAGTTTTTCTTTATCACCTGTCATATGCTTCGAACATCCACTGTCAATGTACCATAGATTTTCCTGTCCCTCTGCATAAAATGCTATCCCACATCTTTCTGTTTGTGGTTCCTTTATTCTCCATGTTTTGGTGCTTGAGGCTTGTTCCTTTGTCTGCTAAAACCTGCTCCTGAATTCTGAATCTTCATGACCAAAGTTATTGCAAATAGAACATTCAACTACATTTTCAAGAGCCGAAAAGTTGTTATAGGTCCTTTTTGTAATCCTGGTCATACTTCTTTGTTTTTGAGCTTCTCTAGTCATGATTGTTTTATATGCAACACATTGAGCTGCTTTGTGACCAAAGTTATGGCAAGAGAAACATTGTCCATTGAAGAAACTTCTGCGGTTATGAAATCTACCGGCCAGATGATTGTAATTTCTATTGTCATCCATTCTTGAAACAAATTGAGAAGATTTTACTTGTGGCTGGTTGTAGCTTTTGTTCACCCTTAAGACAGATTGCCCCTGATAGTCTTTGTTTGCAATTCGTCCCTGCTTTACCTGGTGATATCCATTGTGCTTTTGCTCATTCCTTCTTGCTACATCAAGATAACTTCTTGAGGTGGATGCTTGAGAAGTTTCTCCATTATACCCCAGACCTGTCTTGTTTAGTGGAGAACGCTGTACATTGATGATCTCATCCAGAGTTTCAGATCCTTTGACAAACTTAAGATTAATAGCCTTTGTTTTCTAAATCTCTTTTCTAAGACAAACAATTTCACCTTCTAACTTTTCAAGATATTTTTCTTTTTCATCAATTTGAAATTGTAGAGTATCAATGATCATATTCTTTTCTTCTATACATGTCTTGAGTCTAGAAATTTCTTCATGAAAGCTATCCACATCTGTAGCATCCATGTAATCATCATCTTCAAATGCCATTAAAAGTTTATAGTCATTACCTCATTCATCTTCATCACTATTTGATAGACCATCACTATCTTCATGAGCGTAGTAGCTTTTCTTATTTGCATTCTGTTTCTTGCTCCATCTAGCAGGTTCCTTTCCTTTGTCAATCTTATCCTTATTAGGACATTTCGCAGCATAATGACCTACTCTTCCACAAGCAAAACATTTAAAAGGTAACTTACCTCTGAACCTTCAAGTACCTCGTTGAAGATTTCTGACAAAATTTGATTCTTCTTCTTCTTCTTCTGGCACGTGACTTGCTTCATAGTAGTCTCCTTTGCCTAAAGCCTTGAAAGCAGCTTCTCTTCTGTCTGATGGACCTCCCTTTCTCATTTCATAAGCAGTTAGGATTCCGTGTAGCTGAGGCATAGTAAGAGTTCGTAGATTTTCCTTTTCTTCTATTGCAGACACTTTAGATTCAAACTTGGGGGACAATGATCTTAGAACTTTTTCAACCACAATAGCCTCTTTTATTTCTTCACCCAAGTTTTTCATGCAATTAACAATCTCGTCTACCCGAAGGAAATAGTTAGCCACACTTTCATCATTATACATTCTGAGATTCTCATATTGAATCATGAGGGTTTGAAGTTTAGCACGCTTTACCTGTTCATCTCCTTCGTAGCTCAAGACAATCTTGTCCCATATTTCTTTTGCGGATTTATATTGCATAACCTTCACGAATTATGTTTGAGATAAGCATCCTAGCAGAGTATTGACTGCTTTAGCATTTGTTTCATATTTCTTCTTTTCGGCCGAATCTGTAGGAGTAGCTGAAGGAAAAGTGTAGCCTGTATCTATGATATCCCAAACTTCTGTACCAAGAGATTGAAGATAGGCAGTAACTCTTACCTTCCAATAATTGAAGTTTGTCCCATCAAAAATTGGCGGCCTGATTGATGCTTCCCTCTCGTAGTTGCTCATGATGAGTGATCTTCCTTCAAGCGATCAAGCTTCTCTGAAGGACCTGCTCTGATACCAATTGTTGGAAATAATACTGAGAGGGGGGGGGGGTGAATCAGTATTATCAAGTTCTTTTAATAAATCTTCCTTATTTATACTTTGAATTATTTTTGCATGTCAGTACCATAAAATAATGAGCATGAACAAGAAAAACAGATAGTCACACCAAAGAACACCAGATATAAGGTGGAAACCCAATGTGGGTGAAAACCACCTGCTGCAATATGTCTCTATCTTCTTTCAAATTAGAAACTCCTTTTACAATGGTTTTGTACTGGTGCAGTCCTTTACCAGTACGCAGGCTGCAACCTGTAGAGAGCTACAACTCTCTCTCGTTTTCCAGTCTCTCCTGGAAGGGAGCTACAACCCCCTACTTCTTTTCTTTCAAGGACCACTTTTCATAAATTTTCAAACTGGATCCATGAACATCAAATGATCATCAAGTACATGTAAATCACACAGTCAACTGCAGTAACCAGATCAATAATAACAGTAAACTAAACCCAGAACACCTTATCAACAGAAAAATTCAGCCAACAAAAGGTCTTAAGACAGATCCGCAGTTTTTCTTTATCTGGCATGCGTAGCTCCGCACTTCACCTTCTGCTCCCCTGCGTATACCCGCAGAGAGCCTTCTGCTGCACTGCGTATCTACGCACCTGCACCTTCTGTCGCGCTGCGTACATATACTGTAGCACTGCACCTGCGGCTTCTATCGCGCCGCGTACCTCTACTGTAGCTCCCCACCTGTCGCTTCTGTCATGCTGCGTATCTATGCACCTGCGGCTTCTGTAGCGCCGCGTACTTTCACTGTTCCTCCGCACCTGAACCTCTATCGCGCTGCGTACCCATGCACTGCGCCTTCTTCTGCTGTGCGTACCCACGCACTACGCCTTCTTCTGCTGTGCATACCCTCGCACTTGCACCGTTAATTACCTGCGTACCTTTGATTAGGGCCAAATTGGCAGTCCACCAGTGTGCCACAGATAGTCAGATGCCCAGATCTGATCATGCACCCGAGAGATCACACTTCATAGATTCACTTTCAACTTCACTTTTATATAGATCAAGCTTTTAAACCGATAACCCAATATTTCGGATCTTAAGATATTCAATTTGCAAAAGATGCTTTGGCCAAGTGATCTCCTTCCCTATTTATAGTCAAGCCCTCATTCACACCATGGGACAAAACCATCAATAACCAATACAAGGGATCCAAATCGGGGCTAAATTAGATCCTATACCACGGGCCAAAACCATAGAAACAAGAACGGCGAGCTAAATACCACGGGCCAAACATAAGAAACCCCACGTGAGTGCGCTTCTCTGCCTTGAAGTGAGTGAACTGGGGTCCGCACCTTTTACATGGTGTACCTGCGGGTATGTACGCACTTCCTGGCCGGCGTACCTGCGGGTCCGCACCTTTTGAACCATTCACCTACGTACCTCTTAATTTCCAACATTTTGAGAGCCTGAACAGAGCATTGCCACTTAAGAGAGTTGCCATCAAGTACAACACCTGTAACATAGAGTCATACCAGAATCATAATGCCAACACGATGCCTATGTACTAGTAAACGTATTGGCGAGTACAAGAGCTAGGGTGTTGTTGCTCCCTTCCAGTAGAAGATGGAAAATGAGAGAAGGTTGTAGCCTTCTATAGGTGGGTGCTTGCATATTGGTATGAGTCTGCACCAGTACAAGATTGTAAATAGATTTTCTTTATATTAAAAGAAGACAGAGACAACAACAATAGGTGGTTTTTCTCCCGCATTGGGTTTCCACCTTAAATCTTGGTGTTCATGTGTGTTTCTTATGTGTGATGTTTTATTATGTTATTACTGCACATAGTTACTATATAATAAGTTACTGAAGCAATGACTAAAAATCAACACATGATAAATTGACTATATCATAAAGTCTCTGGGTATACATCGGTTTCACTAATCACAGTAGCATGCACACGCAAGTTCACTTCACTAAAGTAGCATATATAAATCTGTTTGGGAAATGAAAAATTATTGAATTGTAAATACGGATTCACCCCCCTCTCAATATTATTTCCAACAAGATTAATAATATAAACCCAAGGTATATAAACCCTAAAATAAACATGGTTGACCATGGTTTATTTTCATATTGAGACAATCTTTGTCACACTGCGATGTTGGAATATCGCTGACTAGGCTTGACCATGAATGATTTTCATATTGACACAATCTCTGTCACAATACAACATTGGACTAAGGTTGAGCATGATTTATTTTCATATTGAAACAATATTTGTCACAATGCGACGTTGGACCATGGTTTACCATGATGTAGCATGGTTGACCATGATTGACCATGATTGACCATGGTTGAAAATGATTGATATTATAAACCCAAGGGAATAATATTAAACCCAAGGGACTGATATTATAAACCCAAGATATATAAACCCTAAGATAAATATTATAAACACTAAAATAAACATGGTTTCCCATGGTTGACTATGGTTTACCATGTTTAATATTATAAACCCAAGGGATAAATACTAAAATCCCAAGGGATTATAAACCCAAGGGAAAAATAATAAACCCAAGGGAATAATATAGACACTAAGATAAATATTATAAACCCTTAAAAAAACAAGCTTGACCATGGTTGATTTTCATATTGAGACAATCTTTGTCACAATGCTGCATTGGACCAAGCTCAACCATGGTTGAACCCTTAGATTGTCACAATGTAACATTCCACCATGCTTGACCATGATTGATTTTCATATCGAGACAATCTTTGTTACTATGCAACATTGGACCATGGTTGATCTTCATATTGAGACAATCCTTGTCAAAATGTGACGTTGGACCATTGTTGACCATGAATGATTTTCATATCAAGACAATATTTGTCACAATTTGATGTTGGACCATGATTGAGCATGGTGGATTTTCATATTGAAACAATTTTTGTCTCAATGCGAAGTTGGACCATGGTTGACCATGATTAACCATGGTTGATCATGATTGATCATGGTTGGCCATGATTTATATTATAAACCCAAGGGATTGATACTAAAAACCCAATGGATTATAAACCCAAGGGAATAATATAAATTGAAGGTATATAAACCCAAAGTTAAATATTATAAACGCTAAAATAAACTTGGTAGACCGTTGTTGACAATGGTTTATTTTCATATTGAGATACTTTTTATTGATGTTGGACCATTCTCGACCATTGTTGAACCCTTACATTAATAAACCCTGGGGATTGATATTATAAACTCAAGAGAATAATAAACAAAAGGGATTAATACAATAACCCCATTGGATTATGAACCCAAGGGAATAATATTAAACCCAAGGGACTAATATTATAAGCCCTAAGATTATAATTATAAACACTAAAATAAACATGGTTCACCATGGTTGGCCATTGTTCACCATGATTGACTATGGTTGACTATGTTTGACCATGATTGACCATGGTTGACCATGATTGATATTATAAACCCAAGGGAATAATAATCTTAAGGGATAAATACTGAAAACCCAAGCAATTATAAACCCTTAAATAAACTTGGTTGATCATGATTGATTTTCATATTGAGACAATCTTTGTCACAATGCGACGTTGGACCATGCTCAAACATGGTTGAACCCTTAGATTATTAAATCCTTACATTGTCACAATGCAACATTGGACCATGGTTGTCCATGCTTGACCATGATTGATTTTCATATCAAGACAATTTTTGTCACAATGTGTCATTGGACCATGGTTGATATTCATATCGAGACAATCCTTGTCACAATGTGACGTTGGGCCATGGTTGACCCTGATTGATTTTATAAAACATGGTTGACCATTATTGACCATGATTGATATTATAAACGTAAGTGAATAATAAACCCAAGGGATTAATACTAAAAAACCAAGGGATATAAACCCAAGGGAATAATATTAAACCCTAAGAATATGAACCCTTACATTTATAAGCCCAAGGGATTGATATTATAAACCTAAGGGATTAATTCCAAAACCCCAAGGGATTATGAACCCAATAAAATAGTATTAATCCCAAGGCATTAATATTATAAACCCAAGGTATATAAACCCTAAGATAAATACAATATTTGTCACAATACGACGTTAGCCCATGGTTGACCATGGTTAACCATGAATTATTTTCGTTTCAAGCCAATCTTTGTCACAATGCGACGTTGGATCATGGTTGACCATGATTAACCATGGTTTACCATAATTGATTTTGATGAACCATGGTTGACATATTAATCTAAGGCTTTCTAATATTAACCCTAGGGTTTAGTAGTCACTTGTGTTTATTAGTCTTTTGGGTTTAAAATATCAATCCCTTGGCTTTATTAAAATAAGGGCTCATATTGTCAAGGTTTAATATTATTCATAGTGTTTATAATATTAATCCCACTGTTTATAAAATTAATCTTAGGGCTTGATATTTCTTTTAGGGTTTATTGCTAATGCTTGATTATTGAATTAAGAACTAGTTATATATATTTTTTATTTTAAATTATAATATTAATAGAATAATCAAATAAAAAAGAGATAATTAATTTTTCCATTTAAATTATTAGGTTTAATAAGATTAATTAAAGTGGTATCTTTAAAATTTGAATTTCTTGATTTAGATTTTTCCTAGAATTATATTTATAAAAATTTAAAATTGAAATTAAAGTTAATGTAATTTAAAATAAAATAATAATAAAAAATATATTTTTTAACAATTATAAATTAATATAAAAATATATGAAGTTCTAACAAATACTATAGTCATGTTTTTTATAATAAAACGGTTTTTTAATTATTATATTTGAAAAACGATTTACAAATATTTATGGAAGAGATATATTTTTTTTTTCTCCGTAAAACTGATCTATTTATATTACAAAAAAGTCAAAAATGTTACAAAAATTACAGCTAGGCCAAAGCCCTGTTTCTTCAACGAAGATCATATACATTACTTCCATGCTGAGAGGAGCGACACATAACAAACTGAGACCGACACGTAACATGCTGTGACCGACACGAAGAGTTCCAGAGATGACACGGTGGATGATGGACAACATGGTGAACATGATGGACGACGCGTGGACTGAAACTATGGCGATATGGACAGAGATTACCGTCCTGAGCTAGATGACAGAAATGCAAAGAACTGAAAATGAAAAGGTCAGAGGAATTCATCCCTTGCTTCCCAGACTTGGCGAGTGCAGCGCTAATCTTCATCCGTGGAATGCGGCTCATCAAAAGCAGGTCCCTTGAGATTTTCCGCAGCTCCCTTGCCCTTGTCTGAGCTTCGTTGCACAGGCTCCCTACCCGGACTCGAGCTTCTGCGAACAGGTTCGCTGGGGCCAGCTTCATCCTTCTGGACCGGGCGCGTGAAATCCACAGTGGGAGTCTCCATATCGACCCGCGGAACTGTCACCGTGTCCATGCGCCCCCGAACACTGCTGCAATGCTCCACAGTAACAGACACTATGAGAGTATTGTTAGCAAAGGCACAGGGAATTCTGTAGCGAATGGCCGGATGTTCCGCATGGCCACACTCCGGCATACCCCAACAATTGCCTCTGGCATTACGGCCTGGAGGCCTTTTTTGCTCAGAGGTGATTTCAAGTGAAGACGAAGGAGAGATTTCAGGCCTCTGGGAGCCTGAGCGCCCTCGAGACATGCCTCTGCGACTGCACATCCTAAGTCGCTCCCTCGGCATATGGCTATGGCCTGCCTCTCCAGCAATACCTCCAGAATCCCAAGCAATTACCCACTCCTCTGGATTGTCAGAATCCCAAGCAATTACCCACTCGACTGGTTTGTGATTCATCTGAGCGGTAAGGATGGCCTCCTTTTTAACCGCCTTGCTCCTCGTATGTTGCAGCGCATTGAATGGCGCCTGCAACTCCCTGTACATTCCTCCAACGCTCCTCTGCTCCAGACGAGACAGCCAAACGACATTCCCATCCCCCCGAGACATTGCGAAAATACCAATTGCATCGCCTTCCGGCGAATTTAAGGTTCGAGCAGTTTGGCATGGCGTGGCTTGTCCGGGCTGCCAGAGGCCCATGTGACAAGCCACATGCCTCTTAACTGCCTCAACACGCGGCATGGGCGGTGATGTCACCCGCATCCGGGAGAAGGAGATCTTTCTGCACCAGAGAGATGCAATCTTTCTTAAGTTGATCATCTTCAATCAAGTCCAGTGCTCCTGAGAAATACAGGGTCGACTGAGTCGCTCCTTGATTGGCCAGCCGATCTGCTACCTGGTTCGCTGATCTCCTGACATGCTTGAAGGTTATGTTGCGGGGAGTGAGAAGCAGTTCCTCCAGGGATTCCAAGCGGCTTAGCAACCTCCAACTTTTTGCTATTTTGTCTGCTTTCGCACCTGCTTGTATCCTTTTGGCTGCCTCTATAAGAATGAGCGAGTCCCCTTCAACTTCAAGGGGAGAGAGGTTATGTTCCTCAGCCAAACATAGTCCTTTCCAGAGAGCTTCCATCTCAGCCACATTATTGGTGTTTTTGCCTAGAGAGCCATAGAATAAGAATTGCACAGCTCCTGAGTGATTTCTTATAACTCCTCCGTAACCTGCAGCTCCGGGATTGCCTTTGGCTGCCCCATCAAAGTTGATCTTGTAGGAATTTGAGGCAGGAGGGGACCAGGAAGATGGAGAGTCCGAGATAGAGTTGGGAGCCGATTTGGCTTTGACCAAGGGCTTGAGATCTAGATCCCATGCTTTCAGTATTCGACATTCTAGAGGAAGATCAGGCCAGTCTGTATCATCCCAGATTCGAATGGCCAAGGTTTCTTGAATATTTTGCTTGAACATAAGCCAAAGATCATCCATGGATCGATAAGTGTTGTTGAAGATACGGTGGTTGCGCTCTTTCCACAGAGTCCAATACATGAAGCCAGGAATGATATCCCATAGGGCGTTTAGAATTTGACACTTGAATGGATTTTTAACCCAGTTTCTTATGTTTTCCGTAATGTCCATATGTCTAGGTATTGCTTTCATATTACAATATTCAACTTTCTCCCAGATTTTTTTTGCTAGTGGGCAATCTTCCATTAGATGACTTATTGTTTCATTATTGACATTGCAGTTTGGGCAGCGGGAGGGCCCAATGAATCCTCTTTTTAGAAGATTGTCCCAAGTAAGGATGCGCCTTTTGCTTAAAAGCCAGATGAAGGTGGAGATCTTGGGCCAGAGTCCTTTGTGCCAGACTTGTTTCCAAATTTGGTCTCTTTCCTCTTGAAGATTAGAATAACGCAGATGGTAAGCTTCTTTGGTAGTGAAGGTACCTCTGGTTGTGTATCCCCAACGTAATTTATCCTGCTGGTTAGAGAGATGAATTCTCCTGTCTTTGAGTTCCTGTTCTATTTCTATGTATGTTTCTCCCTTCCAATCGGTTTGCCATTGTTGCGCTGGTTTCCATGTGTGAAGATCGTGATATGAGGAGGCCAGCCAGAACTGATTCACCTGGGTGTGACCTGTTTGCTTCATGTGTGCCTGCCAAAGTGGTTTGTGAAACAAGTTTGCAAGTTTTGGGAGCTGTTGCCAAGAGTCCTCCCAAAATCTAGCATCAGTTCCTGAGTGTATCTCCCAAAAGCTGTGTTCTTGTATGAAACGGCTTTGCTTTTTTGCATTATTCCAAATGAGTGAACCTTGCACCATTGGGTTGATTCTAATGAGATCACTCCAGCTGCTGCCTCTGGCATATTTTGCTTGCCATAGTTGAGCCCATGGGGAGTTTGGTTTGGAAACCCAGTTCCACCATACTTTGGCACTCATTGTATTATTGCTATGTAGCGGATCACGAAGTCCTAGCCCTCCTTCTGCCTTGGTTTTGCATACCTCTGTCCATTTGACAAGTGCCCATTTTCTGTTTAAAGCAGTTGAACCCCAGAGGAAGTTCCGTTGCAGAGTTCGGATGGCCTTTAATATCCCTTTTGGAGCTGCCAGAATGGAAAAGAGATAGAGCGGCATTGCTTGTAGAACAGATTTTATGAGGACAAGCCTACCAGCTAGATTAAGAGCCCTGTAGGTCCATGAGGAAAGCTTTGATTCAAGTTTGTCCAGAAGTGCTCTCCAGGACACTTGTTTGATCGTGGAATCGGATAAAGGGGCTCCTAGATATTTAGCGGGTAGATGAGAAATAGTGAATCCCAGAGATCTAGCTATGGACCGTTGCGTGGAGGGGGGGGTATTGAAGAAAAAGAGCTGCGATTTGGAGGCGTTAATAGAGGTACCAGAAGCTTCCGCAAAGATGTTTAGAAGGGATTTGAAAGTGGCTGCTTCTTTAACAGAGGGATGCCCGAAGAGCAGAGTGTCATCAACAAATTGTTGATGTGTCTGAGGAGGGCGGCCGTGGAGGGATAGACCTTTGAGCGCCTGGGTGGAAACAGCAGATTTGAGAAGCCTACTTAGACCTTCGGCCATCAGGACAAAGAGAAAAGGCGAGAGAGGATCCCCTTGCCTTATGCCCCGAGAGGAATAGAAGGGAGGAGAGGGAGATCCATTCAATAAGACTGAAAAATTTGGAGAAGAAATAAGGCTCATGATCCATCTGGTCCAAGTTGCATTAAAACCAAAAGCTAAGAGCATTTTATTTATATAATCCCAGCTCAGTTTGTCGAAGGCCTTTGAGAGATCAAGCTTGAGAAGCATACCTGGTTTTTTTAGGATCTTTAGAGAATGTATGACTTCATTTGAGAGTATTATACCATCTGTGATTTGTCTTCCTTCGACATATCCTGTTTGCTCTGGGGAGATTAGCATAGGTAGAAGAGGCTTAAGACGATTTGCAATGACCTTTGAAATGAGTTTGTAGATTACATTGCATAACGCTATTGGTCTGAAGTTCTCAGGTTTGTTGGAGGCTGCTTCTTTGGGCACCAGGGCTATAAAAGTGGAGTTGAGGGCAGGGAGGACCCAGTGCATACAACGGGATTCATCCACTAGATTCCATACTTCAACTTTGATGAGCTCCCAGAATTCATGAAAGAAGTTGGCTGTAAATCCGTCTGGCCCCGGTGCTTTGCCATCTTTGAGTTGAGCCATGGCTTCTTCAACTTCCTTCAGAGAGACAGGTTGGAGAAGCTGCTTGTTGTGTTCCTCATTGATAATTTTGGGGATGTGTTGAGTTATGGAGCTAATTGCTTCATCCCGATTGACTTCAGGTTCTTTTAAAATTTCTTTGAAGTAGCCGGTGAATTCTTTTTCCATTTCTTCATGAACTTCAATTCTCTCACCCTGTTGGTTATTGACGAAGGTTATTTTGTTGAACATTCGCCTTTGTATTGTTGTTCTGTGAAAGAACTTAGTGTTTTTTTCCCCTTCTTTCAGCCAGCTTATTCGAGATTTTTGTTTCCAGAATACTTCCTCTTGTTGTTGGCGCTCTTCTATCTGTCTCCATAGGCTCTGCTCTTGTTGAGTCTGTTCTTCAGTGCGTCCTGCCAAAATGAATTTTTGTTGAAGTTCTTTCATTTGCTGTTCTAACTTCTGTTTGCTTTCCTGTATGTTGCCAAAGTGAGTGCGATTCCACCTTTTTAATATCTGTTTCAGATGTTTTAACTTTTCTTGGAACTGATACATCTTGGCTCCCACAGGTGGAATGTATGCTGTCCAAGCTTGGGTTACTACATCCTTTAAATTGCTATGTTGCAGCCAGAAGGCTTCAAAGCGAAAGGGTCGGTTGCAGCCATGACCTGGTCTTGACCAATGAAGCATTATAGGCCAGTGATCCGAGCCACATTGTGGAATAATTGAAGTACTGAAATCTCCTCCTAGATGGATCGCATTGTCAGAGATAAGAAAACGATCCAGTTTTGAGGCTATATGGTGGACTCCTTTTCGCTTGTTGGACCAGGTAAAAATACCATTGGATGTAGGTATGTCCATGAGTCGATTATTCTGAATGAATTGCTTGAAGCCCGAACTATCGCTGTCGAGACGGACTCTGCCACCTTGTTTTTCCTCCATTGCCTTTATGATATTGAAATCTCCTCCTCCGATCCACAAAGGGAAGCGTCTGTTTGAGTTGAGGCAGGAGATCGTATCCAAGAGATCCAATTTTTGCTGAATGGATTGAGGGAAATATACATTGGTGAGATGCCCATGGATGTTGGTGCCTATAAGATGGAAAGTGGCTTGAATGAGATGGAGAGTGGCATGAAAGTTGTCCAACGTTACTATCTGTGGGTTCCATAGAATAGCCAAGCCGCCTGACGCCCCAGAAGCATCGACCGCAATTGACCTGCTGCCTGCCCACAATTTGTTGCCGAGTTTTTCTATCATTGAACTGCTACTTTTAGTTTCTTGGAGGAAAACTACTGCTGGTTGTTCTTGCATAATCAATTTTTTTATCATTCTGTGTTTTGAGGGACTGTTGAGTCCTCTAACATTCCAGGATGTGAGCTTCATGGAGATTTCGTTGAGGGTTTGAAGAACTGTGTCAGCTTGGGGAATAGCCCAGAATCCATTAGTATTTCCCCAACTTCTATTGTTCTTTGAAGGTCTGATTTCCGGCCTCTTTTCTTTGAGTCTTTTATGATTTTTTTTCCATCCCAATGGCTGCCACCTTGAATACCCAGACTCTTGTGGTGATGTACTCGTGACAGGACTCCTTCAATTTTATCAATTTGCCAGGGGGGAATTGATTCATATTCTTTTTGTTTGCATGCATTTTCCAATTTAGAGATATCCAGCTTGGAAATATCAAACTCTTTTAAATTTACATCTTCTCTGTTTTCCTCCATAATGACCGAGATGCTTTGCTCCATTTCCTCGACATTGTCATGAAGACTTAAGGCGAGAGCGGCGTCGAGATCCATATCTGAAGCAATTTGATTTTCATTCAATTTGGATTTCCCCTTAGAGGGGATAGGGGTTTCGAGACCAGAGACCAATTTGGTTAGCACCAAAGGGGGAGCTTCAGCGAGTTGGGAGAAGGAGGGAGCCGAGGTGGTCGGGGAGGTGGGGTGGATGGAGGGGACATCGTTGGGATTTTGATGAGTCAGGTTTTCAGTTTGGGATGAAATTGGTGAATCCTGAGAGGCTAGAACAGAGAATCGGTTCTGGATGTTCATCTTGGGTCCTAGATCAGGAATGGTTTGATTTTTCTTGGCATGCCTGCGTCTAGAGGGGACTTTGATGTAACCATCTTGATCCTTATTTGTCTCATGTAAAGGGATAGACGGCTGAACATTTAAGGGACAGTCACGGAAGAGATGACCGTGCTCATGACATTTTCTACAGCGGAAAGGGATGTGTTCATAATCTAAAGACTGATTCCATTCATAATCATCATGAAATAGACTTACCGTGTCTGCAAGCGTTTTGGTAAGGTGCATCTTGACGCAAATCCTGGCATAGGAGGTGTATTTGCGAGATTTTGTTTCGGATGCAACTTTGATGAATGTCCCCAGCTTGTTGCCGATATCAGCCAGAGTCTCTTCTTTCCAATACTCCACAGGAAGTGAGTACATTCTGATCCAAACAGGGGCCCAGCTAAAGTCTTCTTTATCTGGGTTGAATCTTGGCTTCCATTCAGTTAGATACAGCCCGGAGGAGTTGAAGAAGTACGGGCCGCCTTCAAATACTTTTGTTTTGTCTTCGAGACAGTTGAAGATAGCTGTGAAGAAACCCTTTGGGCCAAGCTGCAAAGTCACTTGTCCTTTGGGTTTCCATTTGGAAGCTATCCAGCCTTGTAAGGCTTTCTCTGTGGGCCAGAATCCCAGAAATTTTCCAATGAGAGCGTAGTCCTGCATGTATTGTATTTCGCTGTTGATACGGTGGCTGGGAAGTTCCACTTTGATTGATTCAGCCGCTTTGGGTATGCAAGTTCTGGAGGTCGCTTTGACCTTGGAGGATTGCGCATTGGTATCTTTGTCCTTGTTTTCTGTGTCTTTCGTAGTCTGGTCTGCATGCTGCTGTTCTATCTGCGTCCTTTGCTGTAAGTCCTCTGTATCTGAGCCTGTGCCTGCCGTGGTCTGGAGTACAGGCTTTTGCTTATTGTCAGTCGTATGAGTATCCTGAGGAGGGGAAGCAGAGCTTTCCCCTCCTACGTCTGGTGCCATGTGCGGCCTTCTATGGAAATACCTGCAGAAATAATGGCAGGTCAAAAATGGCGGCTAGGTTAAAAGTTGTTCTTCTAGCGATTCGCATCAGAGCGCTTCCTTTCTTCGTAGTTTATTATGGAAGAGATATATTAAGAAGAGAAATATTTACAATTGTATACAAAGATATATATTTATTAATTCCTTGGATTTATTGATTGTTTAATAATAGCCTAGATCCATCTTAACCTTAGATCTATCAAGGGTCAAGAGGGATCAAATCTCGCAAGGTGCAAACCCCTTTTTTGAGTACAAAACTTGAGGAAAGGTTTGCACCTCAAGAGATTTGATCCCTCTCGGCTCTTGATAGATCCAAGGTTAAGATGGATCTAAGATGGTTTCAGTCATGTGCATTCATACAAAATTTGTTGAACATATAATTATTTTGATAATTTTAAATATGCTAAATATGTCTAACATCAATTTGATCAATTTAACTTTAACTTTGCTTAGTTACCTCAGTTTGTTGAGATAAGAGAGACTGCTAGTAACTTGAATGATGAAAAAATATGAAATACAAATTTTAAGTGCAAAGTGACAAGGTAACAATGTTGAATGATAGAAAATGTGAATAATAAGAATATAGTGAATTACAAACAATTTACAATTTTAAGAAGAAGACATTTGTA
Source organism: Pinus tabuliformis (assembly GCA_031772625.1). Lineage (NCBI taxonomy): Eukaryota > Viridiplantae > Streptophyta > Pinopsida > Pinales > Pinaceae > Pinus > Pinus tabuliformis. Next base: position 1,050,773,277 of record CM062805.1, on the reverse strand, counting down.
TTATATTTATGCTTGAATTATTGTAACAAATAAGTCAATTCACATCATGAATAATGTTTATGTGTGCACATTGTTAAAGACTGTGAGGGAGTTTGTATGTTTTGGGGGTGAGATAGAGATATAGATGGAGGGGGGTAGAGGGAACAAGAGAGGAAAATACATGGAAGGAGGAAGAGATATAGATATGGAGAGAGAAGCGTTAGAGAGAGAGAAGGGGAGGAGAGAGAGAGGGAGTGGAAAAGGGAGGGAGAGAAAGAGATAGATAGATAGATATGGAGAGAGAGAGAGAGAGTATGTTTGGGAGGTGATATAGAGAGATAAAGAAGGAGAGACAATGGGAGATAAAGATATATATGGATGGGGCAGAGATGTGCTTACACTGAAACAAATGCACACTATTAATCTAATTACATTGAAATTAATGTACATCATACCTGTAGTTGCATCAAATCAGAAATCAATATCTACACTGAAATCAATGCATCTAGTGCAAACAATCAAATAGGATTATAAACCAACATCTACACTAAAATCAATGCATCTAGTGCAAACAATCCAATAGGATTAGAAATCAACATCTACACTAAAATCAATGCATCTAGCGCAAGCAATCAAATAGGATTAGAAATTAATATCTACACCGAAATCAATGCATTCAGTGTAAGAGATCAAATAGGAGTAGAAATAAACATCTACACTGAAATCAATGCATCTAGTGTAAAGTACTAAATAGGATTAGAAATCGTCATCTACACTGAAATCAATTCATATAGTGCAAGAAATCATATAGGATTATAAATCAATATCTACACTAAATCTAATGCATCCAGTGCAAGCAATCAAATATGAGTATAAATCAATAACTACACTAAAATCAATGCATCTAGTGCAAGTGATCAAATAGGACTAGAAATAAATAACTACACTAAAACCAATACATCTATTTTAGTGAAAAACCAAAATATTCATGACTTTCTCGATCTAACTTATATGTATTTATTTGTCTCTATGTGTCTCTTTTTTCTTCCCTCTCTAACCCCCACCATCTCCATTGTCTCTCTCCACCTCTTCCTCCCTTTCTCTATCTTTCTATTCTTCCCTCTCTCCCCATGCCATCTATATCTATACCTCCCTCCATCTCTCCTTATTTGTCTGTCTATCTCAGCCCCCTAAACACATGTCTCTCTCTCTCCCCTTATTTCTCTCTCTCTTCTTCCTTCTTTCCCATTCCATCTATATCTCTATCTCCCTCTACTTCTCCTTCTTTATCTCTCAAATAGGATTATAAACCAACATCTACACTAAAATCAATGTATCTAGTGCAAACAATCAAATAAGATCAGAAATCAACATCTACTCTAAAATCAATGCATCTAGCGTAAGCAATCAAATAGGATTAGAAATTAATATCTACATTGAAACTAATGCATTTAGTGCAAGAAATCAAATAGGAGTAGAAATCAACATCTAGACTAAAATCAATGCATCTAGTGTAAAGTACTAAATAGGATTAGAAATCGTCATCTACACTGAAATCAATTCATATAGTTCAAGCAATCATATAGGATTATAAATCAATATCTACACTAAATCCAATGCATCCAGTGCAAGCAATCAAATATGAGTAGAAATAACCATCTACACTTAAATCAATGCATCTAGTATAAGGTATTAAATAGGTTATAAATAGACATCCACACTAAAGCATCTAGTGCAAGTGATCAAATGTGATCAGAAATAAATATATACATTGAAACCAATGCATCTAGTGCAAGCAACCAAATATGAGTAGAAATAAACATCTGCACTAAAATCAATGCATCTGGTGTAAGGTATTAAATAGGATTATTAATTGACATCTACATGGAAATCAATGCATCTAGTGCAAGTGATCAAATAGGATTAGAAATCAATAACTACACTAAAATCAATACATCTATTTTAGTGAAAAACCAAATTATTCATGACTTTCTAGATCTAACTTATATGTTTGTATTTGTCTCTGTGTGTCTCTTTCTTCTTCCCTTTCTATCCCCCTCCCTCTCCACCTCTTCCTCCCTTTCTCTATCTTTCTCTTCTTCCCTCTCCCCCCCATGCCATCTATATCTATACCTCCCACCATCTCTCCTTATTTGTCTCTCTATCTCAACCCCCTAAACACGTCACTCACTCTTTCTCTCTCTCTCCCCCCCCCCCCTTATTTGTCTCTCTCTTCTTCCTTCTTTCCCCCTCCATTTATATCTCTAACTCCCTCTACTTCTCCTTCTTTATCTCTCTATATCAGCTCGCATACACTCTCTCTCTCTCCATATATATATATATATATATATATAGATATCCCTCTTCCTCTCCCTCTCTATCTCTCTCTCTCTCTCTCTCTCTCTCTACCCCCTCCATCTATATATCTATCTCAGCCCCCAGATATACACACACACACACTCTCTCTCTCTCCATATATATCTCTCTTCTTCCCTCCCTCTCTTTGCCTCTCTCTTTTTCCCTCTCTTCCCCCTAGATCTATATCTTTATCTCCCCTTGTCTCTCCTTCTCACCCCCAAAATATACACACACTCTCTCGATATGTATCTATCTCTCTCCCTCCCTCTTCCTCTCCCTCTCTCTCTTCCCCTTATCTCTCTCTCTCTATCTCTCCCTCTCCCTCTCTCTCTCTCTCTCTCTCTTTCTCTCTCTCTCTTCCATCTTCCCTCTTTCTCTCCTCTCTCCCTCATCATCTTTCCATCTCTCCCTTGTCACTTCCTCTCCCTCTCAACCTTTCTCTATCTATGTCTTTCTTCCCCTTCCAACTTCATCTCTCTCCCCCCTCTCTCTCAAGTCCTCTCTCTCTACCCTCATCTATCTCCATTTCCCTCCCACCTCCCTCTGTCTCTTCCTCCATCACACACACACTCTCTCTCCACCCTCCAACTCTAACACTATCTCCCTCTATCTCTCCTTCTCGCTCGCCCCCTCTCTCTCTCTCCTTCTTTGTAATACCCTACTCCCACATCTACCCAAGGAACTACCCAACCGGGGTAAACATACGACCAAAGGCTACTATGATTGGATTAGACCTCCTATGTGACCTTAAGTAAGTGGAATCGATGGAAACATCACACACAATCATCCAACATTAGGTTTAAGACCCACATAAACCAATCCAACACTTTAGAAAACTTGCCCTTGGGTCCTACTGAAGTTTTGACCATCTTAGGTCTCAGTCGCTCTCATGCTATAGGCATGACAACATCTATAAACCCAAAGTCTCTCTCACAGGCTTATATGCCGGCGTCTAGGGACCCAATTTTCCAGTTTTGTGCCAGCGACCCTAGGATTTAAGCCACCTTTTCAGGCCCAGAGCCGAGGTCACTACCCAGAATGGAATGATAGGTTAAGATTAGTAAGAGAACAGGAAAACAATGATGCCAAAGAAATAATTTGAACAGGACCTTAACGAGACCCCTACTAGCCATGATAGGCATTTCATCAAACATATCATCAACATGTAATCTACAGGTGTAAACAACAAAATTAAGTGTAGGGATCTCATACTTATCCAAGAATTTCTATGAGCCATTGTTCCCTCATGTCATTTGGTGCATTATCATCTATTAGGCCATAGATACATTATCTATCCATTTACAAGTAAAAACATGCTGAGATCCATACATAGATGTTGCCATAAAACATAAATATAACCAACATAATAGGGACAAAAATATCATAAATATACCAGCCATAAAATCCACATATACATCAGTAAATTTACACATGAAAATAAAGGGAATGAATTTCTCATTAATGAATGCAATAAACCAACTAGAGATGGGACTACCACATTCCACCCGACCATAGATTGGCTGAGCAAAGTCTCTCTTCAGCCAATCACTGTCGTGCCACATTCCAAGCATTAATGTGGGACTCATAGAACACACCAAAAAACACCAAGAAGCATGGATTCCACTTGATCCACACTCTGATCCAGGGATCACTAGGCCCTACATGATCCCGGTTCCTTTAGCTACCAGAATTATCCAAGATCTTTTACTTTTGTGATGTTGTTAGAATTGCATTTTAAAGAGCATAAAAGAACATATGTGCATGCTTAAAAAATAGGAAACATGACAATAATCAGCAAATCAAAACATAAGACATTTGATAACAAAGTTCGTCTAGTGTGGACTACGTCTCCAGGCCCGGTGTCAAGATGGTGGTGACTACTTCATATAATGCTGGAAATGATGATGGTGTACATGGACAACACTTTTTCATCACAAGATCACTTTCCCTCAAACAAGAGTGGCTTGTCTCTCCATGAGACATTCCTCTTACAAGAATTCTCACTCAAGAAGGCTTCCTCTCATCATGACAAACTAAAATGATCTCACACAATGTGGCAATGAGCATGCCTTCAACATTGCTACACAGGGATCTCAAAAAAATTACATAATCTAACAGGCTAAATACATCTCACATAATGTGGCAAAATCGATCCCACGACATAACATCAAACAGGGATCTCAAAACATAATACATCATCTCAGCAATTATAAAGGAAAACATGACATGACTGATTCATGTATCTTCACCTTTGAAGTTGGATGAAAAATGGAAGGCTTAGCTGCAAATACTAACTGCACCACTAAATTTCTATCGTCGAGAGGTGTAAAATCGACTATTCATTTGTCGAATTCTGACACTGTCAAAATCTAGGCTTGTAGGAATCTTTTAGATTCCCTGTGATTCTCCAAAGATTCCCTTCTCTGGGCTGACTAGAGATCTGCAACTCAAATCACCAATTTGATCTCACCATCATGATCCTTGCGAGATTCTGATACTTTTGAGTATAAAGTTGGTTGCATTCTGACTGGTGAATTTAAGCCTCCAAGGACTCTAGAACATTCCCTCAAGATTCTTCAATGATTTTGCTCTACTGGGAATCCACAAATTTGATGCCCAGATGGTGATTTTTATTTCACCATCATGTTCCCTATGAAATTCTGGTTAAAATGACTACAAACTTCATATCATTCTAACAAAATGAAAATTACCTCCCCATGGAATCTTTCAGGCATCAAGGAATATTCACTGCAAAAGATTTTGTCTAGAAAAACGTGCCATCATGGTTCTGCCTTCTGGAATTGCAAATCATGGTTCTGTATGGGCATGGTTTTGCCTCAGCATGGTGGTTCCACATTCCGCTCTTCGTTCTGTCACCTCCTTCTTCACTGCCCTCGTTCAGCCACCCACGCTCTCCCTCTTTTCATACTTTGTGGATTGCAAGCTTAGTACGTGTTGGAGGGTGGATTTATCAAGGTTCTGACCATTGGCGTAGTGGTAATTCTGGGCATTGGTTGAAGAGAGGTCAAGGGATCAAATCCCACCCCTCCTTATTTGTCATACGATTTTTTTTGTGGAGTCGCCGCGTGGGCGGGGCTGGCAGTCCCACCAGTGGTGGGTTCGACTCCCACCAGTTTCGGTGTAAATAGATATATATGGTATATAACCAACTAACCGCTTCCCTTTGAAATTTACGATTGCGATGTCGCATCACACTTTGTCTCTTTTGGGGCCGATTCCTTAATCGTCGCTCCTTGCGATCTGCGATTGCGATATGACATCACACTCTGGATATGTTGGGGTTGATCATTGCATCGCATCTTCCGGGACCGATCATCACATCGCACCTGCTGGGGCCGATTCTTAAAGCACTTCCCCTTTACGATTGCGATATGCGATCACATTGCATCCTCATCTACCGGGGCCAATCATCTAATCGCATTTTTCGGGGCCGATCATCGCATCCTACCTGCCAGGGATGATTTGTAAAGCACTTCCCCTTTGCGATTGCGATATGTGATTGCATCACATCCTGATCCTGCCAGGGCTGATTCTTTACCACCGATGTCTTCCGATCTGAGATTGTGATATCATAAATCACACCCGGTAGTGCTGGGGGCCGATCCTTTACCTGCGGGCCTCTACGATTGTGATTAGGGAATTGCAGGGCCAATGGAAGCCTGCCAATTGGTGCTTCCCCATTCGCTGAAGAGTCCTACCATGTGTCCAAGTCAAACTTGAACTTTGACTTTCTCTAACTTATTCATAAGAGCTTGGATTTGAGTTTCGTTCACACGTTGGAATTAGATCGATGAGAACTTCGATCTAACGCTAGTTTGAGAGAAATATGACTGCTTTGAATTTTGACCATTTCTGAGCCCTCTTGGACCTCTGCATGTCTGGAACCACCTAGATCAATCCTTCCCATTGAGGAGCTTTTGGTCCTCCAAAAACATGAAAATAATATGCAACTTCTTTGTACCTTATTTGCACCACAAGCGTCCGGATAGGTCACCCTTCCTTCTCCTTCACCTTTGTCCTTCGGAGACATAAGTGATGAGCCAACACCTGCACTCTCTGCAAACCTGTAGTAATTTTTTTTTCAAATTACATGCTTATCAACATGACCAACTAATTACCCAAGCATCCCACACTTTCCATGAGTTTATAACTCATACTTTGTGGTCAATGTTACATCAAAATGGAAATAATGCCCCAACTATGAAAACAAGGCCAAAACATCATTGTTGCTTCAACAAGTGACGGAAAACACATCATCACTTTTACAATCTATGTTGCAACACATGATTTACAAAAATATGGCCATGACAAGCAAACACATCTAGAAAACCCATTTCTCACTTATCAAACTGAATAGGTCATCTCCCTATGGTGGATTTGCTTGTCGGTCAACTTTTTCAACTGGTTTCTGCATGGGTGTTTTGTCTTTAAGGCATTGCTCTAGATGGAGCCTCCAACACATGGTTATTTGATGAGCACCTCTGTTGCAATTACTGCAATAAGACTTCTTCGTCCAGACCTACTTTACCTTCTTCTTTCCCTACGGTGGAGAAGGCCTTTTACGCCTCATCCTATTTTGTGATGCCATTCTCTTCTAGCACTCAGCAAATACATGGTTATGTAAACCACATAAACTACATGTTTTTCTATGCCATGATTTATGTTCATCATTAACAACATGATTGTAATCAAACTAAACACAGGAATAATGAGACTATTTATACCTTTCTTGGTTGTCTCTGGTGCAATTCTGACAATAAGAGCTTGCCTAAGCTATTTCCTTGTCATGGGATGATGGTGATTTGTTCCCATCATTATCTTTCCTGGAAGATTTCAACAATGTCGTCGAAACTTCTAACACCTTTGAGCATTCTCCTTCGGTGTATCCCAAACCTGCAAATCGAGGTCTTGGCACAACATCCAATGGCTGAGTTATGCCTTGGCCATTAACGCCCAGTCCTCCTCCTTTGTACCCCATCTTGATAAGGAGTCTCATGCAAGTTCCTGTAATTGGTATCTCCACATTCCCAACAAAAATAACATCCTCTGAAGATGAATATGAAGAAAAATCAACACTATGTACCTCAGATGTCTCTTTCAAAACAGGTGATGAGGGCTTTTCTAAGCGTTTGTCACACCTGAACTCCTCCAAGGTCTTTTGCGTGGCTTGTAGCTGAAGCTGCAGCCTCTTCTTCTCCTCTTTCTCTTCTTGTAGAACCCTCCTTAATTTAGCATCCTTTGCTTGAAGTCTTCAGTCGTTTCACTCAATTCTTCCAAGGCTGCCTTTGCGACTTGCAATTGAAGCTGCAATTGATGCTTCTCCTCTTTCTCTTCTCGTAGAAGCACCTCCAATTCAACATTATCTAGTTGAAGACTTTGGTTGATCTCCTCATTCAAATGATGAGAAGATACTGAAGGTGATGAATGTACACTGGAAGGTGTGGATGGAGCATCATTCTCTCATCTTTCTTTCTCTTGTCTCTCATAAGATTCATACAACATGTCCACCATTTTTTACATCTTGAACATGGCCTCGTACATGTCTTTGTCATCCTCCATTGTTGCACATTCAATCATTGTTCACGCTCACAATTCACATCAGTGAGAAGACCGCTCTGATACCAAACTTGATCTGGGTTCCTTCAACTACCAGAATTATCCAAGATCTTTTACTTTTGTGATGTTGTTAGAATTTTATTTTAAAGAGCATAAAATAACATATGTGCATTCTTAAACAAGAAGAAAAATGACAACGATCAGCAAATCAAAACACGAGACATTTGATAACGGAGTCCATCCAGTGTGGACTATGTCTCTAGGCTCGGTGTCAATATGGTGGAGGTTGCTTCATATAATGCTGGAAATGATGATGATGTACATGGAAACACTTTGTCATAGCAAGGTCATATGCCCTCAAACAAGAGTGGCTTGTCTCTCCATGATATGTTCCTCTTACAGGAATTCTCACTCAAGAAGGCTTTCTATCACTATGACAAACTAAAATGATCTCACAAAATGTGGCAATGAGAATCCCTTCAACATTGTTACAGAGGGATCTCAACAACAATACATAGCCTGGCAAGCTAAATACATCTCACATAATGTGTCAAAATTGACCCCAAAACATAACATCAAACAGGGATCTCAAAACATAATACATCATCTCAGCAATTATGAAGGAAAACATGATATGACTGATTCATGTATCTTCACCTCTGAAGTTGGACGAAAAATGGAAGGCTTAGCTACAAAAAATGGCTACACCACTAAATTTCTTTCGTTGAGAGGTGAAAAATCAACTATCAATTTGTTGAAATCTGACAGTCAAAATCTAGGCCTGTAGGAATGTTTTAGATTCCCCATGATTCTCCAAAGATTCCCTTCTCTGGGCTGATTGGAGATCTGCAACTCAGATCACAAATCTAATCTTGCCATCATGATCCTTGTGAGATTCTGAGACTTTTGAGTATAAAGTTGGTTGCATTCTGACTCTGGTGAATTTCAGCCTCCAAGGAATCTAGAAGATTCCCTCAAGATTCTTCTTTGCTGGGAATCCGCAAATATTCTGCTTAGATGGTGATTTTGATTTCACCATCGCGTTCCCTGCAAAATTATGGTTAAAATGACTGTAAACTTCATGTCATTCTGACAAAATGAAAATTTACCTCCCCATGGAATCTTTCAGGCATCAAGGAATATTCTCTGCAAAAGATTCTGTCTCGAAAACTGTGCCATCATGGTTCTGCCTCTTGGAATTGCAAATCATGGTTTCGTCTACACATGGTTCTGCTTGGGCATGGTCATTCTGTAGTCCGCTTGTTATGAAACCAACTCACAAAAAGATAGAAAAGATCGATCAACGCTTTAGAATTCAGCCTCTTCGAGGGGGCAACCTCCTTTACATTATACAAATGAACAATTCTTAGATGATACAAAGGACTAAACCTCCCTTCTATATATAGGAGTCTAAGGGATCACAATATAATCAAGTTGACATAATAGTAATAACATAAGGGCACAACAATAACAGTAGTGTGCTTCTATGGGGCACACTAATAACAATATGGGGACAATAGGGGCACAATAATAACAATAAGGGCTACAATGACAATAGTAATGGGGGAATCACTAGTATTATAGGGACCTAACATGCCCCTCTCCTTCCGAAAAGCGTTTTTCTCAATGCTTGAGTAGTTCTAGATGCTTCTATATAAAATTCTCATCCTCCCATATGGAATCTTCAGCGGATAAGTTCTTGCACTTGATGAGATACTCCAAAATTGATCGATTTCGTAGCTGTCAAGTTCTTGTTTCTGTGACTGCTTCCGGTTCCAATATATTTTTCCTTCCTCATCAAGTTATAGAAATATTGTTTGAACTGGGAGCTTGTCACCTATAACCTTATTTAAACATGAAACATGGAAAATTGGGTGCACTCAGGAAGCTGCAGGAAGCTCCAATTTGTATGCCATGGTACCAATCTTTTGCAACACCTTGTATGGACAATAATACTTTGGTGATAATTTATTATCCTTCTTAGCTTGCTTGAGGGACATTTGTTTATATGGTTGTAGCCGTAGGAATACCCAGTCACCTACATCAAAACTTCTTTCGCTGCGATGTTGATTTGCGTGTTGTTTCATTCTATTCTGCGCCAACGAGAGGTTATCCTTTAAGAGTTGGAGAACTTGTTGTTGATGCTTGATGTGATGTTCCACTGCTTGAACCTTATAATTTTCTCTTAAACATGATGTGATGGATGGTGGATGATATCCATAAAGTGCCATAAATGGGGTCATTTTTGTTGCAGTATGGAAGGAAGTGTTATACCACCATTCAACCAGAGGCAACCATTTGACCCATTGTGTTTGTTTATCAGATACAAAGCAACTAAGATATCTAGCCAAACATTTGTTTACTATCTTAGTTTTCCCATTAGATTGAGGATGATAATATGAGCTATGAGCTAACTGAGTACCGAGACAAGAAAATAATTATGTCCAAAAATTTCTAGTGAAAATGGGATCTTTGTTGCTTACAATAATCTTTGGGTTTCCATAGCTTTTGAATTGTTTCCATAAATGCAGTAGAAACTGTATTGGCTTTAAATGGATGCAATAATGTACAAAAGTGTGCATACTTGGTAAGTTTGTCAACTACCACCATGATGACACTCTTTCCTTCGGACTTGGGTAAACTTGTGATAAAATCCATTGAAACCTCCTCCCAATGTTGGCTTGGAATGGATAAAGGTTGTAATAGACCTGGGGTCTTAATTGTTTCAACTTTATTTTGTTGGCAAGCCAAACATTCCGCCACAAGCTTTTGAATATCCGATTTAAGGCCATCCCAAAAAAATTCCTTCTTAATCCTGTGGCAAGTTTTTAAAAATCCTGAGTGCCCTCCTAAGGGAGAAATGTGCAATTCCATAAGAATCTTTTGTTTGAGTTGGGAATTCTTACATAGGTATAAGCGATCTTTGTACCATAACGAATCATTTTTCCAGCTAAATGTATCAGATGTACTGGGATATTGTTGTAACTTTTGAATGAGTTACCACACTTCTTCGTCATTCTTCCATTCATCCCTTGCTTCATTTATCCAATTTAGTTGGATAATAGAAATGGCGCACAACAATGCTTCCACAACCTCATCCTTTCTTGAGAGTGCATCTGTGACAACATTTTTCTTCCCTTTTTTGTAGATGATTTCAAAGTCATAACCCAACATCTTTGTGACCCATTTTTGTTGCTCTTCAGAGGATATATTTGTTCTAAAAAGTATTTAAGACTATCATGATCCATTTTTACCTTGAAGTGTCTTCCCATTAGGTAGGGTCACCATTTCTTAAGTGCATGTAGTATTGCCAACATTTCCTTCTCATAAATAGCTTTGTGTAAATACTTTCCTTTGATTGGATGACTTTAGAAAGCAATGGGTTTTTCATCTTGCATTAAAACAACACCATTTCCATTTCCTGAAGCATCACATTCCACAATAAATGTTTTTGTGAAGTTTGGTGTAGCTAAGACCGGTGCTTGGCACATTGCTTCTCTAATATGTTCGAAGGCCTTTGTTGCTTCTGGAGTCCATGAAAATGCATCTTTATTCAATAATGTTGTTAGAGGTGCTACTATTCTCTCATAATTCTTAGCAAACTTGCGATAATACCCAATCAACCTGAGAAATCCTCGCAGATGCTTTATGGATGTGGGGATTTTCCATTCCTTAATGGATTTAATTTTTCTAGGGTCTACCTTAACACCTTCATGAGATACAATATGACCCAGATATTCCACCTCTTTTACTCCAAAGAAACATTTTGAGCTTTTTGCATATAATTGTTTCTCCTCCAATAGTTTGAGCACCCTATCAACATGTTGAACATGATCCTTCCAAGACTTGCTGTAGATTAGTATATCATCAAAAAATACTAACACAAGTTTTCTAAGGAAGGGTTTGAAAATGGAATTCATCAAACCTTGAAATGTAGAAGGTGCATTGGTAAGGCCCAAAGGCATGACCAAAAATTCATAATGACTCTCATGATTTCTAAATGTTGTTTTCAGAATGTCTTCAGTCTTCATTCTGATTTGATGATATCCTGAACAAAGATCCAACTTGGTGAAGTAAATTGATCCATGCAATTCATCCAATAATTCATTAATGACATGAATGGTAAATTTATCTTTAATAATGATCTTGTTGAGCTCCCTATAATCCGGACACATGCGCCATGATCCATCCTTCTTGTGCACCAATACTACTGGAGCAGAGAAAGAACTTTGACTAGGTTGAATTATACCAGCCTCTAGCATTTCTGCAACCATACGTTTAATTTCACTCTTTTTGGCATAGGGATATCTGTATGGCCTGATGTTTGGAGGAACACTTCCTAGAATCAAATGAATAGCATGATCATGGTCACAAATAGGTGGGAGGCCTTTGGGAGTCTCAAATACCTTGGAATGATTGTCCAAGACTTTTTGGAGATCTGGAGAAATAGATGATTTCAATGTGGGAACCTCTAATGGACATAATTGTGCAATTACGCCTCGTTGTTCCTTCTTTACAAGATTTGTCATATCGTTAGAGCTGATTATCTTTCCCGGTTTCCTTGCAATACCCCTTAATTCAACTTCCTTTCCTCCTGCACAAAATTTCATGAAAAGTTCTTGAAAATTAAAAGCCATTGTACCCAAAGATTGTAGCCATTGGATTCCTAGTACAACATCAGCACCACCCATTGGAATGGAAAGCATTGGGTTATTCAATACGTATTCTCCCATGGATAGCTTGATATTATGGCACTTTCCAGAGAAATTTTTGGTTCCTCCATTTACAACCATCACTTGACACTTTGGTGCTGGATATAGGAAGCCATTCAATTCCTTAGCTATCTTACAATGAATAAAATTATGGGTACTTCCCGAATCAATCAACACTATTACCTTTTTCTTCTTAATATGTCCTTATATCTTGATAGTTTGAGGAGTGGTAATTCCTGCCAATGCATTACAGTATATGGTCGGATTCATTTCTTCTTTATCTAAGGTTTGTTCCTAGAGTATATGCTCTTCTTTTGACATTTCTTGTTCCTTTTCTTGCTCCTCTTCACAATCTATGTAGAATAATTTCTTCTCAGTGAACTTATGACCTTTACTGTATTTGTTATCACAACTGTAACAAAGCCCTTTTGCTCTTTTTTCTTCCAATTGTTGTGGTATCAACCTTGTAGGTTGTGGAAGGCTAGGGGCAACAACACTTCCATATTTATAGTTGTGAGTGGTAGGCTTCCTCGTTGCCATAATTTTGCTTTCCATTTTTCTTGCTAACCTGAATGCCTTCTCCAATGAATCAGGTTCCCAAAGTTGAACCTCATGTTGGATATTATCCTTTAAAGTCCCTATAAACACATCAATCCTATGCTCCTCTGGAATATCTTTTACCCTTATGTTCAATCTTTGGAAGTCCTCAATGTGCTCTATCATTGAACCCTTTTGTTTGAGATTTATCAATTGGCTAAAAAAGGTGTTGCTTTTTTGTATCCTCATAATGTGCTATCATTTCTTCCGTAAAAATTTCCCAAGTGACAATTTGTTTATGAGAGAAAATCCATCGATACCATACAAACTGATTTGGTTCCAAATATAAAGTTGCAATACGCACCTTTTGTGTGTTTTGCACATTATGGAGATCAAAAAATTGCTCCATCTGTCGTATCCATGTTCTGGGATCCTTGCCATCAAACTTCCTCATATTGATTTTTGGAACATGGTGGGTCTTCAATCCAACATTAGAGTCTATGAAATCATGATTAACATTTCTTTTGTTCTCATCATGAGTTTCCTTTACTACCCTTTCACCATTAGTAACCATTTCTTGTAGCAACTTATTCAAATTTATCTTCAATTCTTCCGTCTTATCGTCCATGCCATTCATCTTAGCATCCATGCCATCCGTCTTAGCTTCCAAGCCATTCATCTTGGCTTCAATGACCTTTTGTGAGAGAGAAATTTGTTGTACTTGGTCTTGTAATTTTGATATATCATGTTGCATTTCTTCCTCTTTTTCACGAGTCATACTAGAGCTTCCAGGGTTCTTACTAAGTGTTTCCATTTTCTTTCTTCGGGGCATCAATTAACGCTAATAACTCTTCACTATTCCCTTTGAATTCCTTCAAACTAATTTTACAAACCAATCTTATGCAAAATTTAAAAAAAAACTACACACCTTTTTATTCACTTTGTAAGAGCTCAATATTGAATCTGTTGTATCTCTGTAATTGCGGATCTCGAATATCTGAAATCGCATCATGCAGTAGCTCTTTGATTCCTCTTCCTAACCCCGCAAGTATGATCGAGATTGGATTCTCCAAGGAAGCTGTTATCACTCAGGTTGTTCCCTTTGACTCCCAAGGGAATACGGCCGAGGTAACCACAAACCAATCTTTGGACTGTAGGTTCTAGCCCACCTGCAATCAGAGAGGGCTCTCTCTTTATGATTTAGCTTTGTTGATGATGATTTTAGGCTAGTTATTGAGTTCAAGGGGTTTTGTTTGAGTTTTGGTGGGAAGGATGATGCTTTCAAGTAGAGAAGTAGGTATAGTGTGAGAGTTTCAAACCATTGGGCATGGAGTCAAGGATTAGGACTGCTGGTGTGTTTTCTGGGTCACAAGAGGGATATGGAGCAAGATAGCTACACATGAAACAATGATTCAAACTAAAAGGATGGAATGAGGGCTAAGGAATGAGAAGCAATTAAGAATTTCTCATTCACCTTAAAAGAGGGAAGGTGAATGAGCTCTATCTAGGAGTAGTAAAGAATCCCTAGATAACTGTCAAACATGAATGAAACAGAGCAAATACGAGCCATGAGGAATTCATATTTATGCCTAAATCAGAAGAAAACATATAGAAGTCACAGAAACTGAGCATAGAGTGCAGCCACGCAAATTCTAAGCTAATCTTTCTTTCTGTAACTTAGATGGTGATATATGTATGAATAAAACATATATGAATTTAAAACAGAGATAAGAAACACTTATTGAGTCATGTTGCAGCACAAGAATTCGATATTCATTCTTCAAAATAGTAATAACACATCAGACAATCCATCTTCCAAGCTTTTCAGCAGTCTTTGATTAAAGAAAACATATCAGAAATACAGAGCGAGTCTCTCTTGGAGAGCATTAACCAACCAACCCTCTAAACAGTAAATTAGGGTGGTTTTATAAGCAAAATATCTACAAGAATCAGATCTGACAGATCTGATGCAATAAGTATCTTTAACCTAACATATGCCTGAAATAAATGCTCAAAATATCTATTTAATGCTGCGCCGGGGGTAGCCGCCTCAAAAAACGAGTAACTATGGTGTCCTTTGGAGCTCTGTGCTGGCATTTGGCCATAACTGTGCTTTGATCTCTGATCCATTGCTGTTTGGTGGCTTTAAATGCTTTAATTGTGATGGGAGAGCCTTGATGGGCTTTCGTCGCTTTCTTTGACTTTGTTGGAGGCCATTCAATGTGCACCTGCTTTGGGAAATAAAGATTTCTATTAAAAACATTTAACAGATACTCTTTGCCGCTTCCTTGATATGCTTTGGCACTGAATGTGCGCCTTTTCTCACCGCTGCTACTCTTTAAACTGTCCCATCGACATTTTAGGGCTGCTGCTCGGCCCTCTGTTTGCCTTTAGCACTGTCTTTGCCCCTTTTCCGAACCTATGTGAAGAAATTCCCGTCATTTTGTGAATTTCGGGCCTGCTGGTAGTCGCGCCATGAGAGGGATTTCATTTTGGCCTATAATCGCGCATCAAAAACTGCCTTGGATTTTCATTCCGGGCATCTGTTGGTGCAGATTTTGCGCTTCGCGCCCTTTTTGATGATGACGTCAGCATGACGTTAGCGGTGGGTCCCAGTGTGGCGGTGACGTGGCAGGGTGACGTCAGCAGTACGGCCGAGTGACGTGGTGATACGGTAGAGGTGATGACGTGGTAGTACGGTGGCAGTGACGTGGCAAGGACACGGTGGCAGGAGGCCGACGCAGGATGATGACGTCATGATGACATGGTGATGACGTAGGAGGGCGAAAGGCGGTATTCGGTTTTCTCCGGCACCGCTTATCTGCGTAGGTGGTATTGGGGGAGGAGCCTCCGAACATGCCGGGAGGCTGACACGTGGCGAGGGTACGATGGGGAAACCGCCCATCCCCCGGACGTTAACCTCCGGCGGATCGGGAAATGAAAACGCCCGCCCACTGTAGGATCTGAAGTGTCGGGCATCGGACGGCTGGCGGGCTGATTGGGGTAGCGCGCAACTTTGGAGCGGGGCCCGCGCGAATATAAAAATAATATTATGCCGCGGGGGTGAAAACTTTAGAAAATGGGGGTTTTATGTGTTATGCGGGTTAGGTTTAAGCGGGGGGGAAACGATAATTTAATGTTTAATGAAACCTTTAAACATTAATTTTGGGAAAATGACTGCGGAAGGGTAGGAATATGAGGTTTTTAAGGGTAAAGGGGTAGATATAGGTTATTGGCCTAACCAGAGGTTTAGACCAATCCCAGGGTTATGACACGGATGGGTTCATAATAGTCCCAGGTGGACTATTATATCCCAGAACTGTATGTACATAGCTATAGTGCTATAGGGTGGGATATGTACATAGGGGAGTTATTTAGTGTTTTTAGTAAGGGGAAGGGAAAATAGATAGGGATTTACATAATAATGTTAGAAGTTAATATGAATTGGTGAGGTGAAGTGTAGGGGGGCTAAGTTTGTGAACTGAAACTTAGACATAGGAAGTGAATGGACTGTGGAGACATGATTTTACACAAGAAATGTGGCTTCTTGTCACTGAAGAAAGTCAAAGCTTAACTTGGTATTTTACAAAAGTAAAGTAATAACAGGACTGGTTGGGTAGATCCCAAGGTCCTCAAGGGGATGTTAGTGAGTGATTTGGGAAATGAGAAGAAGGGGGAGTTAGACATGCCTCGCGTGAGCTCCTCCAAAGGGGAATTGCTTTGCACTTGTGATCTGAATAAATATAACACTTGAAAACATGAAATGAATCACACAGCTTGATTCTGCAACCACAAAACTACTTACCCAGCCTACTTACCTAGCTTTTTTTCTTCTTTTTACATGGGTGCACTTGGACTTGCAGACCTTGATTATCATTTTTTTTCTTTTTGCTGCCCTCCTACCTAAATCTACACTTATTTCTTCGAAGGGCCCAGATTAAGCAGTTGGGCTCCTTTGTTTCTCTACCTATCTACAAATCTGCCAAGGTTAAACTGTTTGGACAGATTATCATTCTCTACATTCTAGAACAAGAAATTGAAACCTAGGGAAGCCAAGATTAAGCTGTTTGGCCTTTCCTTAACAGAAAATTCTTCAAAAAGGAATAACTCATCAAAATTGGAATACAGCAGTGGCATTTAGACTGGCACACTTTCATGACCTCTTCTTTGGCTTCTTTTGGAAATATGGAGCATTGCGGCATGCAAAGTATGACATATTTGGCACTTTCAACTGTCAATCATGAAAGATAAACACCTGTTGCAACAGGAGGCTAACAGTGGCTCCACTTGGGGATGGTTTTTCCTTGTGAAAAGCCAAGAACAACAGGTCAGACTACCTTGATCTTCTTTTGTTGGTGTACGCTGAAACTTCCCTTGATTCTGTCTTGAAAAATGGTGCTGATGTAAACTGAAAATCTTCTTCTTTTTTAATACCATTGACTAAAAAACTGCCTGCTCTTTTGTTGAGATTAATGCAATGACAGAGATCTGAATGGAGGACTTACTTTGGTTCTGCCTTTAAAAACTTTGCTGCACTATTCCATTATTCGGCCTGCTAAAAAAAAACAAAGATACTGAAAATACAAGTATTTATGTACAAATATACTACAACTGCGTTGTGTTCAACAACATGGATCATAATAATGCTTTAGCTTTCGGCCATTGACAGGGCCTTCTTCAGTTATGCCGTCCTCTATAGATTTGAGGAAATATGTGTTGTTGCCCTGCACAGCACTGATAACAAATGGACCTTTCCATAAAAAATCAAATTTTGCATGTTTGCCCTTGTCTTCTCTTCGTGAATCCCACCTTAGAACTTTGTTGCCAACACAGAAATCTTCAGCCTTAGCTCTCTTATCAAACATCTTTTTTAGCTTCTCTTGCAAAATTTGAGCTCTGTTATAGACCTGTTCTCTTGTTTGCTGAAGATGAATGGTCTGGTTTATTCTTCGTTGAATATCATTTGGTTCTGCTTGGATCTCTTGTAATAGCTTGATGATAGGAATGCCCAAGGAAGATGGAAATCTGGCCTCCATGCCATACACCAGCTCATAAGGGCTCATCCCAATGGATTTCTTTGTTGAAAGTCTGTCTGCCCATAGGGCATTTGTGAGCTTTCTATGCTAGTTCTTTTTGTTTTCTTCTAAGATCTTCTTGATAATATTAATCAGGCTCTTATTAGATGACTCGGCCAAGCCATTACCTTGAGGGTAATAGGCTGTGGAATGGCCCAAGGTAATGTGAAATTTATGGCAAAAATTGATCATCATTTTGGATTTGAAAGCAGCAGCGTTGTCAGTGATGATCTTCTCAGGGCAGCCAAATCTAGAAAGGATGTTGGTCTCAAGGAATTGGATAATAACGGAGTCATTGGCCTGTCTACATGGGATGGCTTCAATCCACTTAGTGAAATATTCGGTGGCTGTTAGAATCCACTTATGCTGGCCTGAGGAAGAGGGGTGGATTTCTCCAATGAAGTCAAGACCCCATTGTTGAAAGGGCTTCTCAGTTGAAATGGGCTTAAGAGGCAAAGGTAACAGCTTTCTTTTGCCCTCAAAGATTTGGCATTTATGACATGAGATAGCAAACTTCTTTACATCTGCAAATAAAGAGGGCCAATAGAAACCAGCCCTTAAAATTTTATCAGCGGTGGATTTCCAATATAGATGTCCTCCACAGTCCCCTGCATGGAATTATTTCATGACATTGTTAGTTTCATTCATGGTTAAACAATTAAGCAATATGCCTTCATGATTTTTCCAAAATAAAGCACCATCTATGACACAAAACTTTGAAGCCTTCATTTTCAAAAATCTTTTCTTGGTTCTGCACAATCCTAGGGGAGAAAACAGGTTTAACAATACAAAGCATATATCAGCATACCATGGGGATTGAAAAAAGGTTTCACTGATCTGTGGAGTCGCCAGCTCCTGTTCATTGTCCAGTTGGTTAATGTCTAAGGCTTGAAAGTTTGTTTCGGACATCAGTTTGGCTAAACCTTGTCCTTTTATGAGCTTGGTTGGTTTTATTTCTATGTCATACTCAAGGATGTTAGCAATCCACTTGCCTCTTTTTCCTTCTAACCCCTCTTGGGTTAATATGTCTTTTACAACAACATTTGGGACATAGGCAATCACATGTGAATATAAAATGTAAACTCTGAAGTCTTTGATTGCTTTAACAAGGGCATAAGCCTGCTTTTCCATGATTTGGTACTTCAAAGGGGCATCTCTTAAGGCTCGGCTGAAAAAAGCAATTGGCTTTTCATTTCCTTGATCATCCTTTTGCAAAAGGACAACAGCTATGGTGTGTTCAGATGCAAAAGAAAAAATGATAAAATCTTTGTCAAATTGTGGACTTGTGAGGACAGGGGCTTGGGTTAAGGCAGCTTTGATACTCTCAAAGGTTTGTTTGGTTTCAAGAGACCATTTTACCTTGGAATCCTTCTTTAACATGTTGCTTAACAGTCTTATCAGCTCGGCTAGATTTTGGATAAATATCCTTAGGAAATTGATCTTCCCAAGGAAAGCTTGCAATTCTTTTATATTTCTTGGATATGGGATTTGCAAAATGGCTTGGATCCTTTCCGGATCTATTCTAATCCCGTCCTTTGATATGATATGGCCAAGAAGTTTGCCTTCTTCAAGGCCAAAGAGAGACTTCTTGGGGTTCAAGGAAATGCCGTATTTCCTACATGTCATGAATATTTGCCTCAAATGTTTTAGGTGCTCTTGATCAGATTTGGAGAAAGGGGTTAAGTCATCGAGGTAGACAACTAGGAAATCATGTATTTCCTTGGCAAATGCAATATCCATTGCCCTTTGAAAGGTAGCACCAGCGTTTTTAAGTCTGAAAGGCATCTTCACATATTTAAATGTTCCCCACGGTGTGGTAAAGGCTATCTTGTCTTGGTCATCCGGGTGAATGAGTGTTTGATTGAAACCTGAAAAGCCATCTAGCAAGGAGATTCTAGATGACCCCACTACTCTTTGTAGGATGTGGTCCATTTTGGGCAATGGGTAGTGGTCTTTTAGGGAGACTTGGTTTAAATTTCTTAGGTCTACACATAGCCTAATCTCACCTGTCTTCTTTCTTGTGGGAACAAGATTGGATACCCATTCAGAAAATCTGATGGGTGCTATGATACCTGCTTCAAACATTCTTTTCACTTCCTTTTCAATCAAAGGGAGAAGCACAGGATTGATTCTCCTTAGTTTCTGTTTGAAGGGCTTTTGATTTGGTTTTAAGGGAATGGTGTGTTGGATCACTGAGGTGTCATAGGACTTCAAGTCCTCATAACTCCAAGCAAATACATCTTGGAATTCTTTAAACAAATCAACATATTTGGGCTTTTGATCGTGTGGCAAAGATTGAGATAGTTTGATCATTTTGGGTTTCTCTGCTGTCCCAATGTTGTGTTCTTCTATAGCAGCGTTTAAGGGTTGCATTTTTGGTTTTTTGGGAACATCATTTGCATCAAACATATCTTCTAACGGGGTGAGGCCAGCAGGGATAAAGTTATCTTTTAGATCAACGATCTCAGCCTCTGTTTCGGCTATTTCCTCCAAATGCATCTGTTTTAGCTCTTCTATGTTTTCATTGTCAAAAACAGTTGGGTTTAGGATTTGTTTGGCTGTTGCAGCTGTTACAGCCTGTTGCTTTTCATTTGTTTGCTGTTGTTCATCCGTTATAGCATCCATGTCAATGTTAATATTTGAAAACTCATGCTCAAGAGTGAGGAAATTGTTAATCTGGGCATCATTTTCAAACACTTGCCAATCCTTAACGTTATTTGGGATAGCAGGCCTATGTTTTATCTCAACAGTGAAATGGTGATTTGGCTCAAAAGGAAGCTTGCATGTACTAGCAAAAGTGGCTAGGCTGTGTGCATGAATGTTATGATCTCTTAAGATCTTGGCAAGCTTGGATTCAGTGAATGCATTGAGTATATTAGTGGCAGCAGTCCTATAGGTCTTCATTCTATTGTCATTAGTGACAAAGTTGCCTTTCATTTGTTGTATGATTAAATTAGAGTCACCTAGAATGGACACTTTGCAGCTCCTAGAGCTTTGAGCAGTTTAATGCCTAAAAGGAGAGTCTCATACTCTGCCATGTTATTGGTGCATTTGAAATTCAATCTGTAGGCATGGCCTTTTGCATGATTGTTATGTGTATTGTGAATCCATACACCTGCCCCTGCTCCTAACTTGTTAACAGAGCCATCAAACTCTAAATACCATGTGATTTCTTGCTTGTGGTTAGTATCGAGAGTTTCAGTCATTCTTGCAGTGGGTAGATTTGAATTTTCTATTTGGGGAGGTTCTTCTTGTATGCTGGTTGCCTTGATTGTTTTGACAGTTTCATCAGTATGGGCAACCGATTCTTCATTGATGTGTGTGTCCAGTTCTAAAGCCAACGGCTTATCATTAGTGGGAGGACTTGTTTCATCATTAAATAAAATAAAAGAATCCATATCAGAATGGATTGAGTGAATAGGAAAATTTTGGGGCTTGTCCTCACTAGTTACCACATATTTCATCAGTGTTTCTCTATACAGTCTCTTTGGTTGCCCAAAAATAGATATAGTGGCATAAGAGAGGTCTAGTTGGAGAGATCCTTGGAGTTTTTCTCCCCAAGATCTTGACAATAGCATGCCATACTTTGGTGGAATGTCAGCAACCACCACATCCATGAGGATTGTCTTGTTTGGGTATTGGACTAAGGAGACACACAAGTCTTTGATGAGGCCTAAACACTTGACTTGACTTGAGTCAAAGGAGAATAGATCTTTGTAGGGTCTTGTAACATCAAGGTTCAGCTTTTCCATTACAGCTTTGGGCATAAGGTTGTGTGAGGCACCTGAGTCAAACATAGCATTGTGCAAGACTTTGTCATGTATGTGCAAACTGACATAGAATGGTAGAACAGATCCATATGTTGATTTTCCATTAACTTCTGGACCGAACAGCAGTTCAGCCTGATCATTAAGAACATTCACATCGTCCTTGTTCTCTGGGATTTGCAGCGATCTTTTGATTTGCTGCCTATAGATATCATGTTTGGCAAGTTCGGATAAAGGGATGGATATCTTCAGTTTACCAATCTCTGCTTCTAAGTTAAATGGTTTCTCCAATGGAGTCTTTGTGTTGGCAGTAGCAGATTTCCCCTTTTCAAGTGTATTTTCTGTGTTTTCCTCTTGATTATCAAAGTTATGGTGAGTGATACCTTGCAGTATTTATGTTTTGGGAAGGCTTTTAGGAGTGTTATTTACAATTTCCTTTGAAGGAAAAGATACAAAAGGCTGATTTTTAGAGGGCTGAACATCTGTGATATCCTCTATGGTCATTTTTTTTGGTTTTGGGACTGTTTTCTCGGCAGTTTCTATGAGGGCAGCCTTTTCTTTGATCTTCTTCGGCTGCTTGGTATCACTTGGTTTAACCTTTTCGGGCACATCTATGGTTCTTGTCCTCAGCTTATACTGTTTGTGGACCTCATAAACAGCTGAATCATAACCCTGTTTAAAGTCAAAAGACTCACCAGACTTAGTTTGAAATTTATTAAAGTCATCCTCATCTTGGTTTGCTCAGGTTAGGAAAATTTGTTGCTCAACCTTCAAATCCACCAAGTTCATGTGAGTGTCCTCTGTGGGCTCACTAGATGTAGATGCTTCAGCATAATTTTCATGAAAAGGAGGCCTTACATCATGGTCTAGGCTAGACCTAGCAGCGTTTGTGTTCTGAGTTTTCCAAAAATTTGGGTTCCTTATGGTATTAGGTTGTTGTCATTCCCATGATGATTTCCTCTCGACACTCTCTACTCTGTCTCCCAGCCTGTGCATGCCACTGATAATAGCATCCAGCTTTTGATCTAAGGCTAAGGGTTCCTCTTTAAAGGTGGTTTTTCTCTCGATTCTAGCTCTGTTTCTTTTGGCAATTAGATTTGCCTCTACGCTAACAGCGACATTTTGCATGTCTGCAAGGGTTTGAGGGGCTCTTTCCCTCAACTGATAAGCCATGTCAGTATCAAAACCATCAGGAAATTTATACAAAGCAAGATCAGGTGGAGGTCTTAAGTTCTGTGGTATTGCATTATAAACATTATTAAATCTTGCACAATAGTCCAATACAGACTCTTGAGGGCCTATTTTGATGGTGTCATATTCAGATAATATGTGCAAGGGGTCTTTCTTTTTCTCCCATCTGTTGATAAATGACTGATATAAGGCTTCTGGGTCTGTTATGGAATTGGCTGTGAGTGCTCTAAACCAAGTCCTGACATCACCTGTCAAACTTTGGACGAAAATCTTCATTCTCACGCTATCATCATCTATCTCGTAGTTCTCAAAATAGTCTTGCATCTTCTTTGTATGCTGAAGGGCTGTGCAAGAACCAGTTCCATCAAAATATGTGATTTTAGTTTGATAATCCTGAGGCATAGCCCTAGGATTTGCAGGTAATTGCAGGGGTGCATATCTATTAGCCATGTTCACAGGGATAAGTGGAACAACAGGAACAGCTGGAACAGTTGTAACAACAGTGGTGGTAGTGGTAGTATGTGCAGTGAATGGAGGTGTGGAAGGAGTGCTTTGAGAGGTGGATGATGAGTAAGGGGAAGTAGGGGTTGAACGAAATAAAACTTTGACAGGGGTTGGAACACAGATCG
Organism: Pinus tabuliformis; assembly: GCA_031772625.1. Classification (NCBI taxonomy): domain Eukaryota; kingdom Viridiplantae; phylum Streptophyta; class Pinopsida; order Pinales; family Pinaceae; genus Pinus; species Pinus tabuliformis. The sequence goes on along the minus strand of CM062805.1, from coordinate 1,050,749,452 downwards.
GCTGGACTGTTTCAGGACTAGAGTCAGCAAAATCTTCTCTTCGCTCTGGTTTCCTGAGTTTCCTTGGGATTAAATTGGGATTTTCAAAAGCAGCTGGGGGATTTGGGTCTGGGTTTGACCTTGTATAACGTGAGTTCCTTTTGGGAGCCAGATTCTGAATTTGTTTTGGTATTTTCTGTGAATGTTTTTAGAATTAGCAAGGAGCTGATCAAATTTTGGAATAGCTATCTATAGTGTAAAACTAGCATGAAGATTGACCGAAGCAGCGTTTATCTAATCCTGTAAATGCAAAGCAAGAACAGTTTCAAAGGGTCCCTGGCTGACATTCAGGCTTCATCTGTAGTTTTAAGGAATATACAGAAATTGGAAAATTCATTGGTCCCCAGTGGAGTCGCCATTATGTTATCACTCAGGTTGTTCCCTTTGACTCCCAAGGGAATACGACCGAGGTAACCACAAACCAATCTTTGGACTGCAGGTTCTAGCCCACCTGCAATCAGAGAGGGCTCTCTCTTTATGATTTAGCTTTGTTGATGATGATTTTAGGCTAGTTAATGAGTTCAAGGGGTTTTGTTTGAGTTTTGGTGGGAAGGATGATGCTTTCAAGTAGAGAGGTAGGTATAGTGTGAGAGTTTCAAACCATTGGGCATGGAGTCAAGGATTAGGACTACTAGTGCGTTTTCTTGGTCACAAGAGGGATATGGAGCAAGATAGCTACACATGAAACAATGATTCAAGCTAAAAGGATGGAATGAGGGCTAAGGAATGAGAAGCAATTAAGAATTTCTCATTCAGCTTAAAAGAGGGAAGGTGAATGAGCTCTATCTAGGAGCAGTAAAGAATCCCTAGATAACTGTCAAACATGAATGAAACAGAGCAAATATGAGCCATGAGGAATTCATATTTATGCCTGAATCAGAAGAAAACATATAGAAGTCACAGAAACTGAGCATAGAGTGCAGCCACGCAAATTTTAAGCTAATCTTTCTTTCTGTAACTTAGATGGTGATATATGTATGAATAAAACATATATGAATTTAAAACAGAGATAAGAAACACTTATTGAGTCATGTTGCAGCACAAGAATTTGATATTCATTCTTCAAAACAGTAATAACACATCAGACAGTCCATCTTCCAAGCTTTTCAACAGTCTTTGATTAAAGAAAACATATCAGAAATACAGAGCGAGTCTCTCTTGGAGAGCATTAACCAACCAACCCTCTAAACAGTAAATTAGGGTGGTTTTATAAGCAAAATATCTACAAGAATCAGATCTGATGCAATAAGTGTCTTTAACCTAACATATGCCTGAAATAAATGCTCAAAATATCTATCTAATGCTGCGCCGGGGGCAGCTGCCTCAAAAAACGAGTAACTATGGTGTCCTTTGGAGCTCTGTGCTAGCATTTGGCCATAACTGTGCTTTGATCTCTGATCCATTGTTGTTCGGTGGCTTTAAATGCTTTAACTGTGATGGGAGAGCCTTGATGGGCTTTCGTTGCTTTCTTTGACTTTGTTGGAGGCCATTCAATGTCACCTACTTTGGGAAATAAAGATTTCCGTTAAAAACATTTAACTGATACTCTTTGCCGCTTCCTTGATATGCTTTGGCACTGAATGTACGCCTTTTCTCACCGTTGATACTCTTTAAAATGTCCCATCGACATTTTAGGGTTGCTGCCCGGCCCTCTGTTTGCCTTCAGAACTAACTTTTCCCCTTTTCCGAACCTGTGTGAAGAAATTCCCGTCATTTTGTGAATTTCGGGCCTGCTGGTAGCCGCGCCATGAGAGGGCTTCCATTTTGGCCTATAATCGTGCATCAAAAACTGCCTTGGTTTTTCATTCCGGGCATCCGTTGGTGCAGATTTCGCGCTTCGCGCCCTTTTTGATGATGACGTCAGCGGTGGGTCCCAGTACGGCGGTGACGTGGCAGGGTGACGTCAGCAGTACGGCCAGGTGATGTGGCGGTACGGTAGAGGTGATGACATGGTAGTACGGTGGCAGCGACGTGGCAATGATGTGGCAAGGACACGGTGGCAGGAGGCCGACGCAGGATGATGATGTCATGATGACGTGGTGCTGACGTAGGAGGGCGGAAGGCGGTATCCGGTTTTCTCCCGCACCGCTTATCTGCGTAGGTGGTATTGGGGGAGGAGCCTCCGAACATGTCGGGAGGCTGACACGTGGCGGGGGTACGACGGGGAAACCGCCCATCCCCCGGACGTTAACCTCCGGCGGATCGGCAAATGAAAACGCCCACCCACCGTAGGATCTGAAGTGTCGGGCATCGGACGGCTGGCTGGCTGATTGAGGTAGCGTGCAACTTAGGAGCGGGGCCCGCGCGAATATAAAAATAATATTATGCCGCGGGGGTGAAAACTTTAGAAAATGGGGGTTTTATGTGTTATGCGGGTTAGGTTTAAGTGGGGGGGAAACGATAATTTAATGTTTAATGAAACCTTTAAACATTAATTTTGGGAAAATGACTGCGGAAGGGTAGGAATATGAGGTTTTTAAGGGTAAAGGGGTAGATATAGGTTATTGGCCTAACCAGAGGTTTAGACCAATCCCAGGGTTATGACATGGATGGGTTCATAATAGTCCCAGGTGGACTATTATATCCTAGAACTGTATGTACATAGCTATAGTGCTATAGGGTGGGATATGTACATAGGGGAGTTATTTAGTGTTTTTAGTAAGGGGAAGGGAAAATAGATAGGGATTTACATAATAATGTTAGAAGTTAATATGAATTGGTGAGGTGAAGTGTAGGGGGGCTAAGTTTGTGAACTGAAACTTAGACATAGGAAGTGAATGGACTGTGGAGACATGATTTTACACAAGAAATGTGGCTTCTTGTCACTGAAGAAAGTCAAAGCTTGACTTGGTATTTTACAAAAGTGAAGTAATAACAGGACTGGTTGGGCAGATCCCAAGGTCCTCAAGGGGATGTTAGTGAGTGATTTGGGGAATGAGAAGAAGGGGGAGTTAGACATGCCTCGCTTGAGCTCCTCCAAATGGGAATTGCTTTGCACTTGTGATCTGAATAAATATAACACTTGAAAACATGAAATGAATCACACAGCTTGATTCTGCAACCACAAAACTACTTACCCAGCCTACTTACCTAGCATTTTTTCTTCTTTTTGCATGGGTGCACTTGGACTTGCAGACACTGATTATCCTTTTTTTTCTTTTTGCTGCCCTCATATCTAAATCTACACTTATTTCTTTGAAGGGCCCAGATTAAGTAGTTGGGCTCCTTTGTTTCTCTACCTATCTACAAATCTGCCAAGGTTAAACTGTTTGGATAGATTATCATTCTCTACATTCTAGAACAAGAAATTGAAACCTAGGGAAGCCAAGATTAAGCTGTTTGGCCTTCCCTTAACAGAAAATTCTTCAAAAAGGAATAACTCATCAAAATTGGAATACAGTAGTGGCATTTAGACTGGCACACTTTCATGACCTCTTCTTTGGCTTCTTTTGGAAATATGGAGCATTGCAGCATGCAAAGTATGACATATTTGGCACTTTCAACTGTCAATCATGAAAGATGAACACCTGTTGCAATAGGAGGCTAATAGAAGCGTTATACCAAATCTCCCACAGTGACCTGATTACATACTAGTTTAGTAGAGCGAACTTGCACAAAGTGCCACGTGTCACCATTTCGACCTTAGTACCTGAAACTGATATACAGAAAACTACAGGTCGTACTCTTTCTAAAACTTCTTACGACATTTCAATATGATGCTCAGAACAAAAGTTATGACGATTTTACTGAGGTCACCTGTTTGGAATGTAATTTGGGAGTCTGCACAAACCCTAACTTCCTCAAATGATATCTCCGCAAATATAGCGAGAGAAGCTCTGAAATTCGGACCCAAAGTTCAGAACAATTTCAGCTCAAATGGGTTTTTTTTTAGCTTCTGAAAGGTGAAAAAAGTTATAGCGAAAATGCCACGATGACCTATTTGGAGCAGTGAAACCCTAGAATCTAAAGCTCTGATACCAAATGTCATGAAACCAGCTCACAAAAAGATAGAAAAGATAGGCCAACGCCTTAGAATTCAACCTCTTCGAGGGGGAAACCTCCTTTACATTACACAAATGAATAATTCTTGGATGATACAAATGACTAAACCTCCCTTCTATAGATAGGAGTCTAAGGGGTCACAATATATGTTGGAAATAATACTGAGAGGGGGGGGGTGAATCAGTATTATCAGATCAATAAAACTTTTTCATTTCATACTTAGAAACATATACGCTACTTCAGTTAAGTGAACCCGTGTGTACACGCTACTGTGTTTATTGCAACTAGCGTATATTAAGAGATCTTATGATTCAGTTAGCTTATCTTCAGTAAATGCATTAGAACATTATTAACCATATTAACAGTAAACAGGTGCAGTATAACAGAACAGATCATCACACAATAGCCACACACATGAACACCATGATATAAGGTGGAAACCCAATGTGGGTGAAAACCACCTGCTGCAATTCGTCTCTTTCTTCTTTAATAAGAAACTTATTTTACAATGTACTGGTGCAGTCCTTTACCAGTACGCAGGCTACAACCTGCAGAGGGCTACAATCCTCTTAGCTCTTGTACTAGCCGATCCATTTACTAGTACGTAGGTGCCTACCTACAGAATGCTCCAACCTTTACTCCCCTTGCTCTTGTACTGGCTGATATGTTTACCAGTACGTAGGTGTCGGCCTACGATCTACCCGGGACCACGTTTCATACATTTTCATACTGGATCCATAAGACAATCACCTTGTAGTACAACCTGCATCATTAATCACTGAAACACTGAAACACTGAAACTCTGTCAACAACACAGTCACCAGAACACAGAGCAGACACAGAACTCTGCAATAACCATCAGACCCATCTGCAACTTCAAATATCAAGCTTTACAATGTACATGCTACTTGGATGAACCCAACCTGCGTGTATACGCTCTTTTTCCAAGGCCAACCCACGTACAGATCTAAAAATATTTCCTTATAACTTTGCAGCTGTACCAGACATCAATCATACTATAACACTTATAGAACATTATTTGCGTCAGTATGCAGATCTAGAATAAGCATAATCAACCATATAAAGATAGTTCATTTCAAACCATTTTATCCCGATCTCTCCTTAGATCTTGTTCTCCATCAACCGGTGAGATCTCTCCTTAGCTCAGATCAAGCAATGCATCATCAACCCATAACCTGCATACTGGATCTAATACTTCATCAGATATTCAAGACATTTCAGATGCCTTTACCTAATGATCTTCTTCTCCTTATATAGCCTTAGGCTTTGCTCAATACCACGGGCCAAAACCATAGAAACCAATACCATCAACTTCAAAACTAGGGATCAACACGTCCGTCGAGACACCATGGTCCAAAACCATAGGCACAACTTCCAAGGAATAACCGCCACGGACCAAAGATAAGTTTTCCACATACACGCTCTTTTACTGAAGCCAACCTGCATGTACACGCGACTTGGTATATAGCTAACCTGCGTATACGCGACTTGGTATATAGTGAACCTGCTTGTATACGCGACTTGGTATATAGTGAACCAACGTGTATATATTTTCTCTTCATACTTGTAGTCTGATCATCAATTCCTTGCTGCTATCCTTCTGCACTATGATTTGTCATCAGTGTGATTTTCCATCAAGGACAACACTTGTCTCATAATGCCAACAATCTCCCCCTTTGGACTTGATGGCAAAGCTAACTTGTTACACTTAGAACTATCATCTGATTCCTTTGAGTTGTCCTCCATCAGTCACATATGACATCTTTTCTGAAGATTCATCCAGTTATACATAAGTGAGATGTTCTTCTATGAGAGGGTTGCCATCAAGTACAACACATGCATCATAATGCCAACAATCTCCCCCTTTGGACTTGATGGCAACAAAACCAAATCACTCTCCCCCTTTGACATCAAGGGCAAAGGGTGGACCAAGATATTCTCTTCCTTTGCTGAATCATTCCACTGTCCATACTCCCCCTGAGTACCTGCTGAAATCTCTGAATAATCTCCCCCTTTGTATATGCCAAGGTGTACCAATCTGTCCATGCTCCCTCTGAGTACATGCTGAATCTCTGTTCTTGCTGAAGTGTGGTGATCATGCTCTCCCTGACTGTAAGCAAAGTCTACAAAAAAATGTTCTACAAGAAAGAACACGACTCTATACATCATAAGTGACCTTCCTAGCACCAAAGACTCATACATACATCCATCTCCCAATCAAGTGGGGATATACCAAAAGTTTACACATGATAATTCAAGAGTATAACATCATTCATCCCAGGCATAGTGGGGAAACCAACATAGGCCGTTACATGACCTTGATGAAAATACATGATCGAAATATTTCAACATTCATCAAATGACCAGAAGAGATTTCATCAACTGATTACAATAGATAGAGACACTCAATTACTTCATGAGTCAAGAGACCAGACATCTAAGTAAGACCACGATAGTCATCAGCAGCTATCATACACAATGTATGATTTGTTCCATAAGCATCTAGTCCAACAATTATATTTTCTTTTTGTTCTCCCTCTGCATCTAAGGTAATGCCAACACTGCATCATTATCTGATCCCTCTGACTGTACCAGATGGTCTCTGTTAGACCCATTTCAGAATCTTTTCATTCAGAGTTTGCCCTTGCTGTTCAGAACTCCATATACGCGACTTCACCTGCATCAATCAGCGTATATACGCGGATATCCCTTAAACAACACGCGTACACCAATTTCCATATCAGCAACCTGTAAATGTCCTGTAGAGAATAAGTCATCAACCTATAACAAGGTATGTCTGCATCAATTCATCCCTTTGAACAGAATTCAGAGTCATTCACATTATATCATGTGTGAAACCACCATAGCCATTTCATCAAGCTCTACATGATCCAAGTATCATTACTTGGGAACATCTGCATCAACCAACATATGTAAGTATAAACCTATCATCATATAGATACGAACTCATCATCATGTCTCCAACAAAGTGACTTTGAGGAGTCATCCATGTATCAGCACTATGTATCTTGAGCTCAAACTCTTTTGACAAAGCTTCTTGATATCATCATCAGCAACAATCCTTATCCACATGAGTGCCTGCATCATAACTGTATGATGACAACAACAGTATATAAGTGACTCATCATCAAGTGAGGAAGATGTGTATTCAAGCTTTGTACTTCTCCTTGTCCTTATGAAGATCACCATGTAAGCACCATATATGCATCATCAAAGAATCAACCATAAATCTGATCTGAACATCTTCTATGTAACTTCAAGAATCATATGAGAGTTTATCATAGACAACTCACAACCACATCATAGCAAGATATATCATTTAGCCATATAAGAATCATCACCAAGGATTATTAACCATAATGCCAATAATGAATTACTAAAGGCATATGCTCCCCCTCAACCAGTGCCATCTGTTAGATCTGATCATGCATATATCAGCAATAAGCATCAAAACATCATCATCCTCAAGTTAGGATCAAAACACTTCTAGACATCATACAAGTAACAAAACATTTCCACACATCCTCAGCAGACTGTAACCAATAGAGCAAATAATAGACTGAATCATATCAAATCCTTTTTCTGATCCTGTCCCCACTGCTTTTCCTCAGACTGACATATACGCGACTTTGCAGTGTCTAACTCGCGTATATACGCAACTTCCCTTTAAGGAACTTGCGTATGAGATTCAGAACACTGAAGTTTTACACTTTCAGCTCCCCCTGAGTCTGATATGTCTGTGCTGTGCTGTGTCTCAGTACATTGTGCTGACTGTACTTCCTTCTTCCTCCATATCTTCAAGTGTGATGAGGTTTTCTCCTTTTGGTGTGATGTCCATCCTTTGTTCCTGCATTCCTTTGCTATATGTCCAAGCTTGTTACATGCATAACATCTTACATGTTTCATATTCCTCCTGTAGCAATCAGCAGCTTTGTGACCAAACATATTGCAAGAAAAACAATATCCATTAAAGTACCTTGAATGTGATGATCTTTCTACATGATGGTCTTGAACCCTTCTTCTTCCACATCTAGCTGCAACATGTCCAAGATTATGACATACATAACATTCAACATTATTCATAGGAGGAGTAAAAGATTTTCTTTGAGGAGTCTTTTTCCTTGAATGTTGATGGGGTTGACCTTTCATCTCCTTGTTGATCATTTTAGTTTTCTCTTTAGAGTTCCTTGCCTCACCTTGTGAGCTAGATTCACCTTCAACAGATTCATGAAAACCAAGACCAGTCTTGATAGCAGGAGACCTTTGACTACTAAGAATATCATCCAAGGCTTTAGTACTATCTTGAAATCTCAAAAGTTTATCCTTTTCTTCTAATTTACCTTTCAAGATATTTACCTCAACTTGAAGTTGTTCCTCCTTTTCTAGACATTTCTTCTTCATGTCTTCTCCATCTTTCCTTCCTTCTTCCAACTGATGCCTTAGTTTGAGAATCTCCTTTTCTTGTTCTTCATTCAGATCCTGCTGCGTTTGACGAATTCTGAGAGCACATTCCAGTTGAGATTTTAAGCTGATATCTTCGTTTACCTGTTTTTCAATAGCTTGGAGTAGATCTTTATTCTGCTTCTTTGATTCTTCAAGATCTTTCTTTAGCGAGCGGATCGTGGCTTCAAGACTTTCATAGTAACTGGATCTATCTCTGAGTTTCTTGATGGTTGTGCTTCTTTCATTGACTTCATCTCTTAATGATGTCACTTCACCCTGCAACTTTTGACATTGATTTTCCTTGTCCTTGAGTAACTTTCTTACCTTGTTTCCTTCCTCTGATTGAGCTTTTAGTTTGGTAACTTCTTCTTTGAAAGCACATTCCCTTTTTTTCAATAGATCTTGTTCATCTTTAACTTTGTCTGTAAGCCTTCTAAATACTGCCTCTATTTGATACTTTTCTTGCTCACCCATAAAAGCATGTTCAGTAGTTTCACTATCACTTCCATCACTTTCACAAGGAAATATAGCAGAAACATCAGAGGATAACACATTCATACCTGATAATGATTCTGAATCTGAAGAACTTCTTATACCTAATCCCCAATCGACTCTCCCACTGTCATAGATCTTCTGAGATGTCTTCTTCTTCTTATGAGCTTTCTTCTTAAGCTTCTTTCCCATTGTTCCACGGATCTCCTTCAAGCGATCAAGCTTCTACCAAAGGACCTGCTCTGATACCAATTGTTGGAAATAATACTGAGAGGGGGGGGTGAATCAGTATTATCAGATCAATAAAACTTTTTCATTTCATACTTAGAAACATATACGCTACTTCAGTTAAGTGAACCCGCGTGTACACGCTACTGTGTTTATTGCAACTAGCATATATTAAGAGATCTTATGATTCAGTTAGCTTATCTTCAGTAAATGCATCAGAACATTATTAACCATATTAACAGTAAACAGGTGCAGTATAACAGAACAGATAATCACACAAAAGCCACACACGTGAACACCATGATATAAGGTGGAAACCCAATGTGGGTGAAAACCACCTGCTGCAATTCGTCTCTTTCTTCTTTAATAAGAAACTTATTTTACAATGTACTGGTGCAGTCCTTTACCAATACGCAGGCTACAACCTGCAGAGGGCTACAATCCTCTTAGCTCTTGTACTAGCCGATCCATTTACTAGTACGTAGGTGCCTACCTACAGAATGCTCCAACCTTTACTCCCCTTGCTCTTGTACTGGCTGATATGTTTACCAGTACGTAGGTGCCGGCCTACGATCTACCCGGGACCACGTTTCATACATTTTCATACTGGATCCATAAGACAATCACCTTGTAGTACAACCTACATCATTAATCACTGAAACACTGAAACACTGAAACTCTGTCAACAACACAGTCACCAGAACACAGAGCAGACACAGAACTCTGCAATAACCATCAGACCCATCTGCAACTTCAAATATCAAGCTTTACAATGTACACGCTACTTGGATGAACCCAACCTACGTGTATACGCTCTTTTTCCAAGGCCAACCCGTGTACAGATCTAAAAATATTTCCTTATAACTTTGCAGCTGTACCAGACATCAATCATACTATAACACTTATAGAACATTATTTGCGTCAGTATGCAGATCTAGAATAAGCATAATCAACCATATAAAGATAGTTCATTTCAAACCATTTGATCCCGATCTCTCCTTAGATCTTGTTCTCCGTCAACCGGTGAGATCTCTCCTTAGCTCAGATCAAGCAATGCATCATCAACCCATAACCTGCATACTGGATCTAATACTTCATCAGATATTCAAGACATTTCAGATGCCTTTACCTAATGATCTTCTTCTCCTTATATAGCCTTAGGCTTTGCTCAATACCACGGGCCAAAACCATAGAAATCCAATACCATCAACTTCAAAACTAGGGATCAACACGTCCGTCGAGACACCATGGTCCAAAACCATAGGCACAACTTCCAAGGAATAACCGCCACGGACCAAAGATAAGTTTTCCACATACACGCTCTTTTACTGAAGCCAACCTGCGTGTACACGCGACTTGGTATATAGCTAACCCGCGTATACGCGACTTGGTATATAGTGAACCTGCTTGTATACGCGACTTGGTATATAGTGAACCAGTGTGTATATATTTTCTCTTCATACTTGTAGTCTGATCATCAATTCCTTGCTGCTATCCTTCTGCACTATGATTTGTCATCAGTGTGATTTGCCATCAAGGACAACACTTGTCTCATAATGCCAACAATATAATCAAGCCGACATAATGGTAATAACATAAGGGCACAAGAATAACAATAGTGGGTTTCTATGGGGCACACTAATAACAATATGGGGACAATAGGGGCACAATAATAACAATAAGGGCTACAATGACAATAGTAATGGGGGAATCACTAGTATTATAGGGACCTAACACCACTCTTCGTTATGCCGCCTACTTCTTCACTGCCCTCATTCACGTACCTGCGCTCTCCCTCTTTTCATGCTCTGTGGACTGCAAGCTTAAGTACATGTTGGAAGGCGGATTTATCAGGGTTCTGACCATTGGCACAATGGTAATTCTGGGCATTAATTGAGGAGAGGTTGGGGGGATCAAATCCCGCCCCTCCTTATTTAGCATACAGTTTGTTTTGTGGAGTCGCCGTGTGGGTGGGGCTGGCAGACCCGCCGGCAGTTGGCTCGACTCCCACTGGTTTTAGTGTAAATAGGTATATATGTTATACAACCAACCGATCACATTGCTTTGTGATCTATGATTGCGATAGCGCATCGTACTTTGGCTTTGTCAGAGCCGATTCCTTAACCGCCGCTCCTTGTGATCTGTGATTGCGATATCATATCACACTTTGGATCTGTCAGGGCTAATCATCACATCACATCTACTGGGGCTGATCATCGCATTGCACCTACTAGGGTTGATTCATAAAGCACTACCCCTTTGTGATTAGGATATGCAATCTCATCGCATCCTGATCTGTCGGGGCTAATCATCGCATCGCATTTGTCGGGGTGGATCATCGCATCGCACCTGTCCGGGCCAATTCGTAAAGCACTTACCCTTTGCGATTGCAATATGCGATCACATTGCATCCTGATCCTACCAGGGTCGATTCGTTACCACTGACTTGTTCCAATATGCGATTGTAATATCGTAAATCGCACCCTCTTGGACCTCTGCATGTGTTTGGAGCCATATGGATCACTACACTAAGACACACTCTCCAGGCTTTACCGTACATCCCATCCCGAGACAACTAGGTCCAACGAAGAGAAATCCACCTTTTGGCTTTACCGTGTATCCCTCCATTCACCAACAAGGATTCCTAGGCTTACGGAGGCACACAATCTGGCTTTACCAAAACCCATAGTCTAGTTCTGGGGTTTCTAGGCCAGTGGCTTTACCCTGATCCACAGTCCAGTTCAGGGACCACTAGTCCATGTGTTTTTCAGTTCGGAGATCCACCCGACTCAACTGGGAATCCATCCAACCATTCCACATTAACCAAATATGAGAAACCCATTTCATCAAGCTATCAGGAAATGGCAATGCTAGGCTGAAGAACACTATCACACCTGGCAAAACCCATGCCATGATAGAAAAGAACCACATGCAATACCATTCATGCCAAATATAGCAAGGAAAATACACATGCAAGTCGATACCTACAATGAAGCCTGTTGTATCTGCTTGATCCTGCCTTTCCCTGCTTGATCTTTGCTTCGTCTTACCTTGTTTTCCTTTCTTGCTCCAATGCCAAAGTGCTCTGAGAAACTCTAAGTGTCCAAGAGTGATATATAGAGAGAGAATAAATAGAGAGCTCCAAAGCTAAACTGACAATTAGTTACCAACTGATCCTGAGAAGCCTTTTTATGAATAAGGCCTCTATTTTCTTCATTTTCCATTAGTTTCCTTTATTTTACTCCTCACATGCAACCTATGACCTTTCACCTCCTTTTTCTCCTAATTTCCATTATTATCATAAATAATTATGCCAAAAATGCCATTTTTCCTTTCCAAATCCTTGTCCATTTCCTTTTCCAATTTCCTTAGCCATAAAAAACCAAAGAAGCACCCCCTAGGATGTCTTGCAAAACATTCAGCTTGGAATAAGTGCCCCATCAACTGTGGTTATTGTTTTTAACTTTTATTACATGGAATTTTCAGCAGGGCTATTATAGAAGCCTCCCTCTTGGGGGACATTGTCCTCGGTGTTCAATCACACATATACCTCAGCAACCCACTAAAAGAATACATACTGCTCATGAAGCTTTATAACATAGCTTATTATAGCATTTACAATGATCATCCTGGTGAGTTCCAACCCACATGACATTATATCATCATGATAACATAACCATATGATAGCATAGTAACATGACAACATAGCCATAATGACATGACACCCATACTACTTAGTGGAGCTTTATAACATAGCTCATGGTAGTATTTACATCAATATACATATCTAAATATAGTAATATCACCAAAATATATACCAAAACATATACCAGAACCTCATATCAAAAAATATAGCAAACCACCATATCAAAGCATATACCAAAACACCATATCAATGTTGCTTTGCCTCAACCGGTAAACAAGGAAGGATACATAGCCCGCATCAGATCCACCATCTCACATGTAGCTTCATCGAGCCCAAAGTGCTTCCATTGCACTTTAACTTGCTCGATTTCTCGGTTCTGGAGCATGAGCACCTTTTTTTGCAATATACACTGAGGCTCTGACTGGAATTCTCCATCTGGTTCCACCTGCAATACAGACCAGTCAATCACATGATCAAAATCCTTAACATACTTCTTAAGAAAAGATACATGGAAAACATCACATACTTTCACTGTCGGAGGAAATTCAAGTTGATAGGCTACTGACCTAATCCTCTCAATGATATTGAAGGGTTTGCAAAGTCGTGTTTCCATCTTGGCAGATGATCCAATCCGCAAGGAGCTCTTCTTTGGTTTGATGTGCAAGTACACCTGTTCCTCGACTTGGAACTCCTTGAACAACCTATTCCTATATGCATAACTCTTTTTCCTATCTTGTGATGCCTTTAGATTCTTCTTGATCACTTGCATTTCCTATTCCATGTCTGCCAACATATCTGGTCCAATCAATACCCTACTAACCGGATCATTCCAACTGACAGGAATGTTACAACTACACCCATACAATGCCTCAAAAGGACTCATCCTCAATGAATCTTGATAACTATTGTTGTATGTGAACTCTACCGAAGGAAGATACTCTTCCCACTTTCATTGTTGATGCATCACATACATTCTCAACATGTCCTCCAATTTCATGTTGACCCTCTTTGTTTTTCCATCTGTCTGCGGTTGATAAGTTGTACTGGAGGCCAACTTTGTTCCCAAACCTATAAATAACTCCTTTTAGAACTTGGAAATCAACTTCGCATCCCTGTCTGAAACAATCTTCTTCTAAACACCATGCAACTTGACCACATCTCTGATGAATACCTATGCTACATCGCTAGCTGAGAATGTAGACTTCACTGGAATGAAATGTGCAACCTTTGTCAACCTATCCACGATAACCATGATGGAATCATGTTGTCTCACTGTCCTCAGAAACCCTATGATGAAATCCATGGAAATCACCTCCCATTTCCCTTTGGAATCGCGATCGAATGCAGCATTCCACCTAGATGTTTACACCCTTCTTTCACTCGCTGATAGTTGAAACACCTCGCCGCAAACTTTGTTACATGCCTCTTCAAATTTGGAAAATAGTAAAGTCTCTTCACTATTCTCAATGTCTTCTGATAACCTAGGTGACTCGAATATGGTTTTGCATGAAACTCCCTCAAGGTCACCTTCTTGAGCTCACTGTTATCCGGTACATATATCCTATCTCGGAACCTAACCAATCCATCTACTGTAAGAAAATAATCCATACCCTGTGCACCTGCATCTATACCCATACCTATGCATTTACCTATACTGCCACCGGTACCTATACCACTACATGTACCTGTACTTGTACTATCACCTATACCTGTACTAACACCTTGCTGCAACCTATGCACAATCTCCATATACCTGACATTCTACTGACCTTCCTGAAAGATCTTATCCTGTAGATCTGTCCCATAGGAGCTCATACCTGCCAAGTGATTTACCTGTACCCATCTGCTAAGAGCATATGCCACCCTGTTCTTTGTACCTTTGATGTACTTGATCTCGAAATAAAACTCGTTGATCGTGGCCAACCATCTAACCTACCTGACATTCAGATTTGGCTATTCAAACAAATACCTCAACCCAATGTGATCACTCATAAGTACAAACCTCCTGCCAAGAAGATAGTGTCTCCACATCTTCAATGCATGTATGATCGGTGATATGTCAAGATCATGTGTTGGGTAGTTCTTCTCATGCTTGTTTAGTTTCTATGACTCATAACATACCATCTGTCCATCCTGCATAAGGAATCCACCAAGCCCTCTCTTGCAAACATCTGTGCATACCCCAAACTCTTTGTCTGGATCTGCAATCTGTAGCATTGGTGCATGTGTCAACAACTACTTAAGTTGCTCAAAGCTAGCCTTACACTCCTCTCTCCATTCAAACTTCTTACCTTTCCTTTGCAATGATGTGAGAGGATAAGCAATTTGCGAGAAGTTCTTGATGAACCTCCTGTAATAGCTTGCCAGACCTATGAAATATCTCACCTCATCCACACTCTTAGGAGCTACCCACTACATGATGGCCCTTATCTTCTCTGGATCTACTGCAGTGGCCTCCTTGGAGACAATATGTCCCAAGTAGTGTACCTCACTCTGAAAGAAATTGCAAATTTTGAGCTTACAACTGATGCTCCCTCAACAACCTCAACACTATTGCTAAATGATCTGCATGCTCTTCCTCATTTTTAGAATATACCAGTATATCATCAATGAACACAATAAAAAAAATTATCCAAATATGCACGCAACACACTATTCATCAAACAACTACATGTAGTTGGAGAATTAGTCAAGCCAAATGGAACAACAACGACCTCATAATGGCCATATCTAATTTGGAACGCAGTCTTGTAAATTTCATCCTCTTTGATGCGTACTTGATGGTATTCAGATCTCAGATCAATCTTTGAGAACACTGTTACTTCCTTCAGCTGATCGAACAAGTCATCAATCCTCAGCAAAGGTTACCTATTCTTGATGGTCACTTTGTTCAACTATCTGTAATCGATGCATAGTCTGAGAGTACATCTTTCTACTTCATGAACAATACTGGTGCACCCCAAGGTGATACACTTGGCCTAATGTATCCCTTGTCCAACATTTCCTTGAACTGAAAATTTAACTCAACCAACTCAGGTGTGCTCATCCTGTAAGGTGATTTTTCTGTTGGAGCTACCCCTCGCAATAACTCAATTGAAACGTATACCTCCTTATGAGGTGGCAACTCTATAATTTCCTCAAGAAATACATCCTAAAACTACTACAAAACTTGGTACTTTCTCAACCCATCTAGATCTTCAACCTCCTTACCCTTATCACTAGAAATGTGTACTGCAAATAAAATACACCCTTTCTTGTGGCTACGCTTTTCTTGCATAGCTATCACCATCCTAACTGATGTGGATTTCTTCTTACCCTGCAAGATTCTTGGTTCCCCATTATCATCAACACACTTAATAGCTTTATCATAGCAGCCTATTCTGGTTCTATGAAGATACAACTAATCCATGCCCAACAACCTACTGTATGATCCCAACGGTAATACATTTAGATGTGTTGCGGTATACATACCATTCAAGTCAAATGTGCAAGATCTTACCCAATGATGAACTCGCTTCTTTGCACATAGCTATAATTAGATCTTGGGTCAATCAAAATAGAAATAACTTGATCACAAAACTTACTGTCCATCTCAATAATAGATGCCTGGTGTTCTGCCTGTATATTATCAATTGTTGCATAAATATGAGGAATACTAGAGCCAACATCCCCAACAGTCTGCACCTCTTATGCATTGTATCTCTTAGGCCTACCACCCTGATGCTGCGGACAATATCTTATAAGGTGTTCCTCACCACATGTCCAACACTCCAACCAACCAATGCCCTCACCTCTATGTTGTTGTTGTTGTGACCCATGTCCTTGTCTAGCTTCATTAAACTTCTTTTGCAGTGTCATATTTTCTTTCCCATTTGCATTCTAAGGCCTTGTTCTCTTGGGCTTCCATTTACCTCTACCTTTGTCTTTTCCCTTCCATCCTTGTTGAGATTCATTCTTACGCTTTGAATGTTCATAACAATGCTTCAATTTCCCAATGACTTCCTCAAATGATCGAGGTTCGTCATACTCAATCCAAGCTCTAAATGCTAATGGAAAACCGCTAACAAATCTCTGAACTTCAACCTTCTCATCAGTATGATATGATACACACCTCATTAGTTCCAAAAACTTGGTCGTGTACTCTTCATTTGGCATTGATCCCATCTTTAGCTCATAGAATTATTTGGCCCTACTGTCGCAGTACCTTTCTAACAAGTACTTCTTCCTAAAAAGCCTCTTGAACTCCCGTCAACTCAAGTCATGTGTCCTAATGTCTCTCAGCTGCTTAACATTTTCCTACCAGATGTCTGCTTTACCTTTTAAGCTAAAGATAGCTATTCTAGCCTTCATGTTATCTGTTACTCATGCAACTCAAATAATTTGTTAATCCCAATTATCCAAGCCTCCTCATCTTCCCGCTTCTTCACATCTCCATCAAAAGTAGGTGGTTTTGGTTTCTTGAATTCATCCAGCAAGTATCCCCTGTCACTCTTCTTGTAAGGATGATAATGATGACAATCATGATGTCTATCAGAACCAGAACTAGAATACTACATGTAATCATCGCCTCTCCTATACGAAATGTCCAACAACCTACCATCTCTTATTGTATCAGATTTATCCAACCTATGTCTACCAAGAGACCTACTTCCATATGCCCCATTAGTTCTATCCTCTTATCCATGGCTGATCTGAAGTGGCCCTTGTCACTGCAAGTTTGACAAGCTCTGAAGAAGTGTTGCATTAAACTCTGCTTTCTTCTCTATTGCCTATATGATCCAGTCATTATTTGCATTACAACTGCTTATCTCTTCCTTCAAGCTCCTCAATGTATCTGCCAAATCAGAAGTGTGCCCCACACCACACTTCTCATCTGATGCGTAGGGAGATTCTATGTAGTCTACCATCTTTCTAGCCATTTGATCATTTTCCTGTAATGCATAATATGTTAGATAAACCAAATCACAATAAATCAACGTACCTTAGCATAATTCGGGGAGGAACCTCATTTGCCAAATCAGCGTGATACATGTATAACATAAACATAATATCACATAGACATACGCAAATAAATGTATCAACACATAAACATCGTTCTAGTTAGGGTTCAGTCATCAATGCAAGGCCATATCAACAATGCATGCTATGACCTCATGCATGACAACAACCATTACTCCATTGTACACATTGCCACATGCAACCAACAACATGCATAAGCAATGTCTAATCAACTACACATATGCATAAACACATGTAGTCGAACATAAGCGATCAATTCTTGTAATCAACCTACAAGGTTGATACATGTAATCAAATCTACAAGAATGTAGCCTAACATACAAGGATGTAAGTAGGAGACATAAAATCAACATGTAAGTGACATATAACAATATGTAACCAGTCATATACTCATGACAAATTCATTCCACAAAATCAACATCAAATTCAACATGGAAACCTTACTACAACCATAATCAATCATCCAACAAATGCAACAAGCACATGGAATGCAAGTGTAAAAGACATAGATGCAACTGACATGAATGCATGACCATCACACACATACCATCCAGACCGAGGGGTGAATCATGCTCTGATACCACTCTGTAACACCCTCCTCCCACATCTACCCAAGTAACTAGATAACCAGGATAAACATGTGATGAGAGGCTACTATTATTGGATTCTACCTCCTATGTGACCTTAAGGAAGTGGAATCGATGGAAACATCACACACAGTCATCCAACATCAGCTTCAGGACCTACAGAAACTAATCCAACACTTCAAACAACTTGCCCTTAGGTCCTATTGAAGGTTTGACCATCTTAGGCCTCAGTTGCTCTCATGCTATAGGCATGATGTCATTTAGAAATCCAAAGTTGCTCTCGTAGGCTTATATGCTAGCATCTAGGGATGCAATTTGATAGTTTGGTGCCAGTGACCCTGCGATTTAAGCCACTTTTTCAAGCCCAGAGCCTAATTCACTGCCTAGAATGGAGTGATAGCTTAAGATCAGTAAAAGAACAAAAAAATAATTATGCCGAAGAAATAAGTTAAACAATACCTTAACCAGACCCCTACTAGCCACAACAAGAATTTCATCAAACATATCATCAACATGTAACCTACAGGTTTAAACAACATAATTAAGTGTAGGGATCTCATACGTATTTGAGAATTGCTATGAACCATTGTTCCCTCATGTCATTTGCTGCATTATCATCTATTAAGCCATAGATACAGTATCCTTTCATTTACAAGTAAAAACATGCTAAGAACCATACATAGCTATTGTCACAAAAAATACATATAACCAGCATAACAAGGACATAAATATCATAAACATATCAGCCATAAAATCCAGAATACATTAGTACATTTACCCATGAAAATCAAGGGAATGAATTTCTCATTAATGAATGCAATAAACCAACCAAAGATGGGACTACCATGTTCCACCCGACCATAGATTAGCTGAGCCAAGTATCTCTTTAACCAATCACCCCCGTGCCATATTCCAAGAATGAATGTGGGACTCATAGAACACACCAAAAAACACCAACAAGCATGGATGCCAATAGAGTTCTCCGCCTACACCATGAGGAATTTGAGTGCCTCCTAGTCTCTCAAGCTTTACCGTAATCCACAGTCTAATCTAGGGATCACTAGGCCCTACACCGAGATACACTCTCTAGGCTTTACCGTACATCCCATCCCGGGACTACTAAACCCAACAGAGAGAAATCCACCTCTTGGCTTTACCGTATATCTCTCCATTCACTGGCAAGGATTCCTAGGCCCACCGAGGCACACAATCTAGCTCTATCACAACCCATAATTCGGTTTAGGGGTTACTAGGCTAGTTGCTTTACTGTGATCCATAGTCCGGTTCAGGGACCACTAGGCCATGTGTTTGTTAGTTCGGAGATCCACCCCACTCAGCTTCGAATCCATCTGGTCATCCCACATTAACCGAATATGAGAAACCCATCTCATCAAAGCTATCAGGAAATGGCAAGGCTAGGCTGAAGAACACCATCACACTTGGGAAAACGCATGCCATGATATAAAAGAACTACATGCAATACCATGCATGAAAAATATAGCAAGTAAAATACACATGCAAATCGATACCTGCAATGAAGCATGTTGTAGCTGCTTGATCCCGCCTTTCCCTACTTGATCTTTGCTTCCTCTTTCCTTGTTTTCTTTTCTTGCTTGAATGCCAAAGTGCTTCAAGAAACTCTAAGTGTCCAAGTGTTAAAGAGCGAGAGAGAGAGAATAATGAGAGAGCTCCAAAACTAAACTGAAAAAAAGTTACCAACTGATCCTCATAAGCCTTTTTATAAATGAGGACTCTATTTTCTTCATTTTCCATTATTTTCCTCCTCACATGCAACCTGTGACCTTTCACCTCCTTTTTCTCCTAATTTCCATTATTTTCATAAATAATTGTGCCAAAGATTCTAATTTTCCTTTCTAAATCCTTAGCCATTGCCTTTGCCAATTTCCTTAGCCATAAACAACCAAATGAACACCCCCTAGGATGTCTTGCCCAACATTGAAATTGGAATAAGTGTCCAATCAGTCGTGGTTATTCTTTTTAAATTTTATTACATGGAGTTTTCACTAGAGCTATTACATTCTCGCTCTCCCCCTCTCTCCCCCCTCCATATCTATGTCTCCATGTCTCTCTCTTCCCCTTCTTTTCCTATCCCTATCCTCTCCTTTTCTCTCCCTTCCCTCATCTCCTCTCTCCCTCATTCCAACTTCATATCTCCATTATCACTCCCTCTCTCCCTCTCCACCTCTATCTCTTAATGTATTTGTTCTTCCCTCCCTCTCTTTCCCCCTTCCAACTCTATCTCTCTCTCCCCCTCTCTCTTTCTTCTCTCTCAAGTCCCCTCTCTCTTCCTTCCTCTCTCTCCCTTTCTTTCCCACCTCCCTCCGTCTCTCTCCCTCATCACACACACTCTCTCTCTCCACCCTCCAACTCTGTCACTATCTCCCTCTCTCTCCCCTTCTCACTCTCCCCCTCTCTCCCCTCTCCATATCTATGTCTCCCTATCTCTCTCTTCCCCTTCTTTCCCTATCTCTATCCTCTCCTTTTCTCTCCCTTCCCTCATCTCCTCTCTCCCTCATTCCATCTTCATCTCTCCCTTATCACTTCCTCTCTCTCTCTCCACCTTTATCTCTCAATGTCTTTGTTCTTCCCTCCCTCTCTTTCCCCCGCCAAATGCATCTTTTTCTCTCCTCCTCTCTTCTCTCTTCCTTCCTCTCTCTCTCTCTCCCTCCCACCTCTATGTCTCTCTCCCCCACTTTTTTCCTCCTCCATATCACTCTCTCTCCTAAATATTTAAGAAAGTATCTAAATTTAAAAAATATATAATTGGTTGTAAAATATTAAACCTGTATTTCGGATCAATCATGTCAAAGAAAGTACAATAATAAAAAACTTAAAAGAATCATGTACTATCTTTTATCTTTCCTCTGTCATTGTTAGTCACTTTGTTTTCTCTCTTTACTTTGTCCTTGATTTAATGTCTATGGGAATATTTTTAGTACTCGTGAGGATGAAGGGTTTATATATACCTCAAAAGTAATTATAACCTTTTTCGTTTTAGATTTAATTAAAAAATGTTATAAAACTAAATCAAAAATAAAGTATTCGTAAAATATTTTGATTTTGAAATAAATTATGGTTTTTGGGCATGTGGTATTGATAAGCCATGGTATTGGTCCATGGTATTGTAACAGAATAACTAAAAGCCTAGATCCATAACATAATAATGAAAATCATATATGGTCCATGGTATTGATAAACCATGGTATTAGGCTATGGTATTATGATTTTGTTTCCTCCTCTCCCTCTCTCTATCTTTCGCTTGGGCATTGGCCCATGGTATTGTAAAAAAGACTATTTAAAATTTAATAATATCCACTGTAGATATTCGTGATTAAAAATCTTATTAAATTGTAAATATTAAATATTTATCCATTTATTAATTAAATCTAAATATAGCTACGCAATCATTATTTTAATGTGATATGTATATTATACTTTCTTTTATTTAAAAAATTGTTCATAATTTTATTAATAAAATACAAAGTTACAATATATATAAAAAAAAAAAGTGAATTTAAAAAATATCTTCACATCTCACATCTAACACTCACGCATCTAACGCTCACCCCCTAAACCGCATAATAGAGGGCCTCTCGGCGCAATGAATATTAGTTATATATTTTTTTAATTTTAAATTATAATATTAATGAAATAGTCCAATAAAAGAGAGATAAGTAATTTCTCCAATTAAAATCTTATGTTTAACAAGATTAATGGAATTAATTAAAGCAATATTTTAAAAATTGAATGGCTTCATTTAGTGTTTTTTATAAACTTATATTTATAAGATTTAAAATTGAAAAATAAAATTAATTTATTTAAAAAAATAATTATAATAATTTTTTTAATAATTATAAATAAATACAAAAATAGTTTTGTTTAGAAATATTTTTCTTGTCGACGAAGAATATTTCGCTTAGATCAAATCTTGTGTATTTATTTAAAAAGAAAATAAAAGAAAACAAGGCCACATCCACCGGGACTTGAAATAAGACCAAATAAAATTATTCCAAGAGAAGCTTATACCGACGAGTATGGAGTACGTTTCTACAACTTTCACTAGATAACTTGCAATTTTTTGTGACACTCAATGACACTAGATAACTGGCAAGCTTCCTCCAAGTTTAACCCAAAAATTAACGCCCTTGGCATTAGCCTTTATGGAATTCGCAATGGTTATGGATCTAAGTTGCTTTATCGCACTTGTGGATGGCGACATGGAATTTTTTTCGCTGCAGGAAACTACCTTCTTCACCTTCCCACTTCGCATTTCCTGCCATTCAACTTTCCTTATATGGCTTTGAACCTTTTGTCTTTCTTGGAATTCGAGGGACCAATCACATTCATTTATGCCATCTAATTCCAGTCGATCAAAGTACAACCTGCTACAATATCTGCAATATTTTCTCCATATCATAATTAAAGGATTTTTAAAGGAGAACTTATTAAAGGATTTTTCCCTTGGGATACGACAAGTTGAGCACGCTTTGTGTAGGTGAGCAAAGACGTTCTGATTGCATCCATATCACTTTAGCGACTCCACAAACCCCATTATCATTTATCATCCTGAATTTTAAAAAAACTCACACTCGCTCATATACCTCTCAGTAGAAATCTCCATTCGTATCTGACCTGGAGAAGTTAATTTTCAGGAAAGTGTGGAAGGAGAAAACTCCTACTACTTGCACTACTGACCCATTAGTCTTTGAAGCCTCCTCATCCAGCTCTTAACCCGATGTTACTCTCTATTCGGGAATTACTCCTAAAACCCTTACATACCTTGCTTTCAGTCTAGCCACTCCTACCACTATGTTTTTGGTCCAAGTTCCTCAGGCAAATCTAAATCCCCCTCCATTAATCCAGATGGCCCACCTCAGCCCCTAAGTGATATGCCACGGGACTACCTAAATCTTCTGCTTAGGTTCAATGGGGAGGATGAAAACATAGCACAAAGACACATTGAAACATTATGTGCCTTTGTTGAGAATCTAAATGTAGAACAAATGGATGTGGTCATGAGACTTATTGTACAATCCCTTGATGGAGAAGCCAAAAAATGGTTTAAATCCCTACCCAATGCCTCCATCACTACCTAGGTGGAACTTGAAAACTCTTTCACACAAAAATGGGGTGAAAAGAGAAATCATGAGTACCTCCTCACAGAGCTTAATGCTATAAGGAAGAATCTAAAAGAGGATATCTTAGAATTTATAAAAAGGTTCAATAACCAATATAATAACCTGTCGGGTGAGATAAAGCCTCCTCCAACTGCTACTCGGGTAGATTTTTTAGGAGCCTTTGAATACGACTTTGGTTTTACTCTAAGGGAAAGGAAGTCTCTAAATTTAGATCAACTCCAAATCGATGCAGTGTAGGTGGAAGCAAGTTTCACCTTAGCCAGGAAGTCAAGAGGAAAGCAAGAACCTACTGAGAATAAAAGAGGGGAAGAAGAGGCATCCTCCTCTGGTCAAGCTAAAGAATAACCAAACCTGAAGTGGGATGAACTGGATAAAATCATAGGAGTCTATCACATAAGGTTGGAAAGCTTGAACTTGGGAAAAAGAGTCTCTCCAAACAGAATGCTCAAGGCAATAACTAGGGTTATAAACCACAATATAGAAGGACTCCATTGTAGATACTTGCAAGGGAAAGAAAGGAATAGCTCGACCAGATTCCTCATCCCCTATATTTAGAAGATGATCCTGATGAACAATCATCAGATACACATGAGATGCAGGTAAAATTGTATTCCACTTTCTCTAAAGAAGAACATGAAATTATGTCTCACCAGGAGACCAGTCATGATAGAGAAGCAATAGCAAATGAGGAGGATATAGATTATTATTGTAAATGGTTCGCATATTTCATGCAAGCACAACCCCACTGAAAGTATGATCTAATATCTTCAAGAAATGGATTAAGGGAACTGGAACAACAAGAGGGAATTGCTCCCCATGTTATTCCCCCAATACTAGGTAAAGGGAAAGGTAAGTTGAATCCTGCCTCTTCCAAGATAAAAGTTCCCTCAAATAAGGAAAGCAATAGTTTCGAGGGACACATAGAGAAGGAGGCACCTGTTCTGCAAAAAACTGTTGGTGTTATGGAAGGAGACACGGAGCTAGGAGGTATAGAAAAAGTCCAACCTACATTCAATCTTCAGAAGGAGCTTGAAAAGGTAAATATTCATGTTCCTCTAATTGAGTTCCTACAAGTACCTATACTCCTTTAACTCTAAGAGGGTGAATTGCTTGGGAATGATAAAGGATCTGGTAGTAAACATGACTCAGATCCCTGTGAAGAGTGTGGTAATGGACATAGTAGTGGTAGACATTCCCCCTCAGTTCGGCATGCTCCTATCTAGATATTGGGGTTCCAAGGTAAGGGTCGCTATCAAGTTAGATCTAACTTATTCCACTATTCCTACATTTGGAGGAAAACAAAGGAGGTCATATAGAGAGTCGAGGTTTGTGAAAACTGTGACCCCAGCTAAAGGCTCAAAAAACTCCCCAGTGCATGGAAAAGAAAGCAACCTCTCCTGCTTGTTCTTAGAAGAAGATGATACCATCTTAGAAGAAACATTGGTACACCTAACAAGGCAGCTAGAATTCCAGAACACAAATGAAAACAAATTATGGAAACTATACTTTGACGAGGAAAATTACAAAGATGGAAATGAAGCAGGAGTATTGTTGGTATCTCCTAAGGGAAGCCTGATACCCCTCTCATTCAAGCTAGAGTTTGAGGTGATCAACAACATGGTGGAGTATGAAGCATTTATCATTGGGTTACAAATGGCAAAGAATATGAATATTGAATGCTTGATGGTCTATGGAGACTCAGAGCTGGTTGTAACGTAGATCATAAATCAATGCTAGGCCAAACACCCCAGACTGAGGACTTACCGGAATGAAGTGTGGGATTTAATTGATAACTTCTTCCTAGAATTTAACTTTCAATTTCTTCCCAGAGAAGGAAACATAATGGTTGACTCCATTGCAGTAGTAGCAAGTAGTTCTAAGCCCCCTAAAAATCCACTCCTCAGGTATGAGGTGGAAGTATGGTATTTGAAGACGATGATCAGGTGAAAATATTTATAGAAGTAATTGGGGAGTTTGCTAACTCCATCATCAATCAAGAAGAAGAAGAAGCAGATCAAGAAACCACTTCGTGGGAAGACATCGTGGCTAGGTGCAAAATTCTGCAACTAAAAGGGAATACCATCCCTCGTGGACTAGTCCCACTGGAAAATCTTTTTAATAAGGATGGTGTAACCTCCAAACTCATGGATCTGGAGATAGACGATCAAGTGGAAGATTGCAATATTGACTTAGAGGAGGAGCCCCAAATGATCAGGCTATCAAAAGGAATCCCTTTGCAATACAAACGAAGGTATTTAAATCTATTCAAAACCTACAAGGATTTTTTTTCTTGGTCTTATGAGGATTTGAAAATTTTTTATACTAACATAATACAACATAAGATTCCTCTAAGGGCTGGAATAAAACCATGCAAGAAGAAACTCAGGCAAATAAATCCACTCTTACTCCCCTCCATTGAAAAAGAAGTGAGGAAGCTGCTACAGGCAAAGATCATAGTGCATTTAAGTTACTCTGAGTGGGTGGCCAACTTAGTCCATGTTCGGAAAAAGAACAAAGAAATAAGGCTATGTGTAGATTTCCATAAACTAAACAAGGCATCGTTGAAAGACAACTATCCGCTGCCTAAGATGAATTATATATTGTAGAAGGTGGTTGGCTTAGTCAGAATGTCCATGATGGGTGGGTTCTCTGGTTACAACCAAGTGGGAGTCCACCCTAATGATAAAAAGAAGACTACTTTAACCACTCCATGAAGAACATTCATGTATGCTCGGATGCCTTTCGATCTTAATAATGCAGGGGCCACGTTTCAGAGAGCTATGTACATAGATTTCATATGGAAGCAAGACAAATTCATGGTGGTTTACTTAGATGATATCAGAGTCTTTTCTAAGACTGATGAAGAGCACATCCTCCACTTGAATCTCACCTTTGAGAAATATAGGAGGTATGGTCTTTCTTTGAATCCTAAGAAATATCAGTTTGCACTTGGCGACGGGAAGCTACTAGGACACATAGTAGCACAAGAAGGTGTGAAGATAGATCCTTAACAAGTCGAAGCCATTAGTCATATTCCACTACCCACGAATAAGAAAGAGGTCCAATCCTTTTTGGGGAGAATAAATTTCTGGAGGAGGTTCATACCCAACTATGAAGAAATCATCAAGGGTATTACGGACATGCTTAAGAATGAAAATGAAGTAAAATGGAGCCTCGCCCCCTGAGATTCTTTCATTAGAATTAAAGAAGCTTTGTGTGAAGCCTCGGTATTAGTCAACGGCTTTATATATCTTCTCTTTTGCTTCTCCGCATACTATTGCCGCAGTTTTTCTACATAATAATAAATATGGTTATGAATAGCCCATCGCCTTCTTCAGCCAAGTCCTGAGGGATGTTGAGATGAAAAATAATATCTTGGAGAAACAAGCCCATGCACTAGTCAAGACTTTGAAGGCATTTCATATGTATGTGCTACAATCAGAAATCACAACATTTGTCCCAATGACAATAGTCAAAGACATCCTGGTACAAGGAGACAACGAAGGAAAAAGGGGTAGGTGGATAACAACAATACAAGAATATGAGCTAGACATAAATCCTACAAAGCTCATAAAATTCCAGGGGTTGGATAAGGTTTTATCCCAATCTAATTTCCAAGCTTTAGGGATAAACCTGATAACAGAGGAAGGCAGAACAAAGGATCATCAGAGTTATCAGAGTGGCATTAAAACATCTGAGCAGAAGATCTATACTAAATATGAGGAATCACCCTAGTATAAGAACACCGTTCATTATCTCTTATTCCTAGGGTGCCCGCTGGGGCTGGATAGATCCAAATACAGAAATATGAGATTGAAAGCACAAAAATATATCATATTCAATGGTCTACTATACTGGAAGGACCCGATGGGAGTATTGTTGTTATGTCTGGTAGAGGACGAAACCCATAAAGTGTTCGAGGATTTTCATAGAGGAGTTTGTGGAGGTCACTACAGCTGGAAGACCACAACACACCAAATTTTTGCATAAAGCAAAAAACTTTCTCCTCTCCCCATGATTCTAGTGCATGTGGAAGAAAATTTTAGATAGTGGGGACTAGACTTCATAGGAGAAATAAACCCACCTTCCAGTGGCTAACAAAAGTGGATATTAACGGCCACAAATTATTTCACCAAGTGGGTAGAGGCCATCCTAGCTAGAAAAACTACAGACTCAATGGTAATCAAGTTTATGGAGGAAAACATATTATCTTGCTTTGGTTATCCTATCAAAATTATCACTGACAATTCTCAGGCCTTCAAATCTACCAAATTCACTAGCTTCTGCTAGAAATTCAATCTTACCACTGGGCACTCCACTACCTACTATCCTCAAGGTAATGGCTTGGCTGAGTCCTCAATCAAAACTGTGGTGAGGGTACTCAAGAAGACCATCGTCGAGAATCAGAGGAACTACGACTCCCAAACGATCCATGGGGAAATTGCATTTTGAGCTAGTGTATGGTAAGGATGTAGTCTTCCCGATCCAATTAGAGATGTTGGTGGCAACGTTACTACAAGAAGTTGAGGAAGAGCCAAATGTCTTGAACAAAAGATAAATCAGTTGGTCGAGCTTCACGAAAACAGAGAACAGGTGGGGGCCAAATTGTCGAATTACCAACAAAATATGAAATCCCTGTTTGACAAGAAGGCCAAGGATCAACCTCTACAATGAGGAGATTTAGTTCTTTGATGAGACATCCGATGGGAAGATAAAGGAAAACACAAAAATTTCGATCCGCTATGGTTTGACCCTTTCAAGATTGTAGAAGAGAGAGGAAATAACACACACATGCTTGAAAATCTAGATGATGAATCACTGGAACTTTCGGTAAATGGTCAGTTCCTCAAACTCTATTTCTAGAACGAGAGCTACCTATATTGCACTCATTGCAAATACAAGTGTGTTTATTGTAATTGTTATATGAAATTTCTAGTTTATGTTGAAAATTCCACTTTCACATAATTATCGTTTGTTTAGAAAAGACTCCATGCCCAAAGGAGAAGTTCACAGTTTGCAGGTTCTCAACACCTTGCTAGCAAGGCACTGTCCCCAGGTGGAGCCAATGTTGTCACCTTCTAAATACAGAGTTCCAGTTGTACAAAGAGTACCAAAGAACATATAGGTTTGCATTCATATTCCAAGTCACAGAACTCTCAAAACTAAATCGAACCCTCTCCACTAGATAGTTTTCAGAAGAATCTTTCCAGTGGTAGGTGGAAGTCCTAAAATAGACTCCTGGATTAAAAGTTAGAGTAGATTGAAGATACCCCTTCAAATCCAAAAGACAAAGGAGAAATGGCTAAGGTTCTAGCTCATCGTAAATCGTAATCGCAGTTCCCTAACATCAGCAGTGGGGGAGGACACAACAAAACTGTAATGGAGAGATCACCAATATTGTTGGTCACAAAATTCAAAGATCCAAGGTGCGTCATATTGGTGGGATTTCAAAGTGCTATAGAAAGGGGCAGAGCTCTGTTATCGACAAATCGATGATCGGCGGGTCCAACATACCATTCTTAAGGAATTGTAGGGGAATACACCAATAGTGTTAAAGCACCAAGGGAGGGCCTATGCTGATTTACAAAGGAAATCAGTTGCAAAGCCAGAGGCAGACACACCTTTTCTCTCTCCTCCATGGGGGCCATGTGGCAAAATACCATTGGTCCAAATGAATACACATGGCAACTAATGTCAGCATGATGTGGCAGTATGGAGGACATGTGGCACGCAGATTTGGAATTTTTAGGGGCCCTATGGGGGCATATCTGGGTGACACGTGTCACCACTCAGGGACTACCACATGGCATTGATGATTTCATCAATCCCAGGGCCCCTCCTCTCCCATCAAATAAACATCTCCCATCTCTGAACGACCTAGATTGACTCTGCTAGATCGACGGCTCCTAGACCTTTTCATGCCCCTCGTAATGTCTCCCTTTATCAGCAGGGGGGTTCGAAAAAGAGTTTTACCCACCAAGCCCCGCCGCTACATGTCCCTCTCATATCATTTTTCACCCTCCTGGCTTACCACTTACTGCTCATGCCCCCCTCTGAAAACCACTCATCCTGGCACTCTATCTTGTATTACGATTGCGATACCCCAGTGGGTGCAATACTGTAGATCGACGATCACAAGGGTCAAGGGGAGATATTAAAGGCAAAGAATTGTAAACCACCCGTGTGCGGGATTCTATGTAACAAAGGAACAAGACACCCGGAGGGGATTCCAAAGGCCCTAGTGCCCAAAGGATGAAGCAAAGGGGGCTAAAGTGGATCTAGAAGCCCTGTCTTGTAAAATATTTTCAGTGAGAAATCCCAATATGAGAACTCTGCAACCAGGTAGTACAGAACTTTAAAGGCATGGTGGATTGGCAACTGTGACATTTAATAAGGAAGATGGAGCATTCAAAACTGGCATGGGCTGATCCAGAAAGGCCCTCTATGACACAGAACCAGGGTCGACGCTAATAGAAGTAAACAAAGACTTGTTAGCTCGGGGAAGACGATGATCCAACATGGTGGCCCCATATAGAGGGAAGATGAAGTACCACACAGTGGTCCTCTTCTTCATTACTGTGGCATGAAACTGATAGTGCCCACTTCCAGCTTTGAAGGATGAATGGTTCAATCATTAAAGGAAAAAATGACGGGAGTCGACTGAGCAACATAGGAGGCCATACTGTGAGAAAACTAAAACCTAAAGCAAAAGCGATCACAGGGATGGGAATGAAGATATTTTTTTAACATTGTTCATTTGATTGATTAAATGATTTGTTATCCTATAATTTGATTCCCTTTAATGAGGAAATTAATATTTTGTAATGCTTTTGCGCCATAGATCCATCCCTGACCGAGACAGCTAGTCTACCTAGCAGTTGAGACTCGACTGAAGATATTTTGATGTAATGAATGTTCAATGCTCCTCTCTAGATAAATAGGGGAAAACAACACTTTACAAAGGTTCAAAAATCCTAAAGAAAACGCTACATGTTATTTTCAGACGGTATGACTTTTTAATATAGTTCTTTCAGAATATCAAAGAAATGGTGGTGATTCCCCCTTCGAGTATTACAATATGTTATCCCTCTGTTTAAAACCCATTATGTTCATGTTTCTTCTCTGAATTCATGCAATCATAGCTGCTAGAAATATTTCATATTTCCTCATAGATTCATTTGTATTGACTTATTAATGCATGTGCCTGTATGGATTATTGAGATTATATCTTTAAAATTGCGCCTCATGAATCCTAACATTCACTCTCTATTTTGTCCATTATATCTACCTGTAACTTAAATAAGTGTAGAAATTATTGATGCATCAATCTCTATGTGATAAGTTTAGAATTATTGACGTCTTAAGCTTTATATGATGTGTTACTTGTTCTCCTTATCCTCTCTCATAACTCTACAAAAGCTTATTAAACTGTAAGTCCTTGAACTACTCAGCCTGCATTGTTTTATGCATATATTTCTGCGATTTTCACATGAGAAGAAATACTAAAAATTCATGGCTTACTCCTTTAGATGAATGAACCAACCCATTCCACTTAAATATATACATATATAAAATATATGTGATGTCTCCAATCTCTTGAGAACCATACGAGACACACAGAATCTTGATGTGCCCAAGCACTGGTCTTGTAAGCAATTCGATGTTGTCTCTAGGAGCCACAACACAATCCTTGTTGCAATGTGCCATTGGACCATGGTTGACCTTGAATGATTTTCATATCAAGACAATTTTTGTCACAATGCGACGTTAGACCATGGTTGAGCATGATTTTTTCATATTCAAACAATCTTTTTCATAATGCAACAATGGACCATGGTTGACCATCATTGATTTTGATAAACCGTGGTTGACCATGGTTGCCCATGATTGATATTATAAACCCAAGGGATTAATACTAAAAAATATCTTTTCCTCTTATTGAAATCTGAATTTTTTGTTTTTTAAGGTTTCGTTACATTTGTCTATGACTCCAGTCAATCTTTGTGTGTTTGATCGAGTTTTGTGAAGGATTTTCTTGATTTTTGTCAATTGTCAAGGATTGAAATATAGGGTTTCTCAAGAATTAGTGTTTTGATGAGATGTTCTTCTTGCATTGCATTGAAAACATAAGTCAATTTTATTCCAGTACTGAAGTTTAATCAGAATTACACTTTAAGCACCAATTTCATAATATCCATTCAAGCATATTCATTTTAAGGATTTCATTGGGTGTTTTGAATTTGATTTCCTTTTATCATTGCTCAGAGATTTGTCTCAGTTTCTTAAAAAAAAAATCATGTTTTTGCTTTCATTTTTGCAAAAAAAAATTCCCCTCAATCGTCGGGGGGGAGTGGTTGAACTGTGTTTGAGTTTTTTCACCTTTGAGTATAATTATTTTCCAATCTTTATAATTTTCACTTGATTTCCTTTATTTACACTTGATTGGTTCTTTAGTTGTATTAGTGAAGGGAAATAGTCTTGTTGTTCTTTCATTGATTTGGAATCATCTTGTGTTTGAAGAATTGTCTTGCAAATACTACATTTGCATGGTTAGAATTCTCATTTCATGAAACAAAATTGTGCATAGATTACATTTTCATGGTTAGAATTCTCATTTTTCTATCTAGAATTCATCGAAATGAAGATATTACAAATTTCATATTTAATGCATTAGAGTTTTGAGTCAAATCATAATACCATCTGTTTCACGTCCATTTACCCTTTGAGTAAATATAATCTTAATAACACAATGCTAATAAAATTCATCTATAATTTTTATTATCTTTAGGGCTCTTTCCACCTACAATAGATTAGGTTGTAAGGCTTTGGAATAGGGAAGGAAGTAAAATTTCCAAAGCTACAAACAAACAATAGAATCTTGAGTTATGGAGAGAAATCCAGTTATTTCAGTTTTGCTCTGGGAAGCTCTTCTTATTCATGAGTTAAGCATAAGATCATGTTGGATCTGGTGAAGTGGTCGTACCCACTTCATTGGCTATGAAAGAGTGATTGGAACGTATTACAACGATTCTGAAAGGTACTTGGGGTCACTTGAAAGTAAACCTCCCTTTAACCACATTGAGGAGCTTTCAAGGGGATTGAGATTTGTTACCTTGCCCTTGCGTGTATGTCTGATCTATGACTGTCCCCCCATGAAAAATTATTGTAGTGGGTAAACTTAGTGACCATAATCCTAGGGCTCTACCTAAGGTGATGAAAGAGGGAAGGTCCTTTTGTACTTGGAACAAACGTTGACTAGACTCACTTAGAATTTTTGGAGGGTAATCTTTGCTCGAGATGGCATAAGCGAAGTTACTTGCACCAAACTATTTCATTAAGAAGGTTGTTAGGGTAATTGGTTCAAAACATTCAAATCTATAAATATTTTCAATTTGATCTTTGCGACATTAGATTTCATCACCAAGTAGTAAATATTGATATTTTTGAAAGGTGAGTATGTGTGGTTTCAATTCCTATATTTTTTAGCGTTATAAAGTTACCGATAAAGACCTCCCTTTTAACAGGAACCCTAATCCTTTCCCTAATTTTGCAAATGTCAGTCCTCCGTATAAGGCTACATTGTCACTTCCCAGATTCATGATAGGTTTACCTGTATGGTTGTTATCAACTTCTTTAATTCCAGATATTCCAAATGTACCAGGTCAACCGATCTTTTCACCTCAACCGAGTTCTCCATCTCAACACCACCAACCTACTGTTGACCCACTACCATAGGTGGAAGTCCAAAAAAAAACTCTTGGATCAGAAGTTAGAGAGGATTGAAGATACCCTTTTAAAGTTAGAAGACAAAGGAAAAATGGCTAAGGGTTTGGCTCATCGTAAATAGCAAACTTAGTTCCCTAGCAGCAGCACTGGGGGATGACACAACAAAACTGCAATGGAGCAATCGCTAATATCGGCGATCGCAAAAGTCAAAGATCCAAGGCGTGACATATCAGTGATCGACGGGATATCAAAGTGTGGTACAAAGGGGCAGAGCCTGATATCGGCAAATTGACAATTGACGGGTCCAATGGAACATTCTTAAGGAATTGCAGGTGAATACGTTGATAGTGTTAAAGCAACA
Organism: Pinus tabuliformis; assembly: GCA_031772625.1. NCBI lineage: Eukaryota > Viridiplantae > Streptophyta > Pinopsida > Pinales > Pinaceae > Pinus > Pinus tabuliformis. The sequence goes on along the minus strand of CM062805.1, from coordinate 1,050,715,708 downwards.
AGGGAGGGCCAATGCTAATTTACAAAAAAAATCAGTTGAAAAACTAGAGGCAGGTGCGCATTTTCTCTCTCCTCTAAGGGGCCCACATGGCAGAATACCATTGGTCCAAATGAGTACACATGGAAGTTTACATAAGCATGACGTGGCAATACGGAGGACATATGGCATGCAGATTTGGTATTTTCAGGGGTCCTATGGGGGCATATCCAGGCAACATGTGTCACCACTCAGGAGGTGCCACATGACATTGTATGCATCATCAATCCCATGCTCCCTCCTTCACCATCAAATAAACAGCCCCCATCTTCGAACGACCCAGATTGAATCCACTAGATCGATGACTCCCAGGCCTTTTCGCCCCCCCCCCCCCCACCATGTTTCCCTTTATCAACGAGGGGGTTCCGAAAAAATGGTTTCCCCGTCAGGCCCCAATGCTACATGTCCCTCTCATATCATTTCGCACCCCCCTAGCTTACCACTTACCACTCATGCCCCCCTCTGAAAACCACTCATCCTCACACTCTCTCCTGTATTGTGATTGTGATACCCTAGGTGGGCCCAATACCGTAGATCGATGATCACAAGGGTCAAGGGGAGATATCAAAGGCAAAGCATTGTAAACCACCGATGTGCAGGATTCTATGTAAAAAAGGAAGAAGACCCCCAGAGGGGAGTCCAAAGGCCCTAGCACCCAAAGGACTAAGCACTTGGTCATAGCCCCCAACCACATGAAACAAAGGGGGCTAAAGTGGATCTGGAGGCCTTGTCCTGTAAAAGATTTTTAGTGAGAAATCTCGATATGAGAACTTCGTGACCAGGTAGTACAAAACTTTAAAGGAGCAGTGGGGTTAGCAGCTGTGGCATTTAATAAGGAAGATGGAGCATTCAAACTCAGCATGGGATGATCCAGAAAGGCCCTCTCTGACACGGAACAAGGGTCGACACTGATAGAAGTAAACAAGGACTTGGTAGCTCGGGGAAGACTTGATGATCTAGCATGGTGCCCCCATACAGAGGTAAGACAAAGTACCGCCCAGGGATCCTCTGCTTCAATACTGTGGCATGAAACTGATAGTGCCCACTCCAATATTTGAAGGGTGAATGGTTCAAGCAGTAAAGGCAGAAATGACTGGAGTCGGCTGAGCAACACAGGAGGTGATACCGTGAGAAAACTACAACTTGAAGTAGAACTGATCACAGGGATGGGCATAAATATATTTTGTTAATATTGTTCATCTAATTGATTGACTGATTTTTTATCCTGTAATGTGTAGCTCTTTAATGGGGAAATTAATATTTTGTAATTCTTTTGGGCCACAGAACCGTCCCTGGCCGAGACAGCTAGTCGACCTAACAACTAAGACTTGGCCGAAGATATTTTGATGTAATGAATGTTCAATTCTCCCCCTCTCCAGATAAATAGGGGAATGAAACACTTTAAAAGGTTCAAAGATCCTAAAGAAAATGGTGTTGATTCCCCCTTCAAGTATTATAATATGTTATCCCTCTGTTTAAAACCCATTATGTTCATGTTTCTTCTCTGAATTCATGCAATCATAGCTGTTAGAAATATTTCATATTTCCTCACAGATTCATTTGTATTGACTTTTAATGCATGTGCCTGTATGGATTAATGAGATTATATATTTAAAATTTCACTTCATGAATCCTAGCATTCACTCTATCTTTTGTCCATTATATCTACCCGTAACTCAGATAAGTGTAGAAATTATTGATGCATCAAGCTCTATGTGATAAGTGTAGAATTATTGACGTTTTAAGCTCTATATGATGAGTTACTCCTTCTCCTTATCCTCTCTCATAACTTTGTAAAAGCTTATTAAACTTTATCTCCTTGAACTACTCAACCTCCACTGTTTTATGCATATATTTCTACGATTTGTACATGAGAAGAAATACCAGAAATTCATGGCTTACTCCTTTAGATGAATGAACCAACCCATTCCACTTAAATATACACATATATGAAATATATGTGATGTCTCCTATCTCTTGAGAATCATACAAGACACACAGAATCTAAATGTGCCGAGGCACTGGTCTTGTAAGCAATTTGAGGCTGTCTCTGGGATCGATAACATCTTCTGGCGCCATTGCTAGGGAAATTATTAAAGGATTTCCCCCGGGATATGACAAGTTGAGCACTCTTTGTGTAGGTGATCAAAGGCATTTTGATTGCATCCATATCACCTTGGCGACTCCACAAACCACATTACCATTTATCATCCTGAATTTTAAGAAAACTCACTCTCACTCATATACCTCTCAGTAGAAAGCCCCATTCGTATCTAACCCGGAGAAGTTAATTTTTAGGAAAGTGTGGAAGGAGACAACTCCTACCACCTGTGCTACCATTCCATCATTATTTGAAGCCTCCTCATCCAGCTCTCAACCCGATGTTACTCACTATTCAGGAATTACTCCTAAAACCCTTACATACTCTGCTTTCAGTCTAGCCACTCCTACCACTATGTTTTTGGCCCAAGTTCCTCAGGAAAATATAAATCCCCCTCCATTAATCCAGATGGATCTTTCGAGTTTTTTGCTAAATAAATATGCTCCTCTTAATTTACCTCAGCCCCTAAGTGATATGCCCTAGGACTAGCTAAAGCTTCTGCTTACGCTCAATGGGGAGGATGAAAACACTGCATAGAGACACATTGAAACATTATATTCCTTTGTTGAGAATCTAAATGTAGAATAGATGGATGTGGTCATGAGACTTTTTGTACAATCCCTTGATGTAGAAACCAAAAAATGGATTAAAGCCATACCTAATGCCTCCATCACTACCTGGGAGGAACTTGAAAACTCTTTCACACAAAAATGGGGTGAAAAGCGAAATCATGAGTACCTCCTCACAGATTTTAACGCTGTAAGGAAGAATCCAAAAGAGGATATATCAGAATTTATAAAAAGGTTCAATAAGCAGTATAATAACTTGTCGGGTGAGATAAAGCCTCCTCCAGCTGTTACTCGAGTATATTTTTTAGGAGCCTTTGAATATGACTTTGGTTTTACTCTAAGGGAAAGGAAGTCTCTAACTTTAGATCAACTCCAAATCGATGCGCTAGATGTGGAAGAAAATTTCACCTCAGCCAGGAAGTCAAGAGGAAAGAAGGAACCTACTGAGAATAAAAGAGGGAAAGAAGAGGCATCCTCCTCTGGTCAAGCTAAAGAATCACCAGACCTGAAGTGGGATGAACTGGATAAAATCATAAGGAGTCTATCTCATAAGGTTGGAAAGCTTGAACTTGAGAACAAGAGTCTCTACAAATAGAATTATCAAGGCAACAACCAGGGTTATAGCCAACAATATAGAAGGCCTCCATTGTAGATACTTCCAAGGGAAATAAAGGAATATCTCCACCAGATTCCTCATCCCCTATATTTAGAAGATGATCCTGATGAACGATCATCGGATACACATGAGATGCAGGGAAAATTGTATTCCACTTTCTCTAAAGAAGAATAGGAAAGTATGACTCACCAGGAGACTAGTCATGATAGAGAAGCAACAACAAATGAGGAGGATATATATTATTATTGTAAACAATTCTCATATTTCATGCAAGCACAACCCCACCGAAAGTATGATCTAATATCTTTAAGAAAGAGGTCAAGGTAACTATAACAACAAGAGGGAATTTCTCCCCACATTATTCCACGAGTACTAGATAAAGGGAAAGGTAAGTTGAATCCTGACTCTTCCAAGATAAAAGTCCCCTCAAAAAAGGAAAGCAATAGTTATGAGGAACATTTAGAAAAGGAGGCACATGTTCTGCAAAAAACTGTTGGTGGTAAGGAAGGAAAAGCAGAACCAGGAGGTATAGAAAAAGTTCAAGCTACATTCAATCTTCAGAAGGAGTTTGAAAAGTTAAAGATTCTTGTTCCTCTAATTTGGATTCTAAAGTAGTCTACTTATAAATATCAAGTCTCTCAATTCATGCATCCATCTGCCTCAGCACCAACCCATGAAAGTGTAAATATTTAAGAAGAGAGGCCAATGGTTATTTTCAGGCCACATTTGGAAGAACTCGATCCTTCTACTACACCCTTCTATGTGACCCTAGTAATCCACGACCTCTTAGTGCATAATTTCATGTTGGATTCTAGAGCCTCACACAACCTCATGCCATTAGCAGTGATGGAACAATTGGGCTTGCAGATCACCAATCCCTACAAGGACCTATACTCCTTTGACTCTAAGAGGGCGAATTGCTTGGGAATGGTAAAGGATCTAGTAGTAAACATGGCTCAGATCCCTGTGAAGAATCTGGTAATGGACATAGTAGTGGCAGACATTCCCCCTCAATTCAGCATTCTCCTATCTAGATCTTGGGGTTCTAAGGTAGGGGTATCTATCAAGTTAGATCTAACTTATGCCACTATTCCCATGTTTGGAGGCAAACAAAGGAGGTTGTACAAGGAGTCTAGGTTTGTAAAAACTGTGACCCCAGCTGAAGGCTCAAAAAACTCCCCAGTGCATGGAAAAGAAAGCAACCTCTCCTGCCTATTCTTAGAAGAAGATGAGACAATCTTAGAAGAAACATCAATACACCTAAAAAGGCAGCTAGAATTCCAGCACGCAAATGAAAAAAAATATGGAAATTATATTTTGACGGGGAAAATTCCAAAGATGGAAATCAAGCAGGAGTATTATTGGTATCTCTTGAGGGAAGCTTGATACCCGTCCCATTCAAGCTAGAGTTTGAGGTGATGAACAACGTGGTGGAGTATGAAGCATTACTCCTTGGGTTACAAATGATAAAAAATATAAATATTCAATGCTTGATGGTCTATGGAGACTTGGAGCTGGTCGTAAGGCAGATCAGAAATCAGTGCTAGGCCAAATAGCCCAAACTGAGGACCTACCAGAATGAAGTGTGGGATTTAATTGATAACTTCTTCTTGGCCTTTAACATTCAATTTCTTCCCAGAGAAGGAAACATAATGGTTGAATCCCTTGCAGTAGCAGCAAGCAGTTTCAGGCCCCCTCAATATCCACTCCTCAGGTATGAGGTGGAAGTTAGGTACAGACCCTCTATACCTAATAATGTCAAGCACTGGATGGTACTCGAAGACGGTGAGCAGGTGAAAATATTTATAGAATTCATTGGGTAGTTTGATAACTCCACCATAAATCAAGAAGTAGAAGAAGTAGATCAAGAAACCACTTCATGGGAAGACACTGTGGCTGGGTGCAAAATTCTACAACTGAAAGGGAATACCATCCCTCGTGGACTAGTCCCACTGGAAAATATTTTTAATAAGGATGATGTAACCTCCAAACCCATGGATCTAGAGATAGATGATCAAGTGGAAGATTGCAATATTGACTCAGAGGAGGAACCCCAGATGATCAAGATATCAAAAGGAATCCCCTTGCAATACAAACAAAGGTATTTAAATCTATTAAAAACATACAAGGATGTTTTTGCTTGGTATTATGAGGATTTGAAAGCATTTGATACTAACATCATACAACATAAGATTCCTCTAAGGGCTAGAATAAAACCATGCAAGTAGAAACTCAGGCAGATAAATCCACTCTTACTCCCCTCCATTGAAAAATAAGTGAGGAAGCTGCTACAGACAAAGATCATAGTGCATTTAAGGTACTCTCAGTGGGTGGCCAACTTAGTCCCTGTCCGAAAAGAGAACAAAGAAATAAGGCTATGTGTAGATTTTCAGAATCTAAACAAGGCGTCATTGAAATACAACTATCTGTTGCCTAAGATGGATTATATATTGTACAAGGTGGTTGACTCAGTCAGAATGTCCATGATGGATGGGTTCTCTGGTTACAACCAGGTGGGAGTCCACCCTGATGATAAAAAATAGATTGCTTTCACCACTCCATGAGGAACATTCTTGTTCACTCGCATGCCTTTTGGTCTTATTAATGTAGGGGCCACATTTCAGAGAGCTATGTACATATATTTCATAGGGGAGCAAGACAAATTCGTGGTGGTTTATTTAGATGATATCACAATCTTTTCTAAGACTGATGAAGAGCACATCCTCCACTTGAATCTCACCTTTGAGAAATGCAGGAGGTATGGTCTTTCTTTGAATCCTAAGAAATATCAGTTCACCCTGAGTGAGGGGAAGCTACTAGGACACATAGTAGCATAGGAAGGTGTGAAGATCGATCCTTAACGAGTCGAAGCCATCAGTCATATTCCACTACCCAGGAATAAGAAAGAGGTCCAAGCCTTTTTGGGGAGAATAAATTTCTTGAGGAGGTCCATACCCAACTATGCATAAATCGTCAAGGGTATTATGGACATGCTTAAGAAGGAAAATGAAGTAAATTGGAGCCTTCCCCCTAAGATTCTTTCATTAGAATTAAAGAAGCTTTGGTTGAAGCCTTGGTACTAGTCAAGCTTGACTATTCAATACCTTTCTATATCTTCTCTTTTGCTTCTCTGCATACTATTGTCGTGGTTTTTCTACATAAGAATAAATATGGTTATGAATAGCCCATCGCCTTCTTCAGCCAAGTCCTGAGGAATGCTAAGATGAAATATAACATCTTGGAGAAACAATCCTATGCACTAGTCAAGACTTTGAAGGCATTTCATATGTATGTGATACAATCAGAAAAAGGGGTAGGTGGATCCCAACGACAACAACCAAGGACATCCTGGTGCAAGAAGACAACAAAGGAAAAAGGGGTAGGTGGAAATCAACAATACAAGAATATGAGCTAGACATAAAGCCTACTAAGCTCATAAAAGGCCAGTGGTTGGCCAAGGTTTTATCCGAATCTAACTGCCAAGATTTAAGGATAAACTTGATAGCATAGGAAGGCAGACCAGAGGATAATCAAAGCGGGATTAGAACATCCAAGCAAAATAGCTATACTAAATATGATGGATCACCCTAGTATAAGAACATCAGTCATTATCTCTTATTCCTAAGGTTCACGCCGAGGTTGGATAGATCCCAATACCGAACTCTGAGATTGCAAGCGCAAAAATATATCATATTCAATGGTCTACTCTACTGGAATGACCCAGTGGGAGTATTACAATTATGTCCGGTAGAGGGCAAAACCCGTAAAGTGGTCGAGGATTTCCACGGAGGAGTTTGTGGAGGTCACTACAACTGGAAGACCACAAGACACCAAATGTTCGCTGAAAGGAAAAAAATTTCTCCTCTCCCCCTGATTCTAGTGCATGTGGAAGAACCTTTCAGACAGTGGGGACTAGACTTCATAGGAGAAATAAACCCACCTTCCAGTGGCTAACATAAGTGGATATTAACGGCCACATATTATTTCACCAAGTGGGTAGAGGCCATCCCAGCTAGAAATGCTACAGACTCAATGGTAATAAAGTTAATGGAGGAGAACATATTTTCTCGCTTTGGTTGTCCTATCAAAATTATCACTGACAATTCTCAGACCTTCAAATCTACCAAATATACTAGCTTATGCCAGAAATTCAATATTATCACCGAGCACTCCACTACCTACTATCCTCAAGGTAATGGCTTGGCTAAGTCCTCAAACAAAACTGTGGTGAGGGTGTTGAAGAAGACCATCGCCGAGAATCAGAGGAACTGGGACTCCCAAATTAAATATTCCCTATGGGCCAACTGATTAACTCCCAAATGATCCATCGGGAAATCATCTTTTGAGCTAGTGTATGGTAAGAATGCAGTCTTCCCAATCCAATTAGCGATGTTGGTCACGAAGTTATTGAAAGAAGCTGAGGAAGAGCCAAATGCCTTGACACGAAGGATAAATCAGTTGGTCGAGCTTCATGAAAACGAAGAACAAGTGGGGGCCAAATTGTTGAATTTCCATGAAAAGATGAAATCCTTGTTTGACAAGAAGGCCAAGGATCTACCTCTTCAATGAGGAGATTTATTTCTTTGATGGGATGTTTGACGGGAAGACAAAGGAAAACACGGAAAATTCAATCCGCTATGGTTTGACCCTTTCAATATTGCAGAAGAGAGAGGAAATAACACATACATGCTTGAAAATCTAGATGGTGGATTGCTGGAAATTCCGGTAAATGGTCATTTCCTCAAACTCTATTTCCAAAACTAGAGCTACCTAGATTGCACTCATTGTAAATACGAGTGTGTGTATTGTAATTGTTATATGAAATTTCTAGTTTATGTTGAAAATTCCACTTTCACAAAATTATCGTTTGTTTAGAAAAAACTCCATGCCCAAAGGAGAAGTTCACAGTTTGCAGGTTCGCAACACCTTGCTAGCAAGGCACTCTCCCCAGGTGGAGCCAATGTTGTCACCTTCTGAAAATAGAGTTCCAGTTGTACAAAGAGTACCAAAGAACATAAAGGTTTACATCCATCTTCCAAGTCACAGAAGCTCTCAAAGCTAAATCAGACCCTCTCCACTAGATAGTGTTCAGCAGAAGCTTTCTAGTGGTAGCTAGAATCCAAAAATGGACTCCTGGATCAGAAGTTAGAGCAAATTGAAGACACCCTTTCAAAGCCAGAAGACAAAAGAAAAATGGCTAAGGGTTAGGATCATTGTAAATCACAATCGCAGTTCCCTAACAGCAGTAGCGGGGGAGGACACAACAAAACTACGATGCAGAGATCACCAATATCGGTGGTCACAAAAGTCAAAGATCCAAGGCACGTCATATCAGCGGGATTGCAAAGTGCAATAGAAATGGGTAGATCTCCGGTATTGGAAAATTAGCGATGGGCATGTCCAACAGACCATTCTTAAGGAATTGTGGGGGAATACACTAATAGTGTTAAAGCAGCAAGGGAGGGCCAATGCCGATTTACAAAGGAAATCAATTGCAAAACTAGAGGCAGACACATCTTTTCTCTCCCCTCCTGGGGGGCCACATGGCGGAATACCATTGGTCCAAATGAATACACACGGCAGGTGACGTTACCATGACGTGGTAATATGGAGGACACGTGGCACACAGATTTGGAATTTTCAGGGGTCTTATGGGGGCATATCTGGGTGACACATGTCACCACTCAGGAGTTGCCACATGGAATTGATGATTTCATCAATCCCACGGTCCCTCCTCTGCAATCAAATAAACACTCCCCATCTTCGAAAAACCCATATTGACTCCACTAGATCGAAGGCTCCGAGACTTTTAATTCATGCCCCCCATAATGTCTCCCTTTATCAGCGGGGGGGGGGTGGTGTCGAAAAAGAGGTTTCCCCACCTGGCCCCTCCACTACGTGTCCCTCTCATATCATTTTGCACCCCCCTGGCTTACCACTTACCACTCATGCCCCCCTCCGAAAACCACTCATCCTCACACTCTCTCCCGTATTGCGATTATGATACCCTAGGTGGTAGCAATACCGTAAATCAATGATCGCAAGGGTCAAGGGGAGATATCAAAGGCAAAGAATTGTAAACCACCTATGTACAAGATTCTATGTAACAAAGGAAGAAGACACCTAGAGGGGATTCCAAAGGCCCTAGTGCCCAAATGACTAAGCACTTTGTCATAGTCGTTGGTCACATGAAGCAAAGGGGGCTAAAGTGGATCCGGAGGACCTGTCCTGTAAAATCTTTTCAGTGAGAAATCTTGATATGAGAACTCCGCAACCAGGTAGTACAGAACTTTAAAGGCGTGGTCGGTTGGCAACTATGAAATTTAATAAGGAATATGGAGCATTCAAAACCCGCATGGGCTGATCCAAAAAGGCCCTTTGTGACATGGAACCAGGGTCGACGTTGATAGAAGTAAACAAGGACTTGGTAGCTCGGGGAAGACTTGATGATCGAGCATGGTGCCCCTATATAGAGGGAAGATGAAGTACCGCATAGGGGTCCTCTGCTTTAGTACTACGACATGAAATTGATAGTGCCCACCTCCATCTTTGAAGCATGAATGGTTCAGTCAATAAAGGCAGAAATGATGGGAGTCAGCTGAGAAACACAGGAGGCCATACCGTGAGAAAACTACAACCTGAAGCAGAAGCGATCACAGGATGGGCATGGAGATATTTTATTAACATTGTTAATCTGATTGATTAAATGATTTGTTATCCTATAATGTGATGCCCTTTAATGAGGAAATTAATATTTTGTTATGCTTTTATGCCACAGATCCATCCCTAAACGAGACAGCTAGTCCACCTGACAGCTGAGACTCGACCAAAGATATTTTGATGTAATGAATGTTCAATGCTCCCCCTCTCCAGATAAATATGGGAAAAAACACTTTACAAAGGTTCAAAAATCCTAAATAAAAGGCTACATGTTATTTTCAGATGGTATGACTTTACAATACAGATCTTTCAAATATCAAAGAAATGGTGGTGACTCCCTCTTCGAGTATTACAGTATGTTATCCCTCTGTTTAAAGCCCATTATGTTCATGTTTCTTCTCCGAAGTTAGGCAATCATAGCTGCTAGAAATATTTCATATTTCCTCATAGATTCATTTGTATTGACTTATTAATGCATGTTCTTGTATGGATTATTGAGATTATATCTTTAAAATTGGACCTCATGAATCCTAGCATTCACTCTCTCTTTTGTCCATTATATCTACCTGTAACTCAAATAAGTGTAGAAATTCTTGATGCCTAAAGCTCTATGTGATAAGTGTAGAATTATTGATGTTTTAAGCTTTATATGATGAGTTACTTGTTCTACTTATCCTCTCTCATAACTTTGCAAAATCTTATTAAACTATAAGTCCTTGAACTACTCGGCCTCCATTGTTTTATGCATATATTTCTACGATTTTTACATGAGAAGAAATACCAAAAAATCATGGCTTACTCCTTTAGATGAATGAACCAACCCATTCCAATTAAATATATACATATATAAAATATAAGTGATGTCTCCAATCTCTTGAGAACCATACGAGACACACAAAATCTAGATGTGCCCAGGCACTGGTCTTGTAAGTAATTCGAGTCTATCTCTAGGAGTGACAACATAATCCTTGTTGCAATGTGCCTTTGGACCATGGTTGACCATGAATGATTTTTTAGATCGAGACAATTTTTGTCACAATGTGATGTCAGACCATGGTTGAGCATGTTTTTCTCAATATTCAAACAATCTTTTTCATAATGCAACATTGGACCATGGTTGACCATCATTGATTTTGATAAACTGTGGTTGACCATGATTGATATTATAAACCCAAGGGATTAATACTAAAAACCCAAGAGATATGAACCCAAGAGAATAATATTAAACCCGAGGGAATAATATAAATTGAAGGTATATAAACCCTAAGATAAATATTATAAATCCTAAAATAAACATGGTAGACCATGGTTGGCCATGGTTTACTTTCATGTAGAGAAAATTTTTGTCACCAATGTGATGTTGGACCATGCTCGCCCATGGTTGAACCCTTATATTAATAAACCCTTAGATTGTCACAATGAAACATTCAAACATAGTTGACCATGCTTAATTTTCATATTGAGGCAGCCTTTGTCACAATGCGATGTTGGACCATGGTTAATTTTCATATTGAGACAATCTTTGTCACAATGTGGTGTTGGGCCATGGTTGACCATGATTTATTTTATAAAACATGTTCGACCATGGTTGATCATGATTTTCCATGGTTTACCGTGATTTATATTATAAACCCAGGTGAATAATAAACCCAGGGGACTAACACTAACAACCCAAGGGATTATAAACATAAGGGAATAATATTAAACCCTGGGAATATGAACCCTTAGATTAATAAACCTGAGTGATTGATATTATAAACCCAATGGAATAATATTAAGCCATAGGAATATGATCACTTAGATTACTAAACCTAAGAGATTGATATTATAAACCCAAGGGAATAATAAACCAAAGGGATTAATACTAAAACCCCAAGGGATTATGAACCCAATGGAATAATATTAAAACCAAGGGATTAATATTATAATCCCAAGGTATATAAACCCTAAGATGAATATTATATACCCTAAAATAAACATGGTTGACCATGGTTGATTTTCATATTGGGACAATCTTTGTCACAATGCGATGTTGGACTATGCTCGACCATGCAGTGAACACTTAGATTAATAAACCCAAGGGCTTGATATTATAAACCCAAAAGAATAATAAATCCAAGGGATTAATACTATAACCCCAAGGGATTATGAATACAAGAGAATAATATTAAACCCAAGGGATTAATATTATAAACCTAAGGTATATAAACCTTAAGATAAATATTATAAACAGAAGAATAAAAATGGTTGACCATGGTTCACTGTGTTTGATTTTATAAAATATGGTTAACCGTGGTTGGCCATCGTTGACGATGATTGACCATGATTGACTATGGTTGACGTTGATTGATGTAATAAACTAAAGGGAATAATAAACCCAAGGGATAAATACTAAAAACCCAAGGGATTATAAACCGAAGGGAATAATATTAAACCCAAGGGAATAATATAAAACCTAAGATAAATATTATAAACCCATAAATAAACACAATTGACCATGGTTGACTTTCATATTGTGACAATCTTTGTCACAATGCAATGTTGGACCATGCTTGACCATGGTTGAACCCTTAGATTGTCATAATGCAACCTTGGACCATGGTTGTCCATGCTTGAACATAATTGATTTTCAAATCAAGACAATATTTTTCACAATGTGACGCTGGACCATGATTGACCATGGTTGATTTTCATATTGAGATAAAATTTGTCACAAACTGACGTTGGACCATGGTTGGCCATGATTGACCAAAGTTGACCCTGATTGATTTTATAAAACATGGTTAAATGTGGTTAGCCATGATTGACAATTATTGTCCATGGCTGACCATGATTAACATTATAAACCTAAGCAAATAATGAACCCAAAGGATTAATACTAAAAAACCAAGGGATTATAAACCCAAGGGAATAATAAACCCAAGGGACTAATACTAAAACCCCAAGGGATTATGAACCCAACAACATAATATTAAAAAGGCATTAATACTATAAACCCAAGGTATATAAACCCTAAGATAAATATTATAAAACCTAAAATAAACATGGTTAACCATTATTTATTTTTATATTGAGACAATCATTGTCACAATGCGATGTTGGACCATGGTTGACCATAAATGATTTTCATATCGAGACAAGCTTTGTCACAATGCGACGTTGGACCATAGTTGGCCATGATTGACCATGTTTGACAATGATTGATTTTGATAAACCATGGTTGACATATTAATCTACGGGTTTATAATATTAACACTAGGGTTTATTAGCCACTTGAGTTTACTAGTGCTTTGGGTTTATAATATCAATCTCTTGGCTTTATCAATCTAAGGGCTCATATTTTGAGGGTTTAATATTATTCATATGGTTTATAATGTTGATCCTAGGGTATAATCTCCTGGGTTTTTAATATTAATCCCTTGGGTTTTCAATATTAATACCTTGGGTTTTTAATAATAATCCTTTGGGTTTAATATTAATCCTAGGGTTTAATGTTATTCCATTGGGTTTATAATCTCTTGGGTTTTTAATATTAATCTATTGAGTTTATAATGTTAATCCCAAGGTTTATAAAATTAATCTTAGGATTTTATGTTTATTTAAGGCTTTATTGATAGTGCTATAACAATTCATTAGGTTTATTGCTAGCGCTTGATTGTTGAATATAAGAATTAGTTAAGTTTTTTCTTCTTCTTCTTTTTCAAATTATAATATTAATGAAATAGTCGAATAAAAGAGAGATAAGTATTTTTTCCATTTAAAAAATTATGTTTAATAAGATAATTAAATTAATTAAATTCGTATTTTTAAAATTAAATTTCTTGATTTAGTTTTCTTCTCGAGTTATATTTTAAAAAATTTAAAATTGAAAATAAAGATAATGTAATTTAAAAGAAAATAACAATAATAAATATTTGTTTTAAAAATTATAAAAAAATAAAAATACATTTGAAGTTCTAACAAATACTATGGTCGTTTTATTTTTTAAAATAAAAGGATTTTTTTAATCTTATATTTCAAAAACAATTTACAAATATTTATAGAAGAGATATATTACAAAGAGAAATCAATTTTATAATTGTATACGAAGATACATATTTATTAATTCCTTTGATTTATTGATGATCATATTAATTGTTAAATATGATAATTAGTTATATATATTTTATTTTAAATTAAAATATTAATAAATAGTCCAATAAAAAAGAGAAGCAATTTTTCCAATTAAATTATTATGTTTAATAAGATTAATTAAGTTGTTGAATTTAGGCTTATGTGATCCATGTCAAGTTTTTGAGTAGAGTCTTCGGCGGAAATCACATAGTTAATCTACTTAAATAAACTTTTATTAAATAACTTCGTTATTATTTCATATGATATTAATGATTTAAGTTCCGCAATAAATTTAAGATATTGCTATGATCTAACTAACAAGGTAAGTTGGCCCCTTAATAAATAATTCTAAAAATTTCTTATTATTTCATTCTATATTAATAATATTATTTTGTTTTTAATTTGTATAGTTTTAATAGGAATAATAAATCTATCAAATTAAACTTTAGTTAATTATTAGGATGGTGTAATAATTAGTATAATAGATTTCACCTTAATGAAGAAATTAATAATTGATGCTAATTACCCCATTATATCTTTAATATAAATGAATAAGAATTTAAAAATGAATTTAACTAATAACTTTAGTAAGAAAGGTCCTTTGATTTAATATCTAACTAACTAAATTTATGATTTTAATTTTGTTTAATAATATTAGTTTATAATTATTTTATATAATTTTAATAATAATAATAAATCTATTATTAGTTTATACTCATTTAATATAAACAGTTAAATTTATTCCTATTTAATAATAAAGTTAACATAACAAACTTTTTTGAATGGCCCTATCCCTATCTCTTGGTCCAGTACAGTTTCCCGGTCAAATATAGTTGTTTCCTGGTCAAATATAGTCGTTCCCTGGTCAATTATAGCCATTGGATGATTTGCTCTCCTTATTTAAACTGCGGCCATGATCTGGTTCCTCAACTTGTCCTCACAATGAACCCACGCTTGTTGGTTCGAAACGCGTCGACAAATGTATTATTATGTGATTTCCGCCAAAGACTCTTCTAAAGAAAAGATTAATTAAGGTAATATTTTTTCAATTGAATCGCTTCATTTAATTTTTTTCCCAAATTCATATTTATAAAATTTTGAAATTGAAAAATAAAATTAATGCATTTTAAAAGAAAATAATAATAAATATTTTTTTATAATTATAGATAAATACAAAAATAGTTGTGTTTTTTAAATTAGAAAGATTTTTTAATATTATATTTCAAAATCGATTTACAAATATTTATGGAAGAGATATATTACAAAGAGAAATTAGTTTTATAACTGTATATGAAGACATATATTTATCAATTCTTTGGGTTTATTGATGGTCATATTGATTGTTGAATATAAGAATTAGCTATATTTTTTATTTTTTAATTATAATATTAATGAAATAGTTCACTAAAAAAAATAAGTAATTTTTCCAATTACAGTGTTATGTTTAATAAGATTAATTAAATTAAATTGAATGGTTTCATGTAGTTTTTTTTCTCAATAAACGTTTACCATCATCATCATCATCATTTATAAAATTTTGAAATTAAAAAATGAAATAATAAATTTTAAAGGAAAATAATAATAAATATATTTTTTAATAATTATAAATAAATAAAAATATGGTTTTGTGTTTTTTAAATTAGAAAGATTTTTGTCTCACATGAAGATTAAATCAAATCTTGTTTATCTATTCAAAAGGAAAATAAAAGTCAACAAGACCACATCCACTGTGACTTGAAATAAGATCGAATAAATTATTCTAAAATTAGTTTTTACTAATAACAAATCGCTTTTACTATTCTAATAACTAATTGAGAATATGAAATAACTCTCTAGTAAAATAATTGGAATGAAATTTTTTTACTATACTAAATTTTTTTTTTCTCGGTAAAAGATAATTCTATTAAAAAAGTAAAAATATGTACATAGAGGTTACAATTCGAGAGGAGGCCTCAGCCGTAAAAGCATGGATTTTGCAATAGATCCTTTCAATAAAAAATACATAGAGGTCCTGCAGACAAGATGTAGCATGCTTATGGATTTCTAGACCTACATTAACAACCCGAAGCAAAAAATCTCCGATATTGACAAAATCAAATGACAGAGTAAACCAGTCATCAACTTTTAACTTCCTATCCAGGGCCGTAAGAGCAAAAAGACAAAAAATAAGAGCAGGATGGCCACCCGGCCAGAAATTACTGAGCTGAACCAGCATGATTCGGGGACGGTGGCGCTTCCTCCCTTTCCGGACTGGGGGATGCTACCCAGGTGACATAGCCTTCTTCATCCAGGACTGGCTCACCGTTGGGATGGGTGACCAGGTGCAGGAATCCAGAGTGTCTGCGAGAGGGACCACAAGGAGGAGCATTAACCTGAGCTGGAGTTGAGTTCGGACTCTGATGCTGAGCGCCTTCCTGAACTGGATTCATAGGCCGAGTTTGTTCAGGAGCATCATGCTGACGGTCAGGATCATCGTGCTGACGGTCCGCGCGATAAACCCGCCCGGATAAATCCCCAAGCAGTATGCCTTCATCTTGAGAAGGTTCATTCTCAGAGGGAACAGAGCTGGAGGGACTACCTTCTACTTCAGCAACCGAATTGAGGAGATGGCGGAATTGAAGAAATAGGATTGACTATCGGGGGTGCAGGATGAGCACGACCCCCCCTATTACCATAGTTGCTACCCCGCCGAGGAATGCCACGCCTTCGCATTTTGCAAGCGGGCGCAGAAAAAGGCTGTAGGCAAATGGAGTGCCAATGAACCAGAACAGAGGGAGCTCTGTGAACCTTCCGACGTCTCCCGCTCCAAACACAAATGACTATGCTCCAAGGCAGACCCGGCATGGTATTAAAGATCGCTGGAACATAAATGCTATGACTCGGTTGCAGTACCCAGAGCCCATGCGCCATCCTGGTTGCCATGCTTGGGTTTAACTCTAACCAATTTCGAGAGAGCTCCATACTAAATGCTACCACCTTGAGCCTATAAATCATAACTGCCTCCTGTACCAAACAGTACGCCCTGCTGCCAGCGATGAAGCCAGCTGTCGGTTCAGTGCGGCAAGTCATTGTAACCTGGAGGAAGCACCCGCATCCGGGTACTATACTAATTACTAATAACTAATTGAGAATATAATTTTACTATACTAATAACTAATTGAGAATATAAAATAACTCTAGAATATAAAATATTGTGTTTGAATGGAAATGAAAACCTGCCTATCTTGTGGTAATGAGCATAGCACATCTGAGAGAAGCTTATACCGAAGACGTAATCCACCATTAGAGGTACTTCATTGGCGAGGAGTATGTGGTACATTTCTGCATCTTTCATTAGATAACTTGCAGTCTTATGTGACACGCAATGAGTAGTTCTGCTTGCTTCCTCCACGTTTAACTCAAAACTAATGCCCTTGGAATTAGGCTTTCCAGAATTCGCAATGGTTACAGATCTAAGTTGCTTTATTGCACTTGTGGATGGCGATATGGAAATTTTTTCACTGCAGGAAACTACCTTCTTGACCTTCCCACTTCACATTTCCTATAATTCAATTTTCCTTTTGTGGCTCTGAATCTTTTGTCTTGATCGGAAGGTGAGGCACCAATCACATTCATTTATGTCGTCTAATTCCAAATATGTAGCCAAATTAAGGGTATTGTTTAGTATGTGTTACATGTCATTTTGTCACATTAGGAAAATGATCATCAAAATGGGATCTCTCACCATCCATCCAAGTGTCATGAAGCACTCCCTTGCAAGTCAACAACTTATATACCTTGAATAAAGTGGAATTTCTAGATCTCATGGTACAAAACCCTGTTTTTGAGCATCTGTGCATTTTTTCTGAGCAAAATCCACACGTGCAATTTCTTCCACTGTAAATTGCACATATTTGTGCTATGTCTTCCACTATAAACTGTGCAGGTAAATCAATATAAAGTAAAAATAGAAAGTGAGATCTAGAAGCATTGTTGGGTAAAAAATTCCCAACAGAAAGCCTCGAACTCATGTTTATTCGAGCCTAACCTCATTTTTTATGGAACTAATTCCCATTCTTCAAGGAGCCATCATCCCTTTTTTAGAGGATCTCATCATTGGACTAAGGATCTCAAACTACTTCCTTTTGGCCTATTAATCATGCTATAGGTGGGGGAGTTGAGGGAGGCTACTGAGAGTAAGTTTACGCTGAGGGAATTAGGTTAGAGAGCTTATCATTCTTTGAGAGGATTGAGATCAATGAGAGGAGTTTCACAACATCAAGACACAGGTTTTGTAGCTCCTTTATGTTTCTGAAATTAACAAAAACAAGCATTTCTTCTCACTGCATTGTTTAATGGATTAATTGATGAATTTCATTGATGGTTTATGTTATTAACATTCTTCTATTGGAATGATGTTATTTATATTTTTCCATTGGAATGATGTTTTTTACTAGTCTCCTTGATCACTAGTTTGAATTATTGAATCATTTATGTTGCTTATGCGTTTGATCCTTTGTTGTTTCCATGTGTTTAGGTCTAAATTCAAACATGGAGGAGCTGCACTGAAGCAGAAAGGGGGATCTTCATCAAGCATGTCGTAATAAGGTATCAATTTTCTTTTCTCACCTTGTTAGCTTATGATTTAAGAAAATATAGATTCAGGAAAGGAATTAGCTTGATTTTTTGTTTGTTTCTAGTTTCCTTTAGGATCTAAGGAGATTGCTCTTGCCCGCAGGAGGGATTTTTTCGCTATGACAAATTGGCGACTCCACTGGGGAACACTCTGTTCTCTTCCATCTCTTTATTTTTTATTCTCGAACCCTTTTTGATATATTTATCTGAGTTTTGACAAGTTAATGATTTTTTTATTTTGTGATTTGTTTGGGTAATATTTTATTTTTCCTTTAAGTTTGTCTACCTATGTGGTTTCTATTTAGAAACAAAGTGCATATCTACACAGATTACCTTTAGCAATAATGTGCATTTGCATTGTACTATACTATCTACCTGTGCATACTCTGAGTTTTTTTTGAAAAAATAGCTTTTCCTCTTATTGAAATATGAATTTCTTGTTTTTTAAGCTTTCATTACATTTGTCTATGACTCCATTCAGTGTCGTGTGTTTGATCGAATGTTGTGAAGGAGTTTTCTTGAGATTTGTCCATTTTCAAGGATTGAAATATAGGGTTTCTCAAGAATTAGTGTTTTTATTAGATGTACTTCTTGTGCTGCATTGAAAACATAAGTCATTTTTATTCCAGTAGTGAAGTTTAATCAAAATTACACTTTAAGCACCAATTTCATAACATTCATTCAAGCATATTCATTTTAAGGATTTCATTGGGTGTTTTGAATTTGATTTCCTTTTATCATTTCTCAAAGATTTGTCTCAGCGTCTTAATGATTTTTGCATGTTTTTGCTTTCATTTTTGCAAAAAAAAATTCCCCTCAATCGCCAGGGGGGTTGAATTGTGTTTGAGTGTTAATCACCTTTGAGTATAATTATTTTTTGATCTTTGGAATTTTCTCCTGATTTCCTTTATTTACACTTGATTGGTTCTTTATTTGTATTAGTGAAGGGAAATAGTCTTGTTCTTCTTTTGCTGATTTGGAATCATCTTGTATTTGAAGAATTCTCTTGCAAAGATTACATTTGCATGGTTAGAGTTCTCATTTCATGAAAAAATTGTGCATAGATTAGATTTGCACAATTTTCATGCAAATTGTGCATAAATTACATTGCGTGGTTTGCAATTTAGAGCTTTAAATTGCATTGAATGTTTTTAGAAGTGGTACAATCTGGAGTTAATATTTTAAAGAATAACCTCTTACTTACTCTAGCTAGAATTCATCGACATGAAGATATTACAAATTTCATATTTGGTGCATTAGAGTTGTGAGTCAAATCATAATACAATCAGTTTCACGTCCATTTACCCTTTGAGTAAATATAATCTTCATAACACAACGTTAATAAAATTCATCTATAATTTTAATTATTTTTAGGGCTCTTTCCACCTACAATAGATTAGGTTGTAAGGCTTTGGAATAGGGAGGAAGTAAAATTTCCAAAGCTACAAACAAACAATAGAATCTTGAGTTAGGGAGAGAAATCCAATTATTTCAATTTTTCTCTGGGAAGCTCTTTTTATACATGAGTTAAGCACGAGATCATGTTGGATCTGGTGAAGTGATCGTACCCACTTCATTGACTATGATAGAGTGATTGGCACGTATTACAACAATGCCGAAAGGTACTTGGGGTCACTTGAAAGTAAACCTCCCATTAACCAAATTGAAGAGATTTCAAGGGGATTGAGATTTGTTACTCTGCCCTTGCATGTACGTCTGATATACGACTGTCCCCCCATGAAAAGTTATTGTAGTTGGTAAAATTAGTGACCATAATTCTAGGGCTCTACCTAACGTGATGAAAGAGGAAAGGTCCTTTTGTACCTGGAATAGACATTGACTAGACCCACATAGAATTTTTGTAGGGTAATCTTTGCTCGAGATGGCATAAGCGAAGTTACTTGCACCACATTGTTTCATTAAGAAGGTTGTCAAGATAACAGGTTCAAAACATTCAAATCTATAAATATTTTCAATTTGATCTCTACGACATTAGATTTCATCATCAACTAGTAAATATTGATATTTGTGAAAGGTGAGTTTGTATGGTTTGAATTCCTATATTTTTTAGCGTGTGTTACCTTGTTTGTTTTTACTTTTTACAAGACCTAAGGTGTGGATTGTGAATATTATTTAATTTTGGTAATAAAAACTTATTTGGATTGAATCTAATGGAAATAATGAAGAAAGTTACTAATAAATACCTCCCTTTTAATAGGAACCCTAATCCTTTCCCTAATTTTGCAAATGTCGGTGCTCCTTATATGGCTACACTGTTACTTCCCGGATTCATGATAGGTTTACATGTATGGTTTTTCTCAACTTCTTTAATTCTAGATACTCCAATTGTACTAGCTCAATCGAGCTTCTCACCTCAACTGAGTTCTCCATCTCAACGTCACCAACCTACTGTTGACCCATTACCTTCTGATCCAACATTTCCTCCTCTCTTTCTTCCTCTTAGTTTGGTAAAAGCCTTGATGCTATTAACCATGTGAATAAGAAGAAGAAGAAGCTAGAGAAGAAAGATTTCAACCAACCAACCATGGTTGTAAGTAAGGGTAATGTTGAGGGAACTTCTACAATGCATCATAAGGCCAAATACCCTTGCAAGATTTGTAAGGGTGACCACTTCCTTATCAATTGTCTTGGTATTCCTAAGGTTTTGGAAGTATGGTCAAATAATTCTCATCAACTTATTGTTGATCCATCAACCTGTGATTCCCATATTCTGGAGAAAAAGCTTAAAGTTAGGTTTCCTTGTAGGTTATGAAAAGGGAATCATCATAGTCACCTTTTCCCTCACATCGATGAAGCCTCAAAATTTTTGGAAAAACTTACAGTTTCACAACAACAAATTCCAACTCATTACCATGAAATTTCTCCCCATCTACCATCATTTGACAAAGTGATTGTTCTAAATCCAAGTACAATCAATCCCACTCTTCCATTGGAAGGTGACTATTTGTTGATCAAGTGGTTGAATCTATTCCATCTTTGGTCCATCCCACTCTCCCTTAGAGAGTGAGCTTCATACCACTCAGGTTCTTCATGTTACCTCATATTATTCTACACATGGGGTAATTTCATCTACTTTTAAACCCCATCCAAGTAATGAGGCTATTTATTTTAACTGGAATAGACTGATAGAAACCCGTCTTCCTTATTCCACCCCTTACCAGATCATTATGAAGGCTTACGGTAAGAATGTGCATCGCAAAAATGTAGATGAAGGTGCTTCTATCAATTAATTTTATCCTCGACTTCTTGTCAATATTTGGGTTCCCCTCAACTTGTGCTTGTTACACATAATCTGTTAGATTTTAACAAAACCGTTAGTGAACCTTTAGGGATCCTTCCTAAGTTACCTATTACATTGGAAGGTAAGATTGTTTGTATGGATACTATGGTAGTCCAAGGTCCCTTAGATTTCAATTTTCGCCTTGGGCGAGACTATGTCTATGCCATGAAAGTTGTTGTATCAAGACTCTTTCATGTGATGTCCTTCCCTCAAAATGGAAACATTGTGACGGTTGATCAACTTTCATACATTGATGTTGCTTCGACTACC
The DNA here is from genome assembly GCA_031772625.1 of Pinus tabuliformis. NCBI lineage: Eukaryota > Viridiplantae > Streptophyta > Pinopsida > Pinales > Pinaceae > Pinus > Pinus tabuliformis. Next base: position 1,050,693,428 of record CM062805.1, on the reverse strand, counting down.
AATCATATGACATCCCTGAATGTTCCTTATATGGAAGTGGTACATACCCCGCCACGGGTTAACTATGCGGCAACCTGTACCATGTTTTTAGTTATTGATGTAAGAAGCCTCTCACAGTCTGCTCGACTTATTTTGACTTAGATTTGGTAACTGACATGGTCAAAAATTCAATGGGGGCATTCGAATACGATTTTATTCTCCCTATTGATCCCCTTGACATGTGTTCCTTCTAGGGAACTATTATTCCGTTTGATGAAGACCTTTTGGAAGCCATGATCAAGGGGTGTCTGTTGACATGTGTTTCTTCCAAATGGAGGACATGATCCAAGGGTTTGATGAGGATAGTTCTTTTACTGTGTCAACCTTCTTAAAAAAGAAAATAGGTTTTTATGAGCATAGATAGTATTTTTCAAGGTCACATAAAAATGAAACAATCGATGAGGATGGTTCTTTTCCTATATCAACCTCGTTAAAAAATGAAATAGGCCTCACGAGGATAGTTATTTTACTATGTCAACCTCGTTAAAAAATGACACAGGTTCTCATGAGGATGGTTCTTTTACTATGTCAACCTCGTTAAAAAATGAAATAGGTCTCCTAAGGATGCTTCTTTTACTGTGTCAACTGGTGGGCTCCAATATTGTAGCAATAATTCTACAACTCCTGGAACTCCCTTCTTTAATTTTATCAACCCGGTAGTTCGTAACAAACTTGGAAGCGACGGTGCTGTATGCACAAGTACTAGCTCTTGCCGCAGCTGTCACTTGGTCAGCTGGCACAAGTCCACTAGGAGCTTAAGCCAACTTCTATGAGCTCTTAGAAGAAGCTTTTTAATTGATGGATGGAAGCTAACTCGAAGGAAGCTAATCTAATTGCAAAAAGAAACTGAGAGCCAAAAAGAAACGCAAACCCTAGCAAACCCTAATTCTACCAGCTAGTCCTACTGACGCAAAGGAGAGCATGCAAACTACTGAAAGAGATGCCATTACTTCTATGAAGGTAAACTACATGTTTCTAGACTACCTCTATCTGAAGAAAACATCTTTTTGTATTTTTGATTAAGTTGTTGGAATTATCATGCATGTGCTTCTAACTAGTTTTGACTGTGCAGAGGTGGATCAAGGAGGAGAAATGCTTGGGAAAGGTTGGGAAGGTTCAGAGAGGGTCTAAGGGGTCCCTAACACCCTTCCAGAGAGTCTCACAAAGTTTGGCTGCCAAGAAACCGTGTTTATGAGCTTCTACAGGAAGTCTACAGGGGTTCTACAGGATGTTCAGGATTTCTACAGGATGTTCTGTAATTCTTCTACAGGATGTTTCGAAATGGGATTTTGGAGCATGGATGGAGGGAAAAAGATGGAGGAATGAGTATGGAGGTGAAATAGGGGTGTGAAGAGGTCTAGGACTTGGAGGATGGAGTTGAGGAGAAGGTGTGGATGGCTGGACTTGTTCCAAGAAGACTAAAGTAATGTTGCACAAAAGGTAGGGTTATGAGGGCAGTATGGCAACGTGAGGCAAGAAACCAAGTTAGGAGAGGGAGAAGATGGGTTTGAGGGAGTCTGGGTAGATAGGGAAGTGGTACAGGTGCTCTGCAATTTGTGTTTCCAACTGAACCAACAAAGACAAGCAAGAAAACAAAGATCTAGTTATGCTACCCTAATATGATCTAGCTAACAGTAACAAGAATGGACAGCAGCTTTATTTGCAAGGAAACCATGTATATTAACTATGTAATGAAGCATTCAAAGATCTGAACATGTAACCAACTTCTGCAAATGAAAACCAAACACTAATGATTGCATGGCAAAGCAAAGTCAGTGTTTTTGTGGGCAGCAAGGTCACCTTTGTCCCAACTCACGATCCCACTGAGGGAGAGGTAAGATCATAGGTGCTTGAGCCCCTTTTTCCAAGGATCCTTTATGTTATTAATCTATCCAAATCAATCTGAACATGAAAATCTACTTTAATCATCAAAAGCAACCTAAATAACACAACAAGTTTTAAATCTAAATAGCAGATTTTACTCTAAGAATGCAGCAAAGACACATAAAGGTAAACAAAGGAGGTACTGGGCGCTTGAGATGGGCCCACCCCAAGAGCTACAGCCTCCTAAGAGAGATTTAGAGCTGGTGCAAAGCTGGATTCATCTTTATTGATCAAGAAATGAAGAGTTACATCAAAACTGTCCACAAGGAGAACTTGAAAATGAGCTGACAGCAAAACTAATCTATTGCCTAAAAATCGAACTACAAAATGACTACAACAAGACTATGAAATGACTAACTACCAGCTACAAAATGACTAACCACTAGCTAACCAAAATGAGGCCCTAAGCCTTCTTATTTATACAAATTGAGGACCCAACAGTCCTCCTAAACTTTAGGGACTCGGCTGCCCAAAACTTGTAGTTAACAGCAGTCCTACTTGACTTGCTTGGCTGCCCTTGTGCTAATTGATTTGGTGGCCTTTGAACTCCGAGCTGATGGTGGAGAATTCGAGGTAAGGGCCCATAAATGAAGGGGACACCTTCCTACAAATCCTCTCCCTTGTTCTCCCACGAATTTGGCTGCCAAGTGCTCATTAAGACCTTCAATTTTGTCTCTAAATAGACCAAAAAGGCTACACAAAGCACCCATTAGACTTGTTGGCATAATGACTAACCAAATTCACTCTATTAGCATAAATATAATCAAAAACATGCAATAAACTAATGAGAATGGTGGATTAAGTCAAATTAGGAGGTTGAATGAGCCCAAATAATTATCCATTTTTGGGGCTCATCATCACCCCCCTACTGAAAGTGTTGCTCATCCTCTGAGCAACCAATCTCTCTCCTCATCTTTGATGGCCCTGATGGCCTCCTTGTCATTCCAAGCTTCTGAAGTGATGTCCTCTTCTCTGTCATGAAACCATGCTTCTTTGCTTCCTCCCACTACTTGCTCCTTTTCCTAAAGAATTCTCAGCTTTGGTATGATTGTGCAAGTATATTCAATCTGATGGCAGCAATGGTGGCGAAAGGAGATGAAACCAGTGGAGGATGGAAGAAAAGAGTGGTTGCATGTCTCCTCAACAGTCTTCAAGCTTCAAATCCCTCTCCATAATTGATTCTAGCCTACCCAAAGGCTTCTACATGATGTTTCTGGTAAAAATACAGAACTTCCTGTAGAAAGTTGAACCATGACTAAATTGTGTCCGAACCTTGAAAAGAATGAGTGTTCATAGAGGGGATGGATGTGCTTAGGGTGGCCAACACAGGTGCTGCCTCCTTAGGTAAAATCTCGGCCGATTTCTCCTTTTGCTGCCCTTTTTCCAAACTTCCTGTAGAAAGTCCTATAGTGGTTGTTTTCTGTCTTCCTGTAGAAACAGTCTTCACTGTTTTGGCCTGCTTGGCTGAGGGTGCCTTCTCCTTGACTGTGTTGTGGTTGCCTTGGGTGTGTCCCTACTTGTTTTGACATTTTTAGTCCTCTCTGCCCGTGTTTGAAACCATTTCTCCCTTGGTGTTTGTGCCTTCATTCCTCCCACAATTTTGGCCTCAACAAATTGGCCTTTCCTCCTTTTCTTCTCTGTTCTTGCCTTGCCTGAATGTTTTGCATTTCTTCATCATTGGTTTTCTCATATTTTTCAATGTGTTTTTCTTCCTTGCCATCCTTTATTTTTCTTCAGCACTTCCACTAACTCATCAACATTAGTTCTTTGAGTATCCAGCCTTGTCCTCCCCCTCTCGCTTTTATTTGGCTGCTTGTATTTCTCTTGATCATGTAAAAGATCCCACCTATTCATTGTATGACTGTACTATGACAAGACACAAACTTTTTGTTCTTGGTTGGTTAATTACATGCCTTGAATGGTCCAACCTATGATTGATTTCCACCTTACACTTATTTCATCTCATTAGTCTTATGGTCAACTTTAAGTCGCACCAATGTTTGTTAACTCTTCGTTTGTGCAATTTTGGCCACCTTCAATTAATCCTTCTTGCTGTAACTGGTTGTCAGCTGCCAAACCTGATCTGTCACAGTAAATAAATTTTTCATTCCCAGCGTGATCGCTTTTATAAGCACTCTCAAAGTAGTGTTCCCCTGTTCTCGATTTAGACAGCTCCAAACTAGCTTGGATCTATGACATAATCCCTTTACAATCCTGGATCACCTGCATAAAATTTTGATATGATACCTTACTCTGTTTTAACAATTATGTTCATGCCTGCAAAAGACCCTAACCAAGTTTTCTTCTTTGGTTCTCCTTTTTTTTTTTTTTTTTTTTTTTTGGTAGAAAGAGATCTCAAGGACATTAAAAATTCTTCAGCTATCTGGTTATGAGAGGAAGAGTTTTGCTTCTACAGATAGAGGACAAGGACCAAGTTTTCTTCTCAAGACACATTCAGATATGCAAACTTCAAATTTTTCATACCCAGGCTGGCTTTCACAGCTGCATATGCCTTCCTTATAAGAGAATTTTAGATTGGAAACGTGGAGAGATGCAGAAAAAATGAGAAATTTAGTGCAACACACAATCACGCTGCTGTTTTTGACTTCCAGGCAGACTTGTCTCTAATTCTCCTACTCTAGACAGTTCAATTCACCACCTTTCAAAATATCTTATGCAAGGAATAGTGTTTTCGAGCCTACCTTTCTCGGGACTCCAAATTTGTCGAAGAAAAATCCATTTTCTCTGCTTTTGAAAGCTGTGTCGTACTTCCTGGAGAACTTCTTCCTATAAAATGCTGATAAGAAGGAGGGTTTTTTAAAAGAAAATGGCCAAGAAAGCTTGGTTTGCTGCTATGGAGCTTGTTGCAGCTGCAAAGACGATGATAAACTAGAAACAGTAGCTGTGAGAGTTCTATTGGCTGTTTATGAAGATTTTCGTTAATGGAGGGTGAGCTGGCCAACTGCACGTTGGCCCCATGCAGACCGTTGGTCCCCACTGTAGTGTAATTATGAACTGTAGTCCTCTTCCTGTAATCACTTACCATTAGTTGCACTGGAGTTTCGAATATCCACAACTGTCTGTGTTTTTTCAAATTTCACGTGAATGACCATACACGTATGCTGCGTGATTTTTGGCTGATTGCTAGAGAATTGGAAAAGGAACTTATCGGCTCAATATATCTATATTCTTGCTTTAATTCCACCATTCCATTTGCTTAAGCATTTCTTCAATTAGATTCATGCAACAAAGGAACAAGTTTTAGTCACGTACCTGAAGTCGTGCATGGTTGCTGTGAAGCTGAGATCTTTCATTCGCTGCATGCATTTGTTTTTATGATTGCATGTGGCTTGGCTGTTGATTTTTTGTTTGTTTTCCTTGTGCAGGTGTCCTCTGGCCAGATGCATGCTGCAGGAGTTCATTTCCAAGCTCAGATCTGCACCTTGAAGCTGCTGAATTTTCACATGACCAGAACTTGTTTTCGCCATTGCTCCCAAACGGTAAACCGGATCGATCTGAAACTTGCTGAGCATGTTCCTATCATCATTATTCACCTCCCATAGCAAAATCATGATCAATGGATGCACGGATTTCGAGAAAAATGGAAAATGGCTGAAGATTTCAGAGATCGATTTCTCGGAAACCGTGCATCGAAATCGGCTGAAACTACTGGGGTAGGTTACAATCACTCATATGCATATCCCCATGAAACAGGTTTTGAAACAGATGCATGGATATGGAGAAAATGAAAAAATGGCTGATGGTGATGGAGGCTGATTTCTTGGAAACCGTGCACCGGAATTGGCTGAAACTGCTTAGGCATGTTGCCATCACCCTTGTACAGTTCCCCATAAAACGGTTTTTCAAATGGATGCATGGTTTTCAAGTTATGGCAAAAACAAATTTTGTCCTAGGCATTTTTGCTTCAAGGCATTTTGCATTTTTGTTCCATGGTATGAAAAATGAATTTGGGTTGTGATGCAGGTATGGAGATGGTGGAGGAGGAGTTGGAAGATTGCATGAGGACTTCTGAACCCATGAGGAAGCTACCATGTTCACCAGACCACTTTTTTCAATCCATTTTTAACTTCTTGTAGCTCCTACAAGAACTTCCTGTAGAAAACATAGTTTTGAGGAAAGAAGCACAATGACATGAAAAAAAATGATGGAAAAGGGGTGAGGGATGGAAACATGGATTCTTGCAGGCATAACCAATAGATTCCAAGCTTTAAATCCCCTTCCAAAATCAAATCTGGCTCGCTTGAAGGTTCTACAGGATGTTTCCTGTAGAAATATAGAACTTCCTCTAGAAGGCTCAAAAACTCCTTTGTCTTTATTTTGAGTGATCCTCCTGACCTGCAATGTCATTGCTGCAACATGAAATTATTCAATGGAGATTAGCTTTATTTTTCTTCTTCTTTTTCTCTTCTTTTTTTTTTGAAAGACAACTAGGGTGCCTCATGGAGGTTTTCACCCTAATTGCCTGCCTTGGGCGCCTCCAAGGGAGGTTTTCACCCAGAGATCTTATTCTCTTTTCTCTTTTTTCCCAACCCATTGACCACCTCATGGAGGTTTTCAATCAATGAGCCAATCTAAGGCGCCTCCGAGGAGGTTTTCACCTTAGATTTCTATTTTCCTCTTTTTTTCATTTTTTCTTTTTCTTTTTTTTCTCTTTTTTTTCTTTTTTCTCTTTTTTCTACCCTAACCTACTTGAAAAACAAAATCATTCTCAAGTATAAGAATACTTCCGATGGAGCCATGTGCACATCGAGATTAGAGACAAAATGATGTGGAGGCTCGAAATGCATGCTTGGACAGCTATCCGGATTTTAGAGACCAAATGATCTGACTTTGAAGGGATGAAACATAGCTGAGGAAGATAGTACTGCTGCAACTTAGTGACCGTCTGAAACCATATCTCTATATAGCTCTGATATCCTTGCTTCTTTTGTTGATCTGGATCATGTTTTATGTCACCTTCTAACATGACTTTCTCATCTTCCTCTTTTTGTTGATCTTTCTCTTGACTACATGGAGGGTTTGATGGTAACCATGAGGAAGCTTTCTCGATCTTTGATTCTGATATCTTCTCTTCATCAAGTGCAGCCCATGGTTCTTTGATTTCCTCTTTTGAATATTCTTTTGCCTTTGGTCCTTCAATGTTGTCAATATAATCTCTACTTTGCAACACCCTTCCTGAGCTTTGGTGAAGATCATTGAGCTCAAGAGGAATCATTTGCACATGTTGTGCCTCAGCTTTGCAATTGGGTTGGGCTACTCCATTGTATGGCTTTGGAAATGGTACGGGTAGTTGAGTAGAGGTGTGAAATTGAGATGGAGATGGATGGAATTGTGGTTGGGTAGGCATTTGGGGTTGCCTTGGTGGAGGAGGAGGCGATGGTTGTGGATGAGCAGGTGGTGGAGGAAAATGAGCGGGATGAGAGTTGTACTGGGGCCTCCACTCCTGATAAGGTGCATTCCACTGAGGCTGTGGCTGAGCATAAGAGTGAAATGAATGAGCAACTGGTTGGGCATAATATGGATCTGTGAAGGAACAAGGAGGAGGTGTGAACCAGGAAGGATGAGCAGGGGGACCCCAAGAAGGCATGAAAGTGGCTTGGTAGGGGTCATAATAGGTCTCAGGTGTCCCTTGCAGTTCCTGCTGGTAAGATTTAGGTCCAGGCGGCTTCCTTTGGTTCATATGATAGAGTGGTTCAGTGGCTCCTTTAACTCTTTGATATGCAACTTTAAGTCCAGGCAAGGAAGGGCACTGATTTGTAGGATGGTATTCTTCACAGATGAAACACACTTCTAGGGAGTGCATTGGACATTCGTTCCTAGGATGCTTTCTAGTGCACCTAGGACAAAAGATGACCAAAGCGCTCTTGGCTCCCTCTTGCTTCCTTTGGATCTGTAAGGTATCCAGTTGCATGGCAAGAAACTGCCTCATATCACTCTTGAAATCTTCCATTTGAGTTGCAAACTCATTCTTGGACAAGGTATTGCTCCCAACATTTCTACTTGTAGCCATTTTCTCCAGAGGAATGTTTTCTTCTTCTTCTTCCCTAGAGGTTCTTTAAATATGCCTTGATGTCCACCCAGGGGTTCTTTAATCACAGCCATCGAAGAAGAGAGAATGTTGGCTGTGTGAAGCAGTGGGGGTGTTGTGCAATCATTTTTCTAACTTATCTCTACTCCTACAATGCATGAAATGAAATATTTTTGGTTGATTTTTGCTTTTTTTCTACTTCTACCTACAAAACTGAAATAGATTGAACTGCAACTAACTACCTTGCTAAAATGAAAATGCGGAATTGAAATGAAAGCAGGAAATGACTAATCTATTTTGCTCAAATGAAATTGCAAGAATGAAATGCTAGTCTACGCTTGCGGAATTGAAAGGCTAATTTACGCTTGCAGAAATGAAATTGCGGAATTGAAATGCTAATCTATGAAAGCGGGAAATGCTAATCTACTTTTGCATAAACGAAATTGCATAATGGAAATGAAATAAACTACTTAGCAGAAGATTGTAGTGGAAAATAGAAGAAAAGCGACAATCACCAATACTCTGACGCTTCCCCGGCAACGGCGCCAAAAAGATGGTGGGCTCCAGTATTGTAGCAATAATGCTACAACTCCTGGAACTCCCTTCTTTAATTTTATCAACCCGGTAGTTCGTAACAAACTTGGAAGCGACGGTGTTGTATGCACAAGTACTAGCTCTTGCCGCAGCTGTCACTTGGTCAGCTGGCACAAGTCCACTAGGAGCTTAAGCCAAATTCTATGAGCTCTTAGAAGAATCTTTTTAATTGATGGATGAAAGCTAACTCGAAGGAAGCTAATCTAATTGCAAAAAGAAACTGAGAGCCAAAAAGAAACGCAAACCCTAGCAAACCCTAATTCTACCAGCTAGTCCTACTGACGCGAAGGAGAGCATGCAAACTACTGAAAGAGATGCCATTACTTCTATGAAGGTAAAATACATGTGTCTAGACTACCTCTATCTGAAGAAAACATCTTTTTGTATTTTTGATTAAGTTGTTGGAATTATCATGCATGTGCTTCTAACTAGTTTTGACTGTGCAGAGGTGGATCAAGGAGGAGAAATGCTTGGGAAAGGTTGGGAAGGTTCAGAGAGGGTCTAAGGGGTCCCTAACACCCTTCTAGAGAGTCTCACAAAGTTTGGCTGCCAAGAAACCGTGTTTATGAGCTTCTACAGGAAGTCTGCAGGGGTTCTACAGGATGTTCAGGATTTCTACAGGATGTTCTGTAATTCTTCTACAGGATGTTTCGAAATGGGATTTTGGAGCATGGATGGAGGGAAAAAGATGGAGGAATGAGTATGGAGGTGAAATAGGGGTGTGAAGAGGTCTAGGACTTGGAGGATGGAGTTGAGGAGAAGGTGTGGATGGCTGGACTTGTTCCAAGAAGACTGAAGTAATGTTGCACAAAAGGTAGGGTTATGAGGGCAGTATGGCAACGTGAGGCAAGAAACCAAGTTAGGAGAGGGAGAAGATGGGTTTGAGGGAGTCTGGGTAGATAGGGAAGTGGTACAGGTGCTCTGCAATTTGTGTTTCCAACTGAACCAACAAAGACAAGCAAGAAAACAAAGATCTAGTTATGCTACCCTAATATGATCTAGCTAATAGTAACAAGAATGGATAGCAGCTTTATTTGCAAGGAAACCATGTATATTAACTATGCAATGAAGCATTCAAAGATCTGAACATGTAACCAACTTCTGCAAATGAAAACCAAACACTAATGATTGCATGGCAAAGCAAAGTCAGTGTTTTTGTGGGCAGCAAGGTCACCTTTGTCCCAACTCACGATCCCACTGAGGGAGAGGTAAGATTAGAGGTGCTTGAGCCCCTTTTTCCAAGGATCCTTTATGTTATTAATCTATCCAAATCAATCTGAACATGAAAATCTACTTTAATCATCAAAAGCAACCTAAATAACACAACAAGTTTTAAATCTAAATAGCAGATTTTACTCTAAGAATGCAGCAAAGACACATAAAGGTAAACAAAGGAGGTACTGGGCGCTTGAGATGGGCCCAACCCCAAGAGCTACATCCTCCTAAGAGAGATTTAGAGCTGGTGCAAAGCTGGATTCATCTTTATTGATCAAGAAATGAAGAGTTACATCAAAACTGTCCACAAGGAGAACTTGAAAATGAGCTGACAGCAAAACTAATCTATTGCCTAAAAATCGAACTACAAAATGACTACAACAAGACTATGAAATGACTAACTACCAGCTACAAAATGACTAACCACTAGCTAACCAAAATGAGGCCCTAAGCCTTCTTATTTATACAAATTGAGGACCCAATAGTCCTCCTAAACTTTAGGGACTCGGCTGCCCAAAACTTGTAGTTAACAGCAGTCCTACTTGACTTGCTTGGCTGCCCTTGTGCTAATTGATTTGGTGGCCTTTGAACTCCGAGCTGATGGTGGAGAATTCGAGGTAAGGGCCCATAAATGAAGGGGACACCTTCCTACAAATCCTCTCCCCTGTTCTCCCACGAATTTGGCTGCCAAGTGCTCATTAAGACCTTCAATTTTGTCTCCAAATTGACCAAAAAGGCTACACAAAGCACCCATTAGACTTGTTGGCATAATGACTAACCAAATTCACTCTATTAGCATAAATATAATCAAAAACATGCAATAAACTAATGAGAATGGTGGATTAAGTCAAATTAGGAGGTTGAATGAGCCCAAATAATTATCCATTTTTGGGGCTCATCATCAACCTCATTAAAAAATGAAACAAGTGCATGAGGATGGTTATTTTACTATGTCAACCTTGTTAGAAAATGAAACAGGGTCTCATCAGCATAGTTCTTTCACTGTGTCAACCTCATTAAAAAATGAAAACGATCCTTTTGAGGATGATTCCTTTCCGATGTCAACCTCATTAAAAAATGAAATAGGTCTCATGAGCATAATTCATTTCCCATGTCAATCTAGTTAAAAAAATGAAACAAATCCTCCCCTATGTGAGTTGAGTCTTTAACTGGATTTGATAAATGTTAAGTCGAGTCTTTCCTCTAATCTCGTAAACAAGCCTTCATTTCATCTACCTATTAGTAACCAGTAGTCTACTTAGGTGAATGAAACAAAGTTTAGGGGGCATGAAAACTTATCTCAAGCACAATTTTTTCATTTCAAGCTTGCGTAAAAATAAAACCAGTCTCAAGAAATATTTTCCTATGTTTCAAGCTTGTGTAAAAATGAAACCTATCTCGAGTCCATTTCGGTTATTATTTTCAAGACTCGTTAAAATCATGAAAATCCCGAGATCCTTTTGCTATCTTTTCATGCTCGTAAAACATACATGAAAATGCCGAGTTCTTTCTGTATTTTCATGTTTGTTAGTTAAATTGAAAGTTGATAAGATGAGTATATTTTAATCACTTTTTCGAACTCGTTAAAACCTACAAAAAAACGAAATCATGGAGTTCTCTTTACGCCCTTTTTAGACTCGTTAAAAATGAAACATTCTTTCCTAAAATCCAATGTTGCCACAAATGCAACATTCTCTTTCTTTGTGATTCATAGTAAATCTGGAGCTACTGAGTATCATAAGGGGGTAGACAATTACTCTGTAACCTTCTGATTTTCCGCCCACTGTAATATTAATGATCCATCACTAATGAAATGATCCATCACCCATTTGAGACAACGATCCATCAAACATAATGCACACGCTGAATTAATTAAACAAAAAATATTATTAAATAAAAGGTAACATGGAAGATGAAGTGGATGGGTTAAATCACCATCATAGATAAGTCTCTCAGACAAAGAATATTCCACTTAAATGAAATATTCTCTTTTTATTTAAAAAGAAAATAAAAGCCAACAATGCCACATCCATAATGATTTTCATACTGAGACAATTTGTCACAATTATTGATAAACCTAAGGGATTGATATTATAAACCCAAGGGAATAATAAGCCCAAGGGATTAATACTAAAACCCCAATGGATTATGAACCCAACGGAATAATATTAAACCCAAGGGATTGATAATATAAACCCAAGGTATATAAACCCTAAGATAAATATTATAAACCCGAAAATAAACATGGTAAACCATAGTTGAACATGGTTGATTTTAATATTGAGACAAGTTTTGTCACAATGTGATATTGGACCACGCTCAACCATGGTTGAACCCTTAGATTAATAAATCCAAGGGATTGATATTATAAACTCAAGGGAATAATAAACCCATGGGATTAATGCTAAAACCCCAAGGGATTAATACTAAAACCCCAAGGGAATAATATTAAACCCAAGGGACTAATATTATAAACCCAAGGTATATAAACCCTAAGTTAAATATTATAAACACTAAAATAAACATTTTTTACCATGGTTTACCATGGTTGACCATGATTGACAATGGTTGACCATGATTGATATTATAAACCCAAGGGATAAATATTAAAAACCATGGTTGGTTTTCATATCAAAACAATCTTTGTCACAATGTGAGTAGGTTTTAACCCCGTACAGAAATTACCTGCATACGAATTCTAAAACATAGAAAATAAACAATGCCAGAGCATAACACATAAAACACATATACACAGAGATTTTCCCCTCGATCACAAAACCGGGACTACCTGTTTGATTTTTCATTATGTTCCTTTCAATGTTATAATACATATTTATACATGTTGAAGCATCCAATACCATGGACCGAAAACCATCGCGTCCAATACCATGGACTGAAAACCATAGGTAGGTTCGCCCAACCTAATATAGGGTCCAAAGAATATAACACAACCCAACATTCTCCCACTTTTTGTTTTCTTTCCACAGGGGGCCATAGGAGAGCTTACTCATTTTTCCAGCCCTGAAACGCCCATTGTTTCTCTACACCAGGAGAACTTCTTAGAGCTCACAGATTTTGTCAATGCATCTGCAGTATTCTTCAAAGTGTCCACCTTTACCAGCAACACCTTTTTGTCTTCTATCATATCCCTCACAAAGTGATATTGAACATCAATGTGCTTTTTATTTGAATGATAATCAGGGTTCCTTGCCAAGAAAATTGCACTTTGGTTGTCACAGTCTATCCTTATAGCTCCCTGTACTAACCCCATACTTGAACACAATCTCTGCAACCAAACTGCTTCCTTGCTTGCATGAGTGGCTGCCATGTATTCTACTTCTCTAGTTGATAGTGCCACTACAGATTATTTCTTACTCATCCAATTGACTACACCTCCAAATAGGTTAAACACATACCCACTTGTAGATCTTCTCTGATCCAGATCTCCAGCCTAGTCTGCATCAACAAAGCCATGAATATCCAACACTCTGTCTAATCTTGGTCTTCCTTAGTAGCACAAACGATAATCACTAGTGCCACGCAAATACCTGAAAACCCACTTCACTGCTGTCCATTGCTCCTTCCCTGGTCTAGTACAGACCATTCCATACATTAGACTACCGACTGCACTTGCATATGTAAAACAGGACATATCCTCTTCCTCTTCTTGTGTCTTGGGACACAGTTTAGCAGATAACTTTACACCTACAGGAATAGGAACCTTCATCGGTTTACTATCCTGCATATTAAACCTCTGTAGTATTGTCTCGACATACTTCCTCTGGTTTAACCAGAGCTTCCTCTTTGCCCAATCTCTTTTAATTTCCATGCCCAAAATATAGTTTGCAGCACCAAGATTTTTCATGTCGAATTTGGAGGACAATTGGGTCTTCAAATCCTGGATAATTTCTTTGGCATTTCCAACCAGCAACATATCATCCACATACAAGACCAGATAAATAACATGATCACCAATTAATTTGAAATACACACAGTGATCTGCTTTGCTTCTGGTGAAGCCAAGTCCTCGTATAAATGTATCAATTTTCTGATACCACATCCTTGGTGACTGTTTTAACCCATACAAAGACTTCTTTAACTTGCATACCAGTTTTTTCTTACCCTTCACTGCAAAGCCTTCAGGTTGCTTCATGTAGATTTCCTCTTCCAGATCCCCGTGAAGAAATGTTGTCTTCACATCCATCTGTTCTACCTCAAAATCAAAAGCAGCAACAACAGATAAAAGTAATCTAATAGAAGTTACCTTGGCAATAGGAGAAAAAATATCACCAAAAACAATTCCCGGCGCTTGAGAATAACCTTTTGCTACCAACTGAGCTTTGTATTTCTCCACCTTTCCTTCTGCATTTGTCTTCTTCTTGAACACCCTTTTGTTGCCAATGGGTTTCCTTCCAGCCGGCAACTCCACTAGATCCCAAGCCTCATTTTTGTGCAAAGATGCCATTTCATCAACCATGGCTTCTTTCCAAAGTTTTCCATCCTCTGAATCCACTGCTTCCTTCACAGTTTTGGGATCATCATCAGTGATATATTAAGAAAAATTTGAATAGAAATTAGATGGACTATACCTTTCTGGCTGCCTTCTTTCTCGAACTGAACTTCTTAGACCCGAAGTTTGTGGCTCATCATCTTTTGATTCCTCCTCAGTTGTAGAGTTTGATTCTTCCTCCTTTAGCTCAAACTCTATCTTCTCAGGTTCCTTTGGTTGGACTTCATGTTTAATAACATATTTCACCTCTCTGAACACCACATCTCGGCTGTACACAACCTTCCTTGTTGTTGGGTTCCAAAGCTTATAACCCTTTAAACCATCCTTGTACCCAATAAAGATGAACTTTTCAAATTTACTATCCAACTTGGTTCGTTTCTCCTTTGGAACATGTAGATATGCATCACATCCAAATACCCTCAGATGTGAAAGAGAGGGTTTCTTACCAATCCATACCTCTTGTGGAGTCTTATCCTCCAACGCTGATGAAGGTGACCTGTTGACCAGGTAACGTGCTGTCTTCACCGCCTCTGCGCAGAATTCCTCTCCTAACTTGACACCATTGAGCATGCTTCTTGCCCTTTCCATCAACGTCTTGTTCATTCTTTCTGCAACTCCATTTTGTTGAGGTGTATATGGAGTAGTCTTTTGCTGTGCTATACCACACTTCTTACAGAATTCTTCAAATTCCTTACTTCAAAAATCTCCACCATTATCTATCCTTAACACCTTTATCTTATTCTCTGTCTGGTTTTCCACCAGAGCCTTGATTTCTTTAAACCTGTCAAAGACTTCAGATTTATTCCTAAGGAAATATATCGAGGTATTCCTTGAGAAGTCATCTATAAATGATACATAGTACATAGACTTACCCAGTGATTGAACCTTCACAGGTCCAAACACATCATTGTGCACAAGCTCTAATATCTGTTTCGCCCTCTTACCACCATAGGGGAAACTCACCTGATTCTTCTTCCCATATACACAATTTTCACAGAAATCAAAATCCAGAGAGCTATTACTCATACCTTCTACCATACCTTTACCATGAAGTATTCGAAGGCCCTTCTCTCCAATATGTCCAAGCCTTTGACGCCACAGCATGGTCTTCTCTCCAGAGACCACTAGATTTTCTGCTCCACTTTCAGGAACCACAGAACTGTTGCACCCATCAACAATAGTGCTACCTTGCAGCTTGTACATAGTTCTAGTCCGAACTCCCCTCATCAATACTAGTGCTCCCCGAACCATCTTACAGGTATCGTTCTCAAACACTATTTTTACACCTGCATCATCCAACTTGCTTACAGAAATCAGAGTTCTGGCCAATGCAAGAATATGTAGAACACCTAAAAGTGTTCTAACCCTTCCACCTTGCAACTTGAACTTTACTTTTCCACGACCAACGATTCTAGCCATCCTATCATCCCTTAAGAAGACATCACTACCATCGTATTTCTCATACTCACAGAACCACTCTCTATGGGGAGTGAAGTGAAAGGATGCACTTGAGTCAATCAACCATGCCTCATGATCTACATGTGTACTTGAAGTGGCCAAGTACACATCCCCACCTTCATTTGAGGTAGTTTTCGCCTCTGCATAAGGAGAATCATCAAATCCCTTTGCTTTATCAGGAGCTTTAGATTTACAATCCCTTTTGTAGTGCCCTTCCTTTCCGCATTTCCAGCACACCACCTTTACAAGTTTTCCTAGAGATTTAGATCTCCCACTTGATGACTTATTTTTGTTTCTGTTCTGGGACCGTCCTCGTACAGACAAGGCATCACCATTCTAGCTCTCCATATTTTTTTATCTCATCTCCTCCATTAGCAAGGATGAGACTATTTCATCAAAATGCAAGGCAGTTGCATTGCTACCTATTGTAATAACTAGACTATCCCACGAATCTGGTAGAGAACACAACAAACTAATGCACTTATCTTCATCCGAAATTTTAATATCAACAGATGCTAACTAACTTACCAGAGTATTAAATGCGTTCAGATGTTCTGTCACTGAGTCTCCATATTTCATCCTCAGGTTATACAGCTTTTTCCGCAGGAACAGTTTATTCACTAGAGACTTAGATTGGTACAAAGTCCCTAACTTGTCCCACAAAGCCTTCACCGTAGCTTCCCCTGATACATTCAGCAATACTAAATCTGAGACACACAATCATATTGTGCTCTTTGCCTTCCGATCCAACTTCTTCCATTCTTCATCGGACACTCCCGTTGGTTTAGTACCCGGATCTATCACGATCCACTAATCTTTATCCACCAATAGATCCTCCATCTTGAGTTTCCACAACTCAAAACTCTGACCATTAAATTTCTCAATCTCTATCTTTCCACTGCTCGCCATCTTCTTTCACCACCAGAATCGATCTCACAGATCTCCTACTGAACAAAGTCTACCATAGGCTCGAGCGAAACCACTCAGCAACAAAGGCATCCCCTTGAAGCCAAAATAGCTTTGATACCAAATGTAGGTTTTAACCCCGTACAGAAATTACCTGCATACGAATTCTAAAACACAAAAAATAAACAATGCGAGAGCATAACACATAAAACATATATACACAGAGGTTTTCCCCTAGATACCAAAACCGGGCTACCAGTGTGATTTTTCATTATGTTCCTTTCAATGTTATAATACATATTTATAAATGCCGAAGCATCCAATACCATGGACCGAAAACCATCGCGTCCAATACCATGGACCAAAAACCATTGGTAGGTTCACCCAACATAATATAGGGTCCAAAGAATATAACACAACCCAACAATGTGATGTTGGACAATGGTTGACCATGGCTGATTTTCGTATTGAGGAAATATTTGTCACAATGCGATGTTGAACCTTGGTTGACCATGATTGATTTTATAAAACATGGTTGACTATGGTTGATAATGATTGATCATGGTTGACCATGATTGTCCATGGTTGACCATGATTGATGTTCAAAATGCAATAGGAAAATCCTAATTTAATTTTCCCTTGAATTAAATTAGGAGAAAAATTGTAATTCCACATCACAAGACAATTTGTATGAGTTAACTAAGCTAATTTGACTCAGCTAATTGGAGATGAGGGCCCAACTTGAATCATGTAGAGTGGCTCCTACTTTATAGGAGCCTTGGCTAAGTTTATTTTGAGTTAATTAATTCAGTTTAACTGAGTTAAAGTTAGTTAAACTAGTTACAACTGTTGGAGGAACTAGTAGGAGGTATAGCAGTGGGGTTGATCTAGGTGGCTCCAGAAATGCTCAGAATTCATAAGTGGCTCAGAATAGCTCAAAAATAAAAGTCATCGGATTGAAGTAAAACTATGACCAGATCGTAGTGATCGTCGTCCTGATTCCAATGATGTGAATGACACTCAAATCTGTGTTCGTATGCTCAAGATATTAGCAGTGAAAGTTAGTGTCAAACTAGGCCAAGTGGTAGTCACTAACAGGGCAACAATTTAGAAAAGTACCGGTGTACGAAATCCAACTACTAGAATGGGTGAATTTGTCGCTTCTTTGATTTTTCCGGTAAACCCCAAAAACATATCGAATTTTTTTAACTAATTTGTTTTAAAAAAATGAAAAAAATAATATTAAAAAAGGGTCGATTCACTGGCGATCAAATCTGGCCAACCGAGCCCCAACCCAATGCTATATTATATAATAATAAAAAAATCAACAAAGTGGGTTGGTGGGCCACCATTCCCACCAACTGCATGCCACACACACAAATATATATGACATATCCCAACAACCATTGACCACCAAACCGGAGTCGCCTGGCCATTGGTCGACCTGCCCCACTCCAACAAATGAAGCGCCAAAACTTGGTACATGCCATGTAACGACCACCATTTATGCACCCTCCAAAAATTAACCCATACCAAACGCACCTTCCAAAAACAAATGTTCCGCCAAAAAATTAAATTGTGTACCATATTATGGTAAGGCAGGAGTTGGAACTACCAAACTTGGCCACTTAAACGAATGCCCAAAGTGATCCCATTGTTAATTCCACCCATAACTTTTATATTTAAACCCAAGTTTTCTAGTCGACCGGGGACAAAGCACAAAACACCAAATGGAGGATAGAGATCGAAACAAAGTGCATGTAACCTGACCCAGGTGGGGTACATTTTTCGAGGTGAGAATATTCCACAAAATATTCCATGCAGAATCAGTGAGGAAAGTAAAACATTCTCTGGAGGGTGATTTTTCACAGTGTTAGATTCATGCCAAGTTTATACTCAAATGAACTAGAATTTCACAGGGAATGTGATGATGTGGTCTGTTTCTTCATCTAAGCAACAGAATTTCAGGCAATTAGCAGTCAAGAATCTTTGCAGAATCTTGAGGAATCTAAAAGATTCCCTTAGAGGTTGGTTTTATATAGAGGTAGAATAATGCTAAATTTATAGTCATTTTTCTCAAAATTTCGCAAGGAGTGTAGTGGTGTGCTAAAAAATTACCATCTAAGTATTGGGATTTTCTCCTATCTCCAGGAAGGAATCTTTGGGGGAATCTTTGAGATTCCTGAGGGTCCAGATTTTGACAGTGTTAGAAAGGGGCCAAGTTTATAGTCATTGGACATGATTTCGCGCCATGAATTCTGCTGTGCTATCCATTTCTACAGCTTAGCTTTACATTTTTAGACCATCCCTAGAAGTGGAGAAGGACCCACATGAGTGAGAGCTCCTATAGGAGAACGTCTCATGGAGAGACATGCCACTAAGGTTGAGGGAATTTATCCTTGTAATGAAAAATAATATACCATGTACATCATCGTCATTTTGCAACATTTAATGAAGCGACCTCCCCACTCTTGACACCGAGCTCGAAGATGTAACCTACACTCAGTTAACTTCGTTATCAATGTGTATTCTTTGGTTTGATGGTCGTCATTATGTTTCCTTTTCTTTAAAATGCACACGTGTTTTTTCATACTCTTTCACATGCAATTTGGCAGACATAAGAGAAGTAAAAGATCTTGGTTAATTCTGGTAGCTGAAGAGATCCGGATCAAGTTTTCTATCAAAGTGTTCTTCTTGTTGATGTGAATTGCAAGTGTGAATGATAACCAAAGATTGAATGTGAAACCAGAAGGAAAATGGAGGAAAACAGAGATCTCTACGAGGATCTCCTTAAGATGACATGCATGGTAGATTTAATGTATGTAGATTATGAGGAGGAGATAACAAGAGAGAATAGGAGAAAGCAAGAGCAGAGGATGATGTTCCATCTACCCCCTCGAGTGAACATTCTTCTTCTTCTTCTTCTTCTCATCATTTGGATGAGGAGATCAATCAGAGCCTTCAAGCAGAGAATGTTGAATTGAGGAGACTTCTACGAGAAGAAAAAGAGAATAAGAAGAGATTGCAGCTTCAGTTACAATCCATGGAAAAGGCCTTGGAAGAACTGAAGCACAACGAAGGCTTAGCAAAGCCATCATCACCTGATTTCGAATTGGCAACTGAGGTAAAAAATGTTGATCGTTCTTCAGTTTCATTTTCACATGATGTTATTTTTGTTGGAAACATGGAGGTACCCATTTTAGGAATTGGCATGAGACACCTTATCAAGATGGGGTATAAAGGAGGAGGAATTGTTGTTAATGTCCAAGGAATGACTCAGCCATTGGAGGTTGTACAAAGGCCTCGATTTGTAGGTTTGGGATACACTAAAGGACAATGCTCAAAGGTATCAGAAGCTTCCAGAGCATTGTTGAAGCTAGCGGGGAAATAGGATGATTAGAACACATCACAATCCTCCCATGATAGTGCACATTGCAAAGGAAGAGCTATGGAAAGTTCTCATCACCATGATTTCACCAGAGACAACCAAGAGAGGCA
The DNA here is from genome assembly GCA_031772625.1 of Pinus tabuliformis. Lineage (NCBI taxonomy): Eukaryota > Viridiplantae > Streptophyta > Pinopsida > Pinales > Pinaceae > Pinus > Pinus tabuliformis. The sequence goes on along the minus strand of CM062805.1, from coordinate 1,050,673,275 downwards.
TAAATAGTCTCAATACTATAAAGTTCATTTTGATTACAAGCATATTGTTAATGATGAGCAGAAATCATGGCATAGAAAACCATGTACTTTTTATGGTTTACATAACCATGTGGTCGTTGAGTCCTAGAAGAGAATGGTAGCAAGAAAGAGGATGAGGCATGAAAGGCCTTCTCCACATCAGGGAAAGAAGAAGGTTAAGCAGGTCTGGAGGAAGAAGACTTTTTGCAATCATTGCAACAGAGGTGGACATCAAAGAGCCACATGTTGGAGGCTCCATCCAGAGCAGTGTCTTAAGGACAAAGAACTGTTAAAGAAATCAGTTGGTGAAGATGTTCAACAAGCGAATCCGCCACATTCCTGGTGGTTCACTTTGTTGAGTAAGAGATGGTTTTACTAGATATGGTAGCTTTTCATGGCCACATTTTATAAATCATGTGTTGCAATATAATTGTAAAAGTGATGATGTGTTTTCCATCGCTTATTAAAGCAACGATGATGTTTTGGCCTTTTATTGATAGCTGGGGTATTGGTTTCTATTATGATGTACATTTGACCAAAGAGTATGTGTTATAAAATCTTGGAATGTATGGGGATGATTGAGTCATGATTGGTCATGTAATTGAACTTGTACTTTAAAAATATTGTACTACATATTTATAGAGGATGCAAGTGTAAGTTCATCACTTATGGTTTTGAAGACTAAGGTTGAAGGAGAAGGAAGTGTGACCTGCCAAGACACTTTTCGTACAAACAAGATAACACAATAATTGCAAATTATATTCATGCTTTTAGAGGACCAAAATCTCCTTAGTCAAGAGGAATGATCCAGGTGGATCCAGAAATGCTAAGAATTTAGAAGTGGCTCAAAATAGCTCAAAAATCAAAGTCATTAGATTGAAGTGAAACTAGGACCAAATCGTAGTGCTTGTCATCCTAATTCCAATTGCATGAATGACACTCAAATCTGAGTTTATATGCTCAAGATATTCGTGGTCAAAACTCTATTCAAACTAGGCCAAGTGGTAGTCACTAACGAGGCAACAATTTGGCAAAGTATCAGTGCATGGAATTCGGCCATGAAACAGGCGAATTTTTTGCCTCTTTAATTTTGTTAGTAAACCCCAAAAACCAGTCGATTTTTTTAAACTAATTTGTTTTAAAAAAAAGTGAAAAAAAATATATATTGGAAAAGGGTCGGTTAACTAGCATCAAATCCAGCCAACCTAGCCCCAACCCCATGATATATTATATAATATAAATAAGAAACGACAAAGTGGGTTGGCGGACCACCACCCCCGTCAACCGCATGCCACACACACACACACACACACATATATATGACACGGCCCAGTGGTCTTTGACCACCAAACTGGTGCCAGCAGGGATCGAACCCACTTGACCATTGGCTAGACCGCCCCACGGGTAGCCCCACTCCAACAAACTAAGTGCCAAAAATCGGTACATGCCATGTATCGACTACCATTTATGCGCCCTCCAAAAATTAACCATACCAAATGCGCCTTTCACTAATAAATGTACCACCAAAACATTAAACTGCGTACCATATTATTGTCTGGTGGGGATTGGAACCGCCAACCTTCCCCACCAAACTTGGCCACTTAAACAAATGACCCAAGTGGTCCCATTGTTAATTTCGCCTAGAACTTTTATATTTAAACCCAATTTTTCCACTCGACTAGGGATAGAGCACGAAGCACAAAACAAAGGAAAGAGAGTGGAACAGTGCGCACGGAACCCAGCCTCGGTGGGCTACATTTTTCGATGTGAGAATATTCCACAAAACATTCCATGCAGAATGAGTGAGGAATCTAAAATATTCGTTGGACGGTGATTTTTGACAGTGTTATATTAATGCCAAGTTTATAATCAAATGAACCAAAATTTCACAGGGAACGTGATGGTGTGGTATGTTTCCTCATCTAAATAGCGTAATTTCAGCTAGTCATCAGTGAGGAATCTTTGCATAATCTTGAGGATTCTAAAAGATTCCCTTGGAGGTTGATGTTTGACAAAGGTAAAATGATCTCGACTTTATAGTAATTTTTCTCTGAATTTTGCAAGGAGCGTAGTGGCGTGCTCAAAATTTCCATCTGAGCAACGATTTTTTGTCCATCTCCAAGAAGGAATAGTTGGGGGAATCTTCAAGATTCCCAAGGGTCTAGATTTTGATGGTGTTAGAAAAGGGGCCAAGTTTATAGTCATTTGACACAATTTCATGCCATGAATTCAATGGTGTTATGCATTTTTGTAGTTGAGATTTGCATTTTTAGGCAATCCCCAGAAGTGGAGGAGTGCGCATATGAGTGAGAGTTCCTATAAGAGAATGTCTCATGGAGAGACATGCCACTTTGGTTGAGGGAATTTATCCATGTAATGACAAGGAATATACCATGTACATCATCATCATTTTACAACATTTAATGAAGCAACCTCCCCACTCTTAATACCAAGCCCAAAGATGTAACCCACACTAGGTGAAGTTCGTTATCAATGTGTGTGTGTTCTTTGGTTTGATGGTCACCTTTATGTTTCCTTTTATTTAAAGTATGCACATTTGGTTTTTCATACTATTTCACATTCAATTAGGCTAACATCGTAGAAGTAAAAGATCTTGGTTAATTTGGTAGTTGAAATGATCCAGATCAGGGGTGCAACTTCAGTGTTCAACCAGTTAACTCATAATTCAACCATATATAACTCATGCACGTGTGATCTACGTGTTACTCAATTGATATTGGAGTTCAAGAGAAGTGTACTATCAGTTGTATAATCATCCAAATTGTACAGGTGGTGCATGCGGTGAGACGAAGGCCTACGATTAATTTCACAATTCCAATTGAGGAATTTCCATAATTAATAGGCGCTAATTCCTAAGGAAACAACACAAGGAAATAGTGACTTGGGCAAGAAAAAAATTGGTTAAGTATTGGCCAAGGCTTGTCTAGGAAGTTGTGAGACATATAGAGATAGTGTAGAGGTTGCTCGGGCCTGAGCAAATCATTGTAATCTTACCATGTTTTCTAACTAATTCAATATACATATATTAGGGGTTTTTAGTTGTGGCTTTCCCCAAGAAATCAATGTGTAATGTGTTGATTGAATTATTTCTCTTGTATGCTTCGTGATTTCTCGATCAATTAATTGTTTCTGCTTATGAGTAGAGTAATTGAAGTCTTTTGGTTTAGCATATTACATAAGCAGTTTGAATCTACAAGGAATTCCTACAATTGATATTATAAACCCAGGGGACTAATACTAAAAACCCAAGGGATTCATATTATAAACCCAAGGGAATAATATGAAACCCTAGGAATATGAACCCTTAGATTAATTAACCTAAGGGATTGATGTTATAAACCCAAGGGATTAATACTAAAACACCAAGGGATTATGAACCCAACTAAATAATATCAAAACACAAAGGATTAATATTATAAACCCAAAGATAAATATTATAAACCCTAAAATAAGCATGGTCGACCATGGTTGATTTTCATATTGAGACAATGGTTATCACAATGCGACGTTGGACCATGGTTGACCATGCTCACCATGAATGATTTTCATATCAAGACAATATTTGTCACAATGGACATTTAACTATGGTTAAGCATGATCGATTTTCATATTGAAACAATCTTTGTCACAATGCAACGATAGACTATGGTTGACCATGATTGATATTATAAACCCAAGGGATTAATACTAAAAAGCCAAGGGATTATAAACCCCGGGGAATAATATAAACCGAATATATATATAAACCCAAACATAAATATTATAAACACTAAAATAAACATGGTAGACCATGGTTGACCATGGTTGAACCCTTCAATTAATAAACCCAAGGGATTGATATTATAAACCCAAGAAAATCAAGGGATTAATACTATAACCCCAAGGAATTATGAACCCAAGGGAATAATATTAAACCCAAAGGACTAATATTATAATCCGAAGGCATATAAACCCTAAGATAAATATTATAAAAACTAAAATAAACATAGCTGAACATGGTTGACCATGATTGATATTATAAACCCAAGGGAATAATAATCCGAAGGGATAAATACTAAAAACTCAAGGTATTATAAACCAACGGGAAAAATATTAAACCCAAGGGTATATTATAAACCCTAAGATAAATATTATAAACCCCTAAATAAGCATGATTGACCATGGTTGATTTACATATTGAGACAATCTTTGTCAAAATGCGACGTTGGACCATACTTGACCATGGTTGAACCCTTAGATTGTCACAATGGAACGTTAGACCATGGTTGTCCATGCTGGACCATGATTTATTTCCATATCAAGACAATCTTTGTCACAATGTGATGTTGGACCATGGTTGAACATGGTTGATTTTCATGTTGAGAATATCTTTGTCACACTCTGACGTTGAACCATGGTTGACCATGATTAACCATGGTTGACCCTGATTGATTTTATAAAACGTGGTTGAATATGGTTGACCGTGATTGAACATGGTTGACCATAATTTACCACGATTTTCCATGGTGGAACATGATTGATATTATAAACCCAAGAAAATAATAAACCCAAGGGATTGATGCTAAAAAACGAGGGATTATAAACCTAATGGAATAATATTAAACCCCAGCGAATAATATTAAACCCTAGGAATATGAACCCTTATATTAATAAACCCAAGGGATTGATATTATAAACCTAAGGGACTAATAAACCCATGGGATTAATACTAAAACCCCTAGGGATTATGAACCCAATGGAATAATATTAAACCCAAGGCCACTGCCTAGAACTTCATGAAACTTTCAGAAATGATAAATAAAAATGGAATAAGGCTACTAATGCAATCAATTGTACAAGTACTTGATCTGACCCCTACGAGCCATGACAAGAATTTCATCAAACATGTCACAAATATGTAATCTACAGGTCATAACAACAGATCTAAGCATAGGGGTCTCATACTTATTTGATATTCATAAAGAAGCGTTGTTTCTCTATCACAATAGCTACATTATCATCTATTAGGCCATATACTCATTGTGCTTTAAATTACTAATCAAAACATAATGAAATCCATACATCAAGTTTGTCATAAAATATACTCATAACCAGCATATAATCAACATAACTAACAAGGATATGACAACCATAAAATCCACATTTAAGCAAGTACATTTACACATGAAATACCAAGGAGAAGGAGCTCTTATTAATGACTGTGAAATCCAACCATGTATGGGACTTCCACGAACCAACCAACCATAGATTGGTTAAACAAAATCTTTCTTTCAGTGAATCAACCCCATGCCATATTCCAAGCATGTATGTGGGACTCAAAACCAAACAAATCCAGGTTTCCTCAAGCTTCACCATTATCCCCACCAGATCACTAGGCCCTAAACAAGCATGGATGCCACTAGATTTTTCCACCTACACCATGAGGAATTTGCCTACCTCCTAATCTCTAGGATTTACTGTATCTTGCCATTTGCTAGTCAAGCATTCCAAGGCCTAATTGAGACTCCACCCTCTAGGATTTACCATATATCTTGCCATTCACCAGTCGAGGATTCCTAGGCTTGATCAAGGGCACACACCTCTAGTCTTTACAGTATATCTTGCCATTCACCTTTCGAGGATTCATAGGCCCACCGAGGCACACAAAATTAAGCTTTACTTCAATCCCACCTTCTCTGGTCCAGGGATTCCTAGGTCTTGTGTTAATTCTTTCAGAGAACACCTCACTTAATTTCGAAACGATCCAAAAATCGATCTTATCCAAATAAAATAGAACTCATCACACCATGGCTATCTGGAAATGGCAAGGCAAAGCTGAAGAACACTGTCACACTTGGTGAAACCCATGACAATGAAAACAAGAGAACCAAATACACACATGCATGTACCATGCTTTCCAAATCTAGAAAGGAAATCACACATGCAAATCGATACCTAAAAATAATCTCGATGTAGTGTCTTGATGCTGCTCTTCCTTGCTTGATCCTTTCCTTCTTGGTCCTCCATTTGGTTTTATTGAACCAATGCTAGAGTGTTCCAAGAAAAATCTAGGTGTCCAAGAGTGAGAGAGAGAGAGAATAGGGAGAGAGCTCCAGAATTAAACTGACAAAAGGTACCAACAGATCCTCAAAATCCTTTTTATTAATGAGGCTTCTATTTCTTCAATTTTCCATTATTTTCCTTCATTTTCCTCCTCACATGCAACCTATAAATTTTCATTTTCACCTTCCTTTTCTCCTAATTTCCATTATTTTCATGAATAAAATGCCAATTAATGCCTCATTCCTTCTAAACCCTTTGCCTTTTCCTTTTCCAATTTCATTAGCCATAATAAACCAAATGAACACCCACATTGGGATGTTTTTCGCAACACTCAACTTGGAATACGTTTCCCATGACCTTAGTTATTATTTTTCCTTTATTAACTTTATTACTTGGAAATTTGACCATGGATGTTACATCCCCCAAAACTCTTTGATATGTGTCTAGATCTTCCGCGAATACTTCAAGGACATCAATTGGTTCTGGGCCATCCACACTTGGTCGTTAGACCAAAACTGTACATGCAAGATAACTTTAAAATTCCCATCTAGCTATGTCATTCAGGATGCAACTTACTATAAAGTCCTCTACCCAGTTTCTCCACCATATCTTTGTGGTCCCTATTAAAAACATGGTTGTGACATTCACCTTAAATTCAATAGAACTCCCACTCATTTGATCCAAGTATTGTTCGACATCCCAAATAGAATTTTTCCAATACATTTGCACTTCTAATCTTATCATATGGCTCTGGTTCTCTTATTTTAATCCTCATAGAAGTGCTGGAAAACCCTTTCCCAATAACCTTCTTCAACATAATGATCATGTTATCTTAATCTTGTAACATTTTTCGAACGATTATCAACTCATTCTCTATATCCTTCAATCCATATTCTAGTGTGTCATACCTATCATCATGTCCCTGTAATGTGTCTATCAATTAAATTACAACCCTCTTGATATTTACAAAATTTTTTCCATGTTGGGGGTTTTTGTGCCCTTCTTTGTGTCACTACTTCCCTACTATGATCTAGCCATCCAAACCTATCACTCCAGGAATCCTAGATTCACCTAACTACTAGCCTTGCAATCATTTCAACTGATACACCAACATTTTACACTTGTAATGACACTCCATGCAAATATCAACTATCATGGATGTAATGGTAAAAAGTACCTTGTAGTCTCATCCCGCACTAATACAAACTGTAATGGATGTGACATCAACACCAAACCAACCTCCCTTCACTTCAACTCTTGATATCACCTGTCATGATGATAAGAGTGGAGTTGAGCAGTCTTTGGAAAACTTTCTCTAATACCACCTATCACGGCTCCAACGAGGCCCACAGAAATCAAGGCACATTGTGCACTCCTAAGGCATGCAACACCAATGTCATTCCACCTTATGGGTTACCCAAATTGTTAGTAATAGACTTGGACTATGCCTCACAATGGTCCTTAGTTAAGTGCTTGTGAAATACTAAGTTATTTAACCAATTTCAAATATATAACTACAATAATCTCCATAAACATGTACAATTGCATATCCAAACAAATGCAAAAAGGCAAATATAGAGTGGGTGACTCACTAACCTAATACCCAAATAAACATATATTTATTGATAAATTTTATAATGAATAACCCTCTCAAGTCTTTTACATCAATGAAAACCTGGTTAAAACCACCACATCTAAGACAAGCCCTAAATTTTTAAAGCAATCCCTAAAATTTTGGTGTTCACAAACCCCAAATTACAACCCTAAGTTTATGTCCCCAAAATTGTCTGTTTGAAAGGTGACCATGGTGGACCCAAATTTTTAATGCAATCCCTAAAATTTTGGTGTTCACAAATCCCAAATTACAACCCTAAGTTTATGTCCCCAAAATTTTTTGTTCGAAAGGTGACCATGGTGGACCCAACGTGTTAGTACGCACCCAACAAGCTGGTACCTAATTCGTTCTCTTTCTATGAGTCACCGGCTCACCCACCCATTCTTGCGCTAACAGCAAGGATGGGATTTTAACATTCGATGATTGAAACCCCATTATTGCCATTCATTTAAAACATATTAATTACTTGTGAAGAAAAGGGTTTTTGTTTTATTTCGTCGATGGATGATGATTTCATTTTCGTAAGTGATAATTTCATTGCCTTGTGTGGAAAACTAGGTAGTAAACTCACACAAGTTGAGGAACACGCGATATCTATAAAAATTATAAAATTAAAATAGAGACAAGACAATTTGATTGAATTGACTTAATATTAAAATAGAGATGAGACAATTTGATTGAATTGACTTAATTTGTTTTTCTGAAATTTTAGATTTAACTGATTTGTTTAGGAATTGTTGTGATAGTTTCAAGCAATAAAATCTCATAAATTTAAAGTGGAAATGAGACAATTTGATTAACTTGTTGGGAAGTTGTGTGACTTACAAAGGTTGAAAAGAATTGATACTAGCATAACCACATTCATAAGTGTGTTTGATATGCACCAATAGGCCTATATCAATCACATGCACAACCACATTATTAAATGCGGTTGATATACACCAATAAGTATCAATAATATGGATTTAATATTAATATTAATATTAACATAATAAATATATAAATATAATAATTATTAATTATAAAATATTATTATTAATATATTATAAATACGATAATACTTATAACAATTATAATGATAAATTATAATAACCATTGTATTATTATTATTAGACAAAGAGATTGTTAATATTACAAATTGAAGGCATTAAAAACTCTGGGGAATAATATTAAACCCAAAAGATTAATATTATAATCCGAAGGGTTCAATAAACCCAATGGATTTATATTAAACTATAAGATTAATGTTACAAACCTAGGAATAATATTATTCCCCAAGAATATGAACCCTTAGATTAATAAACCCAAAATATTGATATTATAATTATAATAATTATTATATTTTAAAATATTATTATCATTATATTATAAATATGATAATAATACAATTATAATGAGAATTTATAATAATAATTATTATATAACTAAAATTATTATTATTATTATAAATCCAAGGGTTTCTTGATATTATTAAACAAAAGGATTATTAATATTATAAATCGAGGGTATCATAGGCCACAAGGAATAATATTAAACCTAAAGGATTAATATTATAATCCGAAGGGACTAATAAACCCAAGGGATATATATTAAACCATAAGATTAATGTCATAAACCCTATGAATAATATTATACCCGAAGAATATGAACCATTAGATTAATGAACCCAAAGGATTGATATTACAAACCCAAAGGATTAATACTAAAAGTCCAAAAGATTATAGACCTAAGGGAATAATATTAAATCCAAGGGGTTAATGTTATAAAACCTGAGATAAATATTATAAACCATAAAACAAACATTAAACCCTAACTTTAATATTATAAACCTTAGGATTAATATTATAAACCCAAGGGATTAATAAACACAAAGAATTAATATTAAAAATCCAATGGAATAACATTAAACCTTAGGATTAATATTAAAGTATAACAATATAAACCCTAAGATTGATAAACACAAGAAATTAATATTAAACATTAGGATTAATATTATAAACCCTAGCCTTAATATTAAACCCTAGGAATATAAACCCTATGATTAATATTAGAAACCCTAGGATCACTATTATAAACCCAAGAGATTAATAAACCCATTAGATTAATATTAAAAATTCAAGGGGTTATAACCCAATGGAATAACATTAAACCCTACGATTAATATTAAACCCTAAGAATATAATGCGTAACATTAATATTAGAAACCTTAGGATTAATATTATAAACCTAAGGGATTAATACTGTACATTCAAGGGATTAATACTGTACATTCAAGGGATTAATAAGCCAAAGGGATTAAAATGATAAAGCCAATGGATTATAAACCAAGAGAAATAATATTAAACACAAGGGATTAATATTAAAAACCAAAGGGATTAATATTAAAACCCCAAGAGATTATTATTATAAATCCCAGGGATTAATAAACCCAAGGATTATTAATATTAAAAACCGAAGCGATTAATATTAAAAACTCAAGGGATTAATAAACCCTATGAATTGTTAAAATTATAACTCGAGCCATTAATGATGGGCCTAATGGTTAAGAGAATATTTTTCCTTCTAAGAGGTCACAGGTTCAAAACCAGAGGGGGGTAGAGTATGTATGTCTTCGTTGACTTAACAGTCAAATCATTGCACAGAGGTGTGTCCCTTGTCCCAAAAACAAGGGGGTTTCATACACCAATGTGGTGTGTGGCTTGGTTGTGACCTTAACATTGGATAATCATAGCAATAATAAACCTAATGGATTAATATTAAACCCAAGGATCAATATTATAAAGCCTAGGAATATAAACTCTAATATTAATAAACCCAAGGGAATGTAAATCCAAGGGATTAATATTAAACCTTAAGATCAATATTATAAACCCTAATTTTTTAAATTATAAACCCAATATTAAATTGTAATATTATAAACTCAATACTAAAAGTCCCTAGTGTTATAAACCTACCATTAAATGCAAAAATGGAGTTTGTAGGCGAGGGAACTAATCTTACAATTTCCTAGAGCGATCTTGGGTGAACTGAGCTCTGGCATTCATGGCAGCTTAGGGTTTAGGACTAATCCACTACAGCAAACCTGCAAAGTTTGCAGCAACTCTGCCAACTCTTACAGCAAAACGACAAACCATAAGGGACAAGGGAGGTGCGCGAATCATGAGTCTCCCTCAGGGGGAGGACATAGAGCCTCCCCCCAATGAAAATGAACACACTCCAATGCATGAGGAAGCCTGCAAGCAAACCGTCCAGGGAGAAACGGGAGAAGGACAGAATACACAAACAGACAAGGAAACCGATAATGAGAATCCCAAAGTGACTTCGACCACATGCAAGCCGGTTGCGGCCAAGAGACCAAAGATTGAGCTCCCAAGCTGTAGGATCAATGCTCAAATCCAATATATGAAGGACCATGCTTTGATCGGGAAGTTTATTGGCTTTTGGCCCACAGAAAAAGCACTGCAGGGTTGGATAGCAGCCAAATGGAAGCTGAAAGGACACATAACCCTGCAGTTGGGCCCTAAGGGTTTCTTCACGGCGGTTTTCAACTGTCTAGAGGATAGGAACAGAATCCTTGATGGAGGGCCATATTTCTTCAATGCTGCTGGACTGTATCTCAGAGATTGGGTTGAAAGATTCAACCCGGATAAAGAAGATCTTAGTTGGGCACCAGTTTGGATCCGCCTCTACTCCCTCCCTCTGGAGTACTGGGATGAGGCTTCACTACAAGATATTGGTAATGGCCTTGGTGAGTTCGTCAAGATTGCAGAGGAGACTAAGCTTCGAAGATACACCTCATATGCTCGAATATGCGTCTACATGCATCTCAGCAACACTCTTCCGGATGCGGTAAGCCTTTTCCATGATGATTTTGAATGGATCCAATCAATAGACTATGAACATGTCCCGTTTCACTGTAGGAAATGTCACACACTTGGCCATTTATTTCGAGATTGCCCATCCAATCTGAAAACCTCAGCCCCATCCCCCTCTGAAAAATCTGATGCAGATGGCTTCACCAAAGTCTCCCATCGCAAAAAGCACCCCAAAAAATCTGGTTCGAACCCCAAGACTTTTGTTGATAACCCCTCCAGGCCATCCACAAGGAACAATTTTGAATCCCTGGCACAACCAGAGTTGAACAACCTTGAAACCCTTGCTCCCTCTAAGGAGAAAACCAAGTCAAAAGTCCAATCTGCCTCCACCAGCACAAAGAAACCCCAGAAATCTAAACAAACCATCGACCTCGTCTCCCCCTCTCCCAGTGTAATCCCCGCTTGGAACACTCAAAGCATGGATGTGGACAACACGCAGGCCACTTTAAAAAATGCAACGGAAAATACAGAGGAAAGAAATGAACTCCAGAACATGGAAGAGGAACCAGAAAGCATAGATATAGGAGATCTGGATATACTAGGCTTAGAACAAGCCTGTAAGACAAAAAATTATGACAAGATTCCAGAAAGACAGTTGGAAAACCTGGAAGTAATTTTGTCTAGAGCACAACAACAAAGAACCCTTGGCATATAGCCTAGAAGTCAATGGGATGGCAAGAACCTCATCAAAGATAATAAAAAGAGAGGAAGGAAAACGGATCTCCAACGAACCATCCGCATTGGGGAAATGCTGGTGGAATCGGGAAGATATTCCAAGCTCACAAAGTACTACAACACCCTTCCCAATACCCCATCATGAAGCTCATTTCATGGAATATTAGAGGGATCAACAACCCTGGGAAATACAGACTGATAAAAAGTATGATTCAGCAGGAGAAACCCCACATCTTCTTCATGCAAGAAACTAAATGCAACTCTACAACTCTGGATAGAACCATAGCAAAAGCATGGCCAGGTAGTCAAGCAATAGCAGTGGATGCCTCAGGGGCTTCAGGAGGCCTTGCAATCATCTGGGATGCACAAGCCATCACGCTTACCAATATACATGCGAACAAGCACTTTATTCAGGCTACCTTCCACATAACAGGGACAAATATACATGGGCATTTAACCAATGTTTACTTTCCCCAGGAGGCCATGTACAAGATAGACATATTGAAAAATCTATCCTTGATCAATGCTGACAGAACCCACCTGTTGGCCAGATAAATCGTTCTTGCGGACAAGACCGATCTCCCTAGTATCAATTGATATCTAGCAACAAGCAGGACAAGCAAATCTACCTTTCTCTAAACATATTGCAATTCATTAATAAAAACTAAGAGGTGTTTTAGACCCTACCTTAAGTCCAACACTAGTTTGTGGCAGCCATGCTCCAACCGTCTGGAAGAGTTTCCTTTTAGTAACCTGCAATCACAAACAAGCACACATCAAATAACACCTGCATAGTTAATATAATAAATCATGTTCATTATGATGATCAAGGAGTTCATAAAATAAACCATAAAACACAGCTTATTGAGAAAAATAAACTTGATTGTATTAACTTTGAAATAGAAGAACTTTACAACCTTGGTGCCTTGATGCTGTACAAGCTCTTCCCAGGGTCCAAACAGGAATCTCCTCTACTTTGACAAGCCTCACTCTCTTCCAAATGAGATCAAAAGGTATGTAATATCTCCTCTCAAAAGCTCAATTAGGAAGACTAAGTTCCAGCAGCATTTCACCTCAAAAATCTTCAACTTTCAACCTCCTCAGTAACCAGCCTAATGCTTCATTTTATAGTGCAAAGGAAGGAGGTTATAGGTCCACCTATGAAGGGATAGAGTCCTTCTTCAAAGGGATAAGCTCCTCACATCAAGGGGTTAGCTCCTTAAGGTATGGGATGCATGAACCTTAAAGGAGCGAACTTGCCACCTCAAGATTCCTTCTAGAAGCGTTCAGAAATGACTCAAAGTAAGTTTTTAAGAATGTACTTGCGCCTTTTTGACTTTTATAGGGGTCTGCACCCATTACACAGAGACAGAGTGGTCAGGTGCGTAGGGGACATGACCATTAGGTGCGGGACCGTAGGTAATGCTAAGAGAAAGTGCGGAACCAGAGTTTTAGAGACTTTTAAGGTCTTCCTCTTATTTTCAAGTCTTGATATGAAGAACTAAGGTTTAAGACTTGCAAGGAGGAAGGTATGAGTGGTGATAGACTCACACAAACTGCAGAATGTCATGGTGACATTTTTTGTGCAACAGATTTCCCGCTAAAGTGTGAAGTCTATAATAGATGAGGATAGTTTTGTCATCTAAGAAGAGTGAAGTACTTTATCATTTCGAAGATCATCCTGTGGATACCCCAGTCAGAACCTGTAAAAACATTCAATACAAAATGTATATATGTGAAGATATCATTGCTGAGGTAGGCATTCCCATACTCAGATCAAAACTCACTAAAGAACTAACTAAATTGTTCTGATACAGGAATGATTTTGTAATACATCACAAGTATAGACATATGTAGACATAGTATGGGCGTAGCCATCTGTTTATGAATAGTCCACTGTATAATGAATAACAAAATTCCTCACAGCCTGGATGGTGGAAACTAGATCCAGGGTCTTGATTTCTGCTTCCCGAACTAGTACGATTCTATCCATGTGAATGAATGTGTCGAAGTCGAACATGGTAGAAACCACTTGATTACCAGTCAATGATGTAAACTGTTAACAAGTGTGAGAGAAGCCACCAGTAATGTCAATGGCTCTCAAAGTACTTAGTATAATCCATGAAATGTGAATAAATGAGTTGATGTCGAACATGTCACAGAATCTTTTGATTGAAGGTCAATGATGCAACCTGTCATCGAAGGCGAGAAACCTGCCATTGAGACATGCCGATTCCAGGGCACTGACAATTTCTAGATCATCTTTCTAGATAATGAGCTGAAGTCGATAGAAAGCGATCCGTCTTAGGCAAGCCCACAACACAAAATCATATATCAAGTTTGAAGAAACATATTTGGCAAGGACTAACTCAGGGATGGTCAAAGATGGATGATAGTATTTTGCAAATGAATGGTTTATTTGAACTGATCTCTTGAACACATAACGACACTGCAGATGGTTTGGTGACAATTAACCCAAAGCTAATACCCAGAAACCAGCTGAAGACTTTCAATATGGTTTGATTAACTGTTAGGCAAAGGATTTCCCAATCCAGGTGAACAAAAAGTGTCGTGTTCAAGAGTGGTTAAATGCTTTTCTAAAACACACAGTGTAACAAACAAGTTCATTTTTCTCTCTTTTCCCCCACCATTTCTAGCAAGTACCTCTTTATTTTTGACAAGCTTGAGGAGGATAACATTTGCTTGATTATAAGCTCATCCTTCGGATGAGTCCAACTTAATTTAAAATTTGAACCCTAGGAAGGAGTGGTCCGTTCCTATTTAAATTGAACAGGTCCTTTACTGTTTGAATTGAACGAGTCCAGTATAGGAAAAACTCGGTGTTTTTCAATTTTAGGGAGTCAGAAGAAAAACTTAAGGAAACTCCATGGGTGTCCATTTTCTTAAATTTGTGCCTCCCAAGCCCGAAAAAGTATAAAATAATACTTGAGAGAACCGCTTGACCATTACGATCAAGGAGTACTTTTCATAATTAGTCGCCCTGATCTGAAAAAGTAAAAAAGCGATCAAAGACACGTCATTTTATTACCAATATCGAACTTGAAATGACAAAAGTCCAATAATCTTTTCATGTTTATATGGTCAGAAAAGAGCTTAAAGAGGACTCCAATGTTTTTCGTTGAAAATGATCAATTATCCCTGAAAATCCAACATTATGCACAAAAAATCAAAACATTACTTATATCTGTTTATAATAAATAAAAATGCATCAAAAGTTACCTTTCTAAAGTGAAAAATAAACAAATTAAAAATTCATTTATTCAAAAAAGCTTATAAAAAGGGCTTTTGTAAATTCATTTTTACCGTTTGACTTCAGAGTGAAAAGTAAGAGCTTTTGGTAAGAAACTTCCTGTGAAGATTGTGGAAAATCCGACCATTGGAATCGAAAACCGTCTACTCCAGGTAATCCACATCATCTCTATCTTGCATTTCAACCGTTTGATTTTCATTTTAGGGCTTTAAAATTGATTTTTAAGGGAAAATTTTGTTTAAAAAACCGCTCGCGGGGGTCCGCAGGTGCAACATGTGGCCCCTGTTGACCCCGAATTTTTCGTACAAAGGAAAAATTCGGAGTCCCACACCTGTTCTTAAGGACGAGTGCGGACCTACGCACTGTCCCTAACTAGCGGGTGCGGACCCCGTGAAATATGTTTTAAAACCCCAATTTTTTCCATTTCCGCCCAAAAATTTTGAAATTAAAATGTTCTAATCCACCTTTTTTGCAATGTAGATATACAAAATGCTCGTTTGGCAGGAATGGGAAGACGAATACGTGGATCTAGCCGCATTACTTCATCCACCTACAATACAGGCATTAAAAGCATGCTGACTTTTTAAATTCTGGGCCATACTCGGCATGAGGGCTCGGGTAGACTTCTTGCAATGGCTGGTGGACAGGTGGAGTACATAGGACCAGTGTTTCATTATTGGTGGCCACCGGCTCAAAATCGAGCCAGAGGACATTTATTTCCTGACTGGTTTGCCCAAGAGAGGTGAAGGATTATCTCTATTCGGGACTAGGCTAGGTGGCCAGTCTGTCGCTAGTCTCCGACTAGAGTATTGTAATGACCAAACTACGGACAAACGGATAGATATTAAGATTATCTCCCATCCTGAACTTAAAGTGATCACATTTACTGTCACCAAACTATGCAGGAGCTCAACATTGCATCTAGCTACCGGATCCCAGATGCTAATGGTAGTAGACTGTTATCGAGGCACCGTCTTCAACTGGTGCGAGGCTATGTTGGCGAATGTAAAAGGAAAACTGACTAGAGCAAAGAACAGACAACTAAAAAACTTTCGATATGGTTTCCTAGTTATCAGCTTTGGTCTAGAGAGGGTCCCGATGTTGGTCCCACAACAGTTTTCCGTTGAGGATGGACTTCCTCAAGAGCCTAGGATTATGCGCTGGGTTGCAGTGATGGCCCGTCATCCTGAGGAGGGTTCAGAGGTTGTTTGATTTCCACCAGAGTATTTTCGTTGGTTGAGAAACCAACTTTTTGTGATTCAGGATTTTCCATATGCTGGGATGGATTATCGTGGTGATCTAGACATGGCTCTTGCACTAGGAGAGCAATGGGATGATTCAGGTAAAATAATTTTCAACACTTTCTAAACTTTAATTTTTTTATTTTTTTTTTGTTTTTAAAATGTCCAAAACTGACAGTAAAAAGTTTTAAATGTAGATGTGGGTCCACGGCGACCAGCCACTCTCCAGCCCTATGAGAGGAGACAACCAGCTGCAGCAGCACCGGCCCCACAGGACCAATCAGCAGAGACCCTGACCGAACTGGAGCATCATCTAGAGCGTTTGACAGCAGACATTCTAGAGACTAGCATAGATGATATTCCACTTAGGTTACAGCGCTATGTGATTGGGGTCCCAGGACCTTTTAGGAGGTTCCTTTGTAGGGTGGCCCGAGCAGTGGTTTCTTATCGTGATCATCACCAATGATAGGATGATCGCCTTTGTAGACTCACATGACATTTTATATCTTTTTGTACTATCATTTTTGCCGATCATAAGGTGTTTTTCAACCTATGATCGAAGACGATGTATATTTGACACACCTCTATGCTATGATATATCACTATTACTGGCTACCTTGTATAACATGTTATGGAATGTTTTTTAAATTTACTACTTTGATTATTGCAAATGTCTATTTAACATTCGAGAAGAAACTGCATCTGCTAATGTATTTAAATATCTTGGAATATGCTGATATTCAATGTAGTCAAATTCACGTTCCAAGAGATAAACTCTCAAAAATAATCTTAATAACACTGGATTTCTAATGGCATAAACTCTGTTAAGCTGTAATACAACGATTTCAGAATATAACCTAACAATCAAACTCCGAATCCCAAATGAGATGGATTCAGATAATAACTCAATCACTGCACTATACTCTGCAATGTTATTTGTTGTTTGACTGAGGCTTACCCCATGCATAGATACTAACTCGTCAGAGAGTGAATAGATAACCCACGCTGCAGAAGAAATGTTCCATGTACTACGACAAGTGCCGTTAGCAAAACCAATGTATGTTTGAAGAGACGTCGACATCTGCAATATCAAGAGTAAAATCAAGATAAGCAGGAATAATGATAACAACACTCTCTAAACTAGGCACACTTTCTAATCTAAACACGCCAACTAGAAAGAAACTATTCTAACAAAAATCTCCACACCAAAAATTAAGCATAATATCTTTTCAGGTAGAGCCCATTTCTGGGTTTACCTAAAGAGACATCGTCAAAATCCACTAATTCATAGGCCCCTTTTGCCAGCTTTCGCTTAACAACAAAAGCACCATGCCACATAAGTACAAATTTTCCAGCCCCTAGCTTATCATTTGCTTGATCGTATAGTAAGACTAGATCTCTTTCCGAAAAATTACGGGGTGTAACATTTCGATTGTACTGAGCTTTTATTCGTTTTGCATGAGTCTCGATTTCTAATGCAGCATCACGTCGATTCTCATCTAGTTGAGCTAAGTACAAAAAACGTTTCTCCTCTTCGGAAGTGGCTGGGAGTAATTCTATGGCTATTTGCAATGACGGAATTTCGCATTCAATGGGTAACACTGCTTCCAACCCGTAAACTAGCTGAAAAGGAATGAAACTAGTTGATGTTTTTACTGAGGTTCGGTATGCCCAAAGTGCTGAAAATAACATGTTATGCCAATTCGACCTATGAATCCCAATGATTCGTTGGATCACAGTGACTAGAACTTTATTGATTGCTTCAACCAAACCCTTAGCCTGTGGGTAATATGGAGTAGAACTATCGTGACGTAGGCCAAGTTGATATGTTAGTTCATTCATCATGATGTTTCGAAAATGAATTCCATGATCAGTAATAATCGCTTGAGGAACACCGAATCTAGCAACTATATGATTGAAAATGAAAATTGTAGCAGTTTTGCTGTCTGCCGAAAATGTAGGCATCGCCTCGGCCCACTTAGTAAAATAATCTACCGCAAGGATGATATACGCATGCCCCCCCGCCAAGTGAGGGTTACCTGTAATAGAGTCGATACCCCACTTTGCAAAAGGACCGACGACAATTATAGGATGGAGAGGAGCAGGTGCAGCACGCATCTTACGATAAAAAATTTGGCAATTGTGGCATTTCCGAACTGCATTGATACAATCTTTAAATAAGGATGGGCATAAATAACCAGCACGCAATATCTTTTGGGCTGTGGCATACCCAGACATATGACTGCCACATGCTCCAGAGTGACAGTCATTCAGAACCTTTTCATCTTCTTCATGACAGCTTCTTCAGGCCGAAAAGATTGGGTTTGGAGATAAACAATTATATCTCCATACCATGGATCAAGAGTACTGATAAGAAACAAGGATTCATCCGCAATGGGTTCTTCCGCCACATTTTCAGTGTCAGTACGCAGGAAGTCACACATCAATTCCGCAAAAACCAAAGATTTCTTTGCCTTGGATTTTTCAAATTCTAAGTCAAATTCCTGCAGGATAACTATCCATTTGGAATACTTGCCCCCTAGCAATTGTTTGGTCAAAATATTACAGTCAGAAATTATCGTGGTTTTGCGTAATAAGATGTAATGACGAAATCTTTGGATAGCTTGAACAGCTGCCAAGGCCAATTTCTCCATATGCGAATATTTAAGCTCAGTCGGATTCAGAGTTCGACTAAGATAGTAAATCACATGTTCACTATTGAATTCATCTCCCTGAACTAAAACCATCCCAATGGTGGAATGAGAAGCGACGAGGTATAAGAAGTAATCCTGGTTGTAGTTGGGAGGATGCAATAACGGTGCATGGGTCAACACGTGTTCAAGTGCATCAAAAGATTTGTCAACTATCTCATCCCAAAAGAATGGAGTATTCTGTTTCAACAACCTAGTAAAACCTTTCATTATCTCGGCATACGGGGTTTATCAATACTCATGAACGTTGTATGTCGATATAACTGGGTGGCACAAATATCCGATGCACGATTTGAGCTAATAGGATTTTAGCAGGACCAAATTTCTCCTTTTTGCCTCCTCTCATATAATGTATTGCTCACCCATTTCTAGTGAAGAAATGCAGTGCTATAAGTTTATATGCATCGTAATTTAAAAAGGTGTCTTGCCAACTTTGGCAAATGAAATTGTTGTTTATTGAAATCATATTATTTTCTAGTGCCTCATTGATGAGCATAGGTCGAAAATGGACAAAAATTTGATGCAAAAAAATGCGATTGTTGTTTATTGAAATCATATTATTTTCTAGTGCCTCATTAATGAGCATAGGTCGAAAATAGACAAAAATTTGATACAAATCACAGAATAATTTTGGTAACTTAAGGCATTGGCACCCATCTACTACCCATGCTTCCTAGTCTAAGAGTTTTGAATATCAATATGAAAAACCTCACAGGTGGAGAGAACTATTACGTCATCACACACCCTCTTTCCTTATAGGAATTTATCTTCGAATAACTTCTTTTGAATTTCGATTTCCTCCATAACAACAAAGTTGACCAGCTGGTCGCATTGTTATAGTTCATATTTCCAGCTAGATATTGTTGTATATGATATATCAATAAGAGTAAGTTGAACCGAATAAATGAGATGAAGTTTTTTTTATACCACAAGTTGGGAAAAGTCCATCCCTAGAAGGAACCTGATCCAGAGGAGGATCAATGCAAAATTGATGATAAGTAAGCAAGCAACCTACTCCATCGTAACATAGAAATGCACCCCAACTTTGCATATTTCACAAATGTTATTATAATCATCCATTTTGATGCTTCTTTGGAACTGTTGGTCTGAGAAGATGATGGTGCACTAGTGTTGATATTCTCCTTAGTCTCAATTTCTACATCCCCAATATCAGACTTATGTCCATTTTACCCTCCACTACATGGTCTTTTGAGAAATTTAGCCATTCATCCCCTCT
The DNA here is from genome assembly GCA_031772625.1 of Pinus tabuliformis. Taxonomy (NCBI): domain Eukaryota; kingdom Viridiplantae; phylum Streptophyta; class Pinopsida; order Pinales; family Pinaceae; genus Pinus; species Pinus tabuliformis. The sequence goes on along the minus strand of CM062805.1, from coordinate 1,050,652,569 downwards.
GCAATACGTGGTATCCATCCTTGCCTGTGACCAAATCAAAAACACATTGCATTGCAAAGACAAGTAGGGTATACAAGCCTTAAAGCTGAAAATCTTCCAAACATAGAAGGCCATGGAACGGATCATTCCCAAGACCACCTCATCAAATTTTCAAAGAAAGTGATGAGTTCCCCATGCAACCATTTCAGTAGTGATAGGAAAAATGAATCAATCTAGAAAACTTTATATATGCAATGAATATGAGAAAGTTGTGCATGGTGTTACATGAGCCATTAAACATCTTGTGTGCTCTATTGTCACCAATGATGAGGGATACCATCTTGAATTTTTCATTTATTATTTCTGCAAATATCTTGAACAACCACTTTGTGTTGTGGACAAATTTTGTTTTGAAAAATTTTCAGGAGAAACATTTTCGAAAGCACCCAAATCATATCTCTGCTCCAAATCTAGAGTGACATGCGATGAGGGGTCAATTTTTATGAAGTCTATATGCATTTTAGGTCTAAATATAATGTGAATAGACTATGTGCTTAGTTTTAGAATAATGCCTCTATTTCAGAAATGACCTTAGATTCTTACTAAGACTTTTTGGTTTATGGAAATAAGTTTCTTTCATGTCTTTAGTTCCCACACTTCCTGCTCTCATAGCATGAGCAAACGACCCAGATGGTTAAATTCATGATTAAATTTGGGAAGAAGATTTTATATGGGTCTAATTGATGATTCTAACTTTCTATACATCAATCATTGACTCTTGTACATTATTGTCGTGATGCCTATGAGGAAATAACAAACACAAATGGTTTCATCAAGATTGCAGCGACGCCTGAGAGGAAGGAAGAGATGGTTTCACCACTGTCATGCAGCGTACAACATTGTCGATTGGTACAGGAGACGATAACGTAGAAGGACTAAACGACTTGGGAGATACGATGATAGATGGAGATTTTAAAGAAGAAGAAAATGTGGAGGCCGAGGGAGATCAGGATTTCTTCGGCTCTGTGGAACTCGAAATGGCGGGCACTGTAGAAATGATTGAAAGAGAATCTTGACGGGTTTTAGTAAGTGAAGGACTTGATGGTGTGGACGAAAGTCGCTCATGCCACAGAGTTTGCGGAGACTTTCCATGTGTTGAATTTTGATGGGATGAAGGAGCACGAAAATGGAGCTTGCATATTGGTCAAAGTGAATAGTGTTTTCCCAGCCAACTCGAGAGAGGGAACACCTTTGGTGTAATTAAAAACCCAAGAGATTATTAATATTACAAACCTAAGAAATCGATAAACCCAACACATTAATATTAAAAACCCTTGGGATTAATATTAAAAACCCAAGAGATTATTAATATTACAAACCCAAGCATTAATATTCCTGGGGTTTATTAATATTCCCTTTGGTTTATTATTCCCTTGGGTTTATAATATCAAACTCTTGGGTTTATTAATCTAAGGGTTCATATTCCTAGGGTTTAATATTATTCTCTTGGGTTGATAATACCTTGGGTTTTTAGTATTAATTCTAAAAACTATAAGACTAAAAACCCTAATATATTATAATACATATGATGGATTAATATTATAAATCCAAGGGATTATAAACCATAGGGTTATAAAACCTAGGATTAATATTATAAACCCTAAAATAAACATGGTTGACCATGGTTGATTTTCATATTGAGACAGGCCTTGGCACAATGCAACATTGGACCATGGTTGACCATGCTTGATCATGATTGATTTTCATATCAAGACAATCTTTGTCACAATGCGACATTGGACCATGGTTGATCATGATTGATTTTAAAAAACATGGTTGACTATGATTGGCCATGGTTGACTATGGTTGGCCATGATTGTCCATGGTTGACCATGATTGATATTATAAACCTAAGCGAATAATAAACCAAAGAGATTAATACTAAAAACCTAAGGGCTTATAAACCCAAGGGAATATATTAAACCCTAGGAATATGAACCCTTGGGATTAATATTCAAAACTCAATAGATTATTAATATTACAAACCCAAGCATTAATATTCGTGGGGTTTAATATTATTCCCTTAGGTTTATAATATCAATCCCTTAGGTTTATTAATCTAAGGTTTCATATTCCTAGGGTTTAATATTACTCCCTTGGGTTTATAATCTCTTGGTATTTTAGTATTAATCCTAAAAACTATAAGATTATAAACCCTAATATATCAGTATGCATATGAGGGATTATGATATAAACCCAAGGGATTATAAACCTTAAATTAAACATGGTTGACCATGGTTGATTTTCATACTAAGACAATCATTGTCATAATGCAACGTTGGACAATGGTTGACCATGATTGATTTTCATATCGAGACAATATTTGTCACATTGCAACGGTGGACCATTGTTGATTTTCATATTGAGGCAATCTTTGTCACAGTGTGACGTTGGACTATGGTCGACCATGATTGATTTTATAAAACATGGTTGACCATGATTGATAATATAAACCCAAAATAATAATAAACCCATGATCTGAATTGCATCATTATACTTTTTTTCATCCATCTCGATGCATTTGGAGTGGAAAAAGTGGAGGAATTAGCTCACGAAACCGTTTTTACTAGCAAGACCCAGTTTGGTGAAACAGGGTCTGAAACCTTCGAGGAGCATTTTGAGGCATAAAATGAATTTTTTTGGGGGTAAAAATTTTCCGCTGCAACGTAGAACATTTTCATGCTATTCTACACACACAGAGCTTTCCAACGGTGCAAGAAACTTGTCAATTTGAGTCCATATGCAAAAGTTATGTCACTCGAAAGTTGGCCTTCCTGTTTTCACACCTATAGTTCGGGAGGATGCCACACCAGCCCCCATTATTCATGGAAAAGGGGCTAGCCATGTGTTTGTGATGTAACAAAATCTAGAAGAGCCTATTTTCTAACTCTAGTTAAGAGTTGATGTAGTCAAACTTAACCACTAGAGGCTATTGGGTTGTGTTATAACTAGGCCATTAGGAGGAAGAGGCATTCCATTCTTTCGAGATCATTTTGTTCCATAGTTGAGAAAAGATATCCAGGAGAGATAGGAGGTAGACACAGAGAGGATCTATGCATTGTAGCAACCCACGGGCCATAGACATTTCTTCTTTGTATCTGCAGCCATATTTCCAGACAGAGAAAGAGAGAGAAGTGACCTCAACTTCCAACTGGGTTTTCTCCTCAAAGGGTTTCCGAGAGAGCATATCTTGTGTATTATGTGTGTGTGAGATTATTTTATCGTTATCTACTTTTCTGCTTGATTTACTTTTACATGCATGCACTAATTATAGTTAATTTTACAGATGTAAAAATTAAATAAAACTGTAATAATGTAGAATCTCAGTTTTTTTAATATAATATTATCATATCTGTTGTGACGAACTGTCCAGAGGAACATACACGACAGTTTATGGATCAAACCAAGGTATTAATACTAAAAACCCAAGGGAATAATATTAAACCCTATGAATATGAACCCTTAGATCAATAAACCTAAGGGAGTGGGTTTATAAACCCAAGGGAATAATATTAAACCCTAGTAATATGAACCCTTACATTAATAAACCTAAGGTAATTATATTATAAACCCGAGGGAATAATAAACTGAAAGGAATAATACTAATATCCCAAGGGATTATGAAGCCAACAAAATAATACTAAAACAAATGGATTTTTTGGAATTATGATACAGGTGTTGTCCTTAATGGCAACTCACTCACAGGTCATCTTAGATTTGATAAAAGGAAACTCACACTGTAACATGTCAATTCAGAGGTAACATAGCATTAGTACAAAAGAACAGGAAGTTGGAACAAAGATCTACTGATCAGAATCAAGAAGTTGAAGGAAAAGGATGTTTTCAGATAGTTTAAGTTGTATACATAGGTTCATCTTGACAAAACAGTGTATACACGTAGGTTCATAGAAAAAAAGAGAATATACGTATGCACGTACTTTCACAAGAGGAAAAGCGTGTATGGGTTGAAAAATCAACAAAATTCAAAAGTAAAGAATACCAAGGGTCAATACCATGGTATTAGCCCACAATATTGAGTGGAGTAATGCTTATTTGATCCCATCCAAGAATACCACAGGCTCTAAGTGTTGTTTTGGTCCGAGGTATTGAGGAAGGCCAAAACTATATAAAGAGGAGAAGATCAAAGGACCAGGTGTGCAAGTGAAAAAGGTTTCTTAGGAATACTTCTATCTGAAGTATATTTTATGTTGGTGGGGTTATGATTATGATATAATATGAAATATTTATACAATGCCGGATCAGGATCATGAGACCTGAAATGACTTATCATTGTATGATTTGATATTGGTGGGCTAGATCTGTTTGCTTACACATGTTTTATTCTTTAAATATCATGATCTGGGTATGTCTGAAGTTTGGAATAGCAGCGAAGTTGTAAGTTAATATTTTCAAATCTATATGCTAGTTCGCCTTGGTAAAGGTGCGTATACACATAGGTTCGACTCTACCAAGTAGCGTATGCAAAAGAAAAGCCCGTTGTTCAGAAATGACTGATCTATCTGATTAGTGTTGTTGTTTTACTGTTGTATGTCAATGAAGTTTTCTTAGATCTAAAAGTAAAACTGAATCCATAAGGAGTTTGTTTCTGATTGATTCATTGATTAAGTGAGAAGGGTTATCTTTGTTGTTGATTGACTAGATCTCTATAAATTGGTAGTAGATGTTCAGAATATTACTAGTTTGTACAGATTTGATTTAGAAGGTTTTATGATTCAGTAGTTTTGGAGGTATATGCAGGTTTTGTTGCAGGAAGTAGCATATACATGCAGGTTGGGTTCATTAAAGTAGCGTATACATTCTGATGTATGATTCTTGAGGTTGCAACTGGTTCTGAATGATGATGCAGGTTTATGGGTTCAACACAGTGTTCTGGTGACAGTGATCTGATTGTTGGTTGATGCAGTTTGAGTTTCTAAGTTTCTGATGGGTCTAGTGTGAAAATTTGATGAAACGAGGCCTTCATATTGTATTGTTGTGTACCAGGAGCATCTAGTCTGAAAATTAATGAAACATGGTCCTTGGAGGAAGAGAGAAGGTTGTAGCCTTCTATAGGTCGGTGCCTATGTACTAGTAAACATATCGGCTAGTACAAGAGCTAGGGGGTTGTTGATCCCTTCCATTAGAAGTTGGAAAACAAGAGAAGGTTGTAGCCTTCTGCAAGTCGGTGCTTACGTACTGATATAAGTCTACACTAGTACAAGATTGTAAACAAATTTTCTTTATATTAAAAGAAGACAGAGATGACAACAATAGGTGGTTTTTCTCTCACATTGGGTTTCCACCTTAAATCTTGGTGTTCATGTGTGTTTCTTATGTGTGATGGTTTATTATGTTATTACTACACATAGTTACTGTATAATAAGTTACTGATGCACTGATTAAAAATCAACACATGATACATTGACTATATCATAAAGTCTCTGGGTATACGCTGGTTTCTCTAATCACAGTAGCGTGCACACACAAGTTCACTTCACTGAAGTAGCATATATAAATTTGTTTGGGAAATGAAAAATTATTGAATTGTAAATACTAATTCACCCCCCCTCTCAGTATTATTTCCAACAATTGGTATCAAAGCAGGTCCTTCAGAAGAATTTTGATCCCTCATATTTAGTATAGATCTTCTGCTTGGATGTTTTAATGCCACTCTGATAACTCTGATGATCCTTTGGTCTGCCTTCCTCTGTTATCAGGTTTATCCCTAAAGCTTGGCAATTAGATTGGGATAAAACCTTAGCCAACCCCTGGCATTTTATGAGCTTTGTAGGATTTATGTCTAGCTCATATTCTTGTATTGTTGTTATCCACCTACCCCTTTTTCCTTCGTTGTCTCCTTGCACACGGATGTCTTTGACTATTGTCATTAGGAAAACTGTTGTGATTTCTGATTGTAGCACATACATATGAAATGCCTTCAAAGTCTTGATTAGTGCATAGGCTTGTTTCTCCAAGATATTATTTTTCATCTCAACATCCCTCAGGACTTGGCTGAAGAAGGCGATGGGCTATTCATAACCATATTTATTATTATGTAGAAAAACTGCGGCAATAGTATGCGGAGAAGCAAAAGAGAAGATATAGAAAGGCGTTGAATAGTCGGGCTTGACTAATACCGAGGCTTCACACAAAGCTTCTTTAATTCTAATAAAAGAATCTCAGGGGGCGAGGCACCATTTTACTTCATTTTCATTCTTAAGCATGTCCATAATACCCTTGATGATTTCTTCATAGTTGGTTATGAACCTCCTCCAGAAATTTATTCTCCCCAAAAAGGATTGGACCTCTTTCTTATTCATGGGTAGTGGAATATGACTAATGGCTTCGACTTGTTAAGGATCTATCTTCACACCTTCTTGTGCTACTATGTGTCCTAGTAGCTTCCTGTCCCCAAGGGCAAACTGATATTTCTTAGGATTCAAAGAAAGACCATACCTCCTACATTTCTCAAAGGTGAGATTCAAGTGGAGGATGTGCTCTTCATCAGTCTTAGAAAAGATTGTGATATCATCTGAGTAAACCACCATGAATTTGTCTTGCTTCCCTATGAAATCTATGTACATAGCTCTCTGAAACGTGGCCCCTGCATTATTAAGACCGAAAGGCATCCGAGCGTACATGAATGTTCCTCACGGAGTGGTTAAAGCAGTCTTCTTTTTATCATTAGGGTGGACTCCCACTTGGTTGTAACCAGAGAACCCACCCATCATGGACATTTTGACTAAGCCAACCACCTTCTACAATATATAATACATCTTAGTCAGTGGATAGTTGTCTTTCAACGACGCCTTGTTTAGATTCTGGAAATCTACACATAGCCTTATTTCTTTGTTCTTTTTCCAAACATGGACTAAGTTGGCCACCCACTCAGAGTAACTTAAATGCACTATGATCTTTGCCTGTAGTAGCTTCCTCACTTCTTTTTCAATGGAGGGGAGTAAGAGTGGATTTATCTGCCCGAGTTTCTTCTTGCAGGGTTTTATTCTAGCCCTTAGAGGAATCTTATGTTGTATGATGTTAGTATAAAAATTTTTCAAATCCTCATAGACCAAGAAAAAACATCCTTGTAGGTTTTGAATAGATTTAAATACCTTCGTTTGTATTGCAAAGGGATTCCTTTTGATAGCCTGATCATTTGGGGCTCCTCCTCTAAGTCAATATTGCAATCTTCCACTTGATCGTCTATCTCCAGATCCATGAGTTTGGAGGTTACACCATCCTTATTAAAAAGATTTTCCAATGGGACTAGTCCACGAGGGATGGTATTCCCTTTTAGTTGCAGAATTTTGTGCCCAGCCACGATGTCTTCCCACGAAGTGGTTTCTTGATCTGCTTCTTCTTCTTCTTGATTGATGGTGGAGTTAGCGAACTCCCCAATTACTTCTATAAATATTTTCACATGCTCATCGTCTTCAAATACCATCCAGTGCTTGACATTATCAGGTATAGAGAGTTTGTACCTGACTTCCACATCATACCTGAGGAGTGGATTTTGAGGGGGCTTAGAACTACTTGCTACTACTGCAATGGAGTCAACCATTATGTTTCCTTCTCTGGTAAGAAATTGAAAGTTAAATTCTAGGAAGAAGTTATCAATTAAATGCCACACTTCATTACGGTGAGTCCTCAGTCTGGGGTGTTTGGCCTAGCACTGATTTCTGATCTATGTTACAACCAGCTCTGAGTCTCCATAGACCATCAAGCATTCAATATTCATATTCTTTGCCATTTGTAACCCAATGATAAATGCTTCATACTCCACCATGTTGTTGATCACCTCAAACTCTAGCTTGAATGAGAGGGGTATCAGGCTTCCCTTAGGAGATACCAACAATACTCCTGCTTCATTTCCATCTTTGTAATTTCCCTTGTCAAAGTATAGTTTCCATAAATTGTTTTCATTTGTGTGTTGAAATTCTAGCTGCCTTGTTAGGTGTACTAATGTTTCTTTTAAGATGGTATCATCTTCTTCTAAGAACAAGCAGGAGAGGTTGCTTTCTTTTCCATGCACTGGGGAGTTTTTTGAGCCTTTAGCTGGGGTCACAGTTTTTACAAACCTCGACTCTCTATATGACTTCCTTTGTTTTCCTCCAAATGTAGGAATAATGGAATAAGTTAGATCTAACTTGATAGCGACCCTTACCTTGGAACCCCAAGATCTAGATAGGAGCATGCCGAACTGAGGGGGAATGTCTACCACTACTATGTCCATTACCACACTCTTCACAGGGATCTGAGTCATGTTTACTACCAGATCCTTTATCATTCCCAAGCAATTCACCCTCTTAGAGTTAAAGGAGTATAGGTACTTGTAGGAACTCAATTAGAGGAACATTAATCTTTACCTTTTCAAGCTCCTTCTAAAGATTGAATGTAGGTTGGACTTTTTCTATACCTCCTAGCTCCGTGTCTCCTTCCATAACACCAACAGGTTTTTGCAGAACAGGTGCCTCCTTTTCTATGTGTCCCTCGAAACTATTGCTTTCCTTATTTGAGGGAACTTTTATCTTGGAAGAGTCAGGATTCAACTTACCTTTCCCTTTATCTAGTATTGGGGGAATAACATGGGGAGCAATTCCCTCTTGTTGTTCCAGTTCCCTTAATCCCTTTCTTGAAGATATTAGATCATACTTTCAGTGGGGTTGTGCTTGCATGAAATATGTGAACCATTTACAATAATAATCTATATCCTCCTCATTTGCTATTGCTTCTCTATCATGACTGGGCTCCTGGTGAGACATAATTTCCTGTTCTTCTTTAGAGAAAGTGGAATACAATTTTACCTGCATCTCATGTGTATCTGATGATTGTTCATCAGGATCATCTTCTAAATATAGGGGATGAGGAATCTGGTCGAGCTATTCCTTTCTTTCCCTTGGAAGTATCTACAATGGAGTCCTTCTATATTGTGGTTTATAACCCTGGTTATTGCCTTGAGCATTCTGTTTGGAGAGACTCTTTTTCCCAAGTTCAAGCTTTCCAACCTTATGTGATAGACTCCTTATGATTTTATCCAATTCATCCCACTTCAGGTTTGGTTATTCTTTAGCTTGACCAGAGGAGGATGCCTCTGCTTCCCCTCTTTTATTCTCAGTAGGTTCTTGCTTTCCTCTTGACTTCCCGGCTAAGGTGAAATTTGCTTCCACCTCCACTGCATCAATTTGGAGTTGATCTAGATTTAGAGACTTCCTTTCCCTTAGAGTAAAACCAAAGTCGTATTCAAAGGCTCCTAAAAAATCTACCGGAGTAGCAGCTGGAGGAGGCTTTATCTCGCCCGACAGGTTATTATACTAGTTATTGAACCTTTTTATAAATTCTAAGATATCCTCTTTTGGATTCTTCCTTATGGCGTTAAGCTCTGTGAGGAGGTACTCATGATTTCTCTTTTCACCCCATTTTTGTGTGAAAGAGTTTTCAAGTTCCACCTAGGTAGTGATGGAGGCATTGGGTAGGGATTTAAACCATTTTTTGGCTTCTCCATCAAGGGATTGTACAATAAGTCTCATGACCACATCCATTTGTTCTACATTTAGATTCTCAACAAAGGCACATAATGTTTCATTGTGTCTTTGTGTTGTGTTTTCATCCTCCCCATTGAACCTAAGCAAAAGCTTTAGGTGGTCCCAGGGCATATCACTTAGGGGCTGAGGTGGGCCATCTGGATTAATGGAGGGGGATTTAGATTTTCCTGAGGAACTTGGGCCAAAAACATAGTGGTAGGAGTGGCTAGACTGAAAGCAAGGTATGTAAGGGTTTTAGGAGTAATTCCCGAATAGTGAGTAACATCGAGTTGAGAGCTGGTTGAGGAGGCTTCAAAGACTAATGGGTCAGTAGTGCAAGTAGTAGGAGTTTTCTCCTTCCACACTTTCCTGAAAATTAACTTCTCTAGGTCAGATACGAATGGAGATTTCTACTGAGAGGTATATGAGCGAGTGTGAGTTTTTTTAAAATTCAGGATGATAAATGATAATGGGGTTTGTGGAGTCGCTAAAGTGATATGGATGCAATCAGAACGTCTTTGCTCACCTACACAAAGCATGCTCAACTTGTCGTATCCCAAGGGAAAAATCCTTTAATAAGTTCTCCTTTAAAAATCCTTTAATTATGATATGGAGAAAATATTGCAGATATTGTAGCAGGTTGTACTTTGATCAACTGGAATTAGATGGCATAAATGAATGTGATTGGTGCCTCGAATTCCAAGAAAGACAAAAGGTTCAAAGCCATATAAGGAAAGTTGAATGGCAGGAAATGCGAAGTGGGAAGGTGAAGAAGGTAGTTGCCTGCAGCGAAAAAAATTCCATGTCGCCATCCACAAGTGCGATAAAGCAACTTAGATCCATAACCATTGCGAATTCCATAAAGGCTAATGCCAAGGGCGTTAATTTTTGGGTTAAACTTGGAGGAAGCTTGCCAGTTATCTAGTGTCATTGAGTGTCACAAAAGATTGCAAGTTATCTAGTGAAAGCTGTAGAAACGTACTCCATACTCGTCGGTATAAGCTTCTCTCGGAATAATTTTATTTGGTCTTATTTCAAGTCCCGGTGGATGTGGCCTTGTTGGCTTTTATTTTTTTTTTAAATAAATACACAAGATTTGATCTAAGCGAAATATTCTTCGTCGACAAGAAAAATATTTCTAAACAAAACTATTTTTGTATTTATTTATAATTATTAAAAAAAAATTATTATTATTATTTTTTAAAATAAATTAATTTTATTTTTCAATTTAAAATCTTATAAATATAAGTTTAGAAAAAACACTGCCATTCAATTTTAAAAATATTGTTTTAATTAATTCCATTACTCTTGTTAAACATAAGATTTTAATTGGAGAAATTACTTATCTCTCTTTTATTGGACTATTTCATTAATATTATAATTTAAAATTAAAAAAATATATAACTAATATTCATTGCGCCGAGAGGCCCTCTATTATGCGGTTTAGGGGGTGAGCGTAGATGCGTGAGTGTTAGATGTGAGATGTGAAGATATTTTTTAAATTCACTTCTTTTTTTTTTATATATTGTAACTTTGTTTTTTATTAATAAAATTATGAACAATTTTTTAAATAAAAGAAAGTATAATATACATATCACATTAAAATAATGATTCGTAGCTATATTTAGATTTAATTAATAAATGGATAAATATTTAATATTTACAATTTAATAAGATTTTTAATCACGAATATCTACGGTGGATATTATTAAATTTTAAATAGTCTTTTTTACAATACCATGGGCCAATGCCCAAGCGAAAGATAGAGAGAGGGAGAGGAGGAAACAAAATCATAATACCACAGCCTAATACCATGGTTTATCAATACCATGGACCATATATGATTTTCATTATTATGTTATGGATCTAGGCTTTTAGGTATTCTGTTACAATACCATGGACCAATACCATGGCTTATCAATACCACATGCCCAAAAACCATAATTTATTTCAAAATCAAAATATTTTACGAATACTTTATTTTTGATTTAATTTTATAATTTTTTTTAATTAAATCTAAAACGAAAAAGGTTATAATTACTTTTGAGGTATATATAAACCCTTCATCCTCACGAGTACTAAAAATATTCCCATAGACATTAAATCAAGGACAAAGTAAAGAGAGAAAACAAAGTGACTAACAATGATAGAGGAAAGATAAAAGATAGTACATGATTCTTTTAAGTTTTTTATTATTGTAATTTCTTTGACATGATTGATCCAAAATACAGGTTTAATATTTTACAACCAATTATATATTTTTAAAATTTAGATACTTTCTTAAATATTTATGAGAGAGAGTGATATGGAGGAGGAAATCGTGATATTCTTCACCGAATTTGGGCTAAGGACGGGAGAAATGGACCTTCTAGGCTTATGAATGGTCAGAGGGTGAAGGTGTAGAGATTCTCTTTGTAAGAGCATGTCAAGGTCACTCCCAATAGAATTAGTAGGGGATGGAATATGTGAGATTGGGGGAGTAACCGAGATCATAGGAGCTTTGCCCTTGGAGGCATAGGTGGTTCGAGCTGGTGTCATTTGGTTAGAAGAGGAGGGGGATTTATTCCTTGGATCTTGACCAATTTGAAGAGGGGATGAAGAGGATGAGGGGATGATTGTAATGTTAGCATTCTGTTGTGGAATAGAAATTGGTTGAGGAACAGGGGATGGGGAGATGATGACCTTTTCTTAGAATTTGTTTATAAAAGGAAAATAAATTATTTCACCTCGGACTTGATTATGATCTCACAATTTGAAATATTTTTAAAATTTGCAATCTATAATGGTCACCCATGAATCTGAACAAAGATTAAGGACAAACAATTGCAGTTTTTAATCTTAGGAAAAAGAAATATGTGGGAAAATGGTCATAATCACGAGGAAGAAATTAAAGAAACAAAAAAGAAATATGTGGGAAAGTGGTCATAACCAGGAGGAAGTAATTAAAGAAATAATTCTAGGCAATGACATAAATACTTTGAACAAAGAAAGATTATGGAGGCCATCGTCCAACGTAATGGATACACTGATTATTTGAAAAGGTTGGGTATTTTCCATGGACGCTTAGATCTAGTTTAGCATTTCAAATCCTGTGTTCCTCTCAGGTCTCATTCTGATCTGGCACCTTGCATTCAAAAAATTGCAGATGGTGATACCTCCCTCTTTTTAATAGATGATACAATCACTGCGTTCTCCATAAGTATTACTTCAATGCAATCTATTCTTGCTCTTGAGTTTTTTCTTATAGCATTCAATCCTTTTATTTTTGTTAATATGATAATTTTTAGAATTATTATATTTTCTATCTAAATCTATGTTTGATTTTTTTACACAATAAAATTATATATATATAATAGAGACTTTGATTAAGTAAATTTTATATTTAAGAAATTTAACATAAGTAAATCACAAATGTCGGAAGAAGTATTTAAGTCTATATGCAAAAACAATGTTTATAATTCATACTTATAATGTTTATAAAAGCAACGCATGTCACCATCTATTATCAATAATTCATACATATGATCCACAGACAAATATGGCCATGCTTTCATGATTTCTTTGGTGTGAGTGAAGTGGGAATCGAGACTTGAATAGTTTGTGTGACAGTATTGAGTTTTCCGGGCGAGCAGAGCAGTCTCATAATCCACAAACCATCTGTTTTATTATCAATAATTTCCATTATCCACAAACTATACATTTATAGCGTCGTAATAATTTTTTTAATAAATAACGTTATATAACTTGTTTTCTACTAACGAACTAGTTGCTTATGCCGAATTTTTTGAAGAAAGCTCTTCTTTCATGTACTGAGCGATCATCCTGGCTTGCTCAAGAGACTTATTATGGGGAAAAGTGGCAGTCAGGTTTGAAGAGGAATTTATCTTTCACTTTAATATTATTTTAATTTTTACATGACGAACAAAGTTTCTACACACTCTAAAATAATCTAAATTCTAAATAATACAAATAATTTGAAGATCGTTTAAACATCGCCGATGAAGCTCATTCCACATTAATTCACGGCGCTTTCATAATGAAAGTGGAACCCACAGCTTTTATGGATGTAAGTCCAAGATAATCAATTCCCAGATGTAACTCTATTTCCCAGAAAGTGGAACTGTAGTGGATGTCGTGTCGATTGTTAATCAATTCCCAGAAAGTGGAACTGTAGTGGAGCTCATTCCACATTTATTAATTAATTTGTCTAAAAATTCCCAAACAAGTCAAGTCAAGTCAATCAAATTGTCGTGAACTTTTATATTTATCGTGTGGTCCTCAACTTTTATATTTATCGGCTTGTGGTCAATCAAACTATGACTTCCGAAAATGAAATCCTCCTCATCCAGCGATGGAATAAACCAAAAATCTTTATCATCACAAGTAATTAATACCCGGGTGTTTCAATCAGCGAATGATAGGACACCGGCCTTCTTGTTAGCCCAACAGTCGATGGGTGAGCCGGTGACTCTTACAAGGCCAACGAATTAGGAGGTACCAGATTGTTGGGTGCCCTTGGTGGCCCTTCAAACCGTGTCTTGCGCCATGTGCCCGCACTGTAGGGGGATGGGGTCCAAGCCTTTGGCTTCATCGTGTTTGATGGGGCCTAAGCGTGTTGACATCACTTTTGTAAAACACTGTTATTTTTATTTTCAAGCGTTTATGTTACTTTTATTTTCAAGCTTTTATATTTTAAGTGATTTCATCACAATCATGTTCCTCTTTAAATATTAAATATTGCGCTAAAATTCATTATATAAATTTTAGTTTATATCTATTTTAATTTGGATAGAGATCTCAGTGATTTCATGACAATCATGTTTCCCTTTAAATATTAAATATTGCGTTAAAATTAATTATATAAATTTTAGTTTACATGGGATCTATAAAGCTTTAAGAGGGATGAATCTAAAGATTTGAGGCTTCTATGATCCATAACAGTTTATAAGAAGATTTCAGAGATAATCACGTCAAAATTCATTTGTTGATGCGTTTCGAACCAGCGAGTGTGGTTCATCTTGAGGACAAGATGAAGAACCAGATCATTGCAATATAATAAATAGAGAGACTCCTCATTCAAACCACTAGAAAGAAGCAACTAATTTGGACCACAGAAACCACTACACAAGATGAAGAACCAGATCATTGCAACATAATAAATAGAGAGACTCCTCATTCAAACGGCTAGAAAGAAGCAACTAATTTGGACCCTACAATTGACTAGACTACAACTAAATTTGACTAAATCAACGGTAGGGGAAATTTACTACTTAATAATTCATTTCAATTTCAAACTAAATAAAAAACTATTGTTATGGGATTAAGAATTATTGAAATTGAATTAATTAATATGCGTTATCTTCCTATCATTAATTAGTTTGTTTGTTAGTTAGAATAAATTTGATTAAATTTATATCTAACTTAATATATCCGTAGTTAATTTTTAAAATACTATTTTTTATTTTTTTAATTTAATTAAGACTCATTAATTATTACTATATCTAGGATATGAATATATATTATTTTATTTCTCATTTTATTTAAAAAAATAAAATAAATATAAATGAATGAATGAATTTTGAAATTAAATGTATTTAATCTATATCGGATATGAATATGTGGTATTTAATTAGTTAATTTTTTATTTTAGATATAGTAATTTTGATCTAGTATGAATCTCTCAAGATATAAATCTCTTTTTCTAGTTTTAAATTTGTGGAAAAGTTTACATTTATAGCTATAATTATAAATTTTATTATTTTATTTTATTTTATTTCTATATTTACGTAATTTGACATAGTCAAAATGTTTTAGATAACATAACATAACAAGACATTAAACATGTTGTACGAGTGAATGTTATAACTTAAAGCATCATGAATTATCTTTGTGATTTTCCTCACATTTTCTTAGGTACTTGAAAAATTATATTAAATAATTGTTTCTTCAAATTAATTATAAAATAAAATATTATGAATAATTACATATTATATCTTAAAATCATGGTGGGGAGAGTACACGTAATGCCTTCACACTCATAAGAGTATCACACACACAAGTATGTTTGGGCATCTTGGACATAATAGCCTTAGTTTGATTATCCACACATATTTTGGGTATCTTTAATGTGGCACTGCATGGGCGACATACAATGTTGTGGCATGCCATCACATTTTAGGCTGTCACACGACTTGGATAAATCCATGGTTGGGCGAGTAAGTGGGTCGCACATCATCATAATGACTTGGTGAAATCAATTGCACAACATGAAGGGTGCCATGACCAAGTTGCACCAGGTGGGTTGTATAACATCAATTCTCTGAAGACATTGATTGTGACCTCATATGAGGGTGCATGGGGTGAGAGATCCAAATTTGGGGTCTCTGCCATCATACGACGATGGGCACAATGACACAATTAGCTTGGTGACCTACAATGAGGGTGTTCAATTGGACCAGATTGGCGTGATGTGATGGGCACGTCGACCCAAATGAATGAAGTAACAACTGCAGACTGAAAAATTCATTCAATACATCGTCTAGTACGCAAAACAACATTGGGAAGAGAATGAACACACGTCCCAATTGGTGTGCTGGTTGCGAAGGTCGCTCACACCTCCTATATATTCACCACAAGGGAGTTCAATGGAGAGTTACGTGGAGATGAGATGGAATACAACATAGTCTATGGTTGAGATGAACCAAGTGAGTCATGAACCAAGATCGAAGAGTTAGGCAGAGAGAGTACAACATGGGTCTGGTGTTGGACACACCTTGCCTAGCAAGGCAAAAGGAATGTGGACCTGGGTTCTTACGGACAAAAAATCACAAGTCATCAAACTGTTGCATGATGCTACTATGGGCCAAATTTTAGGGACATAAATTCAAGGTTGTAATTTGGGGTTGTAAATGCCAAATTTTGGGGATTGCACCAAAAATTTGGCATTTGTCTTAGATCTGGTGGTTTTGGCAAGGTTTGCATTGAGGTAAAAGAGCCGAGAGGGTTGTTCATTGTTAAAATTTTTCATTACATATATGTTGATTCAGGTATTAGGTTAGCGAGCCACCGACTCTATATTTGTCTTTTTGCATGTGTTTGCATTTGCAATTGTACATGTTTATGGAAATTATTGTAGTTCTATACTTGAAATTAGTTAAGTAACTTATTGTTTCACAAGCACTTAACTAAGGATCATTGTGAGTGTTAGGCGAACTAATCCCCCTTGTGGACAAGACAGATCTCCCTAAATCTCAAATGAAATCTAGTAACAAACAAGAAAAGAATTGCTACCTTTCCTTAGATTATGATTGATTGAAACAAATAATATGCAAGAGATCACCTATCGGTTTAACGAAATGTCTATCGATGTCCTTTCAGTGCCTTCAATGGGTGGCTTCTCCTCGATGCTTTATAGATCATTTCAACGCTTTCCACAACTTCTCCATGATTTTTCGAAGGAGATCTGCATAGACAAAAACACACAACAGATCAAAGCATCTAGTATATAAAGTGAAAGATAAATCAAACACTTAACTCAACATATATCATAAATCAAATCAATAACCAATGGTAACATATGTGAGTGATCAAGAAATCCCACAAATGATATCAAAGAAGATGTGATTAGGAAAGAACAATTGTTTTTTATTAAATAAAACGGAAAACAAACTTACAACCTCAAAGCCTTGATGTTACAAGCCTCTTCTCACAATCTCTAACCTTCTCCTTGGATGAAAAGCCTTCTAGCCTTATTTTTGTAGCATAAGCCTACCTTCAATGGACCTCTCCAATCCTCTGACCCATGTTTGATTTATAGGCCAAGAGGAGGAGGTTTGGGATCCTCTTCCTAAGGGATGAGATCCATAAATGGTGGGATAAGCGATCCACAAAGAGAGGGAAGTAACTCCATGATGGGAGGGATGAGGCTTGAGTAGGCATTCGTTCAAAGTTATTAGTTGGGAAAGACTCGACTAACAAAGCTTCTAGACTTTACTTTTTATTTTTTACTTGCATTGAATCATGTGTGCAAGCCATAGTGTAAGACAACACACACTTTTGCACAGACTCTAATGGTCTCTTCTGCATATGCACAAAAACTGCTAGGGAACTGCATAGGAAGTCAAAAATAGACTTTTGAGCCTTAAGATCCAAGAATTTCATTCTCTTTGAGATTTTTTGGGTTCTCTCCTTGTAGGGGGTGCTTTCGAACACTTTGATGGATAAAGAAAGATCCAAACTGACAGTCATTTTCCTAATGCAACAAAATGACGTGAAATAGATTACCCCCTAAAGTGAAAAGTTAGAAGGGATATTTGATCACCCAAGCGCTTTCTCATGCCATGGTTTGGGTTACAGACTGCAGTCGAAGACTTGAAACAATCAATCAAATGTTACAATGTAATATAAAATCATCGCTCAGTTAGGCATTCCCATACTCAGAGCATAAATGTCTCAAAGATAACCAATCATAGCAGAATTAGTAGAACAGTGACAACAAAAGATGATAAGTAAGTGTGTCCTTCCTTTTGTCCTCTTACCAATGCAGAGCCTTATAAAGATAGCGATTTATGATTGGTTGATTTCAGTATGTTTTGATTTTGTATCCATTGCATAAGTGCATAGCTGTATTCTAAAAGACTTGAAAGAACAGGGGCAATAAGCATCCTCAATTTAGAAAAACAAAAGGAACAAGCTGTTTCACAGGGAGAGCAAAAGCATGCAAGTGGTGTTCCTTTTGGAAAAATGGACAACAAAAGACCACAAATAGCAGAAAATACAAATGTCGTTCCTTTGAAAAAGGAGCAACAAAGATGGAAAATGCTGTTCCTTTGAAAAAAGGAACATCAGAACACACAGATGCCGTTCCTTTGGAAAAGGAACAGCAGAACATACCAATGTCGTTCCTTTGAAAAAGGAACAACAGAAATAAAAAATGTTGTTCCTTTGGGAAATGAACAACAAACACACAGAAATGTCGTTCCTTAGGAAAAGGAACAACAGAAATAAAAAATGTTGTTCCTTTGGGAAAGGAACAACAAACACACAGAAATGTTGTTCCTTAGGAAAAGGAACAACAGAAATAAAAAATGTTGTTCCTTTGGAAAAGGAACAGCAAAAGACACAAAAATGTTGTTCCTTTGGAAAAGGAACAACAGAAATCAAAAATGTTGTTCCTTTGGAAAAGGAACAGCAAACACATAGAAATGTCATTCCTTTGGAAAAGGAATAGCAAAAATCGAAATGTTGTTCCTTTAGAAAAGAACAACAAAACAGGCATATGCCGTTCCTTTGGAAAAGGAACAGCAAAAATCAAGAATGATGTTCCTTTGGAAAATGAACAACAAAAACACACAAATGCCATTCCTTTGGAAAAGGAACGGCAGAAATCAAAAATTTGCATTTGAACCAAAACAATTTGGCACTTGGCATAATTTAAGCGGACCAAACCTTTTTGGCACTTGAGCGGATCAAACCTTCCCACCTAAAAGTTATATTAGGTCCCAAGAATTCTCAACTTAACTTATGTAAATCTACTAAAGAGTTTCTGTAAATTTGTAAGTCAGTGAAATTGTTTTCATCCCAACTTTTGTAAGTCACACCAGTAAGTTAATCAAATTGTCTCATTCCCACTTTACCTAAATCTATCAGGTTTTGTTGTGTGAAACGATCACAAAATTTCCTAAACAAGTCAAGTCAATCTAAAAATTCCCAAACAAATAAATCAAGTCAAGTCAATCAAATTGTCGTGAACTTTTATATTTATCGTGTGGTCAATCAAACTATGACTACCGAAAATGAAATCCTCCTCATCCAGTGATGGAATAAACCAAAAATCTTTATCATCACAAGTAATTAATACCCGGGGGTTTCAATCAGCGAATGATAGGACGCCGACCTTGTTGTTAGCCCAACAGTGGATGGGTGAGCCGGTGACTCTTACAAGGCCAACGAATTAGGAGGTACCAGATTGTTGGGTGCCCTTGGTGGCCCTTCAAACCGTGTCTTGCGCCATGTGCCCCCACTATAGGGGGATGGGGTCCAAGCCTTTGGCTTCATCGTGTTTGATGGGGCCTAAGCGTGTTGACATCACTTTTGTAAAACACTGTTATTTTTATTTTCAAGCTTTTATGTTACTTTTATTTTCAAGCTTTTATATTTTAAGTTGGATGGAGATCTCACAGTGATTTCATCACAATCATGTTCCTCTTTAAATATTAAATATTGCGCTAAAATTAATTATATAAATTTTAGTTTACATCTATTTTAATTTGGATGGAGATCTCAGTGATTTCATGACAATCATGTTTCCCTTTAAATATTAAATATTGCGCTAAAATTAATTATATAAATTTTAGTTTACATTTATTTTAATTTTGGATCTATAAAGCTTCAAGAGGGATGAATCTGAAGATTTGAGGCTTCTATGATCCATAACAGTTTATAAGAACAGATTTCAGAGATAATCACGTCAAAATTCATTTGTCGATGCGTTTCGAACCAGCAAGTATGGTTCATCCTGAGGACAAGATGAAGAACCAGATCATTGCAACATAATAAATAGAGACACTCCTCATTCAAACCACTAGAAAGAAGCAACTAATTTGGACCACAGAAACCGCTACACAAGATGAAGAACCAGATCATTGCAACATAATAAATAGAGAGACTCCTCATTCAAACGGCTAGAAAGAAGCAACTAATTTGGACCCTACAATTGACTAGACTACAACTAAATTTGACTAGATCAAGGGTAGGGGAAGTTTACTACTAAATTAGATAATAAAATTTTTAATTCTCAATTTCATATGTATAACCGTTAATAATTATTATTAAAAATTCATTTCAATTTCAAACTAAATAAAAAATATTGTTATGGGATTAAGAATTATTGAAATTGAATTAATTAATATGCGTTATCTTCCTATCATTAATTAGTTAGTTAGTTTGTTAGAATAAATTTGATTAAATTTATATCTAACTTAATATATACGTAGTTAATTATTAAAATATTAATTTTTAATTTTTTAATTTAATTAAGGCTCATTGATTATACTATATTTAGGATATGAATATATATTATTTTATTTTAAAAAAACATAAATAAATAAATGAATGAATTTTGGGTGCTCATGGAGATGAACATCAGGATGGGGATCAATCGAATGCTGCAGTTATCGCCCATAGTCTACAACAGTTTACAGAGTTTTGCAGAATTCAAAGCAGACTTCCACCATATCTTCATCAGGGCGCGAAAGGACCCATAGCAAAATTTTAGGTGTGAATGTTCGCCCTTGGCGAAATTAAGGGGTTTTAAATTTTTAGTGGGCGAATATTTTGTATCATAGTACATTTTTACAAATCACCTCAAATATAGGAGTTATAGGTGCGCACTCCACAAGCTGGCATAGTGTCCACCAGCCTCGCAGTCGGCACTTCAACTGTCGAGGAAACGCTGCATGCCAAGATGACCAACACAATAGTGCTACTAGATGGAGCACTCATCGCAGAGAATGAGGTCGACAGGCCTATGGTTAGAAGTTTGAAAGGGATCGGGTTAAACATGGCTATGCTCCCTCGAGAGACGCTCTATCTTTTGTAGGATGGAGCCACCACAGAACTTCGGGCCAGGGAGAGTCGCAATATACAGGTAATAAGCCAGCAGCGCATCAACATTGAGCAGTTGAGCCTACAACGTAATGAGGTAGTGGAGCAGAACAAACAGATAGTGTAGGTTGTGGAGGAAGCCTATCAGATGGTCCCGGAGTTGGCCATTCAAGTAGAGGAATCGATGGAGGTGTGCATCCGAAAGTTAGCCACAGGGGTATGCGGCGCAAGAGCAGAAATGTCCAGGGTTCAGCTGGAGCTGAACCTAGGAATAGCAGAACAGTAGTTGAAGGCTCAACCTTCAACTCCGCTGGAGGTCAGAGAATAGTGTACCACCGCGGTCACAACAACAATGGTGGTAGTTGACAGTGCAGTGACACACTGCATGAAGTTGTTCGAACAATCGTTTGAGGTCTTAACCACCCTACAGGAGGACCCGAACATAGAGCGCCTAGAGACAGAGGCACGCGAGATGCAGCAGAGATACGATGAGGTAAAAGGGACTGCACAGATGGTGTCCCTTACGTAGAGGCTTGCAAGGATGCAGCAGGAAAAGGCACTCAAGGAGCAGGTGGATGCCGCTTAGCACAAAGAAGCGGTCTTGAAAGCGCGCCTACAGTCGTGTATCGATGAGACATATACAATTACAACATCCATTGAAGCAAATCTCGCGCAACTGCAAGTAATTCAGGAGAGGATTTAGGGTAGCAGTTCAACAACAACGGTCACCGAAAAGTGCATGGAGGAAGTTTAGCAAGCAGCCGCTTAGTGCGCTGTTGAACTTGCAGCGATCCAATCAGAGTTGGGAGGTCTTCGCACTAAGATCTCCGCACTTGCAAAGTGACTCGAGGGTGAGTCACGATGTTTGTGTTGGCGGCCTATTAGACGCGGGATCCCCCAAGGGAATTTTTGGGGCTAAGAGCCCAGATTTTGGTCCAACTTTGTAATTACAATGTAAAGACTCTGCATTTTGTGGGTGCGGAGCATGTAGTTATTAAAGAGTCATAGGGTTTTCTGCCCCTCTTTGATAATTTAATGTTGGTTGTAGAAGATTTACACATGGTTTGTGGACCATGGGATTGTATAAATAGAGCGAAGATCTAAGTAGTTTGAAAACAGAATAAGAAATAAATGGACTAATGAAGATGTATGCGAGATAGCTCTGAAATATAAAGTCTAGTTTTGGGTCGTAGCATAGGAAGAGGCTCTGCAACTGAGTGCGCAGAGGCCTAGTAGTCCACAGCTGAGTTCGTGGACCCCTACAGCTGAGTGCGCAGGGCGAGTCAAGTCTGTAATCTTCTAGAAGTATTAATAAAGAGAAGTTTCTATCATTTCTGTGTATTTATTTCCTGTTTGTGCATTCGTTAGATTGCGTATGAATTTCACTTCTAATGCTTATATGATGCGCGAATGTGTATAAATGTATTGGTTAAGTGAACGTAACTTAGAATATCTGCTTACGCGAAGATAATTAAGATATGTCAACAAGATAAGTAAGATACTTAGTCTAATTTGGGAAATAGCGCAGTTTGCTGCCTTAGCAGCGCAAAAGCATCTCAACCCCTGGTTAGGGCTGCGTGCAGGCTGGTTGTAACACTTCGCGAAGGTACTGAAGGTTAGAACAGGGTGTGAAGTGACCTGCATGAAGGCAGGTCTAATTGGAATAAATGGACATCACACCCATCTCAAGGGTGCAAAAACTTGGTTCCAGCATCCCCCCATATTGCTTCGGGTGAGACTTCAGTCCGCTCTCTGCGGGTTGATGCCGAAAGGGCCAATAATGTAGGGATTTGTTTGGCTAACTAAATCTGAACCTGGGTTAGGCCCCCATAAGCCAAGACCTTCAGTACCTTGGAGCCTACATGCCTTAATGGAAAGTTTCTCACCTTCGATGACATGTTCTCATTATTGACCTTTGGTTGAATGAGTCTATGAGTGTTTGAATTCAACACATCTATTCACACTTCATAGATTGTGTTGGAAGTACCATGAGAACCATTGTCATTATTGGTGGTTTCTCTTGTGCTTGTTAACAGTTCACATCATTGACTAGTAATCAAGTGGTTTCTACCATGTTCGACTAGATTTGTACTATGGATTGGGGGATGGCTAGATTTGTACTATGGATTGGAGGATGGAGATCAAGGTTCAGTAATGGTGGGGGGGAATTGAGAAAGAACGTTTTTTTATATTGTAAAAGGTAGTATTGGTCTCCGATTCAGTTAAGGATGGAAAATCAAGAGAAGATCATCCCCATGGGGTGGCTACAAGGGGTGACTGTAGATATTTAAGGCAACAACAACCCCTACCCTGTGCTTCTTGGCAGTGATTGGGCTACTGACATGAATGGGGTAATCAACCTAAAGAAGCGGAAGATGATATTTGAAAAGAAATCACTCTATGTAATAGTACCCCTAGATCCTATTGAAGGATCACACTATATTAAAACAACCCGCGATTATGAGAGCGATGACGATTTGGACTATATATATATAAGATTACATTAAGCTATACAGCTTTAAAGTAAATGACCTGGTTTTGTTATATGACAGTAAGTTTGATAAATTTCCAGGGAAATTCAGAATGCACTAGTTAGGGCCCTATGTCATTAAGGAGATTACCGATGGTGGAGCGGTTCAGTTGGTTAAATTGAATGGAGATCCCTTCCCAGGAAAGGTGAATGGCAGCAGATTGAAGCCATACACCAGTGGTCCGACCATGTGACTATATGAGGGTAGCACAGTCTTAGTGCTCTAGGCAGCTGAAAGGAGGTGCGGGACTATAAACTACACTACCCGGGTTGGGGAGCTGCGCGATTGGAGGATTGTGCGAAGCAAGGAAGTGTCACAGGGTTCACGATAACGCGAAGGGAGCTGCACTACCCAGGGAGAAATCACACAGGTGGGCCGTAAAGTGACTGGTAAATTCATTGTTCATGATTTGATGGTAGAAATGCGACCAAATGGAGCGGGCATCCAGCATTTAAGATAGAATTTATGGATCAAATCCTTGAGAATCTGTCACCAATCCGGCATTAATGAACCGAATGTGGGGGGAACAATCGCATTTGAATTCAAAATTCCCTATAAATTACAGGGGGCTACCCAGCGAAAAACACTTGGCATTTTGAGAATTGAGTTGTTGAGCTCTCAGGCTCACATGAACTGGGAATTCTTCGAGGCTCTGATAGCAAGTTCGGAATTTGAGAAATTACTAGAGACGACATGAGCACTGTTGAATAGCGTCATGTCGACACTTGCAACAATTATGGACATTGAAGCAATGACAACCGAGGAGGCTGTGCCGGAAATAGTTGGGGAGGTGAAAGAAGCTGCTCCAGAGGTTTCCGAAGTATTAGCGGAAGTCCCCAAATCACCACGGATGCCGAGACCAAAGCCGACCCTAAGCAAGGAAACCGCGAAGGATAAAAGGGGGAAGAATCTTGCAATACCGGTGTGCACATTGCCGAGAAGAAATCCATCGAAGGACAAGCACACCGCATAGGAGAAGGGCAAAGCCATTAATCTGGAGCCGGAGGAGGAGGAAATAGAAGACATCCCGATGGATGACGAGGACTTGGGGATAGATGTGGAGGAATTTGAAGCCCAGGGTGTTGACCCTATCACTCGATTGCCGAGTATGTCCCTCCGCATAAGGGCAAGACTAAGGTGCCAAAAGATATCGATGAGAGCAAGGTTCCCTTTCACACCCCTCTGCTGCCGGACAAGATTGTCTTCGAAGGACAGCGCTTGGGGTGGGTTCCTCTTTTAAAGCTCGAATACTGGGACTTAGATGACCATGAGAAGTTCCCGCGCCTAGTGACCGAGCAGTTAATGCACCGCATTATTGACACAACCATCGGGATGACAACATTGGAGCCATGGAAGTGCCTCAGAGGAGTAGACAAGGCAAGTTTGCTCAACCTGCTATGGGTGTCACACTACAACCGTACCCCAATTATAGTCTTGGTCATCAAGCAGCTACTATGCTTGGTGCATGATGGATGTCTATGGCTGGAGG
Source organism: Pinus tabuliformis (assembly GCA_031772625.1). NCBI lineage: Eukaryota > Viridiplantae > Streptophyta > Pinopsida > Pinales > Pinaceae > Pinus > Pinus tabuliformis. Next base: position 1,050,627,385 of record CM062805.1, on the reverse strand, counting down.
AGCCAATACCCATCACTGATGAATTGATCCACAGGATCATGCAATTGCCCTACACAGGAGAAAATCTGGCCATGATGTTTGGTGAAAAAGGTGGTGAGCAGGTCCTCACAGAGGCCATGAAGGAGAAATTTAAGCTTGTAAAGAAGCCACGTGGATATGCCATATCCAGTATCAGTGACCCTGCCGTAAAGTTGGCCACACAGATTTTGACAGGGAAGGTGATGAGGAAGTGTCGTGTCGATGAGGTGTCGCCGCTTATTGTCATGCTAGAAACCCAGTGCGCTGAAGGAATCCAATTCAATGGGGTGCACTATCTTTGCAGTGAGTTCCTTGTGAACTGATGTGAGGCACAGGAGCTCAGCAAGACTTTACACTATGTGTGGCTCTTGCTGTCTATTATGCTGGTAGCATGGGAGTTGCCATAAGACAGTTAATTCCCTTCAGTCGCGCTAGACCTACCAGAAGCATCAAAGTATGCTTCGCTGTGGGCGACCAAGGATGCACAACGCATCAAGGACAACAAGATATTCTGGATCTTTATGGAGATGAACATCTGCATGGACATCAATTGAAAATCGCTGTTGTCGCCGACTGTGTTTGCCAACCTACATGGATACACAGAGTTTAACACCGATCTTCACCATGTGTCCATCAGGGCGCGGAAGGACCCTGTGTAGACATGGTATGACTTGCCTTACCTGGAAACGGATAATGCCATTGATGTAGTACTTGATCACTAGCCGATAGAATGGTGCACTACAATAGACTTGGCAGTGGGAGGGAGAAAGTTTGCCGCATAGCACAAGAAGGAGGAGGCCAAGCTCAAGATGGCAAAGCTAGCCAAACGGAGAAATAAGGAGGCCGCTAACAAGGCCCAGGTAGAGTGTGATGCCACTTAGCAGATAGAGAAACAAACAGGTGGAATAGAGCGGGGCTTTAACAAAGGCGCGAGGTCACCTTCACCCGAGACAGAGGAAGATATGGATGGGCAGATAGAGCAGCATGGCACGGACCCGTAGGCGACATCCGCCTGCATCAAGCATCCATGGGAGCAAGAGAAAGGAGGGTCGAGGACTAAGATGTCATTAGACCCAATCACCCTCACAGAGGGAGATTTTCATGACATCGGAGACACGATGTGGGATGTCACCGCGGAGGCCCTACAACAGTTTGAGTAGCATCACCAACTAATATTGCTGGCCATCTAGACAGGTCTGCAGGAGCTGCAAGCCTGCGCGTCATAGGCTGGCACAGTGTCCACCAACCTTGCTATTGGCACTTCAGAAGCTACCAAGATGTTGCGCGCAAAGGTCTCCAACACGATAGTGCTACCTTATGGAGGACTGACCACGAAGAATGAAGCTGATAGGTCCATTGTTAGCACCCTCAAGGGAGTAGGGTTGAATCTGGTAGCGCTTCCTGGCGAGGTGCTCCACCTATTGTAGGATGGACTGATCTCAAAGCTGAGGGACCATGAACAACACACTCTATAGGTGATCAGTGAGCATCGGATTAATAACGAACAAATGGCACTACAGAGAGACTCTGTGATCACATTCGTGATCGTAATAACCGACCAAAACAAGTGAATAATTTAGGACATAGAGGAGGCATGCCGAATGGTCCTAGAGTTGGCCATTTCGGAGGAAGCAGTGGTCGAGGTGCGTGTCTGCAAGCTAGATACAGGGGTGCACAATGCTCACATAGAGATGACAAGGGTTCAGTTGGAGTTGAACCTGCAGATCACTGAATTATAGTTGAAGGCCTAGCCTTCAACTCCGCCAAAAGTAAAGGAGCAGCGTGAAACTACTATCATAGAGGTAATAATGGTGGTCGACAGTGCAGTAGCAGACTGCACACAACTTTTTGAACAGTCATTCAAGGTCCTGATGAGCCTGAAGGAGAACCCTAATGTAAAGTGACTAGAGACAGAAGTGTGAGAACTGCAACAGTGCTATGATGAGGTAAAAGGCACAATGCGAACCGTCGCACTCACATAGAAACTGGAAAAGTTGTAGGAGGCCAAGCAAATGAAAGAGCAAGTAGATGTAGCACAACACAAGGAGGTAGTGTTGAAGGCACGACTGAAGCCCTAGCTGGATGAGGCTTACACGGTCACAACCTATATTGAAGGAAATCTTGCGAATCTGTAAGCAACTCAGCAGAAGCTTTAGGTCGATAGTTCAGGGGCAGTGACTGAGTAGATCGTTGAAGAAGCAAATCAGGCGGCCACATAGTGCATTGCTGAGGTTGAGGTCATACAGGTTGAGCTGGGAGGTCTTCACGCTAAGATCTCCACACCCGCAAAGTGACTTGAGGGCAAGTCACGATGTTTGTTTTGGGGGTCTGTTGGGAATGGGATCCCCCAAGGACAGTTTTGGGGCTGAAAGCCCATGTTTTTGGTTAAATTATGTAATATAGTTCTAAAGTCTCTGCATTTTGTGGTTGCGGAGCGCGAAGGTGTCATGAGTCACAAAGGGTTATCCTCCCTTATTTTGTAAATTGTAAAGTCGACTGTAAAGATCTACCCATGGGATTGTATAAAAAGAGCTAAGTAAGTAAGCTCTAAGTAGTCATAAGTTTTTGGTAGTAGAAGAGAAGGCTTGGAGTCTTGGTAGAGAAGTCTAAGTTTCGCGTCGTAATGTAGGTAGAGACTCTGCAGCTGAGTCCACAGAGGCCTAGGGTGGAAATTTGCAACTGAGTGTGCGAACCCCTGCAGTTGTGTGCGCAGGGAAGATAGAGTTTGTAATAATATGAATATATCAATAAAGAGAAGTATTCTACAAATTTTGTGTATCTATTTCTTGTTAATGCATCTGGTTATATTGCATTTTGGGTTTAATATATAATATTCATGTGATGCGCGAATGTATGTGATTATATTAGTTAATCAAATGCAAGTAAGAATATTTGTTTCCACGGCGCTAACTGTAATCGTTTAATAAGATAAGTAAGACACTTAAGATAACTTGGGAATATGTACAATATGCTGTCTTAGTAACGTGAAAGCACCTGAACTGCAGGTTAGGACTGCGCGAAGGCCAATCGTACTCCTTCGCGGAGGTACTAAAGGCTGGAATAAAGGGGTAGACTAGGAGGGCCCTAGAACTTAACGACCTGTGCGAAAGAAGGAACAAAGGGAATAAACCGACATCACGAAAATCTTAGGGTGCGGAAACTTGGTTCCAGCATCCCCCCATACTGCTTCGGTTGAGACTTCGGTCCGTGCCCCACGGGCTGATGCAGAAAGGGCCAGTAGTGTAGGGATTTGTTTGGCTAACTAACGCTGAACTCGGGTCAGGCCCCACACATCCAACATTAGGCATAAAGTTTTACCAAGCAACCGTGAACTACAATATACACCTTGGTGAACCAAGGACTTAACATATGTGTAAGAAATCTCCCTAAATGTTATGTTCGGTGTATCATGGTGTACAAAGTGGAAGACACGATTACCTATGGATGGATAGCAACCTATTGGGGACTCCCAAAATATACACAACGATATGTGGGAGTGTAGTCTGTAGTAGTTTTGTCTAATGTGTAACCATTCAATGAGAGCATTCCAATATACTTTACGTGCATGGAGTGCCACCAATATATCTGAAGGTACGTGGAGTATGATCGTATACACTCACATATATGGATTGTGGTTTCACCCTAGGGATGGAATGCTGAAAAAAATGACAACTCCTATGTTTAACAATGTCGAAACATGTCTCTAGCCTAGACCTCTAAATGTTTGTGTTAATATTACAAATTCTCCTTAGGTTGATTCAATAAATTTTACGGTTTATCTTTGATTATGTTTCAGTTTTGGGGCTCACCTCGAATGTCACCTGAATCCTAAAATGCAAATATAACATAAGAAAATAGAAATCCTTTCTGTTTCAATGAAAACATAGCTAAGGAAGGGAAGAAACAATCAAGATGCAACACGCATTATGCAACAAGCAAGATGCAAGATACAATTTTCTTTCCAATACAACTGTTCCTTTGTTAATGCAAATGCAAAACCCTAAATGTCGATGCAAAATTTTTCTTTTCACCACACTTAATTTTCAAAATGAATAAAACTAAGATGAAAATGTTCAATTATTGATTCAATTACACTTTTCAGAATGAGGACTAGAACAACAATTCATCCAAGCGACCGACACCTAAACAAAATCAGTTTGCAAGCAACCAAAAGATAATAACAAAGGAAAATCAAAACCAACTCTTACCAAAGGCAAACAACACAAATGAAAACTAAAAATACGCTTTAGAGAGACCACAAGGCACTGAAGACTCAGGGAAGTTTAGATGGAAGTAGGTTGATCAAAGAGAGGCTCAAGAACTATGGAAAAAGTCATGCAAAAATAGGGGTTGACGCTAGTGCAGAAGAGGCACTAGTGCATTGCAACATTACTACTGAGTGGGCGATGGTGAGGTGCAACACTCTGTCAAAGGCATAGGGGGTGCATTGGGTCTAGAAAAGAGAATTCTGGCACAAAAATTGCGAAAAGACTCATTTAAATCACTTCCTAGGTATGTTCTTGGTTGAATGATACAAAAAAGGTCTATCAAGGAGGTAATCAAACACAAGGGACAAAGAAACCACCAAGGAAATACTCCATTGGTTCCCTAGTTGAGTCGCTAATTTGTTATACGAGATTTATGATTGCAGACAAAAGTATCTCCCCTAGGTCGGTGGCTAACCTAGAACAACATAGAGACAAGGAACACAATGCTTTTCCTTAAAGTAAATAGATGACAGAGTGAGGCCTACCTGGAATCCTTCACACACTTCGCTCCTTATTTAGCTTGGAAGCTCCAATTCTAGCTCTGAATGCCAAAATTAGAACCCACACAATCAGATAACACAAGCCAAGAAACTATGGGAGATGAAGGGAACATGCTTAGGGATTTATGCAAGATGGTGACAAGGGGAAATATGATGTTGATTGATCCCATTAGGAGGCTCAATGATTGGATGTGTCAAAATGGCCTATAACAACGCCAATTAGTTCGCTCAACATTGCACTGCACAAATCAATTGTTGATGTTGTTGGTATTGTTAGTTCGACTTCTCCTACATCCATTATCCACTGATGTGATGGATAAGAAACTCTTAAGAAAAATGTTGCATTGCGCAACATGTCAGGTTGCATCATTGATGTCACCTTATGGGGTGCACAATGTCGTTTTGAAGGGAACAATCTTTTTGATCTTCATGCTCCACAAACATTCCAGTCCTTGCAATTAAAGGGGGTTGTGTCATCGAGTAAAAAGGAAAGACCATCAGAACAATTCCCACCAACCTCCTTATTATAAATACATATATTATTGAAACACAATAGCTCCAACAATGGTTTTAGGAAACAGGTTCCTATGCATCCTCACCTTCATTGAGAAAAAACTGTACAGGCATCTTGGGTAGACCCCTCAAAAGAAAAACAATCTCTGAACTTGTAGAAATGCCCCACACTCAGAAATATCCATGGGTTTTTGTCCATGCTACTGCTACAAAAATAAACATGGAATAATTTTACTTCCTTGCATTCCCCCTTAGCATTGAAGGCATGTAATGCACAAAGAAAGTTGTGTAACATTCTGACAACATGTGGCATTTCACAAAATGCGATGGTGCCTCCATTAAATGTGACTATCGCTATGTACTTCGTCTCTAATTACATGACCACACTGGCCATCTAGAAAATGTCGTTGCTTTTGATGATGCTATAATGAACCCTTGGGTGTAACAACAAAGGACCTATATCTCCTTTCAAGTGAGCTAGAATCCGTTAGAGACATCTCCACCAATATTAAGTGTCATGGTATTACCTTTTCATCCTCTCTATTAAAACGAAGGCTTTCAATGGCATCGAACACCTTCGCACAAACCTCATGTAGTCTGAAGAAACTTCTTATTCCTGTGCATCAACCCTTCTCCTATAGGAAATTAAAGAAAATTTTAGCCCTCCCAGAACGACTTCTCGTGAACTTTTCCTATAGTATTTTCCGTCTCCATTTTTTCCCCTCCTTTCTCAAAGTTTTAGACCTTGGTCTATCACAATTCTTCTTAATTTTGTAAACTTTTCTCATAAATACATAAACATTAGATTGTTTTCATTTTAAATATGCATATGGATATCGATATGCTCTAATGTGAAACCCTTACATGTCTACTACTTCTACTACTAGTAAAATAAAATCGTGTACTTTTGAACATCCAAAACAAACTTACATAGTAAAATGCTTCCTAATAATAGTAACATTCATTTGAACATCCCATTGTTCAATTTGCAAATAGTTCTTATTACTTTTGTAAAGTTTTCTCATAATTTGTTGTATAGAGGATGGTATTCAAATGTTGGATGAGGTAGATAATGAACGTATTCGACATGATTGTGCTCTCATTATGAGAAAATCCAAGCCCCCCAAACCTAATCTTAATCCAAGACAATTGATGGCTCTTAAGAAATTAAGAAATAATGTGGGTATTGTTATTTTAAAAGCAGATAAGGGCAGAACCACAGTGGTTATGAATAAGGATGATTACAACCATAATATGAAATATCACCTTTATAATAGTGGGTGTTACAAAAGGCTTGAACATAATCATATCCATAAAATTATTAATGAAGTGAAGAAAGCTTGATGATAATATTAAGAAGAAATTAATACGATGTAGTGAGATTACCCCAAGGATTTATGGACTTCGAAAAATACATAAAGAAGGGACCCCCTTGAGACCTATTGTGATTGCTAAGTGTGTCACTAGTATCCTTAGTCCTCTTGTTTGCAAAACAAGTTCCTTTGTGAAGGATTCAAAACATTTTGTTGATTCAATCTAAGAGGACTCATGGGAACCTAATGATCTAATGGTTAGATTTGATGTGGTTTCTTTATTTACCAAGATCCCTCTCGATGAAGCAATAGAGGTTGTCAAAGGTGTTGCGAATCCTCAAACTGCTAAACTCACAGAGATATGTTTGAGATCAACCTTTTTCAGTTTTCAAGGGGAATTCTTTGAACAAACCTTTGGTGTATAAATGGGCTCTCCATTATCACCTATTTTTGCCAATCTATTCATGGAAATGTTCGAAAATAAGGCCATCAACAACTACCCTTTGAAACAAAAACAATGGAAGAGATATGTGGATGACACCAACGTAAATTGGCCCCATGGAGAATTTGAACATAGAAAATTTTTAGATCATCTTAATGGAATTTCTTATGACATTAAATTCACTATGTAACTTGAAAACAACCATTCCATTCCCTTATTATATGTTCTTCTCACTAAAAAAGAAGATGGAAGCATTGGACATCAGATATTTCGAAAGAAGATTCGCGTTGATAGCTATCTCCATTCTAAGTCTCACCATCATCTTGCTCAAGAGATGGGAATCCTCAACACACTTATCACCAGGGCATTGAGATTGTCTGACAAAGACGATCTTCAAAAATATATTTACCACCTTATTAAAGTTTTCCATGAGTTAGACTATTGTTATAAGGACATTTATAGAGCCATCAAAAGAGCTAAAAGGAATCCCCCTTCCCTTAATTCCCTTAACTCCCCCGCCCTCAATGGAAAAGTATTTCTCCCATTCATCGGTGGTACCACTGAAAAGATAGCCAAGGTCCTTATAAAGAATGGAATTGCAACATCATTTAAACCCCTTGAAACCATCCACCATAAAATGAGATCGGTGAAGGATAATGTTGACTCATTGCAGTTCAAAGGTGTCTACAAAGATTGATTGTTCCTGTGGATTCTGCTACATTGGAGAAACATGTCAATCTTTCAAAATAAGATTAAAATAACATGGGGCTAATATTAAGAAAGAAAGAACACGTCCCTCCGAATTTGCTGAACACTCATCTAAAACCAAAAATTAGTTATGCCTTGAAGATACTAAGATCATCACTAAAGAGGCTCACAATTTTAAGCACAAACTCAGGGAAGCTCTTGAAATCATCAAGCATCCCAATAATCTCAATAAATATGGAGGAGTTGAGGTTAGTAGAAGTTGGTTCCATCTAATCTCTAACAATTAGACTCCATTCCTTCTCCTCCTAGCCCCTCCCCTTCCCCTTATGTCCGTCCCCTTCTTCCTTAGTTCCATCCTTAATCTTCTTCTCTTCCACCTTTCTCCCTCCCTTCATCCTTTCATTCCACCCCCCTCCCCTCTTCTCTTTATTCCTATTATTTCTCATTTCTTGCTCCATATTCTTTCATTTATTTCATTATTTTTATTATTTTTCTTCATGATTTTTTGTTTGGTTGGCTTCACCATCTTATCTATTCTTCTCATTTTCCCCTTGTATGTTTCGATATTTTATTTTTCTCTGAATTTCTCTTGTTTGGTTTTCTTATTATTTTCTTCTATTTTGTTCTTATTATTTGTATTCATCTTTTTATCTCTCTTTATTCCTTTCCTCTTTTTTCTTCATTCTTTTGTTTTTTGATTTGTCTTTATTCCCCTCTTTCTCCTCTTTATCTTGCTTTTCCTCTTTATTTGTTCTCATATTTTTAATTACTTCCTATTTTTTGTTTGCTTAGTTTTGATTTTTTTTCTTTTTATTATTTATTTTCTTTGTATTATATTATTTTATCCTTATGTTTGTTTTATATTTTATTATTATTAGTTGTATTTTATTATTTTATTTATTTGTTTGTTCTGTTATTCTTATATCTAATTATTCCTTTTGTTTTTAGTTTTATTACTCTATGATTTTATTTTGTTTTTATTATTTTATTATTATTTTTTTATTTTTATTGTTATATTTGATATTTTATTCTATTTTTGGTTTTATTTTATATTGGTTGTTTCACTATTTCATTAGTCGACTTACTCCTTCTTTCTTTTCGCTTGTTTTCTTTTATTTATTTTATATTTATTTTCTCCTTCCTTCTCTCAATTTTATCATTATCGTGAAGATGGGTCTTGATTGTGACCCAAAATGTAGATTAAAAATGCATACTGTGGATTCATCCCCGACTCTCAACTCCTCAAAAATCATCCACAGAAACCTCCAAACATACATAAATATTAGGTTGGTTTCATTTCAGACATGCATATGGATATCAATACGCTCTAATATGCAACCCTTACAAGTCTACTACTTCTACTACTGGTAAAATACAATCGTGTACTTTTCAACATCCAAAACAAACTTACATAGTGAAATGATTTCTAATAATGGTAACATTAATTTGAAAATTTCATTGTTCAATTTGCAAAATCAAAACCAAGAAAAATAAAGGGCCCTCACTTTGAAGAAGTTGTCATCTCTGTTGAGATTTTAGATGACATGTACACCACTGTTGTATATGACACTATGACATGGCCTCTACACCAAAGAATTGGCATAAAACAAAAGAGGGAAAATATTGTGTTGCCCATCACTAGTATAGTGTGCAATGGTACTCACTAATAGTGAGAGGCACTGAACCTTCCCTACACCAAAAGAAGTGATTCATAGTTGTTCACCAGAGACCTGAAAATATGCTAGAGAAACTACATGATCCCCAACATATCTCTGAGAGTAGACAAGTTGACTCTCTACTGCAACACATGGGGGACATAAGGGAACTGGGAAATCCTCCCCTCTCTTGGATAGACCAATGATAAAATAAATGTTCTCCTCATTGGGATCAAACCACTGATCAGGACCGACACAGAAATCTTGTTGGTGAAAAGAAATCCCACTGACGGATCAACTATTCCAACAACCCAAAGTGCCCCTTCAGGGATGTATCCTCCTCATAGTACTTAAGGTGGCCTACATTCCTCAAGAGACCTTGGGTTATTGTGTTAATAGGGCGAGGGTACAAATACCTCTCCCTCTCTCTTGTCTCCCACCCTCGTACCATATTGTATTGGTCAACTCTTTACTCTTCCTATTGTTGCTCCTCTGTCCTCTGATGTCTCTGCATGATTGAAATATAAAATACATCAACCTCATACATAAAACATTTTTTTATTAAATGAAAAATATGTTTATAAATATGGACATTTACCTTTCAATTAAAAAATAAAGTCAACCTCGGTGCACAAAAAAATAGGAACGCACTGGACACGGTGCCCCATAAAAATAAGAAAGAATCGAAAATGGTGTGTACATCGACTTGACGCACCGCTTTCATTTTCCATACATACATTACATTAGTTATTTTTATTCTTCAATGTGGTGCGTCGACATAATGTTTCGGACTAGTGAATTAATTTTACATCGACGCACTGCACTAGAATGTTTAAGTTAACAAACGAATAGCGTTATAGTTTTTTAGATATTGGGCAGTGCATCTGGGAAAAATAAATGTGCTGGGAAGTTAATTTTACCAGACGCACCTCTGTAAAAATTATAATTTTTGAAGTGGTGTGTCATGGAATTTAATGTCCCAGTGCATATCAATTTACCCAATGGACTGAACCACTAATGGTGTGTTAACGTTATGCACCGATTTACGGTGCACCCTATACGGTGCGAGTCGAACATTTCGAACACACCACGAAGAAAAAAAACAATTCATTTTTAAACATTATTTTCAATTCTACTCCGCTAAAATTTAAGCTAGGGAGAAACATAGAGATTTTCTCATTAGGGAGACATGGTTTCCAAGTAAACGAAAAAAAAGAAATTTCACCATTGTTTCACAAAATTGGAAAGGCAATACAGTGAGCAATAGAAAGAAGGATGCCAAGCAAGGGGAGCATCAATGGAAGGTTGCCTCACTTAGGAAAAGGTTGCACTGGTGCTTGAGAGCTCTACAACACTGCAAATGGTAAAAATGAATTTTACGACTGATATATATTTTTTATTTAACCCTATTATGATGCGCTCAAATAATCGCACCAGTGTAGATTATTTATGAACCATATTGAAATTTTTCAAATTAAAAACCCTACCACGGTGCAACATGTTATGTATGCACCAAGGCATTTCAAAATAGGAATAACATCGGTGCTTCGTGGGAGTATAACACCGAAATGGTGAAAATGAATTTTATGACTAACATTTTTTAAATTAAACCTTTGTTCGGTGATATCGAGCAATATACACATTCGGGCTCTGGTTTCACCTAGTGCACTGTTATTGTTAAATTAAAAACCCTGCAATGGTGTACCATGTTGTATATGCATCGGGGCTTTCCAAAAATGTTAAAGCACCAGAATGGTGAAAATGAATTTTACGATCAACATTTTTTTAAATTTACACTAGTTTGGTGATATCGAGTAGTATATGCATTGGTGCTCTAGAGTTACTAAGTGCATCGTTTTTTTTTTTAAATAACCCTCGAAAGGTGCACCATTTTTTTTAAATAACCCTCAAAAGGTGCACCATTGTCTATTAAGCATCGGGGGGTGCAAATCATTTTATTGCACTAGTGCTTATGATATGGGTAGCACACCGTTGTTTTTTAAATTAAAAACCTTTCCCCGGTGCACCATGTTTCTACACACTGGGGATTTCGTAAAATGGAAAAGCACCAGTGCATTATGTGAGTATAGCACCAAAATGGTGAAAATGAATTTTACAACTAACATTTTTTTTAATTTGACCCTTGTCCGGTGCTATCGAATAGTATATTGAATATTAGCTAGTTTTGTGTGTCTACCTAATTTAGCTATTTGATTTCTATATTTTAATTTTCAAAATATAATTTACAATAAAATTATGTCTTTAATATAATTTTAATATATAAAAATATTTAGCACCTTCGAAAACACACAAATTATACCCAATTACAATTAAGAAAATCTCCTCACAAATTTAAAACAAAATTCATTGAAATAAACTGTCAAATAATTAGAGTATGCGATTCAACATCTTTTTCAAATTTGGAGGATGCTATCACTAGCCTCACAATAAGATTCCATTGCAAGTTGAAGACGATCATGGTGAAAATCAACAACTTTTTCAAATTTTGAGGACACCATTGCGAGTGTCACAATAATATTCCAACATTCCAAATTGATTAACCATTTGCATGTCAGACCATAAAACCTAAAGTGATTAGAAAATTTAGAAAAGAGTGTAATTGAACTTTTTGAGGTTTTGAGTTTTTTATATAAATAGTTTTCAATCAATATTTAGTGCAACATTGACAAAAAATATATCATACAAAAGTTTGGTAATAATAAGTGATAAGGCTACATGATAAGGAATTATTTTAACATTGCATATATATAGCATCCACAAGGTATAGATTATGAAATTTTAACCAATATAAATTATTAATTAAGAATAACCCTACCACGGTGCACTATTGTCTGTTAGCAAGCATACAATTATATTGACTACATTGGTGCTTATTTTATATGAAGCGCACCACCATTTGTAAATTAAAAACTTTTCCACATGCACCATGTTGTTTATGGACCAAGGCTTTTGTAAATAGGGATAGCACCGATGCTTCAAGACAGTATAGCGTACGCACTGGTGCGCATTACAGACGTAGTGCACCATCATTTTTATTTGTGTTAAAAAGAACACTGCAATGGTGCACCATTTTCTATTAAGCACAGATGCCTTCGGTCCAATTAACGACATCCGTGCATATAATATAATATGTGCACTGCTATTTTTAAATTAAAAACCCCACAATGGTGCGCCATATTGTTTATGCATCGAGGCGTTCATATACCTGTTTAGCACCAAGGTGTCGTCAAAGTATAGCACGAGACTGAGCAAAATGAATTTTACGACCGACATTTATTAAAATTTAACCCTTTTCAGTGCTATTGAGTAGTATACGCACAGGTGCATCTTATTTACTTAGCGCATCGTTATTTTTTATTTCTATAAAAATTTAACTTTGTCACGGTGCACAATATGCTATTAAGCATTGTTATTTCTATTTATAGTAATGCACTGATGCGTTAGTGTATTAAAGACACACCATTTAAAAACATTCGCTAAAACATCTGTCTTCCAAACTCCGTTAGTGACCTCCACTACAGACAAAATTTTGAGCTATTTTTATAGGGGATTCCACAAAAACCCCCGCTAGAGGGTCTCTTCCTTGTAGTGGAGGGTCCCCCGAAGCCAAATCTTGGCTATGAACTATATAGATCCACCGAAGATATGAACATATCTACACTGATCCAACTTATTCACACAAAAATCTCCTCTTCTTTTACGTAGATTTGTCCATAATCAAACTTTACAAAGAAGCAACAAAACTTGACGCAACAAGAATTATTATAACCACTTTGATACCATTATTATGTATTAAAAGGAAAGGTGAAATAAAGATTATCATGAGCAAAAATATAGCAGAAATCACCTACATAAAGAACACTACCCTGTGAGAACCCCAACTTTGTGGAAAAACTTATCCAAAAAAATTCTATTAGTCCTTGGCCAAAACCCTAACCAAGCTTGTCGGGGAGCCTTGCTCAACCCTTGGCCCGTTACACTGGTCAGAGAATCCTACTCAACCCTTGGCCCTTGACATTGGTCGAGGAAACCTGCTCAACCCTTGGCTCCTCACACTCGCCAAGGAGCATGCTTATAATGGAGACAAGTAGGTCTATTTATATGCTTTTTTCAAATCAAATACAACTGGAATAATACCACAGACCACAAAACCATGTGCCTGAAACCACTAGTTATAGACTATCATTCCCGAGTCAAAGTTAATCCTAACACATGATACATCATGTTGACAAAAAGATCATAGCCAAACTCCAAACACACCGAAAAATGGTTGCACTAGCCAAACAATAATGGTGAGCGCAAAATCACCTTGTTACTTTTGCTATAATGATATATATTCTCCTAGTTCCTTAAAAAACCTCCCATAAACAATGTATTTCCTTCCGAGGACACATAATTAAAAATCACTATACTAGTATCAATTGACGCTGAGAATACCCCAAACTCTTAACCCATCACAATACATAACGTTTGTAAATGAAGAGTTTAAGGAAGACGATCGAACTCCCAACACACCAAAAGAGATGGTTGCCTTAGCCAAACAATAATGGTGAACTCAAAATCGCCTTTCTACTTTTGGTATAATGATATATCTTCTCCTCCTGGTTTCTAATTCTTTTAGAAATCCTGTAAAGAAAGGAAGCTTCAAATTTCTTTCTGCTATACATTTTAGCGTTGGTTAGTAAGTCCAATGTTTTTTGCAAACATGCGTTATAAATGGATGCCACAATAATAAGAATTATAATATGAAGCACATCAAAATAAATTTATACAATGTTGTAAGCCTAAACACGTTTGTACCTTAGATCATGGGTGATAGCTAGGAGAATTCTCCAAACGCTTACGCGAAATGCCTCCAAACGCTTAACGCTTAATGCTGTGATTAACACCATTTCACAATAGAAGCTCTTTGACTACATTCATAGGTTCATCCAAACCCACAGACTCTGCCATAACCGAGGGCTTGGTAAGTGCAGTCAATATTTTGGTGAGCGTCATGCATTCTGTCACTATGGATCTCAATTAACTGATCTATGTTATTGATGATGGAAGCATTGGAATATGAATCATTCATTTTTCTGCGAATGACATCCTCTGATAAATGTTCAATCTGTTCAAGTTGTCGATCATGATTCCTACCACCCGAAGTTAATCTCCGCAATTTAAGGTTGAGATCAGGCGGGCCAAGAATAATGAGCAAATTGTAGACTGTTTTTTGAAATTTCTGAATTTTTCTTCTGTGTAGATACCTACAGAAATCAAAGTTGTGCGCGTGATTAAGATTGTCTCGTGGGACAACTTGAAAGTGTTACAATTGCTAAGTTTTGTTGAATGCTGTGCATGGCTCAGAATTAATAAAAGACAATATTATAAACTCGACTTGACTGGCAGACTAAGGTACCAACACAAAAGCAAAAATAATGGCACTATGGGGATTATTCTGGTTTTCTAAAAAAAAATGCAGGTAAATATTTTACATGTCTATGGGATTACTCATTGAAAAAATCAATGGGGACATAATTTTTGATCTTTCACTCTTATTAAGATGGATTGACGGTATCAAATAGATCATGGAGACTCTTCCCAGTATTTCTAATCAACACATCTACTGTGAATCAAACATGGTAGCAGACTCACTCTCTGAAAAAAGTCTCAACGAAGTATTTGGCAAAAATAATGGCATTATCGGGATTATTTTGGTTTGCTAAAAAAATGCAGGTGAATATTTCACATGTCTATGGGATCACTCATTGAAAAAATCAATGGGGACACAATTTTTGATCTTTCACTCTTATTAAGATGGATTGACGGTGTCAAATAGATCATGGAGACTCTTCCCGGTATCTCTAATCAACACATCTACTGTGAGTCAAACATGGTCGCAGACTCACTCTCTAAAAAAAGTCTCAACGGAGTTTTTGGATTCACAGTATCAAATAAATAGATCATGGAGACTCTTCCAGATATTTCTAACCAACACATCTACCCTAAATCAAACATGGTAGCAGACTCACTCTCTCAAGAAAGTCTCAACGGAGTTTTTGGGGTCAAGAGGCATAGGTATATAGGTGATAACGTCACTCGAGGCCAGCTTGCTCCATCTCTCCTAGCATATGATAGTTCCCTGTTTATAATTTTTGCTTCTTATACTGTAGTTTGTTTGGATCTAATCTGACATGTTGCTTATCACACTATGTCTAGATATATAATGTTTTTGTCAAATTTAAATATATCTTAGAAGTTGATATATAGAATATATGACTCTCACACACTATATATATATATATATTAGGTTTAATTAGGTTTAATCTTTTCAATATAAAATCTAGTGTTCTTTTCTTCAAGAAAAAATAAAAATTGAGTATCAACTATAACATCCATACTCAATTGGAAAAACTTGGCCCACTTGGCCCTAACTGGTTAGGTAAACTTGGCCCACTTGGCCCTGAAATCCAATAAATTTAATGAAAAAATGTATCTAGTTATACTCAAATGTAGGTTGTTCCAATGGCCTTGGATCAATTGGCAATGTTCCCCATTCAATTGGCAATGTTCCCCATTCAGATCATCGAGTCTTCGCTCAATAAGTAAATCAGATGTTAAATATATCTTAGGCGGTGTGTTCAGTTATAGATCATAAGTTTGTACCTCTTCACATGGGTTAAATTTAACAAGCACCTCTATCAATTATCCAATTAGAAAAATGTGACCGAAACTCTATCCTCCATTATTTTTTTTTTATTTTTTTTTATTATGAATATAATAGCTCAATATGGATTCGAAGGCGGAAGTCATAATTCTTTACTTCATAATTTCCAGATTAATATATAATTATTTAATTGAAGTCGTTGAAATAATTAATTGTGAAATTTATATTAGTTTATAAAGTATGTTTATATGTAAATAGTTTAACATGCTAGAGAATTTTTTTTGTTACATTTGCAAATAACTTAATTTTAATTCCACTAACAATTATGTGAGGTATAAGTTCAAGTATATGAAAATATAGTATTATTTTAAATATGAATTTAACATATTTATTTATTTATAGTTTTGTTTTTCTTACATTTTTGCGATGCTCGAATTGGCATAAATATGTTGCATGGCAGTGCAATTAATACTGATTTTTGATGTTTCAACGTCTAATGTATTTCAAATATATTGATCTCATCAATGTTTTTCCTTCATATTTTAACTTTCTCCACCATTTATACTTAATTTTCTATATTGATCTCATCAATGTTTTTCCTTCATATTTTAACTTTCTCCACCATTTATACTTAATTTTCTAGTGTTAGGTTCTCCCCTTTAAAGTCTTTTAACACATTCTTCAATCTGCCCAATATATTAAAGTCTTCATTTAAATTAAAATTATGTTCCTACTTGTTTGATGCTAAAACTTATATGTAGTGGATCATAAATTAAAATTATGTTCCTACTTGTTTGATGCTAAAACTTATATGTAGTAGATCATACAACGAATATTTAAATTAAAATTATGTTTCTATTTATTTGATGCTAAAACTTATATGTACTAGATCATAAAACGAATTTTTGGATGGAAGGTTCGTTTTTTTTCTCTTAACATTTTTTTATGTAATCCTTATATGATAAAAGGTTGAAAGTAATTAGATATGAGATTATGTGTTTTTTAATGTCATTTTGATTCAGAATATCATAAAATAGACAATATTGTGAATTAGTATAACTATATTACTAAAATAGTTGATATATGTTGATTGTCATTATTTTCTATTTTTTAAAATTAATGGTATAAATTGGCATATGAAAAGTGGAAAGTGAAGTTGATCAATGTATATCAAGCACTTTAATATTGTTGTTGCATTAGTTGATAGTCGACATGTGTAAGAAGGATTAGTAGACCATAATTTTTATTGTTGACCTTGGTTTTTTGTGGTTAAATTTGATGAAGTTGTGCTTGACAAGACTGGATTATGGTTAACAAATGGTTGATTATGGGTGAATGGTTGTCCATGTTAAACTAAAGATGTCTATGATATATTATAGTTGACTATGGTTGACCACATATGTTTGATTGTGGTGGATCATAGTTCCATGTTGTGCATGGGTGGAAATGGTTGTCCATGGTTGACTATAGTTGGCCATGTTGACCACATTTGACTATGGTTGACCATGGTTGGCCATGGTTAACTATGGCTGGCCATGTTGACCATGGTTGAACTTGTTCATGATGGTTGACGATGGTGTGACCATTTTTCCCATGGTCGTCCAAGGTTAAACATGGTCAAATTATCGTTGACCATGGTTATTTTTGGTTAACTATAGTTGACTATGATTGATTATAGTTTACTGTTTTTGACCATTATTGATGATGTTTGACCATGCAGACCATGGTTGACCATAAGTGACCATGGGAGTCCATGTTAACCATGTAGATCATGGTTTGACCATGTTGAGCATGGTTGACCATGATTAACCAAGTCAACCATGGTCGATCATGATGTCCATCGTAGACTATAGTTGATCGTGGTTGACCATGGATGGCTATTGTTAACCATGTTGTGCCTATTTGACCATGGATGAACATGGATAACCATGGTTTAATTTGTTGACTATGTATATCCAACGTTGACCATGTTTGACCATGGTTCAACTTGTTTAACCGTGGTTTAACCATGGTTTACTATTGGAAAACATGGTTGACTAGGGTTCTCAATGTTTAACTGACCATAATCGACCATAATGACCATGTTGACCATGTTTGACCATGTAAGCCATGGTTGAAAACAATTTTACCATGTCTGACCTAGGTTGATCATATTGGCCTCAATTTGTTATGATTGACCATGGATGACCATGGTTGAACATGTTTGACCATGGTCAACCATGGTTTGGACATGGTTGACTTAGTTGAATATGGTTGACCATGGTTGAGAATTGTTTTAGTCATCACATTGCAATGTATATGTAGCTTAGGTAGTAGCATAAAGATGGGATGATACTCTGGGATAGAAGTCTTCAGTACAAACCCACTAAATGTAAAATTATTTTCCATTTGAATATATAAGTTAATCAAGCATGGGAAACATTTTTTGGTTATTGGTCCTTAATGTGTACCAATAATTGTAATGGGCATCAAGTTAGCAACTGAATTCAAGTAAGCATGAATAAATTATCCATAATTAAACAATTGTAGAACCTATAGATCAGGGGACATTGATTTATTCCCATGTGGATAGTGAGGGATCTTGCCACTAATGATTACAATTCCTCTAGGTGATATAAAGTATCTAAATCTCATTCCTAGAGAAAATGTGCCAAATTTGATGGAAAGAGATCCATTAGAAGGATTGAAGTAATGCATCTCCCATCATTTATCATGAGTGGACATAAGGAGATTATTTTGAAGGTCTTGGACAAAATATAGAAGAACATGTCAAGTATGCCTCTTGGAAGCACTAGATGGAATAGTGCATGAAAGAGAGTTGAGACCCTATGAGCAATGGCCACTAATGAAAATCACTAATAAAGGTTAGGACTTCCACCAATCATGGAAATGGAATATGAGTTATAACATGAATTTGAGTGTTTGAAAGAGATCTTGTTTTTAAACACATGGGAAATGACTCAATTAGTTACCATTGATGCATTATCATCTATGCATAATGTAACATATCAATGTCAAAAATAGTCCTAGGGTTCCATTGAATCTAGGTTAAACTCTTAGAGTAATATGTTAGAGTCAATGAGATATTACCCACTAATAAGAGGTCCTTCCACATGGACATGAGTAAAGAACATCTATAATGATGGTACTTGACAACTATGAAGGATGGCATGGATAGTCAAGAAAATATGAGGAATGGATGACATATGATAAAACTGTAGAAATTCCCACTCTGGATCAACAGATTATGCAATATACTAAAGCAAAATACAAGATCTACTTCTACAACAAACTTTGTGAAAGCTTAATCGAATATGAGCAAGATCAATGAGAACACATATAACTGAGAATGAGAATTCAATCACACACAACACAAAAGAAATAAACCAGGGAAACCCTTATCCTAAAACCCCAATCTCTGAATTATCATACAAGTGGAAATATGTTCAAGTTACAAAAAGAATCAGCTCTAAAGCTATCCTGCTCTCTCTGTAAATCAAAAAATATAGCTCACAGACTAAATAGACACTAGATAGGCCTTCCCTTAGCCATCTAAGCTTCCTATTTCCTTGCGCAGTTTTTCTTGGGGTCCAATGATGTCACATGTGTGAATTGGCCTCATCACACTCACTAAACTGAAGAAGTAACTGTGCAATCTCCAAGGAATGAATTCCTTCTGCATGCAAGAGATATTCACAATGGAATATTCCTGCAACTAATAGTACATTGTCCCTCCATTTGATCTCAATTGGGTGTCTGTCTGAACTGACATGCATGAGTTATTTATGAGAGAATACTCAATTATCTGAAGTGTAGAAGTTACATGCATGCATGCATTAACTAACTGAACTCATAATTAATTCAACAAACTGTTTGAATTAATCTAGCTGGACTTGACTCACTTAATTGAGCCAACTAATTACAACTCAATATTACAACTCATCCTTATCTCTTTAACTGATGGATAAATTCCTCAATCAATGGAGAAACTGTTGCATGTCCCCACATAGACTTCATGTTTGATTTTCTACAACTAATTAACTCAAGATGAATTAATTAATTATTTTACAAACAGCCGCTAAGATTAAATTCGAATTTTTACTTCTCTATTTTAGTTCAGGGACTAACTAAAATAGGAAGGTATCCTAAAATGCTATTTATAGTAGTACTAAATTTAGCACTTCTATATTTAGCATTTCTTGTTGCTATTTTCAACACTCCCTCTCAACAAGAAAGGGATTATCAGTAACCCCAATCATGTCTCTGTGGAACTCGAACTTGCATTTTGACAATGCCTTAGTCAAAATATCTGCATCCTGTTCCTCGGTCGAAACATACAACAACAACATGATCCTCTTGACCACACAATCTCGAAGATGGTGATACCAGATATCAATGTGGTTGGACCTGTCATGAAAAACTGGATTCTTATAGAGTTTGATACAACTCTGATTATCGTAGTAGATCGTGGTTGTATCCATCCTCTGACCAAACAATCCCACTAGAATCTTTCGCACCCAAATGGCCTCACATGCAGCCTGACTAGCAACCATGTATTTAGCCTCTGTTGAGCTAAGTGCAACTGACCTCTATTTCCTGTTGTACCAGGAAACTATAGATGAACCAAGGTTGAAGATTCCTCCAAAAGTTCTCTTCTGGTCTGATGGACACCTTGCCCAATTCGCATCTGTGAAGCCCTGAAGCTTCACTCCCTCTGTCTGTCTGTACCACAATCCAAATTGAGATGTGCCTCTGAGGTATCTCAACACATCCTTCGTTGCCTTCCAAAATAGCTTGGTAGGATGAACCATAGCTTGACTTAGTTGGTTCACCGCAAAGCAAAAGTCAGGTCGTGTGTTCACCAGATACATAAGTGAACCCACCAGTTGCTGATAAAAAGTAGCATCTACTACCTCACCTGAAGTAGCATCCTCCTTCCTCCAGTTACCAGCTAGAGGAGTCTACATGGGCTTGCACTTCTCCAAGGAAAATTTTAAGGATAGAAAATTTTCTTGAAGTTTAGAAACATTGGCGAATCTCACTAATCCCTAATATGCAAACTATAAAATGTTTATTGATATAAATGTAAAATTATTCAAATTTATAATGATTTTATATATAACCTCTATATAATCTTGGCGATTTTTAAGGTAAAATAATTTTATATTCTAAAATTTGGGCGAATCATCTTTTATAAAATTGGAAATTAGCGAATCTTTTTTGTGGAAAAAACATGGAAAATTAGCCCACTGGGCGAACATTAGCCCCTAAAATTTTCCATGCACTTCTCCATGTGAAAGCGCATGAGTATCTCATTGGCATACTTGCCTTGAGACACAAATACTTCACCATCTTTCCACCACACCTCCATGCCTAGAAATTAGTGCATAAGACCCATGTCTTTCATTTTGAACTCTCTTGCACGGTCCTCCTTGCAAGACTGTATCAGCTGATCAGCACCTGTCAAAATCAGATCATCGACATAAAGAAAAATTATCAATGGTTTACCTTCTACCATGATGTGGTAAAGGTTCACATTTGCTTCACTCTTGGTGAAGTCCAACTTGGTGAAATAGTTGTCGATCCTGGTGTACCAACCACGGGGTGCTTGCTTCGGCCCATACAAAGCCCTCCTGAGTTGGCACACATGTGACTCACGATCGAAGGTCTCAAAACCCTCTGGTTGCTAAATGTACACCTCCTCCTCAATCTTCCCATTGAGGAATGTTTTCTTCACATCCATCTAATGGATCTTCTAACCCGTCTGAGCTGATAGTGCCAACATCGATCTGATAGATGAGTACCTTGCTACGGGAGAAAAGGTCTCATCGTAGTCGATCCCCTTGACCTGTGAGAAACCTCAGGAAACAAACCTTGCCTTATGTTTCTCAACACTGCCATCAGCTGCCTACTTTACCTTGTAAAGCCATCTGGAACTCACCACTGACTTACCCTGAGGAGTTGGGACAGCATCCCACACACTGTTCTGAATGATAGAGTTGTATTCCTCTACCATTGCATCAACCCAGACTGGTTGCTGCACTGCCTCCTTGAATGAATAAGGTACGGTATCTACACACTCCCCAACCAGGGTCATGTACCCAGTGTACTGCTCAGGTGACATCTTTTGTCTACGTTGAGAAGATCATTATTCCACATTCTCCCGCACATCCAGCATCAACCTGTCAGCTTCCCTTGAGCATTTCTGCCCATCTCTAGAAGTCTCAGCATGAGTGGATGTCTCCACTCCTGGATCCTGTGCATGCAGCTGCTCTGCATTAATCTGAGGCTCCTCCTCCTTAGGAACTAAAAGTTCCTCCTCTGCATGCAACTTGAGCTCCCTCTCAAGTGATAATTGCATGGCTTTCTACTCGTCAAACTTCAGATCCTTGCGTACCACTGTCCTCTGACTGGTAGGTAGGTACACCTGATAGTTGTGGGGTGTATCCATGTACCCCACAAGTATTCCCAACTCAACTGTTGGATCCAACTTCTTCTGGGCATCTTTGGTCACATGATAGTAAACTGATGATCCAAACATTCAGAAGTGACTCACATCTGGTTGCTTCCCGGAAAAGGCCTCCATAGGTGTCTTCATTCTTAGTATATGGTGCGGGCTTCTGTTCTGTAAGTATACTGATGTATTGCATACCTCAGCCCACAAATGCAGTGGTAGGCTTTGGTCATGCAACATCACTCGAGTTACTCCCACAATCAATTTGTTCTTCCTTTCGACCACCCCATTCCGTTGTGGGTTATGGGGTGCTGTCAACTCTCGTTTAATTCCTTCTGCAGCACAGAAGTCCTTAAACTGTTGGGAGACATACTCTCCGCTATTATCACTATGGAAGGATTTTATTTTCTTTCTAGATCCTTTCTCTGCCAAGGCTTTAAAATCACAAAACCTCAACAAGGTCTAATCCTTCTTTCGCATAAAGTAGATCCAACATCTACAAGAAAAATCATCATTAAAAATAACATAGTACCTTTGTTTAGCAGTGGAGGCTGTAGAGAAAGGTCCATAAACATCTTAGTGAACTCACTCCAGGATTTCTCCAGCTCTACTATCTCGATCCAGAAAGCAAGATTTCACACACTTACCCAAGGTACAACCTTTGCATGTATTCGTCTGCTCCAGTTTTCCCTAGGGTAGTCCAATAGCAATCTGTTGCATGATCTTCAAGGCTCCATGGTGCAAGTGGCCCAGTCTTCTATGCCATAGCTCACCAACATCTTAGCTCTGCACCATCTCAGCTTTGGAACTCAATGTAGCATAGTTGTCTACCTCCAGCTTGTAGAGATTCTTTACTCGAATCCCAATTCGCTTGGTCTATCCAATACCGATATGCCTCAAGAATACCTTTCCTTTACTAAACACTACATCATAGCCTTTATCTTCTAGCATAGTGACAAACACAAGATTCTTCTTCAAACCTGGTACATACTTTACATTAGTCAGGGTGAGGGGAGCTCCATGCTACCTTTGAAACACAACCATACCTTCACCTGAAACACGGTACTTTCCATCATTCCCATCTCGATCCGCATCTGGAGATTCTTCTCCTCCAAGGTACTGCAAAGATTCTTGTCACCTAACATGTGGAATGAAGCTCCACTATCTAGGTACCACACACATCCCACCATGGATGAAACCATGCATGATATAAGTGAGAAATCTAGCTCAAACAGTGAGGCTAGCGCCTCACCATCAGAGCCCTTCGAGGAACCCTTCTTGGATTTCTTCTGTGGATAATTCGTAGCATAATGGCCCACTTCATGACAATGAAAGCATCACACTTTTGATTTGTCAAACTTCTTCCCACCATGGGAAGAACTGGATTTGGGATGGGATGGCTTCCCTTTCCCTTTCCTCGCCTTACTTGCTAAGGCTAGATTTTCCTCATCATCTTGCTTTAATGAGGATCCGTCTCTAGTGCTTCTTCTTATCTCCTCCTGCATCAGATCCGATCAAATTTGTTCCCAATCTAGTAGTTTTTCTCTTCCCTTAACTGAGTCTTGGTAGCTATGTCAGCTCTTAGGAAGACCAAGGAGTGCAAGACTCACCATGTCATTATCAGCAGTTGTGATCCCTACACTTCCAAGCTCATCCCTGTAGGTGGTGATCTCGTTTAGATATGTAGAGATCGTGTCGCCCTTTTCACACTTGATTTTCTGAAGCTTGTCTTTCAGCGCTAACCTCCTCTAATCACTGCTATTTTGATATAGATATTTCAATGTTCTCCACATCAAAAACGATGTCTCCTTCCCATGGAGGCTTGAGACTATGTGGTCTCAAACTCCCTCCAGGAGGATTCTCCTTGCTCTAGCCACACATTTATTCCATTCTGCCAATTCTGTAGCATCAGTTGGCTTGGGGACTTCTTGATAAATGAAGTCCTTTAGACCGTTATCCTCTAATACTGCTTCCATGTGATCCTTCCAGGCTATATAGTTCGAGCTGCCATCAAGGGCATACTCGAGTCTTAAATCGTTTAACGCCATTGGTGAAATTGAGATGTGATAAGAACTCGATTTCTATATTCAGGAACTTGAAACTTTGAACTTTCCCTTCTTGTATATTGTTCTTCACTTTGATCATGTTTTCTCTGATACCATGTAGAAATTCCCATTGTAGATCAATAGATTATGCAATATATTAAAGCAAAATACAAGATCTACTTCTACAACAAACTTTGCGGAAGCTTAATCGAATATGAGCAAGATCAATGAGAACACATATAAATGAGAATGAGAAATCAATCACACATAACATAGAAGAAATAATCCACGGAAAGGCTTAGCCTAAAATCCCAATCTCTGTATTTTCATACAAGTGGAAATATGTTCAAGTTACAAAAAGAATCAACTCTCAAGCTATCCTGCTCTTTCTGCAAATCAAACAATACAGCTCACATACTGAATAGACACTAGATATTCCTTCCCTCAGCCCTCCAAGCCTCCTATTTCCTTGCGCAGTTTTTCTTGGGGTCCAATGATGCCACATGTGTGAATTGGCCTCATCACACTCACTAAACTGAAGAAGTAACTGCGCAATCTCCAAGGAATGAATTCCTCCTGCATGCAAGAGATATTCACAATGGAATATTCCTGCAACTAATAGTACACTGTCCCTCCATCTAATCTCAACTGGTTCTCTAGCTGATCTGACATGCATGAGTTATTTAAGAGAGAATATTTAGTTATCTGAAGTGCAGCAGTTACATGCATGCATGCATTAACTAACTGAACTCACAATTAATTCAACAAATTGTTTGAATTAATCTAATTGGACTTGACTCAGTTAACTGAGCCAACTAATTACAACTCATCCTTATCTCTTTAACTGATGGATAAATTCCTCAATCAATGGAGAAACTATTGCATGTCCCCACATAGACTTCATGTTTGATTTTCTACAACTAATTAACTCAACATGAATTAATTAATTATTTTACAAACAGTTGCTAAGATCAAATTCGAATTTTTACTTCTCTATTTTAGTTCAGGGACTAACTAAAATAGGAAGGTATCCTGAAATGCTATTTATAGCAATACTAAATTTATCACTTCTATACTTAGCATTTCTTGTTGCTATTTTCAACAAAAACTTACCTTGATCATAAACACAACAAAATGGTGACTTGGGTGGAATTTGATGTAAAGTGGAACAAAAATATGAATTTGTCACACATAAGGCACTAACAAACTCTCCATACTGACTAGAAGACTAACTAGTTGGAGTTATCAACTCAGAAATCAAACTTCATCTTCATAAAATTATATACTAAAACCTAAAACATTGAGTACACTACTCAAAGTTTGGTTCTTTGCTTAAGGGTGAGACAAATCAAAACAATTTTTGACTAAATAAAGATGTTTATTATTTGTCCCCTCTCTCATTTTTATCATATTTGAATATTTTTCCTTTTTTAGGTTACTAAATATTGAAAATGAATAAAATAATGTTAGAGTACAGTGGAGGAAATTAATTGATCCAAGTAGATACTGGTGGCACCCACCTATTCCACTTGGACACTTACACTTTTTTCTATTAGTTTCATATTTTTCAACATAGTTTCCTATTTCGACAATTTTTTATTTTTGGTAATCTTTGGGTCATGAACTTCCAGAGCCATTTTGAGGCCCTAAATCATTTTTTTTTGGGAACTGGGAAATACACATGTTTACAATTGAAAGCTTTTTTCCTTGGATAAAACTTTCTAATGAGCTATCATGCACGCCAAATGAATATTTCATGCAAAGTTATGACCTAGGGAAGTTAGCATTACAACTAACCTCATTGGGGACCATACCTTTTGGTGCTTCATCTCTTAGGGTTAGTTTTTTGGATATTTAGGGTTTCTCATTATTTCTTCATGATAAAAATGCCTCTGAGCCTCATTGTAACATAATTTAGAAGACATGTAGCCATCACATTTCTTCTTAGAGATAAGATACCATCGCCCAAGCTGGTTTGCTTTCATTCTACATGTAAACAATTTTTAACATTTTTTTTATTAATTGAATTTTAGTTCATTGTATCTCTGTGTTTTTGTTTTAATTTTGTATTTCATTTCATTCCTTCATAAGTCTAGATCAGTGGTATCAAAGCAGTCTACTCTTTCTCTTTTTTTTTTGTATATGTCCCCAATGAGGTCAGGGTATAAGGAGTTGGGACTCGAACTGCTTGAACCCTTGCAAGACTGTCCCTGTTGGGAACGGGTTCCCCCAAGGACATTTTTGGGGCTAAAAGCCCATGTTTTGGGTTTATTTTGTAATAAAGTTGTAAATTCTCCGCATTTTGCAGTCGCGGAGCGTGAAGGTGTCTAGAGTCATAAAGGGTTGTCGGCCCTTATTTTGTAAAGTGTAAAGTCGGTTGTAAAGATCCACCCATGGTTCGCGGACCATGGGATTGTATAAAAAGGAGCTAAGTAAGTAAGCTCTAAGTAGTCTTGAGTCTAAGAAGTGAAGAGTCTTGGTAGAGAAGTCTAATTGTTTCGGGTCTTAGCGTAGGTAGAGGCTCTGCAGTTGAGTGCGCATAGGCCTAGGGTGGAAGTCCGCAGTGGAGTGCATGGACCCGTGCAGCTATGTGCACAAGGCGGATAGAGTCTGTATCAAACTAAAGACATCAATAAAGAAAAATATTCTACAACTTCTGTGTATTTATTCCTATTAATGCATCTGGTTATATTGCGTTTTGGGTTTAATTTATAATTTTTATGTGATGCGCGAATATATGTGATTATATTGGTTAACTAAACACAAGTAAGAATAACAGTTTACGCGGAGCTAACTGGGATTGTTTAGTAAGATAAGTAAAACACTTAAGATAACTTGGGAACCTATATAATACGCTGTCATAGCAGTGCGAAGGTACTTGGATTGCAGGTTAAGGCTGCACGAACGTCAAATGTACACCTTTGCGGAGGTACCGAAGGGAGGAATAAAGGGGTAGAATGACAAAGCCCTAAAGCTAGTGACCTGCAGGGAAGTAGGAACAAAAGCTATAAACCAACATCATGACTATCTTAGGGTGTGGAAAATTGGTTCCAACATCCACCCATACTGCTTCAGGTGACATCCCCCCACACTGGTTCGTGCTCTGCGAGCTGATGCCGAAAGGGCCCGTAGTGTAGGGATTTGTTTGGCTAACTAACGATGAACCTGGGTCAAGCCCCACAAAGCAAACAAATGGTTCCATTGCCAAGGCCGGAATTTGCATGAGAGATGTGTGATGTCATATCACTGTAATCTAACTAAGAAAGACATCGAAGACTAGTTGGATAGGAAGATCCATGACATAGGAGAATAGAAATCGATGGCTGACAAAGGAACAATGGCTGGACAGGTACCTATATACATAAATCCACGAGATATTTTCTTGTTCCTTTCCAGTTGAGTTATACGAGTGGATCGTGAAGCTAGCGGATAGCTAAAGAAGGTGGAGACTTGACGGTCTTATTGTCTGGACCCCATAGTTAGTACAACGAATGGAAGCCTCTAAGGATAAGATATCCCATACCGTTGATCATTGGCTTGATCACATCATAGGAGGATTTGTGACTGAATTCATGGTCGATACCTCAGTTAGCTACAACGAGGCAGAGCAATGCTTTTTCAAAGGTCTGCGAGGTAAGTACTTGAAGTCTTTAAATACCTGGATTAAGATGTTATTGTGCAAAAAATAGGTTATGCAACTACCTTGATGTTCGGAGCTACGCGAAGTGGAAAGACTTACAAAAGTGAGGGAAGAAAGGGTCTTGAATATAGCCC
Source organism: Pinus tabuliformis (assembly GCA_031772625.1). Taxonomy (NCBI): domain Eukaryota; kingdom Viridiplantae; phylum Streptophyta; class Pinopsida; order Pinales; family Pinaceae; genus Pinus; species Pinus tabuliformis. The sequence continues at coordinate 1,050,599,025 of CM062805.1, read as the reverse complement.
ACTGATTTCTCCTCCATTGGGTGATGAAGAGTGAGTAGTGCAGGCTTCTTCGTGAAGTGCAATTTAGTTAATAAGACCGGGATTCTCGCGATTACCACCTCCATCTACACCACTTCCAACTTCACCACCATCACCTGCAACTTCACCCATACCACCACCACCTCCACTGCAGTTCAACATGGCAAATTCAGTGAAGCTACCTTTGTTTTAAGGCTTGGGAAATGAAGACCTAGACCAGTTTTGGTTCATCATGAAAGTTGTATGGGAAGCTCAGGGTGTCACAAATGATCACATGAAGAAGGCAACCTTGGTTAGCGCTTTGGAGGATAGCGCGCCAACTTGATACATCAAGTACTCTAATGATAACCCAAATGCTGGGTTGGTAGACATCTAGACCATCTTGAATAAAGAATTCAGTAGGCCTAAATCCAAGGCACAGTCGATTGTGGGGTTCAAGGAAATCACGATGAAACCAGGTGAGACACCTTAGGAATTGGATCAGAGATTGAAGTGTAAAATCCATGAAGCCAATATGAACTTAATAGCTGGACAACACTGCGAATGGTTCGTGGCTTCACTCCTGCCTCACCAAAGGGTTGCATTTTCACAACAGAAGATTACAACTCAGGCAGAGGCCTTGGAGATTGCAATGAGACTACATGAAACACCAATGAAAGATATGAATCTGGGGGTTCAACAGATCCATGCACAATTGCAAAATCTTTGCCTTAAAATGCAAAGTTTGAAGCAGGACCGAATAGTTCGACCAGAGGTGTGTGAAGAGATATGGTGCCTGAAATGTAAGGGTCAGGGGCATGACAAAGACCATTGCTTGGTCTTTGCGAACTATATTGCAGGAGGAGGACCAATGCCTTTGAGGCCAGAAGCCTAAGCAGGACCGAGCACATGGCCTGCGTTATGGTATGCTATATGTTAGGTAGCAAGGAAACATACGATGGATAACTGTCATTTGCTGCGGAAGTTTGTACAAACACCAAAACAACTGTTCTACAACTTCCACAGGTCAGTAGGGCATGATGAGCACAACTGTAGAAGTTATGAATTGATAATGGATAGAACACCCGCCTATAGGGTTCAAATAGAAGCGCGGTCCCCTGACCAGAGCGATGGGATGTTGCGAACAGGCTTTCAGGGGCATGGACAAGGCCGAGGTGGAGGAGGACCTGGAAGAGGTTGGGGACAGTTAATCTACAACAAATGTGGAGGACTAGGACACTATGCCTGTGAATACACTAACCCAATGCATTCGTTGTGTAAATATTGTACTTAGTTTGATCATGAGACAGAGGACAATCCTATGCTGATAGCGAGGATATGCAACAAGGGGGTGCTACCACCTCAGTCGAATCAGAACTTGCAGATGATGAGGGCTGAGCCTCACGAAGACGATCTAAATGTGAATATAGCGCTCCGAAGTGGAATTGCAATAGGGGATGATAAGGAGAAACAACCCAAAGATAGTGCATGGGTTCAGAAAGCTCCAGCGAAGGAGGCTGAATTTTATTTGGAGCGCACATGCGAAATGTTCATGGAAGCAAAGAAGAGCTTCATTGAGGCCTCTACCTCAGGGAGTAGGGATAATCCTAATCAGGAAATGGACCCTTCTATGCTTACGACCTTTCTAGAAACCTGCATGAAGCTATTGTGTGATAGCAAGGCTGTGATGGGGTTACATGAGCTTATAAATAGATGCGCCAGAACCACTCCAGGTGAACCGTGCGTTGTATGGAAGATTGGTAAGAATAAAGCAAGGACAAGATGAGAGATGAGACTGAACATGCAGATAGGAGAATATGAAATGGATCAGGTTATTTTGGATCTGGGGTTAGACGCGAACGTTTTAACAAAGCAAACTTGGGAGCGGATGGGAAGACCCGCACTGCAGTGGTCTCCGATTCAGTTAAGGATGGAAAATCAGCAGAAGATCATCCCCATGGGATGACTGCAAGGAGTAACTGTAGATATTGAAGGTGCGAGCTCATTCACTGACTTTGAAGTAATAGAAATTGTGGATGACAACAACCCCTACACTGTGCTCCTTAGCATTGATTCAGCTACTGACATGAACGGGGTAATCAACCTAAAGAAGAAAAAGATGATATTTGAAAATAAATTGTTTCGCGTAATAGTACCCCTTGATCCTACTGAAGGATCGCGCTATACTGAACCAGTCTGCGATTACGAAAGCGATGATGATTTGGACTACATATATAAGATAACAACACGAGACCAAGATTGGGTGAATCCAAAAAGTGATGGATGAATTACATGGGATCACGAGAGTTCCTGTACCTCAGACTCTAATGAAGAATTGGAGCACTGGCAGAATCAGTTGCATGAAGTAACCATGTTGAGCTGTAACATGACGACCCGGTTACTACGCTGTGTGTCGTCAGAGGTAAGAAATATGCTCACTTACGATGGCATAAATGATGTAGATGTATTTTTGGATGCATTTGAGAGGGAGGTACTAGAAAAGTAGTGCTTCCAAGCTTTGGACTGGGCACTACATGCTATGCCCGCAAGATGGTGGGGTACGCACAAGGGTAGCTTTGATGATTGGCACGAGTGTAGGAGTATGATGAGAACACACTTTGGGAAGCCAAAGGTACGAATGACAGACAAATATGATGGGAAGGATGACCCACGTGCACACTTGGCCAAATGGGCTAAGGCTTATGGAGCGAAGCCCCAACCTGAATGGGTGCACTTGTTCTGTCATACCTTGGATGTCATCCCGATGAACTGGTACTTGGAGACAGAGCTCCACCATGGTACAGGTGAATGGGATATTCTGCGTGAAGGATTCATAATGACGTTCAACTTTGAATATGGGTTTGACTATATTGACAAAGCGCTACAAGAAGTTAAAGCAACAATCTTTAGGATACCGCAAGATACTTTAGATCTGATTCAACTTGATTGGAATACTCAGCTGAGCCACGTGTTGGAATGCTATAACGTGACTGCTGAAGAAGAAGACGAGGATCCACAAAAAATTAATATCCCTGAAACAGAGGGTCACCACGAGGTCGAGGGACCGCAGATTGAGAATCTTGATATAACCGCACCACTGAAAACGAAACAGGTAAATATTGGTATGGAGGTGGAGCCCAAATTCGCGAAGATTGGAGATTACTGGGATGACACAATGGTAGATAAGGTCGTTGAATTTCTCCACGAATACCAGGATTTGTTCCCTACCAAGTTTATGGAGAAAGGGGATAATAGGAGTCCTGGGTGTTTTGAAGATCACGTTAAAACCCGACGTGAAGCCGATTAAGCAAAGACCTTATTGTCTCAATCTGAAGTATAAGGAGAATGTTCGCTTAGAGCTAGACAAGATGCTCGCAGTAGGCATCATTGAGCCCGTAGAAGAATCTAATTGGGTAAGCCAAATGGTGGTACAGGAAAAGAAGTAGAAGGATGAAATAAGGATATACATAGATCTCCAGAATTTGAATGACACTTGTGTACATGATCCTTTCCCAACTCCATTCACTGATGAGGTATTAGATAATGTAGGTGGCCAGGAAGCGTACTCCTTCACTGATGGGTTCTCTAGGTACCATGAGATCAAAATCGCACCTGAGGATAGAAGTAAGACGACCTTCGTGACTAAATGGGGATGTTTTCAGTACATTGTAATGCCTTTTGGATTGAAGAATGTGCTTGTGATTGTTTTTCCCTTAGTCATTGCTGCATTCAAAGAATTCATTCATAAGTTTTTGGAGGTGTACTTTGATGACTGGACTGTGTTTGGGCTGGTAAAACACCATGTGGCAAAGTTTGCACCTGATGCTAGATACTTGTCGAAGGTACCAGATTGTGCTCAATCTGAAGAAATGTGCGTTTTATGTGCTTTTTGGGACTCTGCTGGGTCATTTGGTTTGCAGACAGGGGCTGATGGTAGATCTCGTGAAGGTCACAGTGATACTTAACTTGGAGGCACTGAGGAGTGTAAAATAGTTGCACGCAACCTTAGGACATATGGGGTATTACAGGAATTTTATCAAGGGCTATGCCTAGATCACCGCACCTATGGAGAAGTTATTGAAAAAGGATGTCAAATTCTATTGGAACGAGGACTGTAAGAAAATCTTGGATATATTGAAAGAGAAAATGGTCAACGCGCCGATTTTAGTCTTCCCAGATTGGAAGAAGGAGTTTCATGTACATGTAGACACATCATGTATAGCACTAGGAGTAGTACTGACACATGCTGGCGAGGAGAATTGGACCATCCTATAGCATTCACAAGCAGGAGTTTATCCAAGGTTGAGAATAACTATTCCACCACCGAGAGTGAAGGGTTAGCCATGGTATGTGTGCTCCAGAAGTTTAGACATTATTTGCTGTATGGAAATTTTAAGATGTATACAAATCATTCTTTGTTGAAGTACCTAGTCAATAAGCCTATGTTGGGGGGGGATCTGTAGGTGGTTGTTATTGTTCCAGGAGTATGATTTTGAAGTTATTGTGAAGCTTGGATGACTGAATGTGGGACCAGACCATCTGTCGCACATCGAAATGGGGGAAGAGCCCACTAATTTGGAGGAGGGATTACCTAATGCACAACTATTTGCAGTGCACATTGTAGATGGTCATTTTGAAGACATCATACACTTCCTAATGACAGGAACTGTCCCGAAAGGTTACACCGTCCAAAAGAAAAAGGAGTTAGTGGTGTGCGCGGAAAACTCTTTTGTCATTTCCGGACATATGTACAAAATGGGGTCTAATGAAGTATTATGACAATATGTAACGGTGTTTGAAAGGAGCAGTATCCTCATGGATGCTCAGCATTTTGCAAGAAAAGAAACCGCACAGAAGATTATACACGCAGGGTTGTGGTGGCAAACCCTCCATTAGGATTCAAAAGCTTACTGTAAGGCATGTGATGTGTGTCAAAGGACAAGCAGGCCATCGTGGAGAGATGAGCTACCTATGAACCCAAAGATGACATTACAACCTTTTGAGAAATGGGCAATAGATTTTGTGGGACCCATCCATCCCGAAGGGAAGAAGACGGGAGCACGGTACATTATCACTGCGACTAAGTATTTGACTCGATGGGCAGAGGCACAACCTGTGAAGGATTACACAAGTGCGACTTCTACGAAGTTTCTCTTTGAGTATGTACTGACGCGATTTGGGTGTCCAAATATTTTGATGAGTGATCGCGGTACGCACTTTTTGAACGAAACAATCAGTGCGTTGATGAAGGAATTTCAGGTATATCACCAGAAAAGCACACCTTATCACCCACAGGCTAATGGGATGGTGCAAGCATTCAATAAGGTGTTGGAGAATGTGCTAAACAAGGTTTGTGAAACTCAGCGAAGTGGTTGGGACTCACGCATACCCACAGTACTATGGGCCTATTGGATGACATGCAAAAATCTGACTGGACAGACACCCTTTAGGCTTGTATATGGTGTTGAAGGAGTGATGCCCATGGAATACATTATTCCTAGTCTGTGCATAGCGGCACTCATGGGTATGATCGATCGTGGAGCCTTGAAAGAGAGGCTTGCATAGTTGTTTGAGCTTGAGGAAGAGGTTCCTAGCTGGATTTCACCAAAAATTCCCAAAGTAGTGTGAAAAAGCATGGCATGATCGGCACATTAAGTTGTGCACCGTTAAGGTATATGACCTAGTTTTGTTATATGACAACAAGTTTGATAAATTTACAGGGAAATTCAGAATGCACTGGTTAGGGCCCTATGTCATTAAGGAGATTACCAATGGTGGAGCAATTTAGTTGGTTAAATTGAATGGCGATCCCTTCCCAGGAAAGGTGAATGGCAGCCAATTGAAGCCATACATCGAGGATCCGTCTAGGTGACTATATGAGCGTGGCATAGTCTTAGCTCTCCAGGTAGCTGAAAGGAGGCGCAGGACTATAAAATACACTGCCCGGGTTAGGGAATTGCGCGATTGGAGGATTGTACGAGACAAGGAAATGTCACAAGGTTTGCAACAGCGCGAAGGGAGATACGCTACCTAAGAAGAAATCATGCAGGTCAGCCGGAAAGTGACCGTTAAAGTCATTGTTCATGATTTGACGGTAGAAATGCGGCCAAATGGAGCGGGAAACTAGCATTTAAGACAAAATTTATGGGTAAGATCCTTGAAAATCTACCGCCAATCTAGCATTAGTGAACCGAATGGGGGGGGAACGGTTGGATTTGAATTCAAAATGACCTATAAAGTACAGGTGGTTGTCTAGTGAAAAACACTTTTCATTTTGAGAATTGCTTTATTGAGATCTCAGGTGCACATGAACCATGAATTCTTTGAAGCTCTGATAGCGAGTTCGGCATTTGAGCAATTACCAAAGGAGACACAGGATTTGTTGCATAGTTTCATGTCGACACTTGCAGAAGCTATCGACACCGAAGTAGTGACAGCTGAGGGGGTTGTGCCAGAAGTTTTTAGGGAGGCAAAGGGAGTTGCCCCAGAGGTTACATAAGTATTAGCTAAAGTTCCCAAATCACCATGGACGCCTAGACCGAAGCTGACCCCAACCAAGGAGAGTGAAAAGGACAAAACGGGCAAGTAGGCTACACTACCTATGAGTGCATCGCTGAGAAGGAACCCACCAAAGGACAAGCCCACCGCACAGGAAAAGGGAAAAGCCATTAACCTTGAGCTGGAGGAGGAAGAAATTGAAGACATCCCAATGGATGATGAGGACTTGGGGGTAGAGGTGGAGGAAGTTGAAGTCCAAGGTGTTGACCCTATCACTAAGCTTCTCGAGTATGTCCCTCCGTGCAAGGGCAAGACTAAGGTGCAAAAAGACATTGACGAGAGCAAGGTCCCCTTGCAAACCCCTTTGCTGCTGGACGAGATTGTCTTTGAAGGACCGCACTTGGGGTGGGTTCCTCTATTAAAACTAGAAGATTGGGACTTAGCTAACCATGAGAATTTCCCGCAGTTCACCACAGAGTAGGTAATGCACCACATTATTGACACAACCACCAAGATGACTGTATTGGAACCGCAGAAGTGGCTCAGGGGAGTAGACAAGGCAGGTCTTCTCAACCTCCTATAGGTGTCGCACTACAATCGCATCCCCATTACAGTATTGGTCATCAAGCAGCTGCTATGCTTGGTGCACAATGGGTGTCTGTGGATGGAGGAGCCAATACCCATCACTGATAGATTGATCCATAGGATCACATGGCTGCCCTACACAGGGGAAAATCTGGCCATGATGTTTGGCAGAAAAGGTGGTGAGATGGCCCCCGTAGAGGCCATGAAGGAGAAATTCAAGCTTGTAAAAAAGCCATGAGGCTATGCCATCTCAAGTATCAGTGACCCTACAGTAAAGGTGGCTACGTAGATTTTGGCAGGAAAGGTTATGAGAAATTGTCGCGTAGATGAAGTGCCGACACCAGTCATTGCTCTTGCAGCCCAATGCGTCGAAGGAGTCCAGTTCAATTGGGCACACTATCTCTACAGTGAGTTCCTTATGAAATTCCACGGGGAATAGGAGCTTAGCAAGACTTTCCACTATCTATGGCTCTTGTTGTCTATTGTGTTAGTAGCCTAGGAGCTGCCAGAAGATAGTCAATTCCCCTTGGTCATGCAAAACTTGCCAGAAGTAGCAAAGTACGCTTCGCTGTGGGCGACCAAGGATGCTCAATGCATCAAGGATAGCAAGATCTTCTGGATCTTGATGGAAATGAACATCCACATGGCTATCAATCGCAAACCGCGGTTGTCACCTACTGTGTTTGCCAACCTACATGGGTACGTAGAGTTCAAGGCAAACTTTCACCGTGTGTCGATCAGGGCACGGAAGGACCCTGCACAAACATGGTATGACTTGCCTTACTTGGAAATGGATGACACAATTGATGCAGTGCTTGATCGCTGGCCGGTAGATTGATCCACTACCTCAGACTTGGCAGTGGGGGCGAGCAAGTCTGCCACGTAGTGCAAAAAGGAGGAGGCCAAGCTCAATATGGCGCAACTAGCCAAGAAAGGGAAGAAGGAGACCGTTGACAAGGTCTAGGCGGAGTGTGATGCCACCTAGCAGATGAAAAAACAAACAGGCGAAATAGAGTGTGGCTCTGACAAAGGTGCAAGGTCACCTTCTCTTGACACAGAGGAAGAAATGCACGAGAAAACAGAGCAGCATGGCGCGGACCCTCAGATGATGTTGAACCGCATCAAGCATCCAAGGGAACAAGAGAAAGTAGGGTTGAGGAAGAAATCCAAGGCCACTAAGGTGTCGTTGGACCCAATCACCCTCATAAAGGGGGATTTGCATGACATTGGAGACACGGTGCAGATTTCACCATGGAGGCACTATAGCAGTTTGAGCAGTAGCAGCAACTACTATTGGGGGCCATCTAGATACATCTGCAAGAGATGTAGACCCGCACATCATAGGCTGGCACGATGTCCACCAGCATTGCTATCGGCACTTCAGAAGTTGCCGAGACGCTATTTACGAAGGTCTCTAACATGATGGTGCTTCCAGATGGAGCACTGACCATAGAGAATGAAGTTGATAGGCCAACTGTCAGTGCCCTCAAGGGAGTTGGGTTGAACCTGGTAGCACCCCCTGGTGAGGCACTCCACCTACTGCAAGATGGAGTGCCCAAGGAGTTGACGGCCCGCGAACACCGCGCTTTACAAGTGATCAGTGAGTAGAGGATCAATAATGAACAAATGGCCCTACATCGAGACTCTGCCATCACCATCGTGATTGAGGTAACCAACTGAAACAAGCGTTTAGTCATGTCGTGGAGGAGGCATTCTGAATGGTCCTAGAGTTGGCCATTCTTGAGGAAGAACCGATCAAGGTGCACATTCACAAGCTAGCCACAGGGGTGTGCGATGCTCGCACAAAGATGGCTAGGGTTCAGCTGGAGCTGAACCTACAGATTGGAGATTTATGGTTGACGGCCTAGCCTTCAACTCCACCAGAAGTAAAGGAGCAACGTGCAACCATTGTCACAGAGGTGATAGCGGTCGTAGATAGTGCAGTAGCAGACTGCACATAACTTTTTGAACTGTCATTTGAGGTCTTGACGAGCCTACAGGAGGACCCTAATGTACAATTCCTGGAGACAGAAGCATGAGAACTACAACAGCACTATGATGAAGTAAAAGGTACAGCGCAAACCATCTCTCTCATGCAGAGACTGGCGAAGCTACAGGAGGCTAAGCAATTGAAAGAACAGGCAGATGCAGTGCAACGCAAGGAGGCAGTGCTAAAGGTGCGATTGAAGCCCTAGCTGGATGAGGCTTATTCAGTCACAACCTCTATTGAAGGCAAGCTTGCTACATTGCAAGCAACTCAGCAGAAGCTTCAGGCTGACAGTTCAGGACCAACAACCGATTAGTTAGTTGAAGAAGCGAAGTAAGTGGTTGCACAGTGCACTACCAAGGTTTTCGTCATAGAGGTCGAGCTAGGAGGTCTTTGCGCAAAGATCTCCATGCCTGCAGAGTGACTCGAGGGCAAGTCACCATGTTTATGTTGGGGACCTGTTGGGAATGGGTTCCCCCAAGGACAGTTTTAGGGCTAAAGTCCATGTTTTGGGTCAATTTTGTCATAAAGTTGTAAATTCTTCACATTTTATGGTCGCGGAGCACGAAGGTGTCTAGGGTTATAAAGGGTTGTCTTCCCTTATTTTTTAAAGTGTAAATTTCACTATAAAGATCCACCCATGGTCCGCGGACCATGGGATTGTATAAAAAGGAGCTAAGTAAGCTCGCTCTAAGTAGTGTTAAGTCTAAGTAATGAAGAGTCTTGGTAGAGAAGTCTAAGTGTTTCGGGTCTTAGCGTAGGTAGAGGCTCTATAGATGAGTGCGCAGAGGCCTAGGGTGGAAGTTCGCAGCTGAGTGCGTGGACCCCTATAGCTGTGTGCGCAGGGCGGATAGAGTCTGTATCAAACTGAAGATATCAATAAAGAGAAGTATTCTGCAAATTCTATGTATTTATTTCTTGTTAATGCATCTGGTTATATTGCGTTTTGGGTTTAATTTATAATGTTTATGTGATGCGTGAATATATGTGATTATATTGGTTAATTGAACGCAAGTAAGAATAACAGTTTACGTGGCGCTAACTGGGATTGTTTAGTAAGATAAGTAAAACACTTAAGATAACTTGGGAACTTATTCAATACACTATCATAGCAGCACGAAAGTACCTGGATCGCGGGTTAAGATTGCGTGAAGGTCAGTCATACACCTTCTCGGAGGTACCGAAGGGAGGAATAAAGGGTTAGACTGACAGAGCGCTAAAGCTAGTGACCTGTACAGAAGTAGGAACAAAAGTTATAAACCGACATCACGACCATCTCAAGGTGCAGAAACTTGGTTCCAGCATCCCCCCATACTGCTTCGAGTGAGACTTTGGTCCATGCTCCGCACTCTGATGCTGAAAGGGCCAGTAGTGTAGGGATTTGTTTGGCTAACTAATGCTAAACCTGGTTCATGCCCCACAAAGTCAACAATCCCTGCTGACCCTCATGGCCTCCCATGGAAAAATAAAATAAACACGAGGGAGTAGGATATCCTTTCAAATTCTTGCTCGAAGAATCCATAGAATGATAGAGGAATGAGATGATAGTTAATTTTTCCTAGATACTTTGGTAAATACTAATGCATGAAGCATCTTCATTTGGTAATAACTTTGGAGGCACCACCCCCTTTAAGGTACAAGTTAATTTTGACATTCCCATGTTTGAAGGTTAAATAGACGCAGATGATCTAGATAAATGGTTAAATCTACTGGAAGTATATTTTTCGGTCCATAATTATTCTGATAGAGAAAAAATTACTTTTTCACTCCTTAAGGCCACCCCCTATGTCAAGGACTAGTGGGAAACATACTAAGAGAAAAGGGCAGAGGAGGCATCCTCAATATTTTTGGTCGCACCTTCTTGGGAATTTTTCTGAGATGTTATTAAAGAAAAATATTACCCTATTAGGAGATATGAAGACAAGTACATAAAATGGACCACACTACCACAGGAAAGGGATAAAGAAGTGCCATAGTTCACGAATTTCTTTCATACCGTATGCACGAAGCTAGGTATCAAGAACTTTGAGAAACATATGGTGCTCAAGTACATTTGGTTGTCTACACAAATACATCCAAGAAAAAATGGAGTTCCTGGATATCTCCTTTCTTGGTACAACATACTGATATGCTATCAACATCAAGTAGATATTTAAATAGAAGAAGTGGGACTTTGGATATGTGAACCCAAAGTAGGGAAAGGGCACCCCCAAACAACAGACCAAAGGATAGAGCCAAGGTGGAATGACTCAATACAATTCATTTAAGCTGCAAGGAAAGAATAACAATGGGAAGATGAAGAAAGACACATGAAAGTGTTGTGAGTTCCATAAGAGCCCAACTCACAACAAAAGTGAATGCCACACAAAGAATTCATTGGTGGTTGAAATGAAATCTTCAGAGTTATATGCACGCTTTGAATCTGAGCCAAAACATAACAAAAGGAAACAAATAATTGATGCAAAAACCAACCTATCATTGCCACCACCAAGGTTAAGAAAAGTGAGTGTGAAGATTCATAGGAGGGTGAGCATCTCATCCACTCATAGATGTAGGTGAAGGGTGCTCTTCTATAGTTCATTATCAATAGTGGGAGTCAGAAGAACCTCATCTCGGTAAAGGTTGTTAAGAGGTTTGGCTTGTCGACAACAACACACCTATATCCATACACCATCGGGTGGCTCCACCAAGGTTAAGATCTCCATGTCAACCAAAAATGTTTCTCGCACTACAACATCAAGCCTTTCATGGATGAGGTATTTTTGGATGTTGTTCCCCTTGAAGTTTTTGATGTTTTAATATGCCAACCAAACTTGTAGATGTGTCATTTTTTTTACGATTCCAGATCTTGTACTATTGTTTTCACTTTGGGCATAAAACTATATAGGATACTATAGGTAGACCCATTTGCCTCCATTTATTTGATCTATACTAAGAAATGCAGTAAGATCATCTCCTAGACTAGGATTTTTTTTCTTCCTATTCACTCTCAAAGTAAGGGGAAGATCATGGCCACATCCATGGCCTCTATAAAGTGTTTCGCCATGCAGTAGGAGTAAGTGGAAAAGGTTTTTGAAGAGTATAGGGACATATTCTCATCACTACATGGGTAACTTTTCACTTTCATATCAAGAATTTCATCGATATGATCCTCAGTGCACCGCTACCTAATGGGATAATATGTTGTTTCGTTCTCCTAGAAAATGAAGAAATCAAGTGGCAGATCCAGGAGATGCTACAAAAATGGCACATTCAACCAAGTTCATCATCTCGTGGGATCCCAATCGTACTTGTGTGGAAGAAATATGGGACCTGGAGACTCTGCATTGACTATTGAGCACTGAAAAAAATGATAGTCAAGAACAAATACATGATTCCATAGATTGATGACCTTCTTGAATAGCTTAAGGGGGCTAATTACTTCGTCAATATCGATTTGATGTCTGACTATCACCAAGTTCCAATAGAACCCACAAATGTATGTAAGACTTCCTTTAGGTTCAAGGAGGGTCTCTTTGAGTGCTTGTTCATGCCCTTCGAGTTGATAAATTCCCTTGCAACTTTTATGAGGCTGATGGATAACATCTTGAAACCTTTCACCAACTCGTTCATGGTTATATATCTAGATGATATCCTCATTTTCAACAAGAGTTGGACAGATCACTTGCAACATATTCAACATGTCCTTCAAACATTGTGATAGTGCAAGCTATGTGCCAACTTAGAGAAATACTCCTTTGGAAGGGACCAAGTTCAATATATGGGCTACATAATTGATGAGAAATGTGTGCATTTGGATGTATCTAAGATCCAATTCATTGAGGATTGGCCAACCCCTACGACTCTAATAGAGTTTTGCAGCTTCTTGGGCCTTGCTAATTTCTATTGGATATTTTCGTTTGGGTTCTCTCATATCACTTGGCCCTTGAGTCAAGTTACCAAGGGTGGAGAAAAAAAAAATTGGTTTGAGTCACAACAAAAGGAATTCATTGAAATTAAACACCACCTTTTCGCTACACCAAACCTCACTTTTCTAGACTTGTAACAACCATACGAGATTGAGACATATTCCTCTAAGTAAATTTTATTGTAGTCCTCACTCAGTAGGGGTATCTAATTCCTTATCATAATGAGACACTTGCTGATAATGTTCGAAGGTACCTCACCTATGATAAGGAAATGTATTCTATCATGAAGGTCTACTAACAATGGAAATAATCTATTCATGGGAAGGAGACAACCATACACATAGATATTCAATCTATGGTCCACATACATGCAATAATTCCATTTGAACATTAAATAAAAGAAATGGAGAACCAATCACATTTCATATGACCTCAGCTGGCCCTTGATTGTGATACTAGCGATAATTCTCAACTCTTGTCGCCATGATACTTCTGGATGGCCACAACTATATGAAAATGACTCAAAATTTGTTGTCAACTACATTATGTTGATATAGGAAAATCCAATTCAACACTTTCACCTTCAGGTAGACTGTTGTGCTATCTAGATCATATTTGTGTTCCTTCAAGCGAGTGTGCCAAGCTAATTTGGGAGTCATATTATAGTCGATTCACAACACACTTTGGTGTGGAGAAGATAGTGGCAATACTACAAAAGTATTTTTATTGGCCAACACTCTAACAAGATATTTGAAAATATATCAGGTCTTGCACATCCTATGTCATTGTTAAGCCAACCATTAAGAAGCAAGGCCTATACAATCCTCTACCTACTCCTAGTCAATCTTGGTAATCCATATCGAAGGACTATATGTCAAGCCTTACTTCTACCAAGCATGGTATTGACAGTGTGTTTTTGGTTGTTGATATATTTTCTAAGATGGCCATATTAGTTGCCTACAAGAAGAGTATCACAGTAGAAGCCACTGCAAAGATCTTCTTTTAATCAGTATGGGTAAATTTTGGGATCCCATAGACCATTATATCAGAGAGAAATATAATTTACTAAGCACATTCTGGTTGAGCCTCTGGTCATTCTTGGACACCAACCTCACCAAATCGATTGCATTCCCCACCTAAAATGATGGCTAGATAGTGGTCATCAACAAGGCGATAATGCACATATTATGCATGTACAATTCTTAGAATCCATGAACATGGGATGAGAGTTGCCCCTATGTGAATGACAATTACAAAAGAGCTCTCGATAGCTCAACTAGCCACAACCCCTTCCAAGCGATCCTGGGATATGAACCCTTGAGTCCCATTGATGTTGAAATGCCTCTTGCAAGTACACAGAAAAAATCTACACATGTTCAATTTGAATCTAATAAGGCCATCAAGTTTATTGAATGCATTCAACACATCCATTAGTAGGTTCATGATATACTGGATAAATCCAATACTAAGTACAAACAACATCATCATCAACATCAGATGGCACATAAGTTTTAAGTGGGTGACAAGGTTTGGTCGCATTTATAGAAGGAATGCGTCTCTGGAGCCCATCAGAAGATTCAACCAATCCAACGCAGGACTTGCACTATCACCAAGGTTGTGGGTGACAACACTTTTGAGCTAACTATCCCCCCATTCCTTAGCATGCACCCAATATTCAGTGTGGACCACCTTCAACCATACTTTCCACCATTGTTGAACACATCAAATGTTGTTGAGAAAATGAAACCAATAAAGCTCAACCCAAATTGCATTGAATAGATCATAACTGATCAGATCATGGAAACAAAAATTAAGAACACTTTCCAACAAAGGTTTCAACTATATTAGGTTATGATGTTGACCATCTCTTGCACCATGGCAAGAGGCTCACAAAGGAACATGTTCAGTAGAAGTTTCCTCACTTCATGGAGGAATTCGATGTAATGGGGACCATTTCTTCCTAAGGTGGGAGGATTGATCTAGTGGGATATTGGTGGCCAACTTCCTATTCCACTTGCTCCCCTAGCATTGTCTTCTATCAGTTTCCTATTTTTCAACACAATTTCTTATTTTGTTCATTTTCTATTTTTTTTAGTTTTCAGGGCTTGAACTTCTGGAGCCATTTTGAGGCCGTAAATGATGTTTGTAGGGAAATGGGTAACTACATGTCAAACAAAGATTGTATGCCAAAGTTACGGCCCTAGGAAGTTGACATTCCAACTAACCCCATCGGGGCCAATACCTTTTGGTGCTTCATCTCCTAGGGTTAGGTTTTTGGATGTTTATGGTTTATCATTATTTCTTCATGATAAAAATGCCTCTAAACCTTATTATAACACAGTTCAAAGGCATGTAGCCATCGCATCTCTTCTCAAAGATAACCATCACCCGAGCTAGTTTAGTTTCATTTTGCACGTAAACAATTTTCAACATTTACTATTTATTAATTAAAGTTCAGTTTCATTGTGTCTCTATGTTTCTATTTTAAATTTGTATTTCATTTCATTTCTTCATAAATTTGGATCACCAATGTCATAGGGAAAGAAAACTAGTCCAAGCGCATGGACTATACCTATGCAAAATAACTTTAGATTGATTTTAAAAATACATTAATTGTCTAAACGCACATGGAAATCATTGGATTAAAATAAAATTTAATTTACCCATTTTATGGAACCCTAGAGAGAAAGGAAAATATGGGGAATATTTGGACCATTACTTTCCAAAATTTGGTTTACTATAAAGTGGAAGAAGAGGGCCACTCCTCCTATCATTAAAACACTATTTTCTTGATTACTCCATAATCAGAGTCCTCAAATCAAGAGGGTCAAATAGAATTGCATGGGGACATGCACTAATATCATTTGGTGGGAGATGATGGTACCTAGCATGTCCACCCTTTTTACATAGTTTTAACAATTTCCAACATACAACTTACCTACCTTTTCAAGTGTTTTCCACCCTTTTTGGTATGTAAAATGAAATTTTGGAAAATATTTTTATTAGAGTATGTTTTGTCATATTTTTTCAGCTATTGGGTTGAAATTTTATTAGATTCTAGACTTACCTTTCCTTGAAGTGTTCATAATATTGTGTCAGAAGGAGGCTACATGAATCTCACGGCTAAACTATTACATAGTTATAGGAAATCTACAATGAACCTGCAACATTACTATTGATGAGCCACAATAATTCTACAAGATAGTCATTTCCACCTAATTACTTGATCCAGGTAGATATTGGTGGCCACCCACCAAGTCCACTTGGACCCCCACCATTGTTTCTTTTAGCTTTTCAGTTTCCTTAATTGTAGCACAATTTACTATTTTTAGCAGTTTTTCAAGTCCTGAACTTCCGGAGCCGTTTTGAGGCCATAAACGACGTTTTTTTTGGGAAAACTGGGAGAAACTTGCTCTTCCAAAGTTGTAGATATCGGATAAATATTTCTAACAAGATATTGTGTGTGTCAAATGGAGATCGTATGCCGAAGTTACGACCCCGAGAAGTTGATGTACCAATTTACCCAAACGAGGCCCACAGTTTGGCGTTTCATCTTCTAGGGTTAGATTTTTGGATGTTTAGGGTTTTCCATTGTTTCTCAACAATAAATAGGCCTTCAAGGCTCATTGTAAGACAGTTTAGAGGCATGTAGCCACCACATCTCTTCTCAGAGATAAGTTACAATCACCCTAGCTGGTTTCTTTCCATTTCTGTTTAGACTTTTGCTCGACCTTGATAGCATATCGATATGCCGTGCCGAGCGAGGAGATGTTCAGGAATTCTATTTCTTCCTGGATGTACTTGTGCAGGCAACTACAGTATTTGAGTATCAAATGCTGCTCTGAATCTTTGATACCCAACTTTGTGTGAAGGGTATGGAAAATATTGGTAAACTCCGACACGTCTTGGTCCCTTCCCTGTCGCAGTGTGGTTCACCTTATGTATTGATACTCATAGCTTCCGACAAGGTAGTACTGCTCCTTGATGGCATCTCGGAATGAATTCCAGGTGGGTGCGGCTGAAAATAGTGAGCTGGTATTTTCATCCTTCTGCTCGCAGTAGGTTTCCCACCAGTCCTTAACATGGGGGGCTACTTTAAGAAGAGTGAAAAAAATCTTTTCCCGACTCGAAAATTCATGAATAGAAAAATAACCCTCTAGCAGATTTAACCATTTATCTACGACATTCGTATCTATCTGACCCTAGAATATGGGGATTTCAAAATTAACTTGTACCTTAAAGGGCGTGGCATTTCTAGAGTAGCTGCTGGAAGCCAATGTGTCGCCTTTGGGTAGCCACTGAAAGATCTGCACAAAGTTGTCCATCATCGCGTTCCTTTGTCACTTGAGGGCTTCTTCAAGCAAGATTTTGATAGGATCTCCTGCCACCTCATCTTTCTTCTCATCCGTCATGGGAGGCCATCGGGATTTGTGAGGCTCGTCTTGCAAAGGTTTGACCAGTTCAAGCCATAACTCCTTATATCCTGACCTCGTTGGGGACATGCAACGAAAAACAGAGAAAAAGTAGACCACTCCGATACCATGCCATTTGCAGCTACTCACGTAGATTCGACTCATGTCCAGTCTGAAACAGATAAGGCAAACAACTTCATTGAGCCCATCCAACATATTCACTAGCAAGTCCATGACATTCTGGAGAAATCAGATGCCAAGTACAAGTAGCGATATGATCAAAATTAGGTGCCACACATGTTTCTGGTGGGTGACAAAGTCTGGTTGCATTTGCAAAAGGAACGCCTTACTAGAGCCTATCGGAAACTCAGACCACTCCGATATGGTCTTTACATCATTACCAAGGCTGTGGGAGACAATGCATTTGAGCTTAGCATTCCCCCATTCCTTAGCCTACACCTAGTGCTCAATGTGGACTGCCTTCGGCCATACTTTCCACCATTACTAGACACATTCGACATTGCAGAACAACTCACACCCACAAAGTTAAATCCAGATTGCATGGAACAAGCTACAATTGAACAAGCTACCTCTGACATAGAATGACACCCCAGGGAAATGGGAAGCTCCTTTTCAGCCAAAGACTCAAACCCCTTAAACATTGAGCGCCCCAAATAAAACACTAGACTCTAGACACTATAATACCCAACAGCCCAGGGAGAGATAACCCAACATCGACTCCAACACACAATAGAACTTGTTTGCCAAGACTCCCTGACAATACCTGAACTCAAAATATTCAATTTAACTGTACCAAGAAGACTCAAATTCAAAGAACACAACCCCCACAAGGGTAGAATTTTGATAGAGACCCAAACCTTAAAAAAAACGAGCCATCCCTTAAATAAGATCTAGGACCCCAATAACTTAAAGCCACATAAGAATTAAACAAACTTGACTTCTCAAGAGAAAAGGGGACCAAAAGAAGGCTAAAAGGCTTACCAATTCCATATAAAGTAGAAAAGAGTCGTCGGGGGTCGTCGACTCCCCTCCCCTATATAATCAAGCTGACAAAAACTATCTGGTGACCAAGAATTGAAAACCTAGCACTCAAGATCTTCACTCTAGGATGTGGAATTACTCTCTGCAAGGACTGAGGAATCACAGAACCACATAAGCTAGGGATTCAACACCCTCGCTAAGGAATTTCCATCAATGACTGCCACTTCCTTCATAAACCAGAAGCAATGAATAACCCTCATCTTTACCATCCTCAACTTCACTAATGCTTTCGATTATCGACTCCATTGCCTCCTAAACCCTGCACCAACAGGAGAGTTTCATGCCAAGTACCAAGTGCATACGCCATCCATAAATATTTGTTAATACACCAATGGTGGTGGGCACAAAGACCCAAGCCCCTTGTTGCCCTTCATAACACCCCCATCAAGGATCCACCCATCACCTGCTAGCAAAAGATTGAGGTCCTCCTTCTAATCATAGTCCACATGTGGGGCCAACAATCATCTATGTCCAACTCTCTTATCTGACAACCCAAACTGGTAATAAAATATGCCACCTTACTGCCAGATCTTCTTGAATGATGGGTAGTTATATAATAAAAAAATATACTCAAACTTTTAATGCTCTAAACCAGCAATTCCAATCTCCAGCTATTAACTACCTTCTCTTGTGGTTGAAATATGATCAAGTGCTATAGGAAATTAATTACAAAGCGTGAATCCCCATCCACCTGCAATGATTTGAAACCCTCTCTTATTGCAATCAGGAGACCATGTTCGAGGGCCTATAATTCCACCATGTTATTACTAGTGGAGTCATAACTCTGATTGAACACTCTCATTACATTGGAGTTGCTATCTCTAATCACACCTCCCAAACCTACCACCCCCAAGGTTCCCTTTGATGCACCATCAAAATTTAGTTTGATGAAACCTTCCACGGGGAAGAATCTTGTTGCTTCACTATTTCTCATCTTTATGGGTAACCTTGATTTGAACAATATCATATCCACACTCAGATCCATATTTCTCATAATGTATGCATCCCCTTTTCACATTTTCCAATCGTCACTAGACCATGGAACCACAATAATTGTTTCTCGAATATTTTTCTTCACAATAGCACGTATGTCTCTCTATTTTCTACATTTACCCTTGAATATCCTCACATTCCTCTCCTTATAGAATGTCCATAGTATAAATCCTCCTTCCAATTCCCATTCTCTACTAATCATGGGATTTTATATTTTACTCTTCTCCATTAACAAAGCCCCAGGCCCACATCTTCCTTGTTTCGATTCATTTGACCAAAATTTTCCAAAATCGATTTTTGAACTTCCTCCACAAATAGGTAGGAATTAAACATGTGTTCTATTGATTCCTCTTGATATTAGCACAACAAACATATAGAGGTCCCTCGGAAACCTGTCCTTATGATCTGGTCCCATGTTAAAATTTTGTTGTTCACCAATAACCAAAGGAAGTGTCTTACCTTTGGCCAAATATTGCGAGACAATACCACCTTCCAAAGAAAATCTTTCACTGCTTCCTTATGTCCTACCAAGGTGACATATGCCTCATTAAAAGTAAACATACCAATTGGATTATAACCCCACATCAATTTGTCATGGCCATGAGCTATCTGAACCATCCTCTTCACAAATTCTTTATTAAAACTATCCTAAGGTATTTCTCCCTATTGACGTTCCCAATCCTCCTTAAGTTTATAGGTTCACCAAAATCAAGAATCACAATTCTCCTTCCAAAAACACACCACCTTTTGGCCTCCCCTTGATTTAGTAAATTTTTCTATCTCCACCCACTTTGAATTTTCTAATAGTCATGGGAGATGCTACCATGATTCCTCCCAAATCCTAGTTATATCTCCTTTTCTCACTTCCCAGAATGCATGGTCTCTTATTAGTTTCATACTCACTTGTGCCCATATCCAAAACTGGGATCCAGGATAGTAATTGAGATCTTGAATACAAGCTTCCGTAGTAGATTGGGGCTTATACTTTCTCTTCCATATTTGTCTCTAAATTTTTTTACCACCCATCCCTCATGGCCACCATAATTTAGCCCCCAATGCTTCACATAAAGCTTCTAGGTCTCTTAAACCCAACCCGCCAACATCTTTTGGTAAACAAAGCTTCCCCCACACCATCAATTCCCACTGATTAGTCTTGTTAGCACCTCTCTGAAGGAAATTCCTCCAATCAATGATTATTTCCTTGATGGTACCTCTTGAATCACTTCCATTTGGTATAGAGGAATATATTGTAAAATTGATTTTGTTAACACTTCTCTCCCAACTAAATTTAAAGCTCTGATAGACTAATTCTTAACTTTATTTGCCAATTTTTCTAACATCTCCTAGAAACATACTGGCTTCTTTGAATTAACTGCAAGAGGCTCACCAAGATACTTAGAAGGAAAGAATGTATCCTAGAATCTAGAGTCCTAGCCAAGTACCATTGAATTGAGACATTGCAATTAAAAAAGAAAATGTTATACTTCTCCTTATTTATTAGACCGTCTAATGCTTACATAAAGACTTCCAGTTGAGAGAGAATCAATTTTTCTTTCATGAGATTATCCAACCTGAAATCGTAAGCATATAAACCACAAGAGGAAATACCAATTCAACCTATAATATGCCTTTGAGAAATTGAGTTTTATAATCATACTTGGATACATATTGGATCTTAGAAAGTGAACCACCTCCTGCGCTGGAACTATTCCATCAGAGATATTTTACCCTTCCACAAAACCAATATTTTCAGGGCTAGTTAGTTGACTCAACAAGGGCTTCATTCTATTCAGTATAACAAGTTAAATGATTTTATAAATGAAATTATACAATGATAGTGATCCGAATCCATTAGGTTCTTTATTCTTACCAGCCTTAGGAATAAAATCTAAAAAGGTAGCATTCAACACTTTCTATATTTTTTGAGATTTCCTAGATTCCTCCACGACTACATAAACCTCCTCACCCAAGAAGTTCTGACACCCCTTGAAATTTTCCAAAGTGAAACCAACTAGACATGGGGCTTTGTTTTTCTACATTTCCTTCACCACAAACTCTACTTCTTCAAAATTAACCCTCCACATCAAAACTTCATTCTAATCATTAGCAACTATTTTAGGAATGCATGTTGTGATCTGATTTATAGCTTGCAAGCTATTATGAGGAGATTCTTGTGGAATATATTTAAAATGGAACAACAATTCATCTTCAATCTCTTCATGAATAAGCTTCATTTTCCCATATTCACCTTTTAGGGGGAATATCAAGTTATTATTCCTATGTTTAATAATTGATTTTTGGAAGAAACTAGAATTTTTCTCCCTTTACTTCAGCCATTAGACTCTTCATTTTTTTCTCCACAACAGCTCCTCATGCTTTCTTCTATATTCTAGGTTACAGAGAGTGGACCCTTCATTGTCTTTCTACCTTTGCATTTCGCTTATTTGATCATTGATTGTTTTCCTTTATCCTTCTCCCCCTTTTTATCTCCTGGCCCTCTGTCTCTAATCTCTCTCGCAGAACCCTTGGCTTTTAAACACAAATACCCCTACACATAAATTTATATTTGATCGTAGGGAAGATATGAGAGGTCTTTCTGCACCCAAAAATTTATAAGTCCCATTAGAAATCCTTCCTTTGTAAAATAATCTGGGCTTTCCTCAAGCATCGATAAGACTTCACCAGTCCCAGGAAAGGAGACAACACATTCTAGTGGGGCTTTTTCTTATGGGGACTTCCACTTTGCTACTTTTTTGTCACTTGTGGCTTCCAGTGGCAACTCCTCCATAGCTATATCCTTCGATAGAACAAATTCTTCCTCCATATTCTCTAGGCTAGAAAACACATTCTCATTGTTTAAAGGGTTCTCTTTCACCTTTGATCTTTGACCCCTTATATTTCTACGATGGAAGGGCATGCTCATGAATCCATCACCCACCCTTTACTAGCCTTCTTGAATTTCCTCCTTTCTCATAAGACAATCTAAGAACAGGTGGCCATTCTTGTGATAATAGAAACATCTGAATAGAACATCTTCATGTTCCAATGGATGAGACCAAATTTCTACCTTATACTTCAGATCTATCAATTCTGGAAGAAAATGAGAGATATTCATATAGACACAAATTCTAGCATAAGTCATGCTCTTTCCTGTTCTAGTGACCTCATAAATTTTGACGAAATTTCCTAAGGAGTTACCAATTTCTTCCAGGATTTCTGGAATCTATAAATCAACTAGTAGAGAGTAGAGCCTCACCAAGACTAGACCCACAATAAACTCCTCTTTGTCTGGGTTAAGTAATTCCTCCTAATTCCTTATGTATAATCCGAGATTATTCATGAATTATATACACCCTTCAAATAGTCTTGCCTTGTCCTCTAGATTAGAGAAAATCACCATAAAAAATCCTTTCGGCCCAAGCCTTAGATTCACCTCCCCTTTCGATTTCCATTTTTGTTTTATCTATTTTTTGATATCCTTTTTCTGTTGGTTAGCTCCTGATAAACTTGTAGATGAAGGCATGGTCCTTCATCCTCTTTCTATGCTTCTATAAGATTTTTAGTGGGATTACAAATTTTGGGTTTTGAGCTTCTTTGGGAATGGATTTTCCTCTAAGTTTCAACTACCATTACGCCCATATAATTGGAGATTCTTTGGATGAGCTTCCAACACCAAGGGTTTTAGGACACCGCCCCTTCCTCCCTTTATTTTCTGATTTTTACCAACTACGACATCCTTGAGGGAGGGGTTCTCAAAATATATCTTACCCACCCTTGCCCCAATTTTCTAGCCAATCAATTTATTGAATGCATTCAACACATCCATCAGTAGGTTCATGATTAATTAATTCATCTGTTTGAAAAATAATTAATTAATTCATCCTGAGTTAATTAGTGGGAGAAATTCAAACATGAAGTCTTTGTGAAGTCATGCAATAGTTATCCCTTTGATTGAGGAAGTTATCCCTTAATTAAGGAGATAAGGATGAGTTGTATTTGAGTTGTAATTAGTTAGTTCAGTTAACTGAGTTATGTCTAGTTAGATTAGTTCCAAAGAGTTTGTGGAACTGATTGTGAGTTTAGTCAGTTAATGCATGCATGCATGAAACTAGTGTACTCCAGATAACTGAGGATTCTCTCATAAATAACTCATAAATGTCAGTTCAGACAAAGGCCCAGTTGATATCAAAGATAGGGACATTGTACTATTAGTTGGAGGAATTTTTCCTATAAAGGAAACTCATCCATGCATAAGGAATAAGGTTCCTATAGGATTGTGCAGTTTTATAGGGTGTGAGATCACTGTGAGTGATCAGTGTTACACTTGGTAATGTTAGGATCACCCAGGAGAAAGAGCGCAAGGAAATAGGAGGTGTGGAGGGTAGAGGATAAGGTTTGTGAGAAGCCTTGTTTGCCTGTGAGCATCCAGGAGGATTGAACTGAGGGCTCGCTAGCTATGAGAGCTAAAGCTTTGTGTAATCTTGATGTATTTCCACCTTGTATGACAATACAGATAGCGGGGTTTTTAGTTGAGGCTTTCCCCTGAGTATTTTCTTTGTTTCATGTGTGATTGATTGTTCTTCTATGTTATATGTGTTCTGTTTGATCTTGCTCAAATAGATTAAGTTTTTACAAAGTTTGATAGTAGAAATAGATCAAGTATTTTGCTTTAGTTACATTGCATTATCAGGTGATCTACAGTGAGAATTCCTACATGGTATTGGAGCCAAGTTTATTGAGCAAAGGTGATCAAAGCTATGAACAACATATTGAAAGGGGAAAAGTTCAAAGTTTGAAGTTCTTGATTGTAGGTACAAAATCGATTTCTTATCACATCTCAAAGTTCACCAATGGAGTTCAATGGCTTGAGACTTGAGAATTCCCTGGATGGCAACTCGAATTACATAGCATGGAAGGATCACATGGAAGTGGTATTAGAAGACAATGGCTTGAAGGACTTCATTGATCAAGAAGTCCCCAAGCCAACAACAGCTAATGCCCAAGAATTGGTGGAACGGAAGAAATGTGTGGCGAGAGCGAGGAGGATTCTTCTGGAGGGAGTTCGAGACCATATTGTCTCAAGTCTCCATGGGAAGGAGACTCTGTTTTCAATGTGGAAGATTTTGAAGGACCTATATCAGAACAATAGTGACCAGAGGAAGATGGCGCTGAAGGAAAAGCTTCAGAAAATCAAGTGTGAAAAGGGCAACACGATTTCTACATATCTGAACAAGCTCACCACCTGTAGAGATGATCTTGGAAGTGTAGGAATCATGATAGCCGATGATGATATGGTGAGTCTTGCTCTCCTCAATCTTCCTAAGAGCTGGAATAGCTACCAAGACTGAATTAATGGAAGAGAGAAACTGCCGAATTAGGAACGACTGTGGTTGGAACTGATGCAGGAGGAGATCAGGAGGAGCACCAGAGATGGTTCTTCATCTAAGCATGATGATGAAGAAAATCTAGCCTTAGCCAGTAAGGTGAGGAAAGGGAAAGGGAAGGCTTCCCATTCCAAATCTTGTTCTTCTCACGGTGGGAAGAATATTGACAAATATAAAGTGAGATGCTTTAATTGTCATGAGATGGGTCATTGTACAACTAATTTCCCATCGAAGAAGTCCAAGAAGGGATCCTCAAAAGGATCTGAAGGTGAGGCATTGGCCTCTCAGTTCGAAATGGACTTCACTCTCATCACATGCATGGTGTCTTCAATGTTGGGTCGTGGTTGGTTTCCTGACAGTGGAGCCTCATTCCACATGACTAGAGATAAAAGTTTATTCAGTACCTTGGAGGAGAAAGACCTCAAGATACTCATAGAGATGGGTGACGATGAAAGGTATAGTGTTTCAGGAGGGCGCACGGTTACCTTTTAGAGGGAGCATGGAGCTTCTATCACCTTGAAAGATGTGAAGTATATGCCTGGACTGAAGAAGAACTTGGTATCGATTCGATGTTGGAGGACAAAGGCTACGATGTTGTCTTTAGTAAGGGAAAGGTTTTCCTTAGACACATCACCATGGGATAGGTGAAACAAATCAGTTCATAGGTACACAGCCTGTATTCTCTTGAGGTTCAAGATGCATGCAAAGCCTTGAGAAGTAAGAAAAATGTTAGAGACTTGGTGGTTGAGAGGGAGAGTAAATTACCTCTCAACATGCAGCAACAGAAGAAGTCTCAGACAATTGTGGAGGAGCCACAATAGCAGCAGAAGAAGTCTCAGAACATTGTGGAGGAGCCACAATTGAAGAAGTCAGTAGAGGGATCACATGCATCCATACCTCCATGTGTGAGGTGGGACGATGTGAAGTGATAGTCCCATGAAGGCTGAAATAGGGGCAAGATCCTTGAGTACCCAGCCTCTTTGATTATACCTTTCTATGGGAGCCCCAACGAGGAGTAGCAGGACTGGTTGAGTGGGTAGAGATAGATGCGGATGGGGTAACAGAGGGAGCTTCAGCATCAAAGGGTGTTTCTAGCCCACCGGGGAGGTTAGTTGGGAGATCAGTTACTTACTTCTCAGTAACTGAGTTGTAGTGCAGTAGCAGGTAGCACGATGAAACATGATGGGAGGAGGCGCAGTGCGGATGCAGTGCTGGGAGATAGGACCAACAACAGCACGGATGCAGTAGGAGGAATTAGTAGGATTGATGCAGTCAGAGATGAAAGTGACAAAGGCTAGAGCAGTCAAATACTGAAGAGCACAGAGGTGCAGAGTTTTCAGTCGACAGAGGAAATATCAGTCAGAGACTTTGATGATAGAGGCATCATTCTTATTCAGGTTGGATATTTTTTGGTTTTGGAGTTGCTGAAGCAACAACACTAGAGATAAGTGTTTGCATGCAGAACATTCCAAAGGTTCAGGATCGAGATCGAGTTGAATTCCTTTCTTGTTGAGAGGGAATGTTGAAAATAGCAACAAGAAATGCTAAAAATAGCATTGCTAAGGATAGCATTTGAGGATATATTCCAATTTTAATTTGTCCTTGAATTAAAATTCGAATTTAGTCTCACCAGCTGTTTGAAAAATAATTAATTAATTCATCCTGATTTAATTAGTTGGAGAAATGCAAACATGAAGTCTTTGTGAAGTCATGCAATATTTATCCCTTTTATTGAGGAAGTTATCCCTCAATTAAGGAGATATGGATGAGTTGTAATTAGTTAGCTCAGTTAACTGAGTTAAGTCCAGTTAGATTAGTTCCAAACAGTTTGTGGAACTGATTGTGAGTTCAGTCAGTTAATGCATGCATGCATGAAACTAGTGTACTCCAGATAACTGAGGATTCTCTCATAAATAACTCATGCATGTCAGTTTAGACAAAGACCCAGTTGAGATTAAGGACATGGACATTATACTATCAATTGGAGGAATTTTTCCTATAAAGGAAACTCATCCATGCAGAAGGAATAAGGTTCCTTGAGGATTGCACAGTTTTACAAGGTGTGAGATTAGTGTTACACTTGGTAATAGTAGGATCACCCAGGAGAAACAACGCAAGGAAATAGGAGGCTTGGAGGGCAGAGGAGAAGGTTTGTGAGAAGCCTTGTTTGCCTGTGAGCATCTAGGAGGATTGTACTGAGAGCTGGCTAGCTGTGAGAGCTAAAGCTTTGTGTAATCTTGATGTATTTCCACCTTGTATGATAATACAGATAGTGGGGTTTTTAGCTGAGGCTTTCCCCTGAGTATTTTCTATGTTTCAAGTGTGATTGATTCTTCTTCTCTATTATATGTGTTATGTTTGATCTTGCTCAAATCGATTAATCTTCTGCAAAGTTTGATAGTAGAAGTAGATCAAGTATTTTGCTTTAGTTACATTGCATTATCAGGTGATCTACAACGAGAATTTCTACAAAAGTTTTGTTTTTCACCAATAACCAAAGGAGGTGGCTTACCTTTAGCCAAATATTGCGAGACCATGCCACCTTCCAAAGAAAATATTTTTCTACTTCCTTATGTCTTGCCAAGGTGACATATTCCTCATTGAAAGTAAACATACCAATTGGATTATAATCCCACCTCATTTTGTCATGGCCATGAGCTATCTAAACCTTCCTCTTCACAAATTCTTTATTAAAATTGTCCCAAGATATTTCTCCCTATTGACCTTCCCAATCCTCCTTAAGTTTATAGGTTCACCAAAATCAAGAATCACAATTCTCCTTCCAAAAGCACCCCACCTTTTGGCCTCCCCTTGATTTAGTAAAATTTTCTATCTCCACCCACTTTGAATTTTCCGATAGTCATAGGAGATGCTACCATGATTCCTCCCAAATCTTGGTTATATCCCCTTTTCTCACTTCCCAAAATGCATGGTCTCTTATTAGTTTCATACTCACTTGTGCCCATATCCAAAACTGGGATCTAGGATAGTCATTGAGATCTTCAATACAAGCTTCCTGAGTAGATTGGAGCTTATACTTTCTCTTCCATATTTGTCTCTGAATTTCTTTACCACCCATCACCCATGGCCACCGTAATTTAGCCCTCAGTGCTTCACATAAGGTTTCTAGGTCTCTTAAGCCCAAACCTCTAACATCTTTGGGCAAACAAAGCTTCTCCCACGCCATCAACGCCCACTTCTTAGTCTTGCTAGCACCTCTCCTAACGAAATTTCTCCAAACAATGATTATTTCCTTGATGGTACCTCTTGGAATATGCATCACTTCCATTTGGTATAGAGGAATAGATTATAACACTGATTTTGTTAACACTGCTCTCCCAACTAAATTTAAAGCTTTGAAGGGCTAATTCTGAACTTATTTGCCAATTTTTCTAACATCTCCTAGAAACATATTGGTTTCTTTGAATTAAGTGCAAGAGGCACTCGAAGATACTTAGAAAGAAAGGATGCATCCTAGAATCTAGAGTCCTAGCCAAGTACCATTGAACTGAGACATTGCAATTAAAAAATAAAATGTTATACTTCTCTTTATTTATTAGAGCGTCTAATTCTTACATAAAGACTTCCAATAGAGAGTGAATTGATCTTGCTTCCATGAAATTATCCAACACGAATAGACACACATAATCAACAAATTGTTGAGGAGTGATGCGAAGGTCTTCCCCGAATATCCTCAGACCCTTAAGCTTTCCCCTAGAAACCACATCTTTAAAAAGTCTCCCTAAACCTTCGGTTGTCAAGATAAACAAAAAAGGGGGATAAAGGATCTCCCTTCTAGAGACCCATAGTTGGATTACAAGTGACTGATGGAGAATCATTAATCAATATAGATAAAAATGGAGATGAATCAAGAGATCTAATACAGGAAATCCATTGCCATGAGAAATCGTAAGCATTTAAGCCTACAAGAGGAAATCCCAATTCAACCTATCATATGCCTTTGAGAAATTGAGTTTTATCGTCATACTTGGATACATCTTGGATATTAGAAATTGAACCACCTCTTGCACTGGAACTATTCCATCAAATAAATTCTTCCCTTCCAGAAAACCAATCTGTTTAGCGCTAATTAGTTGGTTCAACAAGGGCTTCAGTGTATTCACTATATCAAGTGAAATAATTTTATAAATGAAATTATACAATGATATTGATCTAAATCAATCAGTTCCTTCAGTCTTACCAGCCTTAGGAATAAAATCTAAAATGGTAGCATTCAACCCTTTCTATAATTTTTGAGATTTCCTGGATTCCTCCACCACTTCATAAACCTCCTCACCCAAGAAGTTCTGACACCCCTTGAAAAATTCCAAAGTGAAACCATATGGACATGGGGCTTTGTTTTTCTGCATTTCCTTCACCACAAACTCTACCTCTTAAAAATTAATCCTCCACATCAAATATTCATTGTCATCATTAGTAACTATTTTAGGAATGCAGGTTTTGATCTTATTAATAGTTTGCAACCTATTCTGAGGAGGCTCCTGTAGAATATCTTTAAAATGGAACACCAACTCATATTCAATCTCTTCATGAATAAGCTTCCTTTACCCATATTTACCTTTTAGGGAGAATATCAAGTTATTATTCCTATGTTTAATCATTGATTTGTGGAAGAAACTAGAATTTTTCTCCCCTTCCTTTAGCTATTAGACTCTTCATTTTCTTCTCCACAACAAATCCTCTTGCTTTCTTCTCTATTCTAGGTTATAGAGAGTGGATACTTCTTTGTCTTTCTACCTGTGTGTTTCACTTCTTTGATCATTGATTCTTTTCCTTTATCCTTCTCCCCATTTATATCTCCTGGCCCTTTGTCTTTGATCTCTCTCGCACAACCCTTTCTTTTTCAACACAAATACCCCTACACATAAATTTATTTTTGATCTTAGGGAAGATATGAGAGGTCCTTCTGCACCCAACAATTGATAAGTCCCATTAGAAATCCTTCCTCTGTAAAAGAATATGGGCTTTCCTCAAGCATTGATAAGAATTCACTAGTCTCAGGTAAGGAGATGAAGCATTTTGGTGGGGCTTTATCTTATGGGGACTTCCACTTTGCTACTTTTTTGTCACTTGTGGCTTCTAGGGGAAACTCCTCCATAGCTATATCCTTCGATAGAACAAATTATTCCTCCATATTCTCTAGGCTAGAAAACACATTCTCATTGTTTCAAGGGTTCTCTTTCACCTCTGATCTTTGACCCCTTAGATTTCTACGATGGAAGGGCACCCTCATGAATCCATCACCCACCCTTTGTTGGCCTTCTTCTTGAATTTCCTCCTTTCTCATAGGACAATCTAGGAATAGGTGGCAATGCTTGTGATAATAGAAACATCTGAATAGAACATGTTCATGTTCCAATGGTTGAGACCAAATTTCCCCCTTATACTTCAGATCTATCAATTCAGGTAGAGATTGAGAGATATTCATATAGACACAAATTCTAGCATAAGTCACAATCTTTCCTATTCTAGTGACCTCATAAATTTTGAGAAAATTTCCCAAGGAGTTACCAATTTCTTCCACGATTTCTGGAATATAAAAATCAACTAGTAGAGAGTAGAGCCTCACCAAGACTGGACCCACAATAAACTCCTCTTTGTTTGGGTTAAATAATTCCTTATATGTAATCCAACATTACTCATGAAGTATATACCCCCTTCGAATAGTCTTGCATTGTCCTCTATATTAGAGAAAATCACCATAAAAAATCCTTTCGGCCCAAGCCTTAGATCCACCTCCCCTTTCGATTTCCATTTTTGTTCTATCTATTTTTTGATATCGTTTTCTATCGGTTAGCTCCCTATAAACTTATAGATGAAGACATGGTCCTTCATCCTCTTTTTATTCTTCTACAAGATTTTTGGTGGGATTATAAATTTTGGGTTTTGAGCTTCTTTGGGAATGCATTTACCTCTACGTTTCAATGTCCATTGCGCCCCCTTCCCCTCCCCCCCCCCCTTCCTCCCTTTCCTTTCTGAATTTTACCAACTACAACATCCTTGAGGGAGGGGTTCTCACCCCTCCCCCTCAAGAGTTCATCCTGCCCACTCATTATTTCTACAAACCAATCTCCCCTCAAAACTCTACTCTAAAAGAAAACCAACATTGAAGAATCTTAATGTAGCTTATTCTTTAACAATCTTCATGAAAGGAACCTCATCATCATGTCCAAATATAACATTCATAGAAATATCAAAATTTTCTTTCAAACTCAAATATTTTTTTTTTTAAGTATTTGTTATCTAGAATTTTGTAGAAAACATTGTTTCATAGAAATTTTAAAGAAAATATTGTTTTATGATTTTTTTTTGAAAATTATTGTTTCATGGAAATTTCATGAAATCATTGTTGTTTTTAAGGAAATTATTTTTTTAACTCACTTTAAAAGAATATTGAATGATGAAATTTTCAAATATGTAAATTAAAGGAGACTTTATGTCTTCCTACTTTTAATTTTATTTTCAAATACATTTGTATTATTCTTAAATAAGAAAAATAATTAAATTATCAAATAAGTAAATTTATAACAATTTTTGAATTATTGAATAAGTAAATTTTCTAATTTTGAAAGAAATTATTGTACTATATAATTGATTGAAATTTTGCTACTTAAAAATTTTAACTTATTCAAGAGAAACAAATCATCATTATTTCAAAAAGTTTAATAATTAAAAATTTTATGGAAAATTTATAGAAATTACTATTTTATAAATATTTCAAAGAAAATATTAATTTTATTTTCCAATAAAAAAATTGTTAAAAATTATGTTTTATATAAAAATTCTAGAAAAATTTTAAACAAATTATTATTCTATAGAAATTTTGTAGAAAATGTTGTTTCATAAGCTTTATGCAAGGAGTTGGGTTACACTTTTCAGAAAAGGGAGGACACTTTTAGGTGAAAAAAGGGAGCTCGATTGAGCCATTTTTAAGCGCTCGATCAAGCTTCTTGAGGGCTAAGAAACAACTACACTGAGTGTTAAAACAAACCCTTATCAAGGTAAGAGTTCCCTCGAGCATTAGGGCTTGATTGAACTTTATGGCTGGAATGACGGTTATGGCTCAATTGAGAATTAGGGCTCAATCTAGCCATTATTTCTTATCAAAATCCCATTCCTGGTCCATGCAAGCCATTTTCTATAGACTATGAGAAGGAAGGAGCTCAATTGAGGATTTATAAGCTCAACCTAGATAGAGGAGCTCGATCTAGCTACCCAATGACCCCACCAACATCGTAGAGGCTCCAGCCAAGGTAGGTTTCTTATCTTTTTCTCTCCTTTATTTTAGTTTTATTGCAAAAGAAAATAGATTAATTCGAAATAAAAACCTGCCATATAAAAACCACAAAAAAAACCATGAAAACCACAAAAGGCCACCAAGAAAGCCCCTGAAAACCATAAAAAAACAACCTAGAAAACCACTAGGAAAACATTTGAAAACCACCAAAAAAACAATAATTTAGGTTTTAATTTTTTTTCATTTCATTGTATTATTTTTTAATAATTGCAATGATAGCATGTTTATTATGATTTTTTTCTATAGTAATTTTTTTTTTATAATTATTATAGGTTTTAAAATTTCTTTTTAGTGATTTTTTTTTCAAAAAATTGATTTTTTATTTATTTAAATTTCAAACAATTTTAACCAAAATTATGCCCAAACAAATTTCAAATAGAAAACACCAAACTATAACAAATAAATTAAATTAGAAACTTGGGAATAGCATGATGAATATTATTATCATCGTGAACCTTTATTTATCAAATAAGAAAATTTATTTCGTTTTTTATTTTAAATATAAATTAATTTATATTTTAAATATTCTTTTAATAATAAATATAGTAATTTTTTTAAAAAAATAATTGTACTTAATAAAATATCAATTAAATTAAAAATCCAAAATAAGATTTTTTTGTTATATATATATATATATATATATATAGCATTTAACACATATATGACATAGAATAACTACATGTAATATATATGTACATATATATAATTATATAGTTTATTATATATATTGTAATGTCTCCATCTTAAAAAAAAAAAAATACATGGTTTACCAATGTATGAATTGTTCTTATGACACGTAGGCATTTTACTGCTCCGGCCACCCCTACACTTATCCGTCAATAACTTCATTACTTTCCGGCAACAGTAAAGAGTCTGGTCATGATCACTCCGGTTGCATTAACTGCTTGATCCCTTGGGAAAGCTTCCCAACTCCTCGCGATCTGCAAAGGGATATGACGGAGGGCCATCTAGCAATTTCTATTAAATATTCATTTGATTAACTGTACGCTTTTTGGATACTGTGTGATTTCCTTACAGCTCTGCCCTGTGCGTGGCACGAGTAGGCTCATTCTCATAGTTTCTAACCTCGGGGTTGCGATCTCATCAACGGTGGACATGAGTTTGGGGAGATCTACGGCTCAGGTTCTTACCTGGGTTGACTCAGCTATAACTTGTTTGGTTATGTTGTCTCCACATTTTGGCAGCAGCTCAATTTTCTGTTGTTGTCTCTCCGCGATCCGCTCTGCTATGGCTCCCGGCCTTGGGGGTGTTATCCTCTCAGTACCAGGTTAAGGTATCGGCACTATTAGCAAGGCTTGGGTGAGTTGTTTTCAATGTTTAGAGTTTCTTGTCATAATACTCTTCTGGCCAGTTTTATTTTATTTTACAACACTAACCAATGGTTGTTAGGTTCTAATGGTAGGAATCCTTCATCAGTTTCTTGGAGCTATGCACCGCAGATGTATGGAAGCTTTTCGCCAGACTCACCACAAAAGTTCCGGGTAAGGGGTTCATCTCCAGCTTGAAGGTTCTAGCAAAATTGCCTTGTTTCAATTTGAAACAGAGTTTGTGTTTCTACTGCTTAGCTGTACTGATTTTCCAGTTAGTCTACAGTCTCACAGTATTCAGAGTCTTTATGTGTTTGATCGGCTGTAGGCCGTAAGGTGTTGAATCTCCATATGGCCATAAGGGTCGAACAGAGGTTATATATTGTAATTTTGAACTTTTCCTTATCAGGGTTTGTCTTGAGACTTCTGTTTACTTAGTGGACTATAGTATTTCAATGTCAAACCTCTAGGGATAATCTGAGAGTTGTCGGTCTA
The DNA here is from genome assembly GCA_031772625.1 of Pinus tabuliformis. Lineage (NCBI taxonomy): Eukaryota > Viridiplantae > Streptophyta > Pinopsida > Pinales > Pinaceae > Pinus > Pinus tabuliformis. The sequence continues at coordinate 1,050,565,058 of CM062805.1, read as the reverse complement.
TTGACATTTTACTGCTTTTCTTGTAATAAGTTCGATATGTCTATGAATGTGAATCAGGGGTTGGATATGTATTGGTTTCTGCTCAGCCACACCTGTTGCACGTTAGCATGTAATATTTTTATAATTCTAGTTCTTATTTGAATAGAAATGCACGACTGTAACAGCCTCGGTCAAGTTCTCGTTTTTCCATCTCTATGGGTCACTTTGTTCGATGTTTGCTTATATTTCATGATTTACCTGGTCGATGCCGGAAAATTGGTGTGAGAATGTATACTTTGTCTTACATGCTTTTCTTCCTTTTGTATCAGTGGACAGAGATCTAATGTATCTTATAGCTTTGTTTTTTTCAATCGTTCTTTGTCTTATATGGTTAAAGAAATTGTAAAAGGGGTTTCACCTGGATTCCTTTGATTTCCACTATATCTTTTGTGGAATTTTTGGGCATGACCCTAACCGTGCTTGTCCATTGGCTTATATATTGCTTGCTTCTGGTTTATTTAAAGTTGACTTAATAAATTTAGTTGTCATCTCTTTAATTCGTCCTACTCATTGTACTGTCAAACTACAATTGTTACCCATCATGCTTCTTCGCATAGCTCAGGGGTTACCAACTTGGCACGCCAGAGCCCGCCTCTGTCAGTGCCTTAGGGTAAAATGTTCATAGCGTTTTGCACCGTTTACACCTGAGTACTTTTCACAAAATGCGTATATGCCCTTAGACATTCTTTCCCGGGCATTAAGATTTACAGTTTGTTCCAGTTAAGTTACTGTTTCCGTTTTTTTATATATATGTTGTACATGTCCAAGTATGCATATGACTCAAGGGTTTGAACCTGGTTGGCTATCAACCGAGCTATAAATGTTATAATTATATTCATGGGAATTGTGATCATAGTTTCTTTCTTGTAGTAAAGATTGCGACTATGACAACTCACATCAAGTCCTCTGTTTTTTCTTTTAATGAGTTATACAGAAATTCCGGAAACCCGCTTAATCTTGCTATTCCAATAATTCCAGGGACCGTAGTCCTTATATATATACATATATTTCCTTATTTCTTTTTTTTTTTTTAACGGTTGATAAGGTTAGTCATAGCCTCGTACTGTGCATCAATTATTCCTTGGATAACACAGATAGTAGAATTTGTTAAAATAAATTTCTTTTCCCTACAGTCTTGGTGGTGTCTACTGTTATTATTATAACACTGTCTCAATTTCTTTCTTTTTTTATAAAACATAGCTACATAGAAATTTCTGTTTTCAATGCTTAGAGTTTCCAAACACCATAAACTTACTTATTCACATCAGTTAGAATTTTGCATACCTATCCACTCGGTGCACCAGTAATACTACAATCGAACTGATCACCTCTGCTCACTGTCTTGTGGCGAACCCTGTAGTCCTACAGAATAGAGTATCTTGTCTGTCACTTCTAATTTGCCACCCAGCCTCGATATTCGTCTTTCGGGACCAGAATCTCTCCCCCGTGCTCTCTTGCAAGACCACTGTCCTCAGCAAGAAATTCCACACTTAGTGCTAGACTATCTGGTCCTCACCAGACTTAGTCTTTTTTTCCTTCTTCTTTCTTTCTCTGCCTGTCCTTGCAACGCAGACTAACTTTTTCCTCCCTTTTTCCTGGAAACCTTTCCAATTATGAGAGGTAGTTAGGGTTGCAGTTTACTGCAACCGTTTTTCCCCAACTCCCCTCTTAGAAGTTGCCGACTTTCACCAAGTAAACATTTCTTGTTTATTAAAGAAATATTAAAAATATTATTAAATTCCAAAACAGTAATGTCATATTCAGTTTTTAACCATAGTAACGTTAAATATTTACATTCTCCTGGGGTGTTACATCTCCCCCTCTTGAAATTGGACATCGTCCCGACATCCGTTGGTCAAGAACAACTCCGGATAAGTCTTCCTCATGAGCTCCTCATCTTCCCAGGTGGCCTCATCAGGCCCAAAGTGCTGCCATTGCACTTTAATTTGTGTAATAGCTCACTTCCGCAGCTGTACTTCTCTCCGGTTGAGGATGCTCAGCGGCTTGACCAAGACTTCTCCTTCCAGTTCGACCTGCACATGCAATATTCTAAATCAGTTTCTTTTAAAGAAAACTTTTAGACTGGTCTACTGGAAATAATCCTTACCTGTATATCTTTCCATCAAATCACATGTTTAGGATCATAAACATATTTTTTTAACACAGAGACATGGAAGACATTGTGGACATGGATGTGACTTGGCAGGGCGAGCTGGTAAGCCACCGACCCAATTCTTGCCAAGACTTGGAATGGTCCATAATATCGGGGTGCCAACTTGGCACAACCGCTCCATTGCAGTGTACTCTTTCTTGCTTGGATCCTCACATAAACATGGTCACCGGCTTGGTATTATTTGAACCTCCTCTTTCGATCAGCAAAGCTCTTTTGTCTATCCTGAGCAGATTTTAAGTTAGAGCGTACCCTTTTCACCATATCCTCCATTTCCTTAAGCATTTCTGGCCCTAACCTTAATTTGTCTTCAAGTCCACCCCAGCTTGAGGGTGTGCGGCATTTCCGCCTGTACAGGACCTCAAAGGGACTCATTTGTAATGAGGTATGATACTCGTTGTTGTATGAAAATTCAACCAAGTGCAAATACTCCTCCCACTGCGTTGGTTGCTGCATTGCATATGCTCTTAACATGTCTTCTACCACCTGGTTCACCCGCTCTGTTTGTCCGTCGGTCTGGGGGTGGTATGCTGTACTAAACTTCAGCTGTGTTCCTAATTCTGCAAATAATGTCTTCCAAAAAGCCGACGTGAATTTCATATCATGATATGAAATTATCCTCTTCGGGAGTCCATGCAATTTAAACACATTCTGCATGAAGATATGGGCAATCTGTACAACTTTGTAGGTGGATTGCACAGGTATAAAATGTGCTGCTTTACTTAACTTGTCTGCCACCACCATAATAGAATCATTATTCTTCTTTGTCTTAAGCAGCCCTGTTATAAAATCCATAGAAATGGTTTCCCACTTCCATTCCGGAATGGGTAAGGGTTGTAATAGCCCTACTGGATGCTAATGCTCTGCCTTAATTTGTTGGCACTTCAAACACCGTGCTAAATACTCGGCCACATTCTTCTTCATACCTGGCCAATAGTACTCTTTTCGCAGTGCAATGATCATTTTCTGATACCCTGGGTGTCCATTATAGTGACTGATGTGAAATTCATCCAAAATCAGATTTTTAAGACTGTTTTGACTAGGTACATATAGCCTCTTTCTGTAATACAAATTTCCAGCATCATCTACCTCATATCCTTGCTGATTTTTCTCGCTGGTAGACTGTTGTAATTGCTATTTTATTTGCTGGTATACTGCATCCTGTTCTGCTGCCTTTTTTATCATTTCCTCGAAGGGGATTTTCCATTCGCTAGAGGAAATTTCATACAAACATTGTACTTTCCAGCTTAAGGCATCTGCCACCCGGTTTTCTTTCCCCTTCATATGTTTGATTTCAAAGTCAAAACCGCTTAGGAAATCTACCCACCACGCTTGTCTCGCGTTTAAAGTGGGCTGGCTAAAATAATTGGTCAGACTGTGGTGGTCTTTCAGTAATAAAAATTTCCTTCCCATGAGATAATGTCGCCACATCTTTAAGGCATGTAGGATGGCTGCCAGCTCCAAGTCATAGGCAAAATATTTTTGCTCATGCTCTTTTAGTTTCCTTGACTCGTAACCAATCACTTTCCCTTCTTGCATCAACACGCCTCCCACACCTTCCTTGCTTGCATCAGTGCACACCACATAGTCCTTATTAGGATCAACTATGCTCAAAATGGGCGTTGTGGTGAGCAGATGCTTAAGCTACTCAAAGCTTCTTTGACATTCCGGGCTCCATTTGAATGCTTTTCCTTTTTTCTGTAAAGAAGTGATGGGGTATGCCACTCTTGAGAAGCCTTCCACAAATCGTCTGTAATAACTAGCTAACCCCATAAAGGACCTGATGTCTGCTACATCTTTTGGCACAGGCCACTCCATTATGGTTCTTATCTTTTTAGGATCAATCACGATCCCTTCCCTTGTGATTATATGGCCCAGATACTATATTTCTTCATTGAAGAAGTCGCACTTGCTGAACTTAGCATATAACTAGTGTTCTCGGAGGGTTTGTAGCACCAATCTGAGGTGCTCCTTGTGCTCTTCCATAGTGCAGGAATATATCAGTATATCATCGATAAATATTAGCACAAATCTGTCCAAATATTGATGAAATATGTTGTTCATCAAGCACATGAAAGTTGCAGGGGCGTTAGTTAACCCAAAGGGTAGCACCACAAACTCGTAATGCCCATACCTTGTTCTAAAAGTTGTTTTAGCTATGTCTTCCTCCTTAATCTTGATCTGGTGGTAACCTGATCGCAAATCGATCTTGGAGAATACTGTTGCACCCTTCACTTGATCGAAAAGTTCATCAATCCGAGGTAGAGGATACTTGTTTTTGATTGTCAGCTTGTTCAGCTGACGATAATCTATACACATGCGAAGGGTCCCGTCTTTTTTCTTAACGAATAACACTGGGGCTCCCCACGGAGACACACTGGGGCGAATATAGTTTTTATCTAACAGTTCTTGTAACTGCATTTTTAACTCTGTCAACTCAGGTACACTCATTCTATAGGGTGCTCGCGATACTGGTGCTGCCCCTGGTACCAATTCGATGGTAAAGTCTATATCCCTCTTAGGCGGTAGTCCGGGAATCTCTTCTGGAAACACATCTGCAAATTCCTGTATCACAGGGATGTTATCCAACATGGCTGTCTTATCCTTCGAGTCAGCATAACCCACTTGAATGGCATAAATCTGACACCCCTTCTTGATGCATTTCGCTAACTGAGATGTGGTTATTGGCCAAACCTGTACCGGCCGCTTAATTCCTTGCATCTCTTGCCTAGCTCCAAATTCATCCCTATAATAAATAGTCTTTGTCTTGCAATTGACCAATGACTAGTGCTTTTCTAACTAGTCCATACCAATTAGAGCATCATATGAACCAAGGGGAAGCACATTTAAATCTGCCATTACTCGTTGCCCTGCTATTGTTAAAGATCAGTTATTGACTTTTTCCAGCACTCGCCTCTTGGCCCCTGTAGCCAGCTGTACTAGCCATGGATTCTTGAATTTAACAGGTTGCAGTTTACAATGTTCTACTACTTTAGGACTAATATAGCTTAATGTGGCTCCAGGGTCAATCAAAATAGCTATAGTAAGGTCTGAAATTTTACCTTCAAATTCCACCATGGTTGGTTGGTACTCCGCCTAACGATCGTCCAGGGCTGCATTAATCCTCGGTATGATAAATCCTACATCGCCGACTGTTGATGCTTCATGGATCTGGGATAACTGTTCGGTTCCCTTGTGCTGTGGACAGTTTTTGATGTAGTGAGGCCCTCCACAACCCCAACACTGTACTGGGGGTCTTGCTGTCCCTTCGCTGTCCAATCTTGTAGGTTGTTCGCCAACTCTGGACTCACTGGTTGGCTTGGATTTGAATGAGTTTTTCTGTATAGTTCTGCTGTTCTGCCCCTTGCCAATTCCCTTACTTCCACCACTGTGATTTCCTTTACTGTTTCCAGCTGACTTATTACCTCTTTTCTCATTCCATCTTTTGCCTGAAACTTCTCCTTTCTGTTTACTCTGCTGGTAACAAATCCTAGCTTTACGAATAGCTTCGTCTATTGTTTTTGGATTGTCAAACTCAATCCTTTCCCACATATACAGGGGTAAACTACTAACAAATCTTTTCACCTTAGCTTTTTCTTCTCTAATATAAGGCATGTAATGAAGCAAGGAAGTAAAACGGGTGATAAATTCATCCACGGTCTGCTGCCCCAACCGCAAGTCATGGAATTCCCTTGCCTTTTCATCGTAAAAACACTCGATCAGGTATCTTTCTTTGAAGTACCTTTGAAATTTCTTCCAAGTTATGGTCTGTTCGCTTACTCCCTTTATGATCTTCACTTCTTCCCACCACAGGGTAGTTTTTCCCTATAGTTGGAAAATGGCCAGCAGTGCCTTAAGGTTGTGATTGTACTCATATAGCTGGAAATATTTTTTCATATTAATCAACCAGGCCTCAGCTGCTTCCTCCTGTTCCCCATCGAAGTGCGGCGGTTTAATCTTACGAAACTCTCCTTGCAACTCTATCTGTTTCCTTTTTGAGGTCTGTTATTCAGATGCATTATCAGATCGTTCCTCCCTCTCTTCCGACCCTTCAGGTTCTGTATGATGGTTCTGCTCTTTCGACATTTTCTGCTGTTCCACACTGGGATTAGCTGGCAGCTAGTTCTATCTGTCAGACAGGCTTTTTAGAATTCTTTCTTGTTCCATCGTTACTCATGCATTATCTTCACGTAACTGGGCCATTTCATTTTTCAATTCCTACACCGTCTCCAAAATAGCCTGGTTTGAATTGCGAGCTTCCTCTCCGAGCTGCACCCACAGCTCAGGATTACCCTCAGGGCCAGGTACAGGTCCCTGACCCATTGCATACTTGTGTGACGCACTGTCCCCTATTCTCATACTGTCAGTCCTCCAGTTTCTTGTCTTCAACATGAGAAACATAAATCAAACACACAACTACTTCTTTTTTTTTAATTGGAATTGGTCAAATAGGGACCACATTAAATTGTAGGAGCTGTTTTCTGTTCCAATGTCACTTTTCAAATTTCAAATTTCAATTTCAATTTCAATTTCAAGTTCAACTTCAATTTCAATTCCCAGAGGCCTCAGTTTTGTAACTAGGCTCTGAAACCAATTGTAATGTCTCCATCTAAAGAAAAAAAAAAAAAATTACATGGTTTACTAATGTATGAATTGTTCTTATGACATGTAGGAATTTTACTACTCCGGCCACCCCTACACTTATCCGTCAATAACTTCATTACTTTCTGGCAACTGTAAAGAGTCTGGTCATGATCACTCTGGTTGCATTAACTGCTTGATCCCTTGGGAAATCTTCCCAACTCCTCGTGATCTGTAAAGAGATATAACGGAGGGTCATCTAGCAATTTCTATTAAATATTCATTTGATTAACTGTATGCTTTTTGGATACTTTGTGATTTCCTTACAACTCTGCCCTGTGCGTGGCACGAGCAGGCTCATTCTCGTAGTTTCTAACCTCGGGGTTGTGATCTCATTGACGGTGGACATGAGTTTGGGGAGATCTACGACTCAGGTTCTTACCTGGGTTAACTCGGCTATAACTTGTTTGGTTATGCTGTCTCCACATTTTGGCGGCAGCTCCATTTTCTGCTGCTGGCTCTCCGCGACCCGCTCTGCTATGGCTCCCGGCCTTGCAGGTGTTATCTTCTCAGTACTAGGTTAAGGTGTCGGCACTATTAGCAAGGCTCGGGTGACTTGTTTTCAATGTTTAGAGTTTCTTGTCATAATACTCTTTTGGCCAGTTTTATTTTGTTTTACAACACTAACCAATGGTTGTTCGGTTCTAATGGTAGGAATCCTTCACTAGTTTCCTGGAGCTATAAACCGTAGATGTATGGAAGCTTTTCACCAGACTCGCCACGAAAGTTCCGTGTAAGGGGTTCATCTCCAGCTTGAAGGTTCCAACAAAGTTGCCTTGTTGCAATTTGAAACAGAGTTTTGGTTTCTACTCCTTAGTTGTACTGATTTTCCAGTTAGTCTACAGTCTCGCAGTATTCAGAGTCTTTATGTGTTTGATCGGCTATAGGCCGTAAGGTGTTGAATCTCCATATGGACATAAGGGTCGAACAGAGGTTATATATTGTAATTTTGAACTTTTCCTTATCAGGGTTTGTCCTGAGACTTCTGTTTACTTAGTGGACTACAGTATTTCAATGTCAAACCTCCAAGGATAATCTGAGAGTTGTCGGTCTATTGACATTTTACTGCTTTTCTTGTAATAAGTTCGATATGTCTATGAATGTGAATCAGGGGTTGGATATGTATTGGTTTCTGCTCAGCCACACCTGTTGCACATTAGCATGTAATATTTTTATAATTCTAGTTCTTATTTGAATAGAAATGCACGACTGTAACAGCCTCGGTCAGGTTCTCGTTTTTCCATCTCTATGGGTCACTTTGTTCGATGTTTGCTTATATTTCATGATTTACCTGGTCGATGCCGGAAAATTGGTGTGAGAATGTATACTTTGTCTTACATGCTTTTCTTCCTTTTGCAGCAGTGGACAGAGATCTAATGTATCTTATAGCTTTGTTTTTTTCAATCGTTCTTCGTCTTATATGGTTAAAGAAATTGTAAAAGGGGTTTCACACAGATTTCTTTGATTTCCACTATATCTTTTATGGAAGTTTTGGGGATGACCCTAACTGTGCTCGTTCATTGGCTTATATATTGCTTGCTTCTGGTTTATTTAAAGTTGACTTAATAAATTTAGTTGTCATCTCTTTAATTTGTCCTGCTCGTTGTACTGTCAAACTACAGTCGTTACCCATCATGCTTCTTCGCATAGCTCAGGGGTTACCAACTCGGAACACCAGAGCCCACCTCTGTCAGTGCCTTAGGGTAAAATTTTCATAGCGTTTTGCACCGTTTACACCTGAATACTTTTCACGAAATGTGTATATACCCTTAGACATTCTTTCTCGGGCATTAAGATTTACAGTTTGTTCCAGTTAAGTTATTGTTTCCCTTTTTTTATATATATGTTGTACATGTCCAAGTATGCGTATGACTCAAGGGTTTGAACCTGGTTGGCTATCAACTGAGCTATAACTGTTATAATTATATTCATGGGAATTGTGATCATAGTTTCTTGCTTGTAGTAAAGATTACGACTATGACAACTCATGTCAAGTCCTCTGTTTTTTCTTTTAATGAGTTATACAGAAATTCCGGAAACCCGCTTAATCTTGCTATTCCGGTAATTCCAAGGACCGTAGTCCTTATATCTATATATATATATATATATATATACATACATACATACATACATATATTTCTTTTTTTTTTTTAAACAATTGATAAGGTTAGTCATAGCCTCGTACTGTGCATCAATTATTCCTTGGATAACACAGATAGCAGAATTTGTTAAAACAAATTTGTTTTCCCTACAGTCTTGGTGGTGTCTACTGTTATTATTATAACATTGTCTCAATTTCTTTCTTTTTTTATAAAACATAGCTACACAGAAATTTCTGTTTTCAATGCTTAGAGTTTCCAAACACCACAGACTTACTTATTCACATCAGTTAGAATTTTCCATACCCGTCCACTCGGTGCGCCAGTAATACTGCAATCGAACTGCTCACTTCTGCTCACTGTCTTGTGGCGAACCCCGTAGTCCTACAGAACAGAGTCTCATGTCTGTCGCTTCTAATTTGCCACCCAGCCTCGAGATTCGTCTTTCAGGACCAGAATCTCTCCCCCGTGCTCTCTTGCAAGACCACTGTCCTCAGCAAGAAATTCCGCACTTAGTACTAGACTATCTAGTCCTCACAAGACTTAGTCTTTTTTTCCTTCTTCTTTCTTTCTCTACCTGTCCTTGCAGCGCAATCTAACTTTTTCCTCCCTTTTCCAAGACTATCTAGTCCTCACAAGACTTAGTCTTTTTTTCCTTCTTCTTTCTTTCTCTACCTGTCCTTGCAGCGCAAACTAATTTTTTCCTCCCTTTTCCTGGAAACCTTTCCAGTTATGAGAGGTAGTGAGGGTTGCAGTTTACTGCAATCGTTTTATTGTTTATTAAAGAAATAATAAAAATATTATTAAATTCCAAAACAATAAAAAATGTCATATTCAGTTTTTAACCATAGTACCGTTAAATATTTACATTCTCCTGGGGCGTTACAAATATATATATATATGTGTGTGTGTGTGTGTGTGTGTGTGTGTTTCATAATAATATAAAATGGGTGATACTTAATAATGTTTTAAGATTCGAGTGTATTTATAAATTGTAATTTTTTTTAAATTTCCATAACTCATATTTGTAAAATTATTTTCATTTAATGATATGACAACTATATATCTCTTAATTTTCACCCTTATTAAATTTAATAGTTGAGTAATGATTTTGTAATTACACTTTTTACTATCAATGAAAAATAATTAATTAAAAAGTAGAATTCATATAAATATTGGGCAAACGGAACATTTTGAGTGGGCATTCCTTCTATCATAAAGGAAAAATAATTAATTAAAATAAAAAATTCACATAATTTTTTTTTTCAACTTTCCTACCAATGTTAATAATCATCTTCTCAACTTTGAGAGGAGATTTGTAAACAATTATTTTACAACATAGTTGATAATTGATGGAAACATTGCTTTTAAAAATTTTGACTCATTTTGAAAACAATAAAATCATCATAATTTCAAAAAGGATAAATAAATTACATATATCTTCACCTAAAAAATAAGTTATCCACTTTTAAAAAAGGTTAAATAAATTAGATATACCTTCACTTAAAAATTAGGTTATCTATTTTAATTATTTTCTTATGAAAATGGTTAATTTTCAAAATTTTAAAACTGATAGACAAATAAAATAAAATAAAATATTTCATTTTTAATTTTTTCTTTCAATTGACTTTTGAAGTGAAAAATTATTATTATTGAATTAAAGATTATATTGTTAAAAAGCTTTTTAGAAATACATTGTATTGGTGGTTTTTATGTAGAAGTTCCCTCACTTGTTAAGGACAAATAATTAATTAAATTGTAAAATTTATATAATTTTTTCTTCTTAAATTTGACAGGACTTTTGAGTAATGCCTTTGAATGATCTAACTTTTATAATTAATTAAAAAACATATAATAAAAAATTTAGCAATGTTGATATTTTTTTCTCAATTTATGAGGAATTTTGTAAGAAATATTTAGGTGGGATATTGATATTTTTTTAAGAAATATTGAGAATTTGCTGAACATTTTCACCTTTGAGAAAGGACAAACAATTGATGGAATGATTAAATTATCGAAATTATCGAATACGTAAATTTCCAATATGTAATGGTTCATAACTGATTCAGAAAAAATAACTTATGAGATGGTGACGTAACTTTTATCATTTAACGGATTCAGTAACTTCTGGGATGGTGACTTAACTTTTATCATTAAAAAAACACTTCGTGGAAACTCGTTGGATGAAATAATAATAATTTTCCAATGACGGATGATTGGTGATGTCACAACTCCGTCTTCTTCTCACACAGATCCCCTTTTTCCATTTATAAAGAGCTGCCTTGCTTCTCACAAAAACCATACGCACTGCATTTCTGCTCCCTCTTGCGGAAACACTCTTTCGGTTTTTCCACTTTCCATCTCTGCGACCATGTCATCTCTTGCTTTTGCTTTTCCGAAGCTGTTGCTGCTCCTCATTTTTTTGCTTCACCCCATCCACTCATTTTCCAATGATCAACAATCCCTGGTAGCATTCAAGAATCTGATTTAATTTAAGTAAATTTCTAACTATTATTACTATGTAGTAAACACTAAAGTAAATCTCTAACTACTCCAACTAACGATTTAATTTAAATAATTCAATCTCTCCTTGATATGTCTTTATTCCAACTTTTTCTTCTATCTTGAATAGGGACTATGAATGGTTGACGCTACTCAAATTAGATTGTTCTTTTTGGAGTTATTTCTTGGGATATATTTCTAGTTCTTCTCGATACCCGAGTCTCTAATATGAGCTCTGTATTATAACCTTAGTATTCTTCGAATAGCTAGAACTTATTAGTCATGACCGCCATGAGAAGACTCACATTATAGTTTATATTTGCAGTCCACTAGAATGGAACCCCTTTTCCTCCTAGCGGTTTGGATATAACACAACCCGATAGCATACTAATGGTTAATTTTGACTCCTTAGACTATCAATTAGAGCTACAATATCAACTCTTCTAGAGTCTTCTTCTTCACAATCACGTGACTAGCTCCATTTCCATGTATAATTGAGGTTGACATGGCATCCTCTCTAATCATGGTGGTAAAAAAAGGATGGTAAACTTTTGGGTGCATACAAATTTCATTTGGGGTCTTTCTTGCACGGTTGGAAAGGTATTTGAGTGTAGAATAACACTAGGTGGTGTGATGTTTAAGAGGAAAAGTTTAACCTACCAGAAATAACACCATTTAATGCCCCAAACTAGTTATGAATGGTTTTAGACTGCAGTTTACCAAGTTGGGACCTACTGATAAAAATGGTCCTATGAGCTAATTCCTCCAAATTTTATACTATGAAAGGATCAATATGAAAGACAAGTAATATAATGGTCCAATCTAAATCAATTTGGGACTTGGTTGGGTGACTAGGGTGTATTATGGAAAATGGAAATGGAATTGGGGGATTATAAAGGTAGATTGAAGAAGTTTTAAACAAGTTGGTGGCATCATAGTTGGTGTAAAGTAGTAGTGTGGGTCAACTAGTGGTTGGGGAATGTTACAAAGTAATATTACAGTCATAATGTCCCTAGAATGTGGTATTAGAGTAGTAATGTCTCTCTACACTATATTTGGAGTTGTTAATCAAGTAATTAATGGATATTTTATTTTCAAGAGTCTACTAAATGGTCAAAAATGTAAAAGGAATAGGTGAATTAAATAGAAATTTACTTCATGAAAAAGTAAAATAAAATTATTTCAAGTAAAAACCTATTATTGTTAAATAAAATAATTAGCTGTTGAAAGGTGTAGTTTTTGAGTGGCACTCCACCCATTATCAAGGAAAAATAATTAATTAATTAAAATGTAAAATTTATATTTTTTTTTCTCAAGCTTGATAGAAATATTAGGCAGATGGTTTTGAAAAGTCTAGCTTTTTGAATAAAAAAATAATTATTTAAAATATAAAATTCATATAATTTTTTTTGTCTACTTTGATAGGAATGTTATATTTTTCTTCTCAAATTTGAGAGAAATTTTGTAAAAAATTATTGTACCACATAATTGATGATGGATGGAAATTTAGCTTTTAAGAATTTTAGCTTATTTAAAAAGCAAAGTCTTCAAAATTTCAAAAAGTTAAATAAATTAGATATACTTTTACCTTAAAAAATAGAGTGTCCACTTTTAAAAGTAAAAGTATTTTATTATTAAATAAAATAATCAATAATGTAGAATTCATTTTTTTCCAGAAAGAAAAGCATAAATATTTATATTAAGGAAATATATTTAACATCACAAAACTGATAGGTCTTAAGAAAACAAGACAGCGATAGGGAGAGCCATTGTTTAAGAGAGAAACAGCATAGCCTCATAACTGAAGCGAAACATAGAAACATATTGAGGAAAAAAGACATCATCACTAATGAGACATATAGCACATCTGATTAGAGCCTTCAAAAACAAAATTGTAAACTCTATACCCTTCAGACGAGAAGCTGTCATGAGGAAGGAGGATAGAGTGCCGAGACAGAAGATAGGACAAATTTGGAGGAGATGTTAGAGTCCTCAAAAACTTTTAGATTTCTCCATTTCCAGAGGCACCAGATTGTTGTGGGGAGGATTGGGCGTTTGATTTAATAATGTAGAATTCATATTAATTAGCTTTTGAAGTTTAATAAAATTTGATTGCAAATTATTATAATTTATATAGGTTTATTGTTTTAGAGAAATTTCATAGAAAATATATTTTTACATTTTGAAAATTAAATAAAATTTTGTTAGAAGTTATTGTTTTAGAAAATTTGTAAAAAAATATTATTTGTAGAAAACATTGTTTTATAAAGAATTTCCAGAAATGATTGGTTTATGAAAATTTTGTTGAAAATGATTGTTTTATGGAAATTTTAAAGAAATGGTTAATTTTGATTTTAATTGTTTTTAAGTTATTTGAAAAAATACTAAATAGTCAAAATTTTAAAATAAGTAAATAAATTAATAATAATAATATTATTATTATTATTATTATTTTAGTTTTAATTCACTTTTCAAGTAAAAAGCTATTATTATTAAATTAAACAATTAGTTGTTGAAAGGGGTTTTCTATAGGTGGTTTTTGAATAGACACTCCACTACTTTGTGAAGGACAAGTAATTTATTAAATTAAATTGTAGAAGTTATGTAGATTTTTCATTTCAAATTTGAAAATATATTGGATAAGTGGTTTTTGAATAGACACTCCACCAGCTTTGTGAAAGACAAATAATTAATTAAATTAAATTATAGAAATCATGTAATTTTTTTCATTTCAAATTTGTTAAGACTTTTGAATGTCTCAATATTTATAATTAATTAAAATATAAAAGTGATATTGATATTTTTTCTTCTCATCTTTAAAAATGATATTGATATTTTTTCTTCTTATCTTTGAAAGTGATATTAAAATATTTAAAATTAATTAAAGTATAAAATTTATATAATTATTTATTTATTTATTCTGGTCTGAAAGTGATATTGACATCTTTTCTTCCCATCTTCAAAGTGATATTGAAATATTTATAATTAATTAAAATATAAAATTTATATAAATTTTTTTTGGTCATCTTCGAAAGTGATATGGATATCTTTTCTTGAAATCTTTGAAAGTAAAAGTAGGTTCTGAGATGGTGGCCGCCGAACTTTATGGTTAAAAAAAATCACTTTGTGGAAAGAAGTTGGATTCAAATAATAATATTCGATGACCGATGATGCATGATGCCACTCACAACTCCGTTAACTTCGCCGAAACACACATCTACGTCCACTCACAACTCCGTTAACTTCGCCGAAACACACACCTACATCCTCTTTTTCTATTTATAAATAGTTGCCTCGCCTCTCACAAAACGCACTGCATTTCTGCTCCCTCTTGCGAAACACTCGCCCCGCCTCTCTTTCTGTTTTTCCAATGCTGTGGGAAGGCAGCGTTACACTTTCCATCTCTGCGACCATGTCATCTCTTGCTCTTGCTCTTGCTTTTCCGAGGCTGTTGCTGCTCCTCATTTTTTGCTTCACCCCCACCCACTCATTTCCCGATGATCGGCAATCCCTGGTAGCATTCAAGAATCTGATTACCAGCGATCCACATAATTCCATGATAGATTGGAGTCCCGCCAATCCCTTGTGCAACTGGACTGGTGTTACCTGCAGCCACCATCATCCAAACAGAGTGGCGTCCCTAGACCTCGCTGACATGGATCTGCGCGGTTCCATTTCTCCTTCGATCGGCAATCTCTCCTTTCTCCGCTCGCTGCTCCTGCCACACAATGCGTTGCATGGTCATATCCCGCTTCAATTGGGACGCTTCGTTCATCTGAGGGAGCTCCAGTTGGCAGATAATGAATTGCAAGGAAATATTCCATGTGGTTGCAGAAATTCGAGTATCCTGATGCTCTCCAAACAACAATCTCACCGGCATTATCGCCCAAGAGTTGCGTTCCCTCACAAATCTGCAACAACTCCACGTGGAATACAACCAGCTAACAGGTACCATTCCCTCCTTCTTGGGAAACCTTTCCTCCTTGATTCTTTTGCGTTTTGATTGGAATATTTTCACCGGTCCCATTCCAAGTCAACTCAGCCGCTGCAGAAATTTGGTTCACTTGGCACTCTCCTACAATGCTCTGACTGGATTTATCCCCGAGGAGTTGGGTTCGCTCCCACATGTGCAACACCTTTACTTGGGAGGGAACAGCCTCATAGGTACCATTCCCTCTTCCTTCGGTAATCTTTCTACCTTGACTGACTTGGGTATTGAAATGAACTATCTCGTCGATCCCATTCCGCCACAGTTGGGTTTACTCTCCCGTTTGCAATCGCTCGACCTTCGTCAAAATGCATTTTCAGCCACCATTCCCCTTGTGTTTTCCAATCTATCCACTTTGACTTACTTAGATATGGCAACCAACGATCTCAAGGGTAGCATTCCACAAGAATTCGGGCTGCTCATCAACTTACAAATGCTTATGCTATATGAAAATAATTTGGTAGGATCCATTCCTGCATCTTTTTCAAAATTGCATAATTTGAGTATGCTTTATTTGTGGGGAAATCAATTTAGTGGAAATATTCCAGATTCTGTTGGAAATTGTTCCAAACTCATAGAACTAGATTTAAGTTATAACAATTTGAGTGGGAGTGTCCCTATAGAGTTCGGTAAGTTATCCCTGTTGGAAAAATTATACTTGCACTCTAATCAACTTGATAGTGGAAACACTACAAACATACTCTTTCTTGTATTTCTTACCAATTGCTCTCACCTGCAATCACTAAAACTGCACAACAATAAACTAGGTGGTGTTTTGCCCCTTGACATAGGAAGACTTTCTACCAATTTGTCTCACTTGTCATTATCAAACAATGACATACAAGGAAACATCCCTCTACATATAGGCAATCTTAGTAGCCTATCCTTTCTAAATTTAAGTGAAAATCTTTTAAATGGTACCGTTCTACATATAGGAAAGCTTGAAAAAATAGAAAGATTGTGTTTAGGTAACAACAGATAGAAGGAAACATCCGTGAAGACTTTGAAAGTTTACAAAACCTTGGTCTCTTGGACATTAGTGGAAATTTTCTCTCTGGAAATATTCCAAATTCCCTTGCACCCCTTAAACAACTGAGAAGACTCCATCTTCATCATAACTATTTATCGGGAACCATACCTTCCAACTTACTAGATTGTACAAATTTGGAATTGCTCGATTTGTCTCACAATATGCTCGCAGGAAGTATACCACATGAAATTGCGAAACTTTCTCATCTCCAATTCTATTTGAATTTGTCATGGAATTTATTAGAAGGTTCCTTACCCATGGAGATTGGTAAAATTACAATGGCTCAAGCTATAGACATTTCTGTCAATCAACTAACCGGGACAATTCCCCTTGCAATTGGAAGTTGTAGTCAACTACAATTATTGAACTTATCTCAAAATGCCATCCAAGGGCCTATTCTAGACTCACTTGGAAATTTACAGAGTCTTGCAAGCCTCGATCTCTCTTCCAACTCCTTATCAGGTCCAATACCAGTTGCCCCTCTCCAAAACTTAAAAATGCTTCAAAGCTTGAATTTTTCTTTCAACTATTTCACAGGGGAAGTTCCAGAAGGAGGGATTTTTGCAAACAGAAAGATTGTTGTTTCTTTAATCAGAAATCCTAGCCTTTGTGGACCACAATCATTCCAATTACCTGCATGTCAAGTTCCAAGAGGTCATTATGTACTTGTCAAAATAATATTATTGCCAGTGAGTGGAGCAATTTCTTTTATGCTATGTTGTCTACTTTTGAGATTCCTTCAGAAAGGGAATATGTCTATGCAAAACTTTGATTCCTTAAATTCCATTTTGCAAAAGCTAGAGCACAAAAGGATCTCGTATCAAGAGCTTCAAATAGCAACTAATGGATTTGCCGAGGAAAACTTGTTGGGAGCAAGGAATTTTGGTTCAGTCTATAAAGGGACTCTGAGAGATGGCACCGTTGTTGCTGTGAAAGTTTTCCATTTGCAAAATGACATGGTTGAAAATGGTTTTACAGTAGAATGTAGTGTCTTGCAAAAGGTTCGGCATCGAAATTTGGTGAAGATCATAACCTTGTGTTCCAACCCTGATTTCAAAGCATTGGTGTTCAAATTTATGTCTAATGGAAGCTTGAAGGAGCATTTGTATCCTAATAAAGATGATAAAAATGGTGAATATGTGTGTCAGATGGGACTAACAACACGTCTGAACATTGCAATTGATGTGGCCCATGCATTTGAATATCTTCATCATGATTCAATTGTGCAAGTAGTGCATTGTGATTTAAACCCCAACAATGTGCTTCTAGATGAAAACATGTCAGGGCATGTAGCTGATTTTGGTATTGCAAGATTGATCAATGAAGCTGCTACTGAGCCACTTACTTCAACACTTGCTTTAAAAGGCATTGTGGGCTATGTTGCACCAGGTATGTTATTTTAGAATGGTAGACTTGTACTTGTCTTTTCTTATCAACAATTTTCTATGGATTGGTTGAGTAAAATTTAATGAAGGTTATCTCTAATGCAGAGTGTGGACTAGGTGAGTCAATGTCTACCAAAGGAGATATTTACAGCTATGGAATTTTGTTATTGGAAATACTTACAAGGAAACAACCAACCAGTGACATGTTTTCTGGAGACCTTAACATTCACAAGTGGGTGAACCTAGCCTTTCCAAATAGAGTGAAGGAGGTAATTGACCACCAACTTTTAAATGAGGTGGATGGAGATGAATTTGAGAAAAATAGCGCATACAAATGCCTACTTTCTTTGCTACAAGTTGGTTTGATTTGTTCAAAAGATTCACCTAATGAACGACCAACTATGAGAGATGTGGTAATGGTATTGGAAAGCCTCAAAAATGATTTGGGGGGAAATGCATTCACTTCTAGGAGGATGAGACAAAGCATGTTCAATTTGCTTAGTAATGCAAATGAAACATGGAATGATATTCTAGCATCAAATTCCCATGGTTCTTCTACATCTTAGTTTGTGAAAATTGCAATACTAGAATATTTCAGTATACTTTCCATTGTTTGTATAATGACAACTTCTTTTCAACTTATAGTGGTTGAGATAAGCTTCTATTAGCATTTATATCTAATTGTAATTAGTGTCATTAAAAAATAGACACTTTTTGTAACACCATATTATGTCAATGACAAATCTAAGTTCTGTATATTTTATTATCCATTCATAATGTCAATATTTTTAATTGTCTAAAATTCATATTCATTATTTTTTATGTTTTTATAGAAAAAGAAAGGACATGATTCTAAAAAAAAATCACCTATCCCTTATAAACATATATTTTAGCTTGATGAATTGATTTTGTAAACTATGTTGAAAGTTTAATTTATTTGTTAATATTACTTTTAATTGTTCGAACAAACTTTTATTTGTATTTATTATATATTTGTAATTAATATTAGTAATGTTTTAGAAACATTTTATTACCTTCATGAAAATTTGTATTTTGATGCAATATATCCTCATTATCCATGATGTCAATATTCATATCAATAAAATAAAAAATTTACAAAAAAATTAATTACATTCTTTCTTTACAACATTAGCCAATAATTTTTTATTTAAAATTCAATTATAAATAACTTATTTATATTTTCAACCAAAATTTAAATGTTGAAATCCCATTTGAATGTAATTTTTATTTTATTTTTTTATATAATTGAAAATGACGAATGATAAATGAAAATATTACTCTTTAAATATGTAATTTATTCCATTTAAAATATTTAACTATAATACATAAAAATTTAAACATTGAACTCTCATTTTAAATATGATATCTTTATTTTTAAATAAATCAATTTATTAATCGCCATTAAAACTAAGGTTATAGTTTATTATACCATTCTTATCTATAAATTATGATGAAAGGTATGCAAAATAATATTATGAAATTTTTATTTTAAATAAATCAAATTACTAACCACCATTAGAACTAAGGTTATACTTCATTATACAATTCTTATC
Organism: Pinus tabuliformis; assembly: GCA_031772625.1. Classification (NCBI taxonomy): domain Eukaryota; kingdom Viridiplantae; phylum Streptophyta; class Pinopsida; order Pinales; family Pinaceae; genus Pinus; species Pinus tabuliformis. Next base: position 1,050,545,630 of record CM062805.1, on the reverse strand, counting down.
TATAAATTATGGTGAAAAGTATGTATTATTATACAATTCGTATCTATAAATTATGGTGAAAAGTATGCAAAATAATATTATGAAACTATGATTTATTATATATTTTAATAATTTCGCCCTTTTTCAATTATATTATAGATATGTTATTTGCAATTTTTTTATCCCCATACATTATTCCACAAATTTTTAAGAAATGTCATGCCCTTTCAAGTCTTCTTGTTATTCAAGTTCTCATAGTAAAGGATTCTCATCGATAATTGGCTTCTTACTCTAATGGTTCTTATATGCTATGAACACTTAAACTTATTATTTGTTAATTATTGTACTCATCCTTAAATTTTAATGATTTTAATTATATTTAAATTTATTTAAAATTTCTTGTTTTTATTATTGAAATTGGAAAAAAAAAGTTGAAAGTAGTCTCAAAGTATTCATTAAGGAATATCTATATATATATATATATATATATATATATATATATATAATATTATAATTTTAGGGAATTTAATAAATATTGTAAATATTTTATATTAAAAAAATTGTTGCAAATAAGACTTATGTATTTTATGGTTAATATTAACCATAATATATTAAAAAATTAAAGAATAGTATTGATATTTCCTTACAGCAACTTATGTGAACTTCAAAATAAGTATTAGTTCGTTATGAGGAATTCATCTAGTTAGATAATTGGTTCGATATAAGCTTCGCAAATTATGTTTGTTTCTACTCAAACTTGTAGACTTGAATATAATGAAGCAAACAATTCTCCTCTAATAATAAGCAACAATAAAATAACTACTCTAACTAATATCTATTAGGATAGCTAGGATTACTACTAAATGTTAAAATAAATATTAGATAGATACAAATAAATCCAAAATTTAGGGGAGGAAAAGAAGATATATATATATATATATATATATATATATATATATATATATATATATATATATATATATATATATATTAAAATCAATGACAAAATAACAAAAGTATACACAAATTTACTATCCACACTATCTACAACCATTGTTTAGATTCCTCCATCCTCGGGACACTTAGGAATACTTCATCTCCTCTATTCTTCTCCAGACAAGGAAGAGGAATACCAAGATGTGTTAGGCCTCAATCACAAAAAAGGAGAAGAAAACTACTAAAAACAAGGACTTTGGAGATTAAGATAAAAAAAAATATAATGGCAATGATTAGTTTTACCCAGAAAATAACTTTGATGTAACAATATAGCTTGTAGCATTCTCCTTCAAGCAGGTCACTTTTATACCATTTCAATATTGTTAATTTTGTTTTCCATGGGATTATGTGAGTTCAAAAGTGGTTTCCTATAAACCTCTCTCAAGAGAACATGGTTTTCACACTTTTTTTATATACTTTTAGTCTTTTTTTAGTGTGCTCACATCTTTGATGAATGAAAAGGGATGTACTTGCTCATATAATGAGCATAAAGTGCAAGTATATTGCTAAGAAGGATTTTTCAATAGAGTTTCCAGTGTATCGATGCTAACAATTATAAATATGAAAGTGACGAAGGCCAAACAAAGGCATATCGACTGTAAAATATGCTATTATGTTTCCCTTTATGTGTGAGGTCGGAAGGGGAGGTGACGGTTGAAATGCATTATATGCTATGATGGAGGAAGCTATTGAGTGGGAATAGATGGAATTGACCAGATTTTGGATTAGGAAAGCATCTACAATAGAAAATAAGATATTAGATGAATCTCTTCTTGAAGCAAATATACCCATGCTCAAATGTGGAAAAGCATGGCCACCAAATCAAGTAAATTGCATGTCCATGAAATATATATATATATATATATATATATATATAGTGATCATGCCCATGAAAGAAATATAGTGGATCCATGTCAAAGTAGATCATAAGAATAAACATATACATTATGGATGTATGTCTCAATATGGATTAAAATGATAACTAGAACAATGAATTGGAAAATTTGATCCTAAAAAAGTAGTAATGTCATATGAGCAATTGGTATTTGTTTTTTGTTGTTTAGACAATAACATAAAGAGGGGATGCTACTATTAGCCTGATGTGTTCAGTCCAAACCCACTAAGGGTAAAATTATATGCCATTTGAAAAGGTAAGCTTATCGAACATGGGAGATATTATTTGGTTATGAATAATTAACGTATACCATCAATGGATGTGAGAACCCACCAATAATGGTAATGGGCATCAAGGTAGTAACTAAATTCAAGCAAGCATGAATAGATGAGATATCACCAAACACTTGTAGAATCTATAGATCAGGGTACATTGATGTATTCTCATGGTTGATAGTGACAAATCTTGCCACTAATGACTACAAGCCCTCAAGGTACTATAATGTCTCTAAATCTCATTCCTCGAGAAAATGTGCCAAATTCGATGGAAAGAGATCCATTTAAAGGATGGAACTAATGCATCTCCAATTATTTAACATGAGAGAATGTAAGGATATTGTTTTGGAGGTCTTGGACAAAAGATAAAAGAAGATATTAACAAATATGCCTCTCAAATGTATTAAATGGACTAACGCATTAAAGAGAGTTGATACCCTATGAGGAACAACCACTTATATAGGTGAGCACTTCCACCAATGATGAAAATAAAATCCAAGGTATAACACGAATCTGAGTGTTTAAAAACAATTTTGTTGTTAAACACGTGGGAAACCACTCAAATAGTAACCATTGTTGCATTATTGTCTATGCACAAAGTAACCTATCAATGTTGGAAATAGGACTAGGGTTTCATTGAATCTAGGTTAAACTCTTAGAGTAATGTGTCAGTCAATAAGAGATTACTCACTAATAAGAGGTCAATGGAGCTTTCCATACTCACATGAGTAAAGAAAATAGATAATGATGGTACTTGGCAACTAGGAAGGATGGCATGGATAGTCAAGAAATTATGAGGAATGGATGGCACATTGTGAAACTTCCCTTGATCATAAGCACAAAAGATTGGTGACTTTGGTGGAATTTGATTCAAAGTGGAACAACAATATAAATTTGTGACACAGGAGGCACTAACAAACTCTCCATAGTGACTGGAAGACTAACTAGTTGAAGGAGTAATCAACTCAAAAGTCAAGTTAATCTTATTAAGGTTATACTAAAATCTAAAACGTTGAGTATACAACTCAAATTTTGGTTGTTTGTTCAAGGGTGAGGAAAATCAAAACAATTACTGACAAAATAAAGACGTTTATTCTTTCTTCGCTCTCTCTTTTTTATCATATTTGAATATTTTATCTTTTTTCATTTTTTTTTCCCCTCGTAAAAAGTCGTAATTTCTATTATGAGTTAAGAAATTACATTTTGCAGATGCCGTAGCATATTCATATGTAGGCAGCATTGCCTATCAGAGTTCAAAAAATAACTGTAGAGCAGTCCATAATGACTCCACGCAGGGAGCATTTCAAAAATAATAGAACTGTTAAGTTTATCAGAGATCTAAATTGACTGTGCTCTTCGCAGAGAGCAATATATATGCTGTGTATAACCGAAAAAAGTGTGCTGTAGACATATCCGGATAGTATCTATGTACATATTATAAACAAAAACTGTGCTGATATGTGTGGGCTTCACAGCCCCGCATCCAAGAGGTCGTCAAAAGGTCTGTGGTAATGCTGTAGTATGTGCCATCGATCTCCTCCTGTATCAACCAGTCTTCTCCATCTCTATGCGTGGCCTCTTTGGAGAGCTGATCGACAACGGTGTTATGCTCCCTCTATACATGTTGGCAGACAAAGGATTCAAAAGCAGCTGTTAATCTCTTTGCTTCATCAAGTATATGCCTCAAAGTAAATGCATAACAATGTGATGCATTATTCAGCCAATTACAAACAATTTTAGAGTCTCCAAATAGCTGAAGGTGTCTGCATTGCTTATGAAGAGCAAAATGAATGATGTGTTTGGCGGTGCATAGCTCAGCAAAATTATTAGTGCCTCTCCCAAGGTTGATTTGTAGCTTATAACAATGCCTTTCATTTAGGTGGAGGATAGCTCCTCCCCCACAGCCCGCTTCTTGAGCCGAGCCATCAAAGAAAGCCCAAGGTTTGGATGTGTCAATGGGTACAGGTCTGAGAATGCGGGGCGGGGTTGGGGGATCCTCATCAGGTAGCATATTGTAGTCTGCAACAGTGTGGAGAATGATAGAAGGCCAATGAGGGGCTTTAAGATTGAAAATAGACTGATTCCGAGCGATCCAAATGGCCCAACATGCCAGCAGTGGCATGTTAATAGCTTTCCCAGAGTGATTTTGACACCAGGCAGTCCAGGCATCCATGAGGTTGTTGCCTTGCCAGTCTTTTAAAAGCGGGATCTGCGTTGTAAGAGATTGCCAGAATTGCTGTGAAGATCTGCAAGAGAGGAATAAGTGCTCGGTGCTTTCCTCTGCGTTGTGGCAGAGGTGACATCGGAAGGGTCCATAAAAGGACCTCTTCATGAGATTGGTGCCAGTGGGAATTTTATCAAATAGGATGTTCCACATCAGCAGTCTCGTCCGGGGGGCTGATTTTAGTTTCCAGAGTGCCTTCCAAGTGGGCTAAATTTCCGGGGGCTTATAAGGTTCCATAAGTTTTAGATATCCAAGCTTCAGTGTATAGACACCATGTTTGGCAAAAGCCCATATGATTTCATCCGGACCATCAGTGAGCCTGATATGTGCTTGAGATAGTGCACTTGTATACTCCATCCATTCGTTTGTCCATTGAGCAGGTATTTTTTTATCTTTTTTCATGTTACTAAATCTTGAAAATAAATAAAATAATGATAGAATATAATGGAGGAAAATAATTGATCTATGTGTATATTGGTGGTCACTCGCCTATTACACTTGGAAGTCCAAAATCGTTTTCTATCAGTTTCCTATTTTTCAGCATAGTATCCTATTTCAACAGTTTTCTATTTTTGGCAATTTTTGGGTCATGAAATTTTGGTGCCATTTTGAGGCCCTAAATGACATTTTTTGGGGAAACAGAAAAAAATACAGATTTCAATCTAAAGTTTTTTTCCTAGGATATACCTCTCTAATGGGCTATCGTTCACACCAAATAGAGATTGTATGCCAAAGTTATGACCCTGGGATGTTGATGTTCCAACTAACCCCATCAAGGCCCATTCCTTTTGGCACTTCATCTCCCAGGATTAGGTTTTTAGATGTTTAGGGTTTCTCATTATTTCTTAGTGATAAAAGGGCCTTAGAGCCTCATTATAACATAGTTCAGAAGGTGTGTAGCCATCACATCTCTTCTTAGTGATAAGCTACCATTGTTGTAGCTAGTTCATTTTCATTCTTCAGGTAGAAACTATTTAGCATTTGTTATTTATTAATTGAAGTTTATTTTTACTGTATCTCTATGTTTCTATTTTAAATTTGTATTTCATTCCATTCCTTCATAAATTTGGATCATTGGTATCAGAGCAATTTTCTCTTTCTCTATTTTTTTCGTGCATTTCCCTAGTAAGGTCAGGGTATAAGGAGTTGGGACTCAAACTGCTTGAACCCATGCAAGACCATCCTCGTCGACCTTAACAGCTTCCCACGGTGGAAGAAAAAAAATGAGGGAGTAGGACATCCTTTCGAATTTTTCCTCAAATAATCCCTCGACCAACAAAGGAACAAGATGATGGATAGTTTTTCCCAGATCCTTCGAAGAATACCAATGGATAAAGCATCTTCATGCAGTAGTCACCCTAGAGGCATCACCCCATTTAAGGTACAATTTAATTTTTACATTCCCATATTTAAAGGCTTGATAGATGCAGCTGCTTTAGATAAATGGATAAATCGCCTGAAAGGATATCTTTTAGTTCATAATTTTTCCAATAGAGAAAATATTACTTTTGCACTCCTTAAGGTTGCCTCCATGTCAAGGACTGGTGGGAAACTTACTGTGAGTAAAGGGTTGAGGAGTAGTCCTCACTAATTTTAGTTGCACCCTCCTAAGACTATTTTTGAGATGTTATTAAGGAATAGTATTACCTTGCTGGAAACTATGAAGACAAGTACAACCACAATATGATAGGTAAGGTACCAAGAGTGTGAGATTTCATAAATATATTTCATACCCTACACAAAAAGATGGGTATCATGGACTGTAAGTGACTATTAGTTCTCAAGTACTATGGCTATTTGCACAAATGCATCTAGGTAGAAATGGAGTTCTTGGACATCTTCTTGCTTGGTGTAGCATGCCGATATACTATCAAGATCGAGCTAAAATTTAAATAGAAGAAGTGGGACTTTTCATCTGCAAACCCAAAGCAGGGAAATGGAACCCCCAAACCATATAACAAAGGAAATATCTAAGGTGGAATGACGCATTACAACCTGTCAAAGCTACAAGCAAAGAATAGCAATGGGCAGACAAAGAAAGACACATGAAAGTGGTATGAGTTCCATAAGAGCCCCACTCACAACATAAGTGAATATCATGCAAAGAAGTCAGTAATGGTTGAGATGAATGCTTCAGAATTAGATGCATGTTCTGATTCTGAGACATAACCATACAATGGAAAAAATCATTGATATAGAACCCAATGCCATTGTTTCCACCACCAAAAGTGAGCCCAAAGATCTGGAGGAGGGTGAGCATCTCTTCCACTCACAGATGTGGGTGAAGGGTTCTCCATTATAGTTCATTTTCAATAATGGGAGTCAAAAGAAAATGATCTTAAGAAATGTCATTAATCAGTTGGGATTTCCGACAACACCACACCCGCATCGATACACCATCGAATGGCTCCACTAAGATTGAGATTGTTGGGCAATTTAATTGCTTAAATTGCTTTCATTAAATTATCAACCAGGGAAACTCGTAAGCTTGTGATGATACCAACAAAATATATGCAGGAGTAGGCAACTAACTCTATGTCTAACTAAATGATTTATGATTCAATATAATATGCAAGGGAAGAGGCTCCTAATTGAGGAAGTCCTGGTTGTCCTTCCCTACAGTATTATAGATTGAAAAGAAATCATTGATTACATAAAACTATAAACTTGAAATAAAGATAGGAGAATGAATTTAATTGTTGTTTAGATTCAAATAGAGAGAGAGACTAACTTAGTCCCTTGATTGTCCCCTCATATACTGATCCAAACTAAACTAAGATTCATTCATAAGCATAAGAAATGAAATAACTTGAAACTTAAAAACAAAAGAATGAATTTCAATTATCATGCAAATCAAATAGAGGGAGAGCCTAACTTAGACCCTTGGTTGTTCCCTCATATGCTGATAAGATTTTAATCTAAAACTTATTCACCAATCACAAACAAATCCTCAAACATCTAAGCAATGAAATAAAATCTATTATGAAATAAAATGCTTCATTGATCCTTTTAGAGTGAGCTCAATTCTCTTAAGAACAAAGTGACAAACTATTCCATAAATTCATATACTACATTAAGACAATTTATATCTAAAACTATAGTATGGAAATTTATGTAAAATGAAGCTTTAGTCTATTCCATCATAAGTTGGATACATGCTCCAAGAGTCCTCCCTTTTGGAATGGAGGAGGTGCTCCTATTTATACAAAAACTATGATAACCACCTCATAAATGTAGACCCACTATTCCCTCCTTTGACCCACATATTTCTCAACCAATGGTGACACATAACCCTATCCTCCATGATCTCCTCCATGAGGTCCATGATCTTCTCCATGAGGTTCATGATCTTCTCAAATTCGAATTTGAAAATAGAGTGCCACATAAGGATTCCTTGGAAGCTTCCTTTGTACCTACACATGTCAACAAACTCATTCTAATTGTTAGGTATAAGTATAAGCATATTATTTTCTAAAGTTTAACCATAAATCCACTTTAAAATGTTAAGAATTAATAAACTTTGGAAAAGCATAGTTATAACCCAATGACGAGGTAAATGTAATGATGTGGAGGTGGAATGGAGGTGACATGAAGGTAATATGGAAGTAATGCGAAGGTATTGGTGAATAATGGAGTGAGAATAAGGACTATTTTGAGGCCCAACATACCCCCAAACTGAAGATTTTGCATGTCCTCATGCAATCTATTACATTACTTTTTGATACTCGAGCTTGGCTTAAACTCTGCATGATATCATTTACATAACTTTTGCAAAGCATTTTTTATGAACTGCAGCTTGGTTGGTTCTTGTGTTTCAACCATATTTTCTTTGTTGCATTCAATTTTAATGTATGATCTTTGCATATTGATAATGTGATTTTTTTTTGCAGAGTATTTTTGTTGGAATGCATCATGGTTGGTTCTTGTGTAAAAACCATGATTGTGTTGGCATCCAATTAACTTATAAATACTTTTGACAAAGCCATTTGTATGCTCATGTAATATATTTTGAATGTAAGTGGGTTTTAAGATGTGATATATGAATATGGATGTTATATGAATGTGAAAAAGTATGTATGTAAATGTATCCTTCCCCTTAAACGGATGGTTTTGGCAGTTATGTGAAATGAGGAAAGGGAGTGAAGTTTTTCCAAAAATTATTATTCTAACTCTTCAAGGAATTTAATGGTTAAAAGTTAGAAAATATCATACCTTAACTTACCCTTCCAAAAATGGATGAAAGTTGTGCACGTGTGGCTGCAAAAATGTTGTTCATATTCTTCTTTACTTGGTTGTGAAAATGGTGGATGAAATCGAAAAAGTGAATCTTTTATTGTTGCTGCATCTATTGCTGAATCTGCTGTTGGATCTTTTGCTGAATGTTTGGAATCTACCGCTAAATGTGGTTGAAAATGTATAAGGCTTGGAAGGTATACAAAATATAGAAGTTACATTTCTCCCCCCAGCCTTATTTATTGACTTGTCCTTAAGTCAAACTAAAAAACAATGAAAGGAAATTGTCTTCATCTGCTACAAAATTTGGGTCTTCAAGTCTTCAACACTCGATGGCACAAATCTTTCCATGTGAATAAATGTGTCGATGTCAAACATGGAAAGAAGTCATTGGATTACTGAACATTGATGAATGTCGTTAACTAATGCGAGGCAAACTCACCATTAATGTCAATGAGTGCCAAGGTACCTAAGTACATCTTGCGAAGTGCGAATAGATGAGCCGATGTCGAGCACTTGCAAGATCCAATGATCAAGGGAAATTGGTGTATTCCCATGATTGCTGGCGAGAGAGCCTGTCATTAAGGCATATAAGCCTCAAGGTACTAATAATGACTCTAGTCTTTATCTCATATAAGGTGCTGAGGTCGATGGGTCAAGACTTGTTAGAAGGGAGGCCTTAAGGAATCCTCCATCATCTAACACGAGTATGAAATAATGATTTTGAAGGACCGTAGATGGAAATTTTCATTGAAGCAAGGTTTATTTGGAAGAAAAGGAAAATGGGGTGACTCAACTTTGTAAGGAAGCTGAATGACTTTATTCATGGGCTACAGGTTAGTGAAAGAGACAGGAAAATGACTGTGAAGGAAAATAGAATGGAAAATTTATCAAGGTTTTATTTGAAAACATGGAATGGAAAAGGAGTAGAAATATAATGGTGAATGTAAAGGGAAATGAGGTGAATGTTTATTAACTGAAGAAGCATACTGGCATCTGAAAGGCTTGCATTGAGGACTCATTGCGATTTACAATTTTACAAAGGGAAGAAAATATTGGTTGTAATGAATATGGACTTATTCACATGATTCATCATAAAATTGATCTGTTGGAAGTCCAATTGTCGACAAATTAGACTCTTTGAATGATCATCTGATTAATGCAAACCTGCAAAAACTTGGCATTCAGAAAACATAAATATATCCAAGCAAAAGTGATCAATTTCTACTTGGTTTTTTATGCAAAAATTAAACACCAATGAAACATATTTAAATAAAATCAAATGTATAATTTAGCCCAATTCCATGATTTTTTACAAATCCATTTTCAAATATGAAATGAGTATAGTAAACTCCCTTCTTATGTAGCTTTTGTAAATAAAATTCAATTTTGTTGCAATTATGCAAATCCCGAACATAGTCGAAATTGTTTCATGATTTGCGTCGAGGATATCGAATTTCACATGTCATCCTTGATCTTGTATTTGCCAAAATCTGCGTCATTGCAAGATGTTTAATACTGATGCATCAAATAAAAATAAAATTAAAAATAAATTTAGAATGAAAACTAATTGTTACTCCTTCTCAAAAGTTTCGCCATGTTGTGATTTTTTGTGCTTTGCCCATATTCCATAACATCACCAACCCACAACGTTACGCATGAACAAATATCAAATGCTTGAATGTCAGAGAGAGTTTGTGCAGTAGAAAAAGGAGTCAATGTGTTGAAGGATGTGGCAGTGAATGTGCAATATTGATCGATGTTGTGTTGCCATGTGGTGGCAAAATTGTTGTTTAATTAATGTTGTGTCAAAATTGAAGAATAATTAACGAATTCCAATCCCTAGAAGATTTGAACTCATGACCTCCATTATGTAATTTCAATGACTTACCAATAAATCACAAGTCACATTCATGAATTTAATGGAAATTTGGAAATTATTCTAAAATTAAAATTGAAATAACAACTTGACAAGTGCCCAATCTAAATCCAAGATTTTTAGGAAATATGATTCAAAAATATTTGCCAAATCATTTTTCATATCTTTTGAGTTCATCATTTCCAAGATTCTTAGAAAAATGAAATTCCTAAATATTTGCCAAATTATTTTTTATATCTTTTGAATTTATCATTTCCAAGTTTTTTTAGAAAATGGAATTCCAAAATATTTGGCAAATTATTTTTCATATATTTTGAACTCATTCTTCTTGCCTAAAAAGTGGAGTCTTTAACCAAATTTTATTCTATAAAAGCTTGGGAAATTTTTATGATTTTTTTATATATTTTTTTGTTGCAGGTTGTAAGCATGGAGAAAATCTCATCTTTGTGGTAAGAAATTTTTTTTAATTAATTTTTTTGTTATTTAATTATTAATTTTTTTTTTTTTTTTAATTTATTGATTGATTTTTTCTCTGCAGCTTGGCAACACTACTGGGTGGCTAGCCATAGCTCTGTGGCTGAGCCAATGGATGGCCATGGCCTTGGCTGCCGGTTGCATTTAATTGAAAAACTGTTTTTTTCACGTAACCTCACAAATAACACTCCAGAGAACCCTGAAAATCTCTCAAATGGTTAATAATTTTGCAAACATATTGCACAATTAACATAATTCACCCCGTTCTGAGAAAAACCCATGTTTTAGATTTTTCATATTCATTTTCATTTGGTCACAAAATTCATTTTAAAAATGACGTTTTTAACCTCTGCGAATTTGGCCTCTGTTCAGTTAACTACAGTGAAATTCGTTTTTTTCTTTTTTAAATCACAACAATGCACAAATATCTTTTATATTTTTAAATCACACATAGCATTTGCAGCGATTTGTTTCCTTGGCTTCCATGAATTTTTATTTGTTTACTTTATTCTCATTTTTATTTTTGTGTTTTTATTTATTTTTATTATTTAGAAAAACAAATATTGATTTTTTTCAATAAAAAATATACTAACATGAAATCCTTTTTCTGATCCTCCACATCACACAAAGCACAAGAGGAGAGCATACTTATGGATTCTTTATGTAATTGAAATCTGAAATTTGAAAAGAAATGTAAGAAGAATTTGATTTCAAACCTCAAATTTTAACTTTCTAATCTCCACTTGTTTTCCTTCTTCACAAATATTCATTTGATTGTAGATCTTCATGCCAATGGTTAGTGAATTAGGTGGCTCTTACTGCACCACCAAAATTTCCAAGAAAGAAATGAAATCAAATTTTAAAAATAAAAAACTTTTAAAAAAACTTTCCAAGCTTGGTTTTATTTCCCTCTTCTATCCTACTCCCTTTTGAGAAAGAGATTTTTATTTTTGTTTTCAAGAGTATTTTTAATAAAGCCATTTACGGATCAAAGTCTCTAGTATGCTCACATCCAAATTTGAAAAATATACCTGAATGTTTGCAAGGATATGAGAAATCAATTGCACATTTGGATTAAATGTTAGGATTCATTGAAGAATGGAAGAAAGTTGTGGCCTAGTCACCTTTTGAAACCAATCTTCAATGTAGTCCTCATTCTCTTGACTCTCCTCAAAATGCTTGAACATCATTCTAGATTTCCTGTCCATAAATGGATTAGTTTAACACTTTTATAATGAAAATATTGATTGAAATTTATGCATCCTATTTATCATGATTTATATATGCAACTAAAAATGAGATTCAAAGCTAACTCCTATGTACACTTCCCCATGTTACTAAGATCTTACTGTCACCAAGTAATCCTTTCAACATGAGTTAGTTTTTCCAAAGAAAAATACTAGTATTGAATTAAATTCCTAATGCCTAATCCCTTAGCACCATCCCCGGAAATGGCGCCAAAATGTTGGGCAATTTAATTGCTTAAATTGCTTTCATTAAATTATCAACCAGGGAAACTCGTAAGCTTGTGATGATGCCAGCAAAATATATGCAGGAGTAGGCAACTAACTCTATGTCTAACTAAATGATTTATGATTCAATATAATATGCAAGGGAAGAGGCTCGTCATTGAGGAAGTCCTGGTTTTCCTTCCCTACAGTATTATAGATTGAAAAGAAATCATTGATTATGTAAAACTATAAACTTGAAATAAAGACAGGAGAATGAATTTAATTGTTGTTCAGATTCAAATAGAGAGAGAGACTAACTTATTCCCTTGATTGTCCCCTCATATACTGATCCAAACTAAACTAAGATTCATTCATAAGCATAAGAAATGAAATAACTTGAAACTTAAAAACAAAAGAATGAATTTCAATTATCATGCAAATCAAATAGAGGGAGAGCCTAACTTAGACCATTGGTTGTTCCCTCATATGCTGATAAGATTTTAATTTAAAACTCATTCACCAATCACAAACAAATCCTCAAACATCTAAGCAATGAAATAAAATCTATTATGAAATAAATGTTTCTTTGATCCTTTTAGAGTGAGCTCAATTCTCTTAAGAACAAAGTGACAAACTATTCCATAAATTCATATACTACATTAAAACAATTTATATCTAAAACTATAATATGGAAATTTATGTAAAATGAAGCTTTATTCTATTCCATCATAAGTTGGATACATGCTCCAAGAGTCCTCCCTTTTGGAATGGAGGAGGTGCTCCTATTTATACAAAAACTATGATAACCACCCCATAAATGTAGACCCACTATTCCCTCCTTTGACCCACATATTTCTCAACCAATGGTGACACATAACCCTATCCTCCATGATCTCCTCCATGAGGTCCATGATCTTCTCCATGAGGTTCATGATCTTCTCAAATTCGAATTTGAACATAGAGTGCCACATAAGGATGCCTTGGAAGCTTCCTTTGTACCTACACATGTCAACAAACTCATTCTAATTGTTAGGTATAAGTATAAGCATATTATTTTCTAAAGTTTAACCATAAATCCACTTTAAAATGTTAAGAATTAATAAACTTTGGAAAAGCATAGTTATAACCCAATGATGAGGTAAATGTAATGATGTGGAGGTGGAATGGAGGTGACATGAAGGTAATATGGAAGTAATGTGAAGGTATTGCTGAATAATGGAGTGAGAATAAGGACTATTTTGAGGCCCAACAGAGATCTTGGCATCACCCAGTAGTGTCGCCTACCTTACAACATCAAGATTTTCCTGGATAAGGTATTGTGTGATGTTTCTCCACTTAAAGTTTTTGATGTTTTATTAGACCAACCATAGAGGATTATAGAGGTAACCCCACCTACATACATTTATTTGATCTCTACTAAGCGATTCCGCAAGATCATCTCCTAAATTGGGAAATTTCTTTTCTTCATGATTCACTCTCAAAGTAAGGGGAAGATCATGGCCCCATCCATGGCCTCCATAAATAGCTTTTCCACATAGCAAAAGGAAGTGGATAAGTTTATGGAAGAGTACATGTACATATTCTCCTTATCCATGGGGGTACCTTTAGAATGCCAGGTCAAGCATTCAATTGATGTGACCGTTGGTGCACCTCTACTTAATGGGCCAATATACCACTGATCTCTTCTAGGAAATGAAGAAATCAAGTGACATATCCAGGATTTGATACAAAAGGGAACATCTAAACAACTTCATCACCTTGTGGGATCCCAATTGTACTCGTGCAGAAGAAAGATGGGACCTAGAGACTCTGCATTGATTATTGGGCACTGAAAAAAATCACGGTCATGAACAAATAAATAATCCCATAGATTGATGAACTTCTCGACTAGCTCAAGTGTGCTAATTACTTCAGCAAGATCGATTTGAAGTCCAGTTATCACCAAGTTCCAATAGAACCCAAAGATGTATGGAAGACTACCTTCAAGTCCAAAGAGGATCTCTTTCAGTGGTTAGTCATGCCTTTCGGGTTGACAAATTCCCCTGCAACATTTATGATGCTAATGGATCACATCTTGTGACCTTTAAACAACTTGTTCATGGTTTTATATTTAGATGATATCCTCATCTTCATCAAGAGTTGGGTAGAGCACTTGGGACATATTCGGTAGGTCCTTCAAACCCTGCGATAACACAAGCTATGTGCCGACCTATAGAAATGTTCTTTTGGAATGGACCAAATCCAAAATATGGGCTAAATAATTGATGAGAAAGGTGTGCATGCGGATCTAGTTGAGATCCAAGTCATTTATGATTGGCCAACCCTCATGAATTTAACAGAGCTTCACAGCTTCTTGGGACTTGCTAATTTCTATCATAGATTCATGGTGGGGTTCTCTCATATCACTTAGTCCTTGAGTCAAGTTACCAAGGGTGGAGAATTTTTTTTTTTTTTCTTGTCCAAGTCACAACAAAAGGAATTCATTGAACTAAAACACTTCCCTTTCTCTGCACCAGTCCTCACCTTTCCAAACCCACAACAACCATTTGATATTGAGACAGATGCCTCTGAGTATGTTATTGGTGCAATCCTCACTCAACAAGGACATCCATTGGACTATCGCAATGATATTCTCTATCATACTATTTGAAAATACCTCACCTATAATAAGGAAATGTGTTCTATCATGTAGGCCTGCCAATAATGTAAATATTATATTTTGGGGAAGGTGACAATCATCCACAAGGACCACCAACCTCTTCAATTTATGTAGACACAATGGAAGTTACAGAATGATTTCCTTCGAAATGATCCACATATCTACAACAATTCCATTTAACATTAAATACAAGAAAGGTAGCCCCAATCACACCACATACTACCCATTCAGCCCCTGATTGTGGCACTGAGCACAATTCTCAACACTTGTGGGAACAAGACCTTTGGATGGCCATAACTATATGAAAATGACTTGGAATTCACTACCACCTACATTATTTTGATGGCAGGAAAGCCAATTCAAGACTTCCACCTTTAGGATGTATTATTGTGCAATATTTGTGTTCCTTCAAGTGAGCGTGCCAAGCTGATTTGGGAAGCGCATTATAGTTGGTTCACATGAGAATTTGGTGTGGAGAAGACAATGGAAGTACTGCACAAGTATTTTTATTGGCCAAAACTCTAACAAGATGATAGAAAATATATCCTATCCTACACTACTTGTGCCATTGCCAGACATACACACTCCTCTGCCTACTCCTAGCCATCCTTGGGAACACATCTCCATGGACTATATGTCTAACCTTCCCTCTACCAAGCATGGTAATGACTATGTGTTTGTGGCCATTGATATATTTTCTAAAATGGCCATATTGGTTGCTTGCAAGAAGAGTATCACAATAGAATCCATTGTCAAGCTCTTCTTCAAATGAGTATAGGTACATTTTGGGATCCCGTAGGCCATTATATCATATCAAGATAGAAATTTCCTATGTTTATTTTGGTCAAGCCTCTTGTCATTATTGGACACCAATATCACCAAGTCAATTACATTCCACCCTTAAACTAATAGCCAGATAGAGTTTGTCAATATGATGATAGTGCACATACTATGCATGTACAACTCTAAGCATCCACAAACATGGGATGAGAGTATCCACCATGAAAAAAATATCTACAATAGAGCTCTCCATAGCTTAACATGCCACAACTTTCAGGTGGGCCTGATATTTCAACCATTGTGTCCCAATACCTCTTGCAACTACACAAAAAAGATTGCACATGTTCGATCTGAAGATGATAAGGCCATAAAGTCTTTTGAATGCATTCAACACATCTTCCAAGAGGTTCATGATACCCTAGATAATTCTAATACTAAATACAAGCAATGTCATGATCAACATCGAGTCCCATATAAGTTTCAAGTGGGTGACAAGGTTTGGTTGCATTTTTAGAAGGAAAGCCTTGTTGAAGCCCATTGGAATCTTTGATTGCTTTGATACGAGCCTTACACCATCACCAAGGAAATGGGTGACAATGATTTCAAGCTAAGTATTCCCCCATTCCTTGGCCTACACCCAATATTCAATGTGGACTACCTTAAGCCATACTTTCCACCATTATTGGACAAATCAAACATCGTTGAGCAGCTAAAACAAACAAAGCTCAACCCAGATTGCATTTAATAGGCCAAAAATGATTGGATCATGGAAACACAAATTAATAACACTCACCAATAAAGGATTCAAATGTATGAGGATGTCAACGCTGACCATCTCGTGCACCAAGGTAAGTGGCTCACTAGGGACCAAGTTCAACATAAGTTTCCTCACCTCATGGAGGCACTCAACACAATAGGTACCATTACCTCCTAAGGGGGGGGGATTGATCCAAGTCGATATTGGTTGCCACCCACCTATTCAACTTGGACCCCCAACATTTTTTTATTAGTTTCCTAATTTTCAGCACAGTTCTATTTCAACAGTTTTCTATTCTTGTCAGTTTTTGGGTCCTAAACTTTTGGAGCCATTTTAAGGCCCTAAATGACATTTTTTATGGAAACACATAAAGAATTATTTTTGTAGACAAAATTAGTTGTACTTGGATAAACCCTTATAATAGATAAAAGGCCTCAAAACCTCATTGTAAGACAATTTATAAGGCATGTATCCATCATATCTCTTCTTAAAGGTAAACAATTTTCCAACATTTTCTATTTATTAATTGAATTCCATTTTCACTATATCTTTGTGCTTCTATTTTTAGTTTGTATTTCATTCATTCCTTTATAAATACGAATCACCAATGTCATAGCGAAAGAAAACTATTCCAAGTGCATGGAACATACCTATGAAAATAATTTTAGATTGATTTTACAAATATATTAATTTTCTAAAAAAACATGGAAATCATTGGACTGAATTGAAACTTAATTTACCCATTTTATGGAACACTAGAGAGGAAGGAAAAGATGGAGAATATTTTGGACCATTACACACCAAAATTTGGTTTACGATAAAGTGGAAGAAGAGGGCCACTCATATGACTAGAGTGTGTTTCCTTGAGAACTCCATAATCAAAGACCTCAAACTAGGATGAGAAAATAAAATTGCATGGGGACATGCACTAATATCAGTTGGGGGGAGATGATGAAACCTAGCATGGCCACCGTTTTTACACAAATTTAACAATTTCCCACCTACACCTTACCTACCTTTTCTAGTGTTTTCCACCTTTTTTGGTATTTAAAATGAAACTTTAGAAAATATATTTATTAGAATATGTTTTTTCATATTGTTGACCTATTTGGTGTTAATTTGATTTTATGACATACTTATCTTTCCTAGAAGTGTGTCATCATCTTATGCCATAAGTAGGCTACATGAATCCCACAACAAAACTATTACATAGTTATAGGAAGTATATAATGAACTTGCAACCTTGATATTGATGAACCACAATAATTGTACAAGATAGCCATTGCCATCTAATTACAAGGTAGGGGAATCATGACTTCAACTACATCCAATTTTGAACATGTGGAACCAAAATCAAGTGACACAAAGCCAAATTATAATATCGAGAATCATATTAAGGATGTTATTAAGATAGGACAAGTACAAAAACACAAAAACCATGATCATAAGCATAAAAAAATACAAAATGGATGTATGTCTCAATATATATTAGAATTGAAGCTCTGGAACAATGAACTAGACAAATTGATCCTCAAAAAGTACCAATGTCATATGGGTGACTAGCATTCCTTTTTGTAGCTTAGGTAATAGCATAAAGAGGGAATTCTACTATTGGCCCAAGGTCTTCAATCCAAACCTACTAAAGAAAAAAATATATGCTATTTGAATAAATAATATTATCGAACATGAGAGACATCAATTGGTTATTGGTCATTAATGTATACAATCAACAGATGTGAAAACCCACCAATAATGGTAATGGGCACCAAGGTACCAACTAAATTAAAAATTGTGTGAATATATGAGCTATGATCAAACAATTAAAGAATATATAGACTAGGGGACATCGATGTATTCCTATTTTTGATAGTGATGGATCCCGCCACTGATTACTACAAGCCTTAAGGTACTATAAAGTCTCTAAATCTAATTCGTACAGAAAATATGCCAAATTCAATGAGAAGAGATCCAATGGAAGGAAATAACTAATGCATCTCCTATCATCCAACATGAGTGGAAACAAGGAGATGGTTTTGAAGGTATTGAAAAAAATATAGAAGAACATATCAATAAGTATGCCTCTTGCATGTTTTTATGGAAAATTACACATAACCACTAGGATCTATTGATCCATAATCTTATGGACCTGACAAAACTACCATATAAAGGAGTATGTTACCAAAATAAATTAAGAAAATATATCCCAAACCATATGATCCAATCCAAGCATTCATGCATACATTTTCTTAAATAAGGTTTGAGATGAAACCTGTAATCCTCACAGATTAGTGACAGATGTTGTGTTTGATGCAGATATTCCTCGCTCCAACTAGGATATCCCATCCTCCACAATAGATCTAGAACCTACACACAACCACCACCAAACAAGGAGCACAAATGGCCTTTTGTAAAGGACTGTAAGCATAAACAAATAAACATAGGCATGAATAACTTATCATAAATTCAAATTTACAGGAAGGGAACATTCACTTTCATTGATCATAAAATGAAATAATACAATAAGTATACCTTCACACAAATGAGATCCTCTTCTCAAACTTGTAGCATGGTCTCCTCCTCCCAATACAACAAAGATCTCACACTATAATATGGATATTCTCGCTAAACCCATTTCCTCTTAGTGAGATATTATAGGTTCATTCTATCATTTGGGAGAATGTATCTAGACACTTAGGGGCTTGAGAAGTTAGGAAACTTCTACAATAATGGACCCCTAGCCAACTCATAAACAAGTGGGTCAAGTTGATCTCCTTAGGAATGACAAACTCTAGAAACATTTTTCACAATTATGGGCTTTTTCTCAATTATCTCAATTATGAAATAATTATTATCTAAAAATTAGAAATTTACGACAAAATAATTATGAGATATTATTCAATAATTTTATCATGGAATAAATCTCACATAAGTAAAAGAAAAGGTTAAAGGGGATCCATTTTAGCTAGAAATTGAGGTTAGTTGAATTTGGGTTTCTCTCATTATAATGGAGTGGAAAATAGGGTTATAATTGATGCCCCCTAATGAATGAGGTTAAAAGAGAAACTGATGGATGAAATGCATTACAACAAAACTCAAAGTTCAAAATGGGAGGAAGGAGCCAAGACAATGAAGCTGGATCATAGGAACTCAAGTTTTGAAGTCTCAACTGTTCTAATAACATCACTAAGGCATGCATACCCATGCTCCGTCACAAAGAGAAACTAAACGTGGCCGCCAAAAATACAATCCAAATCCATTACATGAAATTCTAGGACATGGCCACAAACAATATATAGTGGATCCATGTGACGAATCAGAAATATCATAGCCACAAGAAAATAGAGTGTGGATCTATGTCACAGTATATGTCAGTAAGACTATGGACACATAACATATAGGGGGTGTCTTAGAGTAGTCCTCAAAGTACATGATGTGAAATGGAGCAGATTATTAATTTTGTGCTAATTCTTCATTTAGAATAAAACCCAATATGCTTATCATTTGCTTATCAAGTTCTTAAGGATTCACAATTTTGCTAAATTAACTGATTCCCATGAGGGTTTCTTATGTAAATGTTATAGAAAATTTAACATAAAACATATGCTGAAAAAAAACAAAATAATAGCAACAAACATAAAAATACAACACACAACACAAAGTTTTGATGAGGAGTTCGCCCCTCCTGGGCTACGTCTCCTTGGTCCAGTTTCCAATGCTTGGTCCTCTCTATTATGCTCAAAATTACAACAAAAGTGTTTTTAAAATGCTCAAATGCCTCTGAAACCTGTCTCAATGAATTCAGAATGCTAAAAAATGGCTATCTAGCCTCTTTTTGCATCAAATTTGGATAAGAACTGAAGAAGTTATGACTTCTCCTAGTTCTCCCACTATTTGTTCCACAAATTGCTCCAAAACCGACATAATCCTACAAATTCAATCCAAAATCCACCAACTGAGTGAGAATTTGACCTTGCCGTGGGCCATAACCTGTCAACCATATCACAAATCGCAATCGACGTAAAAAAATAGCACATGGTCTTGTAAACAAAGCAACGATTGTGCGATGCAATATCGGCGGACCCGATGGGAACTTAAACTATGGATCATAAATGTATCGCATCTGGGAACTTATCGCTCATCACAATCGCCAAGGTTTGGTAAGCTGAAGGTCTTGTTAACATGGTGAAATGTTGCAATAGTGATATTGCGGACTCGACGAGAGTATAAACTGCAACATATAAAATATTGCATCCAGGGTTTTATCACTATTGGGACTCATCACATTTCTCTATTGGAGGATAATCTCTGTATCATATATATATCAGCAGGTACTGGGTGCGATATACGATTGTGATATATTGCATCGCAACCCTGACTGTGCCGGGGGCCAATTCTATAATTCCTCCTTTCCTGCGATTGCGATATACGATATCGTAAATTGCAATTGACACTGCTCGAGGGCCGATTCCTAACCTAATCCACCTACAACCTACGATATGTGATATGCGAGGGCCAATGGCGGCATGCTACTTGGCACCTCCTCATTCATTGAGACCTTTGCCACGTAATCCAATCCTGCCTTGTAGAAAAGCCAAACTTGAACTTTGACTTGCTCTAACTTTTGCATACGAGCTCAGATTTGAGTATCATTTTCTTCGTTGGATTCAGAATGATGATCTCTTAGATCTAAAGCTAAGATTAACAAGATTCTAACACTTTGATTTTTGAGCATAAACTTGAGCACCTGATCACTCCTCCCCACTGGAAGCCTTTTGGACCCCAAAATATTATATTCAGTTATTGAACATATGAGGGTACTATTCCCTCACCTTCCCCTCTTCAATCCATTTTTCCTTTGATGGATTTGTACCTTTGAGACCCACTCGAAGATAATCAAAATTTCCCCTCTTTGATGACCTCGTTCTTCTGTCAAGTATGGTGTCTTGTTGAAGCTCATTTAAAAATTTAGGAGAAAAATCTTCAATTGCTAGAATTTGTACACTTTATCCTTGATCTTGAATCAAAGGAGGCTCATAAAATCTCAAATTTTCAACATTAACAACGAAATAAATTTGCATATATGAAGGAAAATCAAGCTTGAAAGCATTATTACCAATCTTTTCCAGAATTTTAAATGGACCATAACGGATTGGTTTCAACTTTTTACCTTCACCTTGAAGCCTTTCCTTGCTAATGTAAAGCCAAACTTCATCACCTACTTGAAATTGATGATCCACACGATGCTTATCATGCCTTGCCTTATACTTGCCTTGACTCTTTTCTAGTTGTTCTTGAACTGTTTGGTGAATCAACTGAATTTGCTCAATGAATTTCTTTTCTTTGTCTATGTCACTATGTCCATCTACAACTACATATTTCTCAAAGATTAAATCCAAAGGTGATTTAGGAAAATAACCAAGACATGCCTCAAAAGGAAAAGTTAGAGTAGAAGAGTGTTTTTCTCGGTTGTAAGCATGCTGAATATAATGCAACTATTCATCCCACAACTTAGGATGTTTGCTGCAATATCCTCTTAGAAAATGAATAACTGTCATGTTAACCACTTCAGTTTGACCATCTAATTGCAAATGGAAGGTTGTACTTTTCTTCAACTTGGTGTCCATCACATTG
This sequence comes from Pinus tabuliformis, assembly GCA_031772625.1. Classification (NCBI taxonomy): domain Eukaryota; kingdom Viridiplantae; phylum Streptophyta; class Pinopsida; order Pinales; family Pinaceae; genus Pinus; species Pinus tabuliformis. Next base: position 1,050,523,397 of record CM062805.1, on the reverse strand, counting down.
CATAAACTTGACCAAAAATGCCCAACAAATTGGGAATCACGATCACTTACAATAGAAGTAGGTAATCCAAAATGAACCCCTACATTTTGAAAGAAAAGTTGAGTTGTTTTTTCAGCATAATTTGTTTTTTACAAGGCATTAGTATGCACATCTTGCTGAACCTATCCACAACTATGTACAAATAATCATAACCTTTTCTTGATAAAGGAAGACCTCCTACAAAATCCATAGAAATGCTTTCCCATGGACATGAAGGCACTGGAAGTGGTGTGTACAATCCTAGTTTCCTATTATTAGGCTTATTGTCTGGACACAATGAACAAAATTTGATAAAACATGAAACACTTTCAAGCATACAAGGCCAGTAAAAATACCTCTGAATATTTTCCATTGTTTTACATACACCAAAATGTCCAGCAATAAGAGAATTGTGCGCTTCCCTTGTGACATTTACTCTCTCTCCCTATGGAACACAAAGTTTTCCCAAATGATACAACAAATTATCATGTACATGGTAGTCTAATTCCTCCACTTGGTGGCCTTGACTCAAGTTTGAATATACCTCTTGAAAGTCAGCATCATGTGCGTATTGTTCAACATAACGTTTAGGAAAAACATAATTATTCTTGAGCAAAATGGCTACATTAACAACTGGTCTAGAAAGCATATCAGCAACTATGTTATAAATACCTTTCTTATACCTGATTACCAAGTGGAATTTCTATAATAATCCCATATAACGGAAGTGCCTTGATTGCCGCAATTTTGTTTGAGATTATAGATATTTCAAAGGTTGATGATCAGTGTGAATAATGGTTTCTTTTCCCATTAGATAATGTTTCCATTTCTTCACACTTTGCACCAATGCGTAAAGCTCTTTATCATATGTAGGATAGTTAATAACAACACCATTAAAAATATCAAAATGAAATGAAATGGGCTTACCATGTTGTAAAATAACTGCACCCATGGCGTAGTCACTGGCATCTATTTGTATTTCAAATGGTTGTTTCAAATTTGGCAATGCTAAAACTGGGGTTGAAGTGATCTTTTGTTTTAAAGCATCGAATGTTTTTTGTTGTTTGCCTCCCCACTGGAAGACAACCTTCAAGTTGGTCAAAGAATGTAGTGGAGCTGCTATGGAAGAGAAATTGGCAACGAAATTCCTCCAGTACTGCACTGCTCCTAGGAAACTCCTTACTTCTATGACTGATTTGGGTATTGGCCAATTCACAATGACCAAAATTTTAACCTTGTCAGCGCACAATTAGTTTCCTTAATGATCAGTTGATCATCTGAAATCTACAAAGAAAACTTGGCATAAAAAACATTAGTGTGTTCATCAAGGAATGGCCAATTCCTTGATGATTCTTACGCAAAAATTTATGCCGAATGAAATGGATTATGAATAATCAAAACCGTAATTTTAGTCCAATTCCTGATGTTGTTAACAGTCCATTTTTGATAAAAATTTACCTTGAAAATTAACTCATCTCCCTCTTTGTGTTAGATGTCTCTCCGAATGTGCATGACAAAGAAATGATTCCATCACATTCCCAACAAGAATTTTTTTATTATTTAATTTTGAAAATAAATCAATATATTTTCTGATCTTCCTGATCGCTTGAAGCGTAGGAAGAGAGCATACTAACATATTGATTTTTTTATTTTATTTTATTTTATTTTTTCAGGTTAGTGTGGATGTAAATTTATTTATGAAAAATGATGATGATTTTTTTATTATTTTTATGTTTAAAAAAAAACAAGACTAAAATAAAACTCTACCAGATCTGGTTTTATTTTGCTAATCTATTCTATTTTAACTTGAAAGTTTTTTTTTGTTTCTTAGGTAAAAGAATCCTTCCAGTGAAGCCATCTATGGACTAAAAATTCAGAAATGCGCACATCTAAATTTAAAATTTTTACCTGATTGTTTACAAGGATGTGAGTAACATGTTTGATCCTTGGATTTGGCGCAGGGTTCTTTTGAAGCTAGTCTTTGATATTATCCTTGCTCTCCAAGATGTACCTGTTCAACATCTTTAATTTTCTCATCTGTAGATGGATTAGTAAGAAATGGGGGGTTTAAAAACTGAATTTGAAACTAACCAAGTATGAAAAAGAAAAAATAAAAAACTCAACTTGAACTCCTTTATGAAAATATTGTTGTCACCAGGTTTCACAAGTTAGTCCATAAAAAGAAATTGCAATAAAAATGACTTCCTAAGTCTATCTCTAAATAATCCTCCCCGGCAACGATGCCAAAATGTTTGGTCTAAAATGCGGATGCAAATTAGAGTTTCATTTACTATCAATCCGAGTAAGTAAACTTCAAGGATCATCCAATATATATGGACTTAGAGACAAACTAAACTAATCTAGGTGAAGAAATGCCAAAGCTCCCTTACAAGAGGTCTTTCATTGGGATTTCCAACACCTATTTAGTCATTTAATCAAAATGAAATCTAAAGACATTGTGACAAGTGTAAGAAATATTAAAGCTCCCTTATGGGAGACTGTTCATTAATATTTCTAACATCTTAACCAATTAACTAAGAAATGAAGGCATTTAAATATAATTCAAATTGATTACAAGAAATATTAAATCTCTCTTACAAGAGACTATTCATTTATATTTCCAGCATCAAGATCTTTAAACTAATGAAATTAAAAACATAAATGAAAGAAATCTTACTATACCAAAACAAGTATGCAAGTGAGGCAATGGAGGTCCTCCATAGCTCCACAAGCACGCTTTAAAAAGAAGTCAAATGTAGAAGAAAATCCAATCCACTTTATTTATCGTCAATTGTAAATTGCAATTACAAGCTCCAAGTTCTACATTGCAACATGTCCTAAACTCTACATTACAATGATTCTAAAATCTAAAGTTACAAATGAAGGACTAAGTTTCTAGATTCTAAAAATTAAGATTACAAAATGAAGATTACAAATAAAGGAGATAACACTCCTATTTATACAAAAGCTATGATAACAAACTCATAAATGTAAATCCACTATTCCCTCCTTTGACCCACATATTTCTCAACCAATGGTGACACGTAACCCTATCCTCCATGAGGTCCATGATCTCCTCAAATTCGAATTTGAACATAGAGTGCCACATAAATATGCCTTGGAAGCTTCCTTTGTACCTACACATGTCAACAAACTCATTCTAATTGTTAGGTATAAGTATATGGAGATTATTTTCTAAAGTTTAACCATAAATTCTCTTAAAAATACTAAGAATTAATAATGTTTTTGGAAAACACAAAGGTAACCCATATAATGATGAAAGTGAAGCTGATGTGGTGAGATGATGGTGGAATAGAGGTGAGAAAATGTGTAAATGGAGTGAAAGTGGATGTATTTTAAGGATAATTCCTAGGCCCAACAACATGTCTCCATATTGATTGACGACATTAACCAATTCAACTTACGACTTCACATCACAACCTACAAAGGATTCATGCTTCGTGCCATTCTTCTGCTTGATCATAAGGAGCACAAGGCTCTTGTTGGAATTGACCAGTTGCTTCATTTGCCCTGCGCTTGCTAAAGACAGATTAATATTCCTACGATGGGCTCTCACAATATACTCCACTCCATCTTTGAACAAATGATATTTGTTCTCAAATCTATGGAAAACAATTTTCCTGTCATACGGATATGAGTTTCCCAACACAATTCTAGAAATATCCAGTGGTATCACATCTAATTTGACTTCATCAACGAAATTGGCTTGAAAACCTGAAAATGCATTTCCGTGTGACCTAAATATTGGCATCCTTGGTTATCCAACCCAACGGATACAGTTCATGATGAGGCACGGTTTCTAGATTCAACTTCTTAACCAATTCTGTAGAATTTAAATTTGCCTAGGATCCACTTTAAAATAGTGTATCGATCTTGGTGTGTTTGGAAATAAAATATGATGTGGAACAACTCAATTCTATTTTCCTCATTTGAAACGTTGTTGGAGTTATTTGCTACACTAATGTTTGCCACGAATTCCTCTTTGCTTGCTTTTGCCAGGAATTTTCCCTTAGTGACCGTGGCTGAAATCTTGGTTTCATCACCTAAGTTAGAACCCAAGTCTTGTTGTACAACAGTGTTGGTCTTATGTTTCCATTTATTGATAAATTTCTTCGGTTGTAATTCAAGATGAAGCATCCAGCAATGTGCTTTATGATGGCCCTCTTTGGAACAATTCTTGGACACGTGTTTCTCCCCTTCTTTCTTAACATAAGCATTTTTCTTTTGCTTTCCTTTAAATTTCTTTCCTTTTCCACCACTCTAGAATGGCTTCTTCTTACCTTCTTCTTGTACATTTTTTCCTCTTGCTTCAAGGTGTGTAGATTGAACATAGACCTCATCAAGATTCGTGGGATTAAACATAAGAATGGTGTGTCAAAGATAGCTATGCAAACCTCCTATATATTTCAGCAAAGTATCTTGTGACTATAAGTCTACTTCTAACATAAGAGCTCTTCTCCTAAACTCTTGAGTATACTCTTACACATTTTGACCTTTTAACTGTTTGAAAATTTTCCAATTCATGATAGCTTTTTGCATATGAGCTAAAGGGTAGAATTGGCCTTTTATAGCAGCAATGAAATCATACCAAATAATAGAGATATTAACATGTTTTTTGATCTCATCTTGATTCCTTGCTTCCCACCAAATGAGTGATGCACCCTCCATTCTCAATGAAGCCAACTGAATTTTGATATCATCCTCTTGAAGGTTCTGAATTCTACAATACACCTCCAACTGACGAATCCAGTTATCCAACTTTTCTACATTAACTTCTCCATTGTACATAGGCAACTCGAATTTAACATCAAGCTTTAGAAAAGGTGATTTACCAATTCCTTTTGCAGAATGATGATGAGTATGAGTAAGGGTTGTATTAGTGGAAGAGTGTGAAGATGCTTGTGAAGTAGAAGATGAATAAGATGGTGGAGAAGGTGGAGGCTTGTATCCATTCCCATTACCTCCTCCTGAAGAACCTTCTCCTTTGGGAAATTTGGAACTTTTTCCTTGCAATCTACTATTCCTCTCTTCACAGAGGAACTTAATCTCTGTCATATCAAAGAAAGCCTTTCTGAAGGTCTTCTCATCTTCTGTCATGTTTGTAGGTTCTCCTTCATGAGTCATGGTCTCTAAAGACTCAAATGCAACTTCTACAATTTGAGGATGTACCGATGTAGAGGACTTTGGAAACCTTGCTCTTCTTCCCCTTGACCCAACTTGAGGGATTCAAACCAGCTTTCCTTCACCTCTTTTGAGTTTTAACATTGTTAGCATGACACAAAACAAGCAAATAATTAAATTATTCTTTTGCACAAGAAAATCTAGTAAGAAAAAATCAGTCCTCTGATACCAACTTGATCTGAAATGGAAAAGATAAGTAATGTTGTGCTAATTCCCCATTCAGAATAAAACTCAAGATGCTTATCATTTTCTTATCAAGTTCTTAAGGATTCACAATTTTGCTAACTTAATTGATTCCCATGAGAGTTTCTTATGTAAATGTTATAAACAATTTAACATAAAAAATTTGTTGAACATAAGCAAAAAATAGCAAAGAACATAAAAATATAACACACAACATAGAGATTTGATGAGGAGTTCACCCCTCCTGGGCTACGTCTCCTTGGTCCAGCTTCCAATGCTTAGGCCTTTTGCTCAAAATTACAACAAAAGTGTGTTTACAATGCTCAAATGCCTCTGAAACCTGTCTCAATGAGTTCAAAATTCTCAAAGATGGCTATCTAGCCTCTTTTTGCATCCAATTTGGAAAAGAACTGAAGAAGTTATGACTTCTCCTAGTTCTCCCACTATTTGTTCCATAAATTTCTCCAAAACCGACATAATCCTACAAATTCACTCCAAAATCCCCTAACTGAGAAATAATTTGACTGCATCATGGGCCATAACCTATCGGTCGTATCGCAAATCGAAATCGACATAAAAACCCAGTGATGGTCTTGTAAACAAAGCGGTGATTATGCGATGCAGTATTGGCAGACCCGAAGGGAACTTAAACTGTGGCTCATAAATGTATTGCATCCAGGAACTTATCGCTCATCGCAATCGGTGAGGTTTGGCAAGCTGAAGTTCTTGTTAACATGACAGAATGTTGCAATAACAATATCACAGACCCGACAGGAGTATAAACTACAACATATAAAATATCGTGCCCAGGGTCTTATCACTATCGGAACTCATCGCATTTTGCTATCGGTAGATAATCCCTGTATCATATATATATCAGCAGGTAGTAGCTGCAATATGCGATTGATATATTGCATCACAACCCTGACTATTTCGGGCTGCGATTCTATAACTCCTTTCCTGCGATTGCGATATATGATATTGCAAATCACAATCAGCACTACCTGAGGGCTGATTCTTAGCCCAATCCACCTACGATATGTGATATGTGATATGCTAAGGTCAATGGCATCTTGCTACTTGGCACCTCCTCATTCGCTGGGACCTTTTCCACTTTATCTAATCCTACCATGTAGACAAGTCAAACTTGAACTTTGACTTGCTCTAACTTTTTCATACGAGCTTGGATTTGAGTTCTGTTCACACTATTGGATTCAAAATTATGATCTCTTCGATCTGAAGCTTAGCTTAAAATGATTCTAACAATTTTATCTTTGAGCATAAACTTGAGCGCCTGGTCAGCATATAATGAATAAATAACTCCAATACAACCAAGGAAGGGTGTCATATAAGAGTGAAATGTCCCTAACTCAAACTCTTTGAAATAACCTTGATGGTACCAATCTACGACATGCGAATATATGAGTTGATTTTGAGCATGGTAGAAACCCTTTGATTACCAGTCAATGAGGTATACCATTAATAGACATGAGGAGACCCACCAATAATGAAAATGTACCCTAAGGTACCTAGTACAATCCACTAAGTGTGAATATATGAGTTGGTGTTGAACACTCATGAAATCAAATGATCAGGAGATAATGATGTAAATCCACTTTCGATTTTAAGGAAACTTGTTGAAAATAGCAACAAGAAATGATACAAATAGAATCCAGAAATTCCAATTTTAATTTGTCCTTGAATTAAAATTGTGAATTAAAATCGAATTTAGTCTCACCGACTACTTGGAAATAATTAATTAATTCATTATGGATTAATTAGTTGGAGAAATTCAAGTTAGAGGTCTTTCTGAATTCATGCAAGAGTTATCCCTTAAATTAAAGATATTATCCTTTAATTAAGGAGATAAGATTGAGTTATATTTGAGTTGTAATTAGCTAACTCAGTTTACTAAGTTAAGTCTAGTTAAATTAGTTCCAAGCTATTTGAGGAACTAATTGTGAGTTATCAGTCAGTTGATGCATGCATGCACTCAACTAGTGTACTCCAGATAACTGAAGATTCCCTCATCAGAAACTCATGCTTGTCTATTCTGAGAAAGACCCAGTTGAGATTAAAGACAAAGATAGTGTACTATCAGTTTCATGTGTTTTCCTATAAAGGAAACTCATGTATGCAGAAGGAATAAGGTTCCTTGAGGATTGCACAGTTCATACAGGGTGTGAGATCAGTGTGTGAGATCAATTTTCCACTTGGTTGGAGAAGATCATACCAGAGGAACACCACAAGGAAATAGGAGCTTGGAGGGTAGAGAGGAAGGCTTGTGAGAAGCCAGGATTTCCTGTGAGCATATGTGAGGATTGTACTAAGAGCTGGCTAGCTGTGAGAGCTAAGGCTTTGTATAATCTCTATGTATTTCCACCTTGTATGATAATACAGATAGTGGGGTTTTTAGCTGAGGCTTTCCCCAAAGTATTTTCATATGTATTGTGCATTAATTCTTCTTCCTATGGTTATATGTGTTCAACTTTGATTCAACTCGATCTTTAAGCTTCTGCAAAGAAAATTGATAGTAGAAGCAGATTATAGTATTTTTCTTTGGTTATATTGCATTATCGGGCTAATCTACAGGCAAATTTTCTACATGGTCTTAGAACGAGATTTGTAGAGAATTTACAAAATTTATACATGGTATCAGAGCTTGTTGATCTATAGAGAAATTTCTACATGGTCTTAGAACGAGATTTGTAGAGAATTTACAAAATTTATACATGGTATCAGAGCTTGTTGATCTATAGAGAAATTTCTACATGGTATCAGAGCCTAACTTATCGAAGTTGTGAATAGTATATGGAGAAGAGAATTCGAAGTTTGAAGTTCGGGGTTGCAGGCACAAATTGAATTCATATCATACTTTAATTGAGATGGGACATTATGTGACTAATTTCCCATCGAAGAAGTCCAAGAAGGGATCCCCAGTAGGATCGGAAGGTGAGGCATTAGCCTCTCAGTTCGAAATGGACTTTACCCTCATCGCATGCATGGTGTCATTGATGATGGGTTGTGTTTGGTATCTTGACAGTGGAGCCTCATTCCACATGACCGGTGATAAAAAGTTATTCAGTACCTTGGAGGAGAAAGACCTCAATATGCGTCTAGAGATGGGTGATGACGAAAGGTGTAGTCTTTCAGGAGTGGGCACAATTGCTTTTCAGAGGGAGCATGGACCTCCTATCACCTTGAAAGATGTGAAGTATGTGCTTGGACTGAAGAAGAACTTGATATCGGTCGTGATGTTGGAGGACAAAGGCTACGATGTTGTCTTTAGTAAGGGAAAGGTTTTCCTTAGACAGATCACCACGAGACAGGTGAAACAAATTGGTTCATGAGTTAAGAACCTGTATTCTCTTAAGGTTCAAGATGCATGCAAAGCCTTGAGGAGCAAGTCAAATATTAGAGACTTGGTGGTTGAGAGGGAGAGTAAATTACCTCTCAACATGAAGTCCCAGAAGAAGTATCAGACAATTGTGGAGGAGCCACAATTGGAGAAGTAGAGAGGAGACCGAGTGAAGAGATCCACTCATGCAGATACCTCCATTAGGGGGGAATTTTGATCCAAGTGGGAAGAGGGATCACATGCAGCCATACCTCTAGGTGTGAGGTGGAGCTATGTGAAGTGATAGTCCCAAAACAACTGAAATCGGGCAGGGTCCATTGAGAGGTTTTATTTCATGGATCGTACCTTGCTATGGGAGCCCAAAGTACATAGTAGCGGGAGGAATCAGTGGGATTGATGCAGACAGAGATCAAAGTGACATAGGCTAGAGCAGTTAGATACTGAAGAGCACAGAGAAGGATTGACAATAGTGCAGAAAGGCAGAGTCAGTAGAAGTGCAAAGTTTTCAGTTGACAGAGGCAATAACAGTAAGAGACTTTTATGACAGATACATCATACCGATTCAAGTTGGATGTTTTTTTGTTTCTGGAGTTGCTGGAGCAACAACACTAGAGAAAAGTGTTGCATGCATAACATTCCAAAGGTTCATGATCGTGATTGAGTTGAATTCCTTTATTGTTGAGAGGGGGTGTTGAAAATAGCAATAAGAAAAGATAAAAATAGAATCGAGAAATTCCAATTTTAATTTGTCCTTGAATTAAAATTGTGAATTAAAATCGAATTTATTCTCACCAGCTACTTGGAATTAATTAATTAATTCATTATGGATTAATTAGTTCGAGAAATTCAAGTTAGAAGTATTTCTGAAGTCATGCAAGAGTTATCCCGTAAATTAAGGAGATAATCCCTTAATTAAGGAGATAAGATTGAGTTATATTTGAGTTATAATTAGTTAACTCATTTTACTGAGTTAAGTCCATTTAAATTAGTTCCAAACTATTTGAGGAACTAATTGTGAGTTATCAGTCAGTTGATGCATGCATGCACTCAACTAGTGTACTCTCGATAACTGAAGATTCCCTCATCAGAAACTCATGCATGTCTATTTTGAGAAAGACTTAGTTGAGATTAAAGGCAAGGACAATGTACTATCAGTTGCATGTGTTTTCCTATAAATGAAACTCATGCATACAAAAGGAATAAGGTTGAGGATTTTGCAGTTCATACAGGGTGTGAGATCAGTGTGTGAGATCAATTTTTCACTTGGTTGGAGAAGATCATCCCAGAGGAACAACGCAAGGAAATATAAGCTTGGAGGAAAGAGAGGAAGGCTTGTGAGAAGCCATGATTGCCTGTGAGCATTTGGCATGATTGCCTGTGAGCATTTGATGTTGATATATGAGCTACCTCTATATTCTAAGTTTATAGAAACACACCTAAGGTCCAATGGGTGTTGCAATAAAAAATGCCACCAGATCTTGTAAAAACCATATAGGAAGGCTAGATCCATGGTTAAATCACATAAATAATAGAAATGAACATGGATTTGGTAAAAATAGGACCATATATTTTTTCATTGTTTGAATATTATAAATTTTTGGATTTTTGGCATATATGATGGACTAGAAAAGAGATTGCACACACCAAAAAAGAGATAAAAGGATTACACATTCTCTTATGTACAATATGTACAAGCGTAAATTATCCTAAAAGATCATGTCAAAGTGTGTCCACTGTCAGGCACATGCCAAGTATTCCCATACATGAAATCATGGAGGAGTGGAGGTACCATATGGCACACCATGAAGGGGCAATGACATAGAAAGTTGAATTGCTTGATTCCTAAAGGTTGATGATGTCAAGGAACACCTGAAACCATAGCATTATCTAGAATGGCCCAGGAAATATAAGGTGAGTGGTCTTGTGAGCTAGTGAAGCTCCTTGACACGAAAGATCAAGACATAAAGGGGGTACAGGACACTCATCAACAGGTGGATGTGAGTTGGAAAATTCATTAGCAAGTTCAACATTAAAAACCCAAGACTTGACTCGGTCCATGGGTGGCACTTCCAAGGAGGTCTAGGGAGATGCCCCTTGGGTCAATTCAAGATTTTATTTGCCAATATATACCTTTTCTATGTTAGGAAGACTAGAGGCATGAAGAGGCATAATCTCCCTAGGATGATCAATAGGTGAATCCATGACCTCCGAGATGACTTGTTGAGAATAAGACTCATCATCAAGGCAATCACGTGTAAGATGTGGAGGCACAACCTATGTGGGAAAAGAATCTTGGTCATATTCCATATTAGGATGGAGATTTTGACCAACGTCAGGATGCACTAATATGATTTTTGGAGAGGCAATATCATCCACAAAAGCTGACATGTGCTCACCATGCTGATCTACATCTATATAAGAAGGCATCTCCCAAGGGCCGGGAGATCTATGGGGTCCACAAGTGATAGAATAGATCACGTGCATAAGAGTAGTGGTAGAAAAAGATGGAATGTCAAGTGGGGGTAAAGGAAAAAAGCCAATAAGGTATGATATTTTGAATAAGACTACACCAACACTTTCATAACTCCCAGGGTTATCTCCAACGAGTGGGAAAAAATTCCCCGTAGCAGTAAGTTGGGTAAATGACACACAATAGTCCAATTAATTGATTGTGACTATATTGCCTTCATCAGGAAAGAAAAGGATGTGAAATCCCAGAAATACAATATCACACATAGCATAAAAATAACTACGACCAAGGAGCGGGTTCTAATCTATTGTAGTGGCTACAACCATCCTCCAAAATTTTGCCTTAGCTTCATTTTGGAGCCTCCCTACAGACCATCCTCAGTAGCATGTCTTGAACTATCAAGCACATCATCTTCAACTATTTCATAGAGTCTTGTTAGCCTGTGCATTCAAATTTATTCCACCCCCTTCACAAGTTTCTTTCCAGACTTAGTGTTAGTTGTTGGTTGAGCATCTCCCTCTGGGAATTGCGCAATTCTAGAGGGGAACCAACCTTCTCTCCAGAAATTGCGCAAACCCAGCTGGGATCTAGAATTGCGCAATTCCTCCTAATAGTCTTCCTCTAAAAAAATGTGCAATTCATCCCAGGACAGCTACTCAGCCCAGAAATTGCACAATTATGGGCAGCAGTCACTTGCTCCTCCTAGAAATTACACAATCCATTTGGGACAACTAGCACAATAGCTAGGAGAAATTGCGCAAATCCAGCTAGGCAACTTGCTGGGCTCAGATTTTGTGCAATACTATCATACAGGCTTCCTTGAGAAAGTTGCAAGGTATGACCTAGGAAAGCTGCTCAGCCCAAAAATTGCGTAATCCTGGGAGACCACCTATTCCTCTCAGAAATTGCACAATCCCACTAGGACAACCATCTCTGCTCATCCCAAAAACTGCGCAGATTTTCATCCCAGGCTCGTAAACCAATGCATGTGCCTTCAAGTTGACCGTTTTCCTCCGGGACCAAGCAAAAATGATTTGCATGCATGGACTGCTTCTCCCAAGAAAACATGCACATGTATCCTTTGATTCAGGGATCTATTTTTAGCAGTTAGAGGTTACATGCAAGGATCATTTCAGAAACTTCCCGCCAAGTGTCGCTTTTTCCTAGATTTGTGGTATGCACGTCACAACCTCTATTTTATCAAAACTCATCAACCAGACACTGCAGAGCTCATTCCTCACACCAACCTTGTAGCTCTGACATCCCACATTGCATCTAGGAGTCATCAGCACATTCAACTCAATTGTTTCGGGGTAAGCCCGCTTTTCATGTCTCGCGCTGTGTTTTTGTCGCTTTTTTTTGTTTCGCTTTAGTTGAGTGTTGTATGCTTGATTTTAGTGAGCGATATCTGTCATTTTGATATATGTTAGCTTATGGAAGCACCATTTCAGTTTTCGTTCGCATCTCACTTAAGTCGCATGCATGACATTATTATTTCACGAATGATCGCCATTACAGTGACTTGCTTCACACACATGCATGCTTTCCTTTTTCCTGAATCCCACACTTGCTATTTTCATTTATGATCATTCACTCTTGTTTGCACTCATCTCATCATGCATTCAAACTTATCATGTTTTCGGTCGCCCGTCGGCCGGTCTAGGCTACCTTGGCCTGGACTGTGCCTTCCCTGGCTAGCACTGTGTATTTTTGGAATTGAAGGCTCTGCCTTCCTTTCAGAAACTGCACAAGTCTGGTCTAGCACTGACCTCCAAGCTTGTATTGTGCAATTCTTGGAGGCAGTGACCTACTAGCCCCAGAAACTGTGCAATGTAGTTTGCTGGTTGCATGTCACTGCTGACTGAAATTGCACATTGTGTAGTTTCAGTCCTCAGTAGGTCAGGCTGGACTATGCATTACGTAGTTCCAGTGGTCATTCAGCCTCCCCACAACTTGGACTATGCCTTGCGTAGTTTTGGTAGTCAGTCCCCTGACCTCCCAGCGAAAATTACGCAACCTTCACGATCAATCACATAGGTATGTTGCATGTTAGTCCTTAAGCTTGTTATGGTATTCGACCAAAAGATTGCTTTCCATGAGTGTTGCTATGTCTCCAGGCATCACAGGTGTTCATCAACCTCCCAAAAACATAGGTACAATGACTTCCAGGAGAGTAGAGTCAAAGACAATGTTAAGAGTGCAACTGGGGATGAAGTCGATCAAGTGTCTATGAACTTGCATATCCACGAAGACATTAAATTGTTCATGGACAAGCATATCAAGATTAATGGAAATGATATCACAATTAGAAGCACAATCAGCAACAGCAGAGGGCAGCACACTCGCATGTGGCGAGTGCAAGAGGAAGGTTGGTGATAGCATAGAGGTGGAGAAAAGATGCAAGTTCAAAGTAGATCCGCTCATGACGAAAGAAGCTTTGGAGATTGAAACTATGAGGTGACGACGCGACACGAGCACCACGCGAAGGTAGAGAAAGGAATAGAGAAGGAGTTGCATGTGCTAAAGAAGCAACTCAAGGAAGAATAGGAATTGCATAGACGAGAGAATGCGTTAGAGTATGAACAGGTACAACAGGGGGCACAACATGCACAAAAGGATGAAATTACGCCTGTACAAGTTATAGATCCATCCCAGAAGCTAGCACAGAGCAGACAAGGTGAGTAGTGTTGTTGATCACATGCAAGGTTGTTGTGGAGGTAAATCCTCTCTGCGGACAGAGACGATCCCTACTAGCCTAGACCGGGTCTAGCAACAATCACACAATGCTATCACGCAAGTTCCTAATTACAAATAAAAAGTAGATGGTGAGAACCTACTTGGATTCCAACGCTAGTGTTCGTCAAATAGATATCGCCCTCGTTCCTTTGCCTTGGCCGGTCACGATCCCCACGATCTCCGTGATTGGACACCTGAACGTGCAAAGAATAACACGAAAACAAGCATAAAACCTAGTAGATGCAATTATATATCAGTCAGAAAAGATATAACTCAACATCAAACATGAGACAATGAGAGTGGAACCATAATGATAGTCATCTATTATTAATAAATAACAAAGAAGAATACAACCATTGTTCTGACGTCAAATCCTCCTTTGGCTGGGTAGTCAGCTACACAAGTCTTGCAAAGCTTGTTGGGATGAGGAACAAGCCTCTCTCTCTTTGGGTGACAAGAATCTCCTTACTTAGATTTAGCCTTATGGGTGCAAAGAAGGCTCTTGCAGCTTCAAACTCTCTATGCTAGAACTGGAGCTATTGTAACTATGACTGCAACTAGCTTGCTCAAGGCATAAAGGCAAGCTTTTATAGATAGAGAAGAAAGAGATAGGATCAACCACATTATTCATGGGATTGGTTTTATCACTTGGAAACTTCCATGAAACGTGGCAAACCACTTTCCCTTCTATGGAGATTTGAAGCCAAACCATCCTAGCTCAACATAGATTCAGTTGGTGAATGGGTTGAAGAGAACCTTCGGGAGTTTTTTGGTTGAAAACTTTACTCAATTCAGTTGGCGCGAGTGCGACTCTGAGACAGAGCGCCAATAGCGCGCCCTTTTTAGAGGATTTCCCTCATTGGCGCGGGCAGTGAACTGAGGACCCGTGCTAATGCAAAAAGAGCTGTTTTCATGGAGATTTTACATGAGATGTCTTTAGGGAAAATGAAGCTCATACTTAGAGGAATATGATGCAAGTGGTTTCAGGTCATGTCACTTCTCACAGGTCCCAGAATGAGTCCTCCAGTGTACGGGTGAGGGGTAAAAAGGACGGTGACAAACGGTGACAAATTGCTGTGTAACAGAGGCCCCCTAAAGCATGAGGCCCGAGAGAGAGAGGGGTGAAATGCTTTACAAGAACATGTGTGACTGAGAACACGGCTGCCGGAGAACCTGCGTAAAGAAGTACAACTGATATCTCAAGTACATGATGTATGCGGTATGGGCGCAACCATCCATAATAGAGTACATAACAATCTAGATCCAAGGTATGGACGCAGCCATCCAGAGAGGATCGATAAATAGACTCAGGCATGGTCGCAGCCATCCAGTGAATGAGTCATGTAATAAACATAATAAGCCACAAATCGCAGCCTGGATTCCAATAGACAAAATCCAGGGTCTTGCGCTCCATCTCGACCCGAACAGAGTACAAGTTCGAGCATGCGAATACATGAGTTGAAGTCGAACATGCAGGAACATCGTCTGATTACCAGTAAATGATGAAAACTATTAACAGACATGAGAGGTACCACCAATAATGAAAATGGTCCTCAAGGTACTATAGGTACAATCTACGGCGTGTGAATCAATGAACTGGTGTCGAACACTCGTAGAATCATTCGATCGGAGGCCAATGATGAAAACCTCTCGTCGAACACGAAGAACCTGCCATTGAGGCATGCAAGCTCCAAGGCACCGAAGGGAGTCTTTAGATCAGCTTCCTGGATAATGAGCTAAAGTCGATAGGAAGTGACCTTGATCAAAGGTGGGCTATAGTGTTTCCCACATCATTGACACGAGACAAAGGAAAGATGTTGTGGTGATTCAGAATTATGTGAGGTATCAGAGGGAGGTTGGAATTCTGCAGAGGTCAACTTCTCTTGAACATATCGGCGGCACGATAGTGGACTTGGCAGTATTTGACATCAAATGAGCAGAGGTCATGGTGACAAGGCAATGAGCAGATGAGAGGTCAAATAGGATAACCCAAACCCACGGAGGCTAGTGAAAAGAGAGATGAGATGTCCCCACCCAGACACGAATGCAGAAAAGTGCCATGTTCAAGAGCGACATACTGCCGACACGACAATAATTATGTGTCCATTTTCCCCACCATTTCTGGCGAGTACCCCAGTTATTTTTAACAAGCTTGACGGGGATAGCATATGCTTGTGAGCGTCATTTCGATGGAACCCGATGTCATTAGGTTTTAACGAGTCTGACAAAGGAAGAACTCGACGTCTTTTCATGTTTAGAGAGTTTGAAAAGACAGTAGAAAAGTAAACTCTAGGGGGGTCCTTTTTCGGAAAGTTGTGTCTCTGGAGCCCAAAAAAGTATAAAACAATGCTCGAAAGAACCGCCCGATCATTACGATCGAGGAGTACTTTTCATGAGTAGTGATATCGATCTGAAAAAGTAAAAAAGCGATCAACATCACGTCATTTCGTAACCATTAACGAGCCTGAAATGACAAAGACCCGATAATCTTTTGTTTTTTACACGGTCGAAAAAGAGTTTAAAGAAGACCGCCTCTTATTTCCATTTAACGAGTCAAGAGGGAACTCGACAATCTTTTCATCTTTAAACGGTCGGAAAAGAGCTGAAAGCAGACCTCCATTTTTAGTCTATTTAACGAGTCAAAAAGGGAAAATACTCAGCAATCTTTTCATATTTTACGAGTCAGAAAAGAGCTTAAAGGAGACTCGTCCTAGAGGAACGAGTGGTATAAAGGGTAGCAACTGGTTCCGGAAATGGTGGAACTGCTCAAAACATGTAATGGTCAAGAGGCTGGCTAATAAAACCACTCATAACTGCAGTCCCTAAGGAAAGGTAAAACAACCAAGTGAAAGCATACGATCGGCGAAAGAGATGGTGGCGATGGAATGAAAACAACCAAGGCTCATCTAGTGGACTTTAGCAGATAAATGTCAATCACGAGATGTAAATCGGGTACGGGTTCATTTTTACACAAGCTTGAACCATGGCGAACTCTGCTTGGATTCAATTTCATTTTTACACAAGATTGAAATGAAAAACTATGCTTGTTATAAGTTCGCATGCCCTTAGCATAATGACGCAAATCGAGGTACATGCCCCCCAAGCTTCATTGCATTCAACAAAGTGGATGGAATGAAGGTTCACTCTCGAGATCTATGAAATACGCGACTTGTATTTTACGAGATCTTAATCAAAAGACTCGATTTGGAAAGGGAGTTGTTTCATTTTTTAATGAGGTTGACACAGTAAAAGAACTATCCTCATAACCCTTGTTTCATTTTTTAACGAGCTTGACACAAGATCAGGAACTATGCTCCAGACTCCTTGTTTCATTTTTTAATGAGGTTGACACAGGAACAAACTATCCTCGGAACGAACATCATGATAATGAATAGGAAGTCGTTGCTTCCAAGGGTGTCACTCCCGGTGGAAGGGAAACATCTAGGAAGTCAGGGCCCAATACCCCCAGGACACTATGCACGATGGCGGCATCACTGGATCCAGGCATGGGATAGGTGGCCACATAGTTGATCTGTGGTGGGGTAGATGCAACTGGTGGATGAAAAATAGGAGGGGATGACAACGGCGCAGGAGGCATCGGGGGACTAACGAATGACACTTGATCGATAGTCACAATTCTTCCATCGTGCGGAAAGAAAACCACACGGGAAAGCGAAGAAACGAGGGCCCCCATGGCATAAACATAGTCATGACCAAGGAGAAGACTAAAGTCTAAAACACCTTGGGTAACCAAGACGTCTATATAGACGGTTTTGCCTCCCAAAGTAATAGGGAACTTCGAGAGAACTCCTAGAGATGGACATGCTCCTCCGTTGAAGGCCAACAGATTCTGAGTGACTGGCCCAAGCTGCGGGGAACCTAAAGCTTGCCAAGTAGTGTACGGCATAAGACTGACAGACGCCCCTTCATCCAAAACATTGCCAGGTACTACCTTAGCACAGGCATGTACTGTGATCTGGAAAGGCATATGGGATGAAAGGCGATCGGCGATCAGGCGATTCCAATCAAAGGAAGCGACCAGACTACTTGGTGGGGGAATCATGTGATTGCCCTCATATGCTAAAGGAACTGAAGGAGAACCTTTGGGAGCAACTGGGTTAGGAGAGTCATTTCGGGTCTCAGGAGAATCTGAAGAGACGAGAAGAACATGGGCGTGATTCTCTTCCGAAACAGAGTGAGCGAGCGGCGGACTCGAGTCGACACTCTTTCCGACCAATGTTTGGTTTGGAACAGGCTGGGGACACCCGGGTTCGGGAAGAGGGGCCTGGACAAGAGAAGAATATGAATCAATCTCTTTGTCAGAAGGAGTTGCATGTGCTAAAGAAGCAACTCAAGGAAGAATAGGAATTTCATAGAAGAGAGAATGCGTTAGAGCATGAACAGGTACAACAGGGGGCACAACATGCATAGAAGGATGAAATTGCGCCTGTACAAGTTATAGATCCATCCCAGCAGCTAGCACAGAGCAGACAAGGTGAGTAGTGTTGTTGATCGCATGCAAGGTAATTTAGTAGCATGCATGTCATTGTGTGCATGCATGCGATCCCACCCATTTTGCACAATCATCAAGGCAAAGACAAGAAGCAAGTCCAGTTGGAGCTAAACATGTATTTTGACAAGTTGATGTGCTCGACCGCCAACACATGCTTGGAGATCAGGGAAGAAACTATGCATCAACATGTTGTCGATCTGGTTGCACCCAGGACAACCATGGACATGCTATCAGGCAAGTTGGATAGAGGGGCCATATCAGTGTACCCGGATGCAATAGAGGCAAGAGTTCGCTTTCAGTAGGATGTCACTATTGAGTGCATGGACACCATCACGGACGGCCAAGATTGGAATCAATTCGCCACCATCGACCATCACAAGGATGTCAAAGAGTTGGTCTCACCATGACTGTCTAAGTGTCATTGATGTCTTGCATGGCTTGCTCAAGCCATTTTTTCTCACATGGGCACATGTGCATTGTAATGTAACATCTTTTCAAGTGGAAGTTCAAGTGTCGATAGTTGAATGTAACACTCATAGAGTAGTTGAAGAGTCATGAGGATAGACAAACAGTCACCAAGGGGAATGTCAAGGGTCACCCCAACCTTTGCTATAAATAGAAACTCATAACTAATTAGGAAGGCTTTTGGCCAGCCAAGCTTCTAATAGGAGTATCTTAGAGAAAGCTTGGATAGTATTGTAACGAGCCTTGGTTTCTCCACTACAGAGAGCTAGTATATCTCTTTGGAGGACCAGGCGGCAGTGACTGTAACATTCCGCTGTCAGAACTAGTGGTTGGTCATGGATGTATTGTATGACTGGAACTTACACTTCTTAATATAATAGAGTCAACACGTTTCATTCATTTGTTGTATTGTATTTCAGCTATCTGTTTACTCTAAATGATATATGTATATGTTTGCTTACGCATGCATGTGTAGCAATTTTTTGTATATGTATGTATGAATCTTAGTGAAATGTGTTGTTGGTTTAACCATCACTTTGGATTTATAGCTAACTTTCCTTCCATGTTGTGGTTCATCTTTTCTTGTGTGTTCCCTTCTTAATTCCAAGCTATCGCAAGTTTCGAAGGGGTGCAATCACCTCACCCTCCATGTGTTATAACTGCTCATGTACCTTCCTTGACTTGCCACATATGTCACACCCTTACTACCAACAGGGACATCTTACTTGCCTCTGTGTGAAACCATGGTCAAGGTGATACCGTACGACCCACTGCTGGGACTCCTACACCAAATGGTCTGAGGTCTAATTGGGAATTATTACCGGGGAGATCCCCTGACATGTTGGTGGTTCTAGCACTGTCAACATTTTGGTGCTAGAAGGAGGACAAGATGACAAGTTGAGTCCTCACATCTGTTTTGAATCTCTATATATCTATCATGACTAACTACAGAGTTGCTATTCCAAAGTGTATGTCTTATGGAAACGCCTTCAGTATCTCAAAGAAGCTCGCTGATAACTTGTCATATAAAACATACGATGGTGGAGGCCATGTAGACTTGGTTAGGCACGTGGTCGGCATTGTAGGCTCATGTGAAAGACATGGAATCTTTGAAGAATACATGACCCACGTGTTGTTTTTCTACATGCTACGAGGGCACCCAATGCGACACACTGCCTGGAAAATATATTCATTCTCTTGCTCACTTGGTCATAGAGATAGACCGTGCTTTCAATCACTTTAACCATAAAGCACTTGATCAAGAAATTATGAAATTACGAAAAGCACCTGATGAATCCGTTGAATAGTTTTACACACACTTTTGTATTCTTTCATACCGATTCCTCGAAGATGAAATTGATTGGGAATTTCTTGATGGGAGATTTGAGTATATTCTCTACATATCTGAAAATCCACAATTCTTGAAATCATTCGAATCCTGCTAAACACAGTTTGGTGATAGAGCTATGCAATCACAGGCAGGCATAGTTGCTGTCACAAGTGACTGTCCTCCTTCACCTCATCAAAAGCTCCACTATTGCATAGTGATGTGGGAGGTTATGCACACACATATGTTTAATCGTCACATCCTCCCACCCCACCTACTCTTGATATCTGCATAGATTTGGCTTTCAAGCCTGTTGGTTATCATGTGGATTTGTTCCCTCAACCTCCATCTCCGCATTCTGTTGATCCTCCGCATTGTACTGTCTTATGTTCTTCCATTCAGACTCCTCACCTGCTATGAACAAGGATCTAGATGTTGACGAAGTTGGTGTTATGTAGCCAACCTACGCCATCATTCATGATGAGTGTGTACGTTAATATAAATAAGAACTCGTGGTGAAGGATGACTCCCTTCCATCCATGCCTCACTTGCTCTATCCTAACATCGCTTGTGGTTCTTCCACTCTTGATTTCCCCTATGAAAAATCATTTCTGAATGTTTCTACTTCCAATCCTTCACAGGACACGTTAGATGTCAATATGTCATTACATTGCGGAGAGGACAGCTCTTCCTCCGAAAATCTGTCCAATCTGTCATCCGTCATTCCTAAAACCACAGAGGGTGAACATCCTTGATTCTCATCTACCCCTCTACATGATTAATCAAATCATGAGGATGCCGACAAACATCCTGAATTTTCTGATCTTGGTTGTCGAGATCTCTCCACTTTTTCATCCGGCCACGATGTTGATTCAATAGTTGTTAATATGTCTAAGGAACTGTTCTACGATGATTTATCTGTTGACGAAGTCGAAACCCCCCAGACTGTTAAGGCACTTCAGCTCGAGCTGATGGTTATGTTAGGCCCTAGCTGTCCTGAGGTTGGTTGCACTTCTAATCAAAAAATTGTTGAAACACAGAAGGCTCCTCATCACTCTTTTCTTTGCATTCAGTATCAATCTAACACCCAGATTTTGCTTACAACAAGCACACTTTCACAACATAAGTGGTCTACCTTTCTCACGTTTGCTTGCATGTCATAGTCAAGAGAATGCATACACTCAACATCTGCATGCAGTGTAGCACAACACCATGGAAAGTCCATAGAGTGCATGTCATGCACTTTCACTTACTTCTTTTCTATGGATGCACTTAAGCTTGGAGTGTGTTCGTCTTCATCGTTATATCTTTCATGCTTGCTGGTTGGTGCAACTACGAGGTTCATTAACCATGCCTTCACCGACATGGGTCGACCAATGCACCGGTGGCTGCATTGGAAATATCACTTCACATGATCTGGCCCATGCACTGTTAGCTTAGGAGTAGGAGTAGTGTTTGCAAACAAGCATTATCTGTTGTCCAATCTCTCATGAAGAACTTGTTACTTTCATTCCATGATACAAAAATGGAAAATACGTATTGTTCGAAGTGAACCTTGGTGAAAACATAATGCTTGCGCAGGAACTAGTATCACGTAATCTAGTCGGATGTTTTTGGGTTAATCCTTGTCAGCTCAGTCAAGTAGAGTAAGGTGAGGGGGAAAAACTTAACAAGAACATCAGAGGTATATATAAACTAATTCTTTGAAGGAACAACCTCTTCTTCTCTCAATAAGTCGGGATCCCTCTTCCAACTCTAAAACAAATAAGTGCTATCCACAGTTACGAAACTGAAAAATAAAAAAAATGAAAATGTGAAAAAATTCGAAAAAAATAAAAATGAATAAGGTGAAAGAAGAGAAAGGCTTCTTGTGTAGAGAGGTGATGCAAGTAACTCCGCTAGGGTACTGACCAGGCTTATTGGCAGTGGAGCGATGCTTGTGTTCCTGCGTGACTCCGTTGGGGTACTGTCCAGGCCTGTTGGCAGCAGAGCAACACCAAAGATGAAACTAAAACTTTGACGATCATATGACTTGTGCACCAATATACCCCTCATCCCCAATCAAAAAAACTATGTTGGCTTGGATTGGAATGTGTGTCAACCGACCAAGGGCTTGGCAGATGTTACATCTTACAATCAAGCAAGTGTGAAAACCGAGACAACCAGAGAACTGAACAATACTGATGGTGGTGTTAGATTTTATTTTCATGAAAAAGGTCCATTCAGAGAGCTAGAGTTCTACCAGTGTGTCACCAAGTGTTGTAGCGGCTACAACCACCCTCCAAAATTTTTCCTTAGCTTCGTTTTGGAGCCTCCCTACTGACCATCCTCAACAGCATGTATTGCACTATCAAGCACATCAACTTCAACTGTTTCATAGACTCTTGTCAGCTTGTGCATGCAAGTTTGTTCCACACCCTTCATAGGCTACTTTTCAAACTTAGTGTAAGTTGTTGGTTGAGAAACTCCCTCTAGGAATTGCATAATTCTGGAGGGGAACTAACCTGCCCTACAGAAATTGTGCAAATCCAACTGGGCTCCAGAATTGCACAATTCTTCTTGACAATCTTCCTCTAAAAAGTTGCACAATTCATCCCAGGACAACTCCTCAGCCTAGAAATTGCACAATTATAGGAAGTAGTCACCTGCTGCTCCCAGAAATTGCACAATCCCTCTGGGAAAACTAGCCTAGAAAATAGCAAAATTTGTGCAAATCCAGCTATGAAGCTTGCTGGGCTCAAAAATTGAGCAATACAGTTAGACAAGCTTCCTTGAGAACATTGTGAGGTCATACCCAGGACAGCTACTCAGCCCAGAAATTGCACAATCCTAGGAGACAGTCCCTTGTTCCTCTCAGAAAATTCCCAATCCCTCTGGGACAACCATCTCTTCTCAGCCCAAAAACTACATAGATTTTCATCCGAGGCTTGTAGACCGATGCATGTGCCTTTAGGTTGACCGATTCCCTACGGGACCGAGCAAAATTGATTTGCATGCATGGACTGCTTCTCCCAAGGAAAAATGCAAAGGAATCCCTTGATTCAAGGATCTATTTTTAGCAACTGGAGGTTACATGCAAGGATCATTTCAGAAACCTCCCACCAAGTGTCACTTTTCCTAGATTTGTGGCATGCAAGTCACAACCTCGATTTTATCAAAACTCATCAACTAGACACAACAGAGCTCATTCCTCACACCAACCTTGTAGCTTTGACATCCAATATTGTATCTAGGATTCGTTTGCACATTCAAATTAGTTATTTTGTGGTAAGCCTTCTTTTCATGTCTCACACTATGTTTCTGTCACTTTTTACATTTCACTTCGGGTGAGTGCTGAATGCTTGATTTCATTGAGCGCTTGCTGTTGTTTTGATGTATGTTAGCTTGTAGAAGCACCATTTCAGTTTTCATTCGCATCTCACTGCTGTCACATGCATGACACTCTTTTTTCACGAACGTTTGTCATTGCGGTGACTCACTTCACACACATACATGCTTTTCGATTTCCTGAATCCTGCACTTTCTATTTTCATGTATGATCATTCACTCTTGTTTGCACTCATCTCATCATGCATTTAGACTTCTCATGTTTTTGGTCACCTGTCGGCCGGTCTGGGCTACCTTGGCCTGAACTTTGCCTTTCCCGTCTAGCACTATGCATTTCCGAAAGCGAAGCTTTCCCTTCCCTCTAGAAACTATGCAAGTCTGGCCCAACACTGACCTCCAAGATTTTATTGCACAATTCTTGGAGGCAGTGACCTACTGGCCCCAGAAACTGTGCAATGCAGTTTGCTGGTTGCATGTCACTGCTGACTAAAATTGCACATTGCACAGTTTCAGTCCTCAAAAGTTTAGGCTGGACTATGCATTGCGTAGTTCCAATGGTCAGTCAGCCTCCCCACAGCCCGGACTGTGCCTTCCACAGTTTTGGCAGTCAGTCTCCCGACCTCCCAATGGAAATTGCACAACCTTCACAATCAATTACACAAGTATGTTGCAAATCAGTCCTCAAGTTTGTTTTGGTATTCGACTGAAAGATTGCTTGCCATGAGTGTTTCTATGTCTCCAGGCATCACAGTTGTTCATCAGCCTCCCAACAACATAGGTACAACGACTTCCAGGAGAGCAGAGTCAAAGACACTGTTAAGAGTGCAACTGGGGATGCAGTCAATCAAGTGTCTATGAACTTGCCTATCCATGAAGACATCAAATTGTTCACGGACAAGGATATCAAGATGAATGGAAATGACATCACAGTGAGAAGAAACATCAGCAGCTACAGAAGGCAACACACTTGCATGCGCCGAGTGCAAGAGGAAGGTTGTTGATAACGTAGTGGCAGAGAAACGCTGCAAGTTGAAAGTAGATCCACTCATGATGAAAGGAGCATTAGAGATTGAGACTATGAAGTGACGGCGTGACACGAGCATCACGCGAAGGTAGAGAAAGGAATAGAGAAGGAGTTGCATGTGTTGAAGAAGAAACTCAAGGAAGAATAGGAGTTGCATAGATGAAAGAATGAGTTGCAGCAAGAACAGGTACAATAGGGGGCACAACATGCACAGACGGATGAAACTAAGCCCGTACAAGCTATAGATCCATCCCAACAGCTGGCATGGAGTAGACAAGGTGAGAGGTTTTGTTGATCGCATGCAATAAATTTTAGAAGCATGCATGTCATTGTGCGCATGCATGAAATCCCATGCATTTGGCACACTCACCGAGGCAAAGACAAGAAGCAAGTCCAACTAGAGCTGAACATCTATTTTGACAAGTTGATGAACACAACCATCGGCACATGCTTGGATATCAGGGCAGACACTATGCATCAACATGTTGTCGGTCCGGTCGCACCCAAGACGACCATGCACATGCTATCAGATGAGTTGGACAAAGGGGCCATATTAGTGTACTCGGATGCAACGGAGGCAAGAGTTCACTTTTAGTAGGATGTCACCATTGAGTGCACGGACACCATCACAGACGACCAAGCTTGGCATCAGTTCGCCACCATTGACCATCACAAGGATGTCAAAGAGTTGGTCTCACCACAACGATCTGAGTGTTAGTGATGTCTTGCATGGCTTACTCAAGCCATTTTGTCTCACATGGGAACATGTGCATTGTAATGTAAAATATTCTCAAGTTGAAGTTCAAGTGTCGATAGTTGAATGTAACACTCATATAGTAGTTGAAGAGTCATGAGGATAGACAAACGGTCACAAAGGGGAATGTCAAGGGTCACCCCACCCTTTTCTATAAATAGAACCTCATAGCTCATTAGAAGGCTTTTGGTAAGCTAAGCTTCTAATAAGAGTATCTTAGGGAAAGCTTGGACAATATTGTAACGAGCCTTGGTTTCTCCATTGCGGAGAGCTAGTATATCTCTTTGGAGGAGCAAGCAGCAGTAACTATAATGTTCCGTTGTCGGAACTAGTGGTTGGTCATGGATGTATTGTATGACTAGAAATTACACTTCTTAATATAATAGAGCCAACACGTTTCATGAATTTGTTATATTCCATTTCAGATGTCTATTTACTATAAATGATATATGTATCTGTTTTCTTACACATGGATGTGTAGCTATTTTCTGTGTATATGTATGAATCTTACTGAAATGTGATACTGGTTTAACCATGACTTTGGGTTGCTAGCTAACTTTCCTTCCATGTTGTGGTGCATCTTTTCTCGTGTTTTCCCTTATTAACTCTGAGCTATCACAGGTTTCCAAGGGGCGCACTCACCTCACCCTCCATGTGTTAGAAATGCTCATGCACCTTCCTCGATTTGCTGCATTGATGATCCGGATCTTGGGGGGAGGCCCCCATGATCTAAAAAATTGAAATGGATCTTGGGGGGAGAGACCCCCAAGATCTGAAAACTTGAATTTCCAAAAGAAAAAGATGAGAATTCCAAATAAACAAAATCACAAAGAAACTTTTTATTAAAACCGATAATAACTATAAAGGCTACATTGTGGCGGACCATCTGTCATTTTACAAAATGTGACTTGTTACTTATAGTGTTTTTGAATTACAATACCATGGGTCAATTCCATGGGTGAATGAATACCATGGGTGGATGTCATAATACAACGGTTCAATTCCATGGGTGAATGAATACCATGGGTGAATGTCACAATACCATGGGCAATTACCATGGGTGAATGAATACCATGGTTGGATGTCACTTACAATACCATGGGTGGACGAATACCATGAGTTGATGCCATTTTATATTTGGATCATTCCTCCCTCCTTAAGATGCAATGGTCCCCATTGCGTGAATTTCCCTCCTACGAAGCCTTTGTTGAATATGAAGAGCCATTGAAGAGAAGGGTTTTATGTGGTTAACCCATAACCATGATGAACAGAGATCTGAGGATAGAGATACCCTGTAATGCTTGTGACCAACTGTGATTTTGACAGTGTGTGGCCTAGCAAATGGACTTCAATGAAGTGTGGGTTTTTGGATGACCCATAACCATGATGAACGAAGATTCGAGGATAGAGATACCATGTAATGCTTGTGATCAACTGTGATACTGACAGTGTGCGACCTAGCAAATGGAAT
The DNA here is from genome assembly GCA_031772625.1 of Pinus tabuliformis. Taxonomy (NCBI): domain Eukaryota; kingdom Viridiplantae; phylum Streptophyta; class Pinopsida; order Pinales; family Pinaceae; genus Pinus; species Pinus tabuliformis. Next base: position 1,050,496,549 of record CM062805.1, on the reverse strand, counting down.
TCGATGAAGTCTAGGTTTGTGGATGACCCATAACCATGACAAATAAAGATCCGAGGATAGAGATACCTTGTAATGCTTGTGACCAACTGTGATACTAATAGTGTGCGGCCTAGCAAATGGACTTCGATGACAAGGATTTTGTGTGGATGACCCATAACCGTGATGTTGGTTGTTGTTGAAGTAGCAGGTGCCTACATAGCCTAGGGTGGGAGGGCACATCTCCAAATAACCCAAGCCAAATACTGCTATGCTGAAACTGATGAATGTGAAGGAGGTACCTACTAAAGTGGGGTGGGAGGGCATGTCTCCAATGGTAACCCGCTCCGAATACTACAAAATTAAAATGGACCTAACTCAGTCAATATAACTCAGAATATTTATTATAACCAATTTTTGGAAGCAGAAGGGCCATTTTTCATCTTCTCATGTGAAAGAAATCCTTATCTGGACACTCTAGAATCTTAGATTCGCCCTGTAATTTTTTCCGCTATCACAAAAGTTCTGAAAAATTAGTTGATTTTAAATCAGTGATATCTCCCACATCCGAACTCCGATTCGACCTATTTTTTTTTTGAAATTGGGTGATTTCTTAAGAGGATCTCAGATCTACAATCCTATTTCTGAAATTTTGCACAAAATATTCAGAAAATTATAGGAGAATCGTCGTCCACCAGTTGTCATCAGAAATAATTTCTAGAACATAACTGATTTTAAATCAGCGATATCTCCCTCGTCCAGACTCCGATTCGGCCGATTCTTTTTTATGAATTAAGTAATTTTTCACAAGAAATCTAGATATATTATTTGTTTTTGTAAATATTGCACCAAATGTTTCATATATGATCTGCAAACTCGCTGCCAAAAAAAATCCTGCAAAAAAATGAAAAAATAAAAATTCTTCATGCTTGGCCCAAGAAAGTGCTTTGTGGAGGTTGTAGCATGTGCCTGAATTTTGTTGAATATTGCAACAAAATTTTGAAACTGAAATATGCATGAAACCCTCATTCCCATGGAATTGTAACCTACTCTGATACCACTGATCCGGATCTTGGGGGGAGGCCCCCAAGATCTAAAAAATTGAAATGGATCTTGGGGGGAGAGATCCCCAAGATCTGAAAACTTGAATTGCCAAAAGGAAAAGGCGAGAATTCCCAATAAATAAAACCACAAAGAAACTTTTTATTAAAAATGATAATAACTATAAAGGCTACATTGTGGCGGACCATCTATCCTTTTACAAAATGTGACTTGTTACTTATAGTGTTTTTCAGTTACAATACCACGGGTCAATTCCATGGGTGAATTAATACCATGGGTGGATGTCACAATACCATGGGCAAATACAATGGGTGAATGAATACCATGGGTGGATGTCACTTACAATACCATGGATGGATGAATACCATGGGTTGATGCTATTCTCTATTCGGATCAATTGATGAGCCTCATCATTGGGTAATTATATGGGCCTTAATTCACCTCCTAGCTTAGTCAAACCAAATATTCTCACAACTTATTGCATACTTTTGATTATATTTTGTTTATGAGATGAGTTAGAGTTGGATATTTTGTTTTGTGGTCTAATGTGCATTTAATGCAGGATTAAAGGATAAGATTAAGGAATTTTGGCAAAGACCTTGGTAAAAATTCAAATGGGACAAGGGAGAGGAATTATAGGAGGTAAATACTCCTCATTTACTACCCCTCCATTCGAATATTCCTCCATCAGCTCGGAGTGCAAACAGCCAAATCATGAGGACTAGAAGGCAGTCGAGCAAGTGAAAGATAAAGCACCAGTTTATCTCGAGTTTGGGAGCTGAGCCTCCCTAATTTTAAGGAATTTGTTGGAGACTTCAGATGTATAAGTAGAGAGGCCTAGGACCTCAGTAGGATTCAGATTTTTGTTTGTAAAAATCTAGTCTATCTCTAAGTTGCAAGACTTGTGCTAGTTTTTTATGTAATCCATTGTTTTGATAGTAAGAATGAGTTTTGTTTTGAGCCAACACTGAGTTAACTCAGAGGGCTGGAGCTCTTGGGTTAGGGCCCAACCCTAGCAGCCAAGGCTCCTCTTTATTGTACATGTATTCTAGCATAGATTCATAGTTCCATCATTCATTTGCTTAGTAGTTGCATTTCCATTACAACAATGTAGATTATATTGTTTGTATGTTAGTTTGCTTCCATTTGTGCCTTCTTTCAATTAGCATGTTAGCAAGGAGAAAACGGATCACCATAACGTCGCCAATAGGTGTCTCGGCCTCACTTCATCCCTCCGGGACCATGACTTGAGGAAGAGACCCTTCAACAACCCCGAAAACACAGTTTTCTAGTTCTTGCATGAGCTTTGGAGTTTGTTGTCTTGATTCAACATTTGGTTCATTTCATTGTCATCTCTTTCCATTACTCTATTTTTTCAATAAGATCCCACTCATGCTTTCATTTCATCCAACACTTTCTTCATGCATAATATAGGCAATTGATTCATGCTTTTCTAGTTTATGAAGATGTATCTTGTTGCATAGTTCTTGGGAGACACACATGTTTTAAGCACAACAGGTACTTGAGGAGGAGACCCAGACTTCATCACGAGCAACCACCTTCCACCTCATCCACTTTGGACATCACTTGTTCCACCATCACCCTCACTAGTTTTTTTCTCAATTTTCATTGAAATCCCCCTAGATACATTGAGCGAATCTAGCCATCTCTTATCTTGTATATTGACTCCTAAGTGTTCCTTGCCCTTCTAAAACCCCATACCATTCATTACACACCTTTTCCATTCTTCCCAACACCTCCAACACCTCACAATTAGCTCTCGGCCGTATCCTGTAGGTTTCCTGTACATCCTATAGGTTTTCTTGAAACGACCTGTTTTGAGGCTGAATTGATGAGGAACCTTCAGGAAGTCACAAAAAGCCTCCTAGGACTCTTCCACACCATCCAACCACTCCATAAGCCTTTTAGCCATCCTCAATCATCTTCCATCCACCTATCACATCCACAAGAATAATTAATTTGCATACTTGATTTTACCTAAAAAGGCCAAAAAAGGTGAAAACAGATTTAGTTTAGTTTTCTTGCTTACACATTAGTATGGTTTAATGCTCTTTAATTCTGTAGCTTAGATAGTAGCTTTAGATTAGTGATGACTTAGCAATTCTACTTAGTACAGTTGTTTAAATGGTTAATTAGGATATGGTGTGATTTAGCTTTACATGTTGTTTTCTTCACAATTGCAGTAGTGTATCTCTCTTAGAATAGATTTTCTCTTCTTCCATCAAAGAATCAAGATTCTTCTAACTCTATAGAAGTTTGGCTTGGAACCCCTGGGTCTCTCGTCAGATGAACAGTGACAACAGGCAGGACCTTCACTTTTACTTGTGCATATAGCACTGTGACCTCCAAGTTTGTACAAACCCCGGGTTGATAAGTAAAGTTGGTATCTCAGGAGTTGCAACATCCTTGCTGCAATACTGGTGCTCATCATTTTTTGGCACTGTTTCCGGGGAGGTGTCTGAGTAGAATGTGATTACTTCTTTCTTTTCTTCTATTTCTTGTCTTCAATTTTCTGCCATTAGTTTATTTGTGCAAAAGTAATCTAGTAGCTTCCTTTCTTTCATTTGTCATTATCTTCTTTGCTTTCCATTCTGCAAGTAGAATTTCAATTCAGCAAGTAGCTTTTTCATTATGACAATGATTTTCATTCAATCAACAATTTCATTTCTGCAAAGTACTTTCTAGCTTAATTTTTTTTACAAAAACCAACCCAAAAACATTTCCTTTCATGCCTCGTAGGAATAAGGACAATTTAGGGAAATTTTTGCCAAATACCCCGATTGCATCCAACAACCAACCTTCTCTCTTCTTTGGTGGATGTGAACATGAGGAACCTTTAGGTGAGCAACCTGACATATTTGAAGAACCTATAGGGGAAGAAAAAGAAGAGGAACCCATTCCTATTGAACCAATCACTGAAAAATGAATTGATAGAGGGAATAGAGAGAGATTTGAGGGTGCCTTCCCCATCAGGGAAACCAACGGGGACACTAAGATGAAAAATATAAGCCCCTCTGCCCTACCTCATTTCCATGGCCTAACCACAGAGGACCCTGACACTTTTCTATTTGAGTTTGTTGTTATATGCCTAACCTATGACTATACAGATGATGAGCAAAAGTTAAAATCGTTTCCATCTACCCTCAAGGATGTAGCATTGCACTGGTTCATGGGTTTACTCGGAGATAGCATCACAACTTGGGCTCAGATGTAGCAGGCTTTAACAAAAAATATTGGGACTACTGTAGGTCAAAGGATACTAAAGAAGAAATTTTCAGGATGACCATGGGCCAGGATGAATCCTTAGAAGACTACGAAGAAAGATTCTAGCTCAGTTACAAAAGGGCCAGGTGCACACTTGACCCCAAGTCACTAAAGCTGGTCCTACTCAGAGGAGTAAGGGAAGATCTTCTGGATACCTTACATTTGTTAGCAGGAGGAGATATCTACCAATTACCCTATGAGGATATCAAGACTGTCTTTAGAAGCCATTTTAGGGCAGTCAGGAAAAAAGGTATGGGTAGTCAACCTATGGCTAGTACATCATCTTCCAACTCATCCTTTAAGGGTGAAATTGGAAATATGCTGGAAGATTTCAAAAGTGAGATCTTGCAAACCCTTGCCTTGTAATTAGACACCATGAGCATCAAAAGGAATCAAGAGGAAGCATAGAGAGCCTTGGCCATATTTTGTCGTAGATGCACCAGAAGGCATCCTAGGAACGAATGTCCATTGAATTGTATTGAAATTTTCTCGGTCTATGAAGAAAACCACTCCAAAGACAAGTGCCCTTCTTTACCAGGACTCAAAGTTGTATATCAAGGAGCTAAATGGGTCATTGAGAAGCTTTGCTACTTCAACCAAAGGAGATCTCCTAAGCTTAGACCATACCAGGAGGGCATGCAAGGGTCATCCCATGCATACTACAACCCCAACCAAACCACAACTATACCTTCTTGGGGACCCCCTACTCATCCTTCCTGGTCTACACCCCCTCCTTGTTCTTATGCATCTCAGTATCATTCCCAACCAGCCAACCAGTCATTTCAACCTTACGCTCCACCACCTGCCCAACCACAACTCATACACTCTGCTCCACCCAAGCAACCCGAGTTTCGTGCCCAATTGTTGGGCCACTAGTTTGTCACTATTATTATCACTTTTTAACTCCTATTTCATCCATTTCTATCATTCTTTATCACGTCATTTATTATGATTTATCATATAATTCCATTTTATAATTATTTATGCTCTGATGGATAAATATTATTTCTTCTCCTTCATTTTTAATAAATTGATGATTATTATGCATGATTTTACCAATGATGGTTTGTTAATAAATTTTTTGTAACATCACTCACCATTTTAGCCTCAAAGATATTTTCCAGATTGCAGATTTGATCTCCAGCTCATCATTAAATATTCTAACTCAGAAATTCACTGGAATAAGAAGTGATAGTTTTCAATTGGATGTTTCGGGCAAATGGAGAAGAATATGAAAAATCCGAAACATGGGTTTTCTTCAGAACAGGCCGAATTAGTTTTGTGTGGAGCAATTTTCCCAAATTCGGTCCGTATTAAGAGAAACTGAAGGTTTTCTGAAGACATTTTTCTCAGATTTGTTGTTACGGCCAGTTTCCAAATTATCTTAGTTGCAATACCAAATTCGACCTGTTCTTGTTGAATGCTGATGAAAAGATATTTAAAATATGATCTTGTTGATCAATTTGTTGTGAACAATACAATTTTGTTATGAGAATCATTTTCTAATCATATTTGTTGCAACTTCTCTCTACTCTCTGTGTATTTAAATGAGAACAGAGATCAAAGAGGGGGATCAATCCTTGTTATTTCAAACTGTAATTCTAATTTACATACTTGTGTTGTTAAGAGAACACGATCATATTGTAATTTCACTCAAGTTCAATGATTAATATATAATTTGAGGGTGTTGTTCATTCGCCTTCTTTGAAGTAGCGCAGCTGCGTTCGCTGGCGGCTAAGGGCCCGCCTTTGGTGGATTAATATGCTTCTCTGTATTATATCTTTCTGATTCCACATGTTTGATTAATTTGTTAATTTTCCCATCTTATGCGCTTTTTACTAGTTTCCTGTATTGAAGGAATATCTTTGCTTTATATGATTTACAGCAATGTCATTTGATTCAGTTTACATTCATTGCAGATTAAGTTACTTAGATAAGTATTCGGATTGATTTAATCAACTGTAAAGAGTTTAGTTATTGCTATTGAACTCTCAGATTGATATCATTTCCATCTGGAATGCTTCGTAGAGATTGAGCATGATTTAGATTTAATCAGCTAGGAAGAGATGAGTTATTGCTACTATGCTTTCGGCTGATGCTGTTGTTACTTGAATTTCTTGTGTAAGATTTGATTTTAGTAGAGGATTGAGTTTTGAAGCTTAGATTCCATATTTCCTTTAATAATTGCAATTTGAGTTTATTAGATGCATCCGTCTACTCTTGTATCAAAGATCTATACTACATTTTAAGAAACATTACTCTCTGGATTTATAGCTTGCACATATTGTGTACACTCTTGAAATAAGAGGACTTGCCCAGGTTGATAATTAATGTGAGGTAATTAGGAGTTTTAAAAGACCCCTTTTAACACCCAAAATTTTGGCACCGTTACCGGGGAGAGTGTTGCCATTTCACAGAGAGTGATGTATGTTTGATATTTGCTACTGGAAAAGAATTGGGTATTAAAAATGGAAGGTAAGAACCTACATAACGAGTAAGTAAAGTGCTTGCTCCTCTGCCCGCTTTTCAGCACAGTTGCATAGAACTTGAAGTAGGTGTTTGATATTTGTCTGTTGTAAAAGAATTGGGTATCAAAAACAGAAGGTAAGAACCTGCATAACGAGCAACTAAAGTACTTGCTCCTCTGCCTGCTTTTCAACAGAATTGAAGTAGGAATTGAAGTAGGAAATTTAGAGGTAGATTTTTTTTTTTGAAAAAAATCTCATAATTCCACTCAAGTGGTGATGTCAGCACCACCCATTTCACTAACCAATTGACAGGAACATTTCAAGGAGGAGCCTCAAAGAAACACATGAAGAACATCTTCTATTCTGGCAAGAAATGGCTCACATTGCAACTTTTGAATTCCATATCAAAGATTTAGGAGTGACACAAATGCACATAATTCCCCCATCTTCTCTACCAAATTTTCATGGCTTGACTAATGAAGATCCATATACATTCTTATTTGAGTTCTAAATACTTTGTAGAGGATATTATTATTGTACTAATGATCAAATGTTGAAAGTGTTTCCTCTTACTCTAAAAAGAGTAGCCCTCTGATGGTTCACGAGCCTAGGTGGGAACTGCATCCAAACATGGGAGGACATGAAGAACATATTCTTAAAGAAGTACCAAGACTATTGCAAGGACAATGAAGATATTTTCGATATGATACAAGGGGAAGATGAAAGCTTGGAGGACTATGTAGAGCGATTTTGATACAACCTTCAAAAATCAAAGCATAAGTATTTGGAAAAAGAGATCTTAAAAACACTCCTACTAAAAGGAATCAAAGATGAATTTTTAGAACTCTTAAATCTGATAGGAAAAGGTGATGTTTTTTAGTTGTCATATAATGATGTTTGTGAATTGTGCCTAAGGTATTCAAGAGGAACCTCCAAGGCTGGTAAGAATTCTAGAGAATTTTCTTCTTTCTTTTCCAAATCTGCTACAAGAATGGGAGACATAAGAGCTGAAATCAATGTTTTATTTGAAAATTTTAAAGTTGATTTTATTAGCTCTCTAAATTCAAAATTGAATGTTTTGCAAGTTCAGAAAAGTCAAGAAATTGAAGAAGTGTTTTTCCCTCATTACTGAAAGGAGCATCTCATAGATAGTTGTTCTTCCTTATCTAGGATGGAAGTAGCATATCAAAGAGATGAAAGAGTTGTAGCAAGGTCAAAACTATGGAAATCATGGCCTATAGGTATGGTTCAAAACACTTCCACTCCATTCTCTTACTTGCATAATCCATTATGGAATACTCATGTGTTAGGGCAGCCATGTCAATCTCAATATAACCCCCACAAATCTTGTCTACAAGTTTGGCATGGTTCATTTTATGATTGCATGACTACTCTCCCTCATCTTGTAGCACAAACACATCCACCATATTCTCCACTAGCTCTTCCACGACATCTTGCTTACCTATCAAAATCATCCACTCAACCCAATCAACTACATCATCAAAATGCTCTATTCCCTACACAGTTTCCTTCTCAACTCATTCCATACCCTCACCACAATAAACCAGTACAACATGCTTACAATGTTGAACTGCAAAATTTACCCACCCTTCCTACCCATTCTATATCACATGCGCCATTGGAGAAAACTTACAATGAGATTCAAAATGTTTCAAATTCAAAAATTGTAGAAGTTATGGAAGAAAATGAGGTTTCTTCTAGTTTGCATCAACAAGCCATTTTAAAAGCTCAAGAACTTCATGATATGATGGCTATGGGAAATCAAGAAAGTAAATGATATATTGAAGATTGATTTCACTCCATCATTTATTTCCAGCGTCACTCCATACTTCAACAATTTTTGATACCATCTTTTCAAGGGAAGTTGGCTTCTCATACCCTAATATTTATTAACATGGATTTTTCAAATTTGGGTATGTGCATACTTGAAGCCTTATTTCAAAAATGACTCCAATAGAATTACTCTTATATGTAATCATATTTATTTTTCAAATCAGAATAGGTTAGTGTACAAAAAATAAAAATAAATAAATAAATAAGGACATAAATAAATACATTTTGTTTTTATGTAAAAATAGTTGTTGCAACACGCTGTGGAAATCAACATCGGTGATAAATGTTTTAATTCATTTGTGTATTTAGATGAATTATAACGGAAATAATAGTTCTACAAACACTCATATTGATTTTTATCACCGATTTGGAAAAAAATGCTTGAATATCATATTTTTGGCTTGTGGGCTTGATGAAATTTCTGAAAATACAGTCGGGACAGTCATGTTTTGAGGGACAAAAATGGAATATTTTAAAAACCTATTTCTATCCTAAGTAGCCCTTGATGTCTACTTTCCAACCCAATTTGAATCACTCAATTTGGATTTGAAACAAAAACGTTATAACCAAAACATTGATAGGTTGTCTAGTAGGCAGCTTAGGAATGGAGTTAGGACAGTCAGTTTTTGGAGGCCTAAATGACTATATTTTTAAAATATTTTTCTATCCTAAGTATCCGTTGATGTCTACTTTCCAACCCAATTTGAATTACTCAATTTGGATTTGAAACGAAAAAGTTATAACAAAAACATTGACAGGATGTCTAGTAGGCAGCTCAGGAACAGAGTTGGGATAGTCAGTTTTTGGAGGCCTAAATGAATATATTTTGAACCCTGTTTTTATAGTATATTCCCCTATGAATCTAGTTTACAAGGAAATTTTAATCACTCATTTTTGATATCGTATGAGAAAGTTATGACCAAAATACTGACTGTCTATTGTAAATCAGCACTCTTAAAACTTTGTTTTTCCGGCTGTTCATTAGAGTATTTGACCCATCAATTCTTTTTGTTTTAAAAACCTATAAATAAATGAATCTACTTTCATTTCCAATTTGAATCATTCAAATCCATCATCAAACGAAAAAGCTATGCTTAAAATATCCACTGTTGTTCTAAGTGGGGAAATCGAAAATGACTCTGTTATGCAGGTTGTTCTAAGTAAAATTGACATATCATATCATTGAATTTTTAAAACCTATTTCTATTAGTGATATATCTTTGAAGTAGATCTCATTTGGCTTTTGAACACTTGAATTGGACCAAAAACAAAGGATTTATGATTAAAACACTCAGGTTAGCATGATTGGCCAATGCTCTCCTGCAGGTGACAAATAATTTTTTTATTTTTATTTTTTTTTCGTGGATTTGTTTTACAGAGTAACTACTTGTTAGATTTTTTGCATAATTCTTGGATTAGGAGAGCATGATCACCTCACTTTATCCATGATTTAATGTTTTATTATAGGTAGACACTCGTTTTTTGCAGGTCTTAGGAGAATAAAGAAAGTCAATTTATGGACGAGCGATTCTTGAAAGAAATTTTAATGAAACAAGGGCATTTCATCCAATTCATTACCTAATGGATTCATACAAAATAAATGAAGAATTGATTTCCATTCGAAGATTCATGTCACTGCTGCCAAAACATTTTTCCAAGAGATCATTTTTTCCATTGACAGATTGATATTCCCTTAGGAAATAACATCATAGTTGCTGTAACTTAATTTATTTATTTTACATATTGTTTTAAAAAAAAGTGTTGTTTCTTTTCTGATTTGTCTTATGTTTTTGTGTTTCAGGTGTTGCTTACTTCAAATTGTAGTTTCTATTCCATTGGCGATTGAACGATGAGGACCCCACCACGCAAATTTTCGCTACAGAAGGTCACTCTTCGACAACACTAGTCCCATAAGAAATTTATTTTTGAAACTTGTACATACAATTGTTTTTATTTTTTTCTATTTGATTGTATTTTCTTAGAGCAGTAGGGATGATTTCTTGTCTGTGTTGTTTTTCTCTCCCTGTTTTCTTTTTGCTGTTCCCTATAGGGAACAACACTTTTTCATGTGCATTTTTTTGTTGTTCCCTATAGGGAACAACACTTTTTCGTGTGCGTTTTTTTGTTGTTCCCTATAGGGAACATCACATATCGTGTGCATTTTTTTGTTGTTCCCTATAGAGAACAACACTTTTTCGCATGCATTTTTTCGCTATTCCCTACAGGGAAAAACACTTTTTCGTGTGAATTTTTTGTTGTTCCCTATAGGGAACATCACTTTTTCGCGTGCATTTTTTTTTTGTTCTCTACAGGGAACAACACTTTTTCGTGTGCATTTTTGTTGTTGTTCCCTATAGGGAACATCACTTTTTCGCGTGCATTTTTTGTTGTTCCCTACAGGGAACAACTGTTGTTCCTTGTAGGAAACAACACTTTTTCGTGTGTATTTTTTGTTGTTCCCTATAGGGAACAACACTTTCATGTACATTTCTTTCTTTTTTGTTCCCTATAGGGAACAACACTTTTTGGCGTGCATTTCTTTTGCTGTTCCCTAAAGGGAACAATACTTTTTCGTGTGTTTTTTCTGTTCCTTCAAGGGAACAACACTTTCAGAGTATTTTCAAAAACAACCCTTCGTTCTTCTTGTGGGATTATTCCTAGTTCATCTCAACCACATTTTACTGATTCCCTTTCATGTCATGAAGTACACTAGTTTTATGAGAACAAGAGTTATGGATTCTATTAAAGCGAGTTAATATCATTCACGTTATGATCTTTAACAGGACATCTCCTTGATAATAGATTCTTTTCAAAAGGGACACACTTATTATATACTACTTTACTGCATTATTTTCTGTTGTACATAATATTGATTGATCATCTTAATACCATGCTAGTCCACCCTTCCTGGTTATAATCTTCTCTATCTATAATAAATGAGATTATGGGTATATTTTTTTTCTATTGACATGTTCAACTTCTTCCACCATCCCTACTCTTAAGGAGTACTGAGCCTCCCTCTATTTATCATAAAACTGTGTAATAACAGCAAAATTTTTCCTGCAGAGAATAGGGGGTCTCATTAAGATCCAGCCTACTATGTTCATAAGGATGTAGTGAAGTGACATTTCCACTATGGCCACCACACTAGGGTTATGATCCATTGGATAGCCAAAATACCCTTGGAATAGGAGGTCTCATCACGAGCCGGCCTGATCACATTTACTACATCCTAGTGAATGGCAGTGTTGTTATCTAGTTACTACACCAGCACATTGATTTCTTCTGTAGAACAACACTGGAACTCTCCATTTATAAATTGAGGATCCTGGCTCATATGGGTTAAAAAGCAACCCTACCGAGGCTATGGACACCTGCTGGCAGCAGAGGCTCTGCTTATGGTATTGAAGTTATATCTTATCATCAATTATTACTATAATACTCTTTTCTTATTCTCTCTTTTTATCGGAGAAGTTATTTCCTTAATTTTTCCATATTTTGAACCTTTACGCATGAGAAATTGTTTTCTGATCAATCACATCATTTTTAGCTAGAATACCGTTAGCAAAGCATATTTTTGGCATATTGTTGTCCTTTTACTTTTTCAAATAACTTATCATCAATCTAAAGTGTCCTATATCTTATTCATAACTATGTTTACACACTCTGCTCTCATTATAACCATACTTCTCTCCGTCCTATCATTGATATGTGTACTTTGGTTCATTTACTGTTGTACTGTTCATTCCCTTGCCTTGCCATCAGAACAACACTTTTCCTATGCTTTATGGTCATGAATGCCCTTTTCCAATTGGAGGGGGAAGGTATGCATTATGGGATAGCATGTGATATAATTACTGCACTCTGTCATAACTTGTTGATTTGACAAAATATTAGTATTTCATTTATACAAAAGTTTTTCTTGAATGGTATTTGTCAAGCCAGGTAGTAACTCCATGAATTCAATTCATATTATTCCTTCAGTTTGGTCTTTATTATATAAATGAGGGAGACTGTTCACTTCATCTCTCGATGATTGTTCATATTTCTTATTATTTATTTACATCAATTATATTTATTCACCCAATCCTGATGATTAGGTGTCAACATTCCCCCCTTTAATCTAAAGCGATGTTGGTGAGTCCAAGCATCATTTTGAATCATTCAAGCTTTTCTCTTCCAAGCGCTTTGGTGAAGATCTATGCAAGTTGCTCATTAGTGGAACAATGACGGAGATGGATTGTTTTGGCCTCAACATGATGTCGAACCAAATAATATTTAGTATTGATGTGCTTCGTTAGATCATGGAACTTTGGGTTCTTGGCTAACTTTATTGCAGAGGTATTGTCAATCATGAGTGGAGTTGATTGTACTTCTTTTACCTGCAAGTCTTTAAGAATTTTCCTGAGCCACACAATTTCTTTTGTTGCCTCAGCTGCTGCCATGTATTCTGCTTCTATTGTGGAATTTGCTAGAACTAATTGTTTGTGTGATCTCCAGGAGACAGCTCCTGATCCAAGACTCAGATCATATCCTGAAGTTGATACCCTAGTTTCTTTGTCTCCATCGAAGTCTAAATCAGAGTATCCAATCAAACTGAAGTCGTCCACCTGTGTATACTTGATTCCAAAGTCTTGAGTTCCCTTCAAGTGCCTTAGAACTCTTTTTGCAGCAGACCAATGTCCTTCACAAGGCTTTTGCATAAACATGGAGAGGATTCCAATAGCAAACGAAATGTCTGGTCTGGTAGTAGTTAGGTAGTTGAGACTTACTACAAGCTATCTATACTTTGTTGCATCCTCAAATTCTTTTCCTTCAATAGATGTGAGCTTTAAGTTTTGTTCCATGGGAGTAGTAAGAGGATTGCATTCTGTCATGCCAAACTTGTTCAACAGATCTCCAATGTATTTCTTTAGAGAAAGAAATATGGACTTTGGATGTTGAGTTATTTCAATACCAAGATAATAATGAACATAGCCCAAATTAGTCATTTCAAAACTTTTCCCCAATTCCTTCTTTATGGATGCAATGTAGCTTTCATTGTTCCCTGTCATCAAAAGATCATCTACATATGCCACAAGATATACAACTGTTTTGTCAACTTTCTTGACAAATAAAATTGCATCATCAAGATCATAATGTTTGAAATTGACTTTCAGAAGATGCTCAGTTAGTTTTTAATACCAGGCTCGCGGTGCTTGTTTGAGGCCATTCAAGGATTTCACAAGTTTGCATAGTTTATGTTCATGTCGTTTCACAACAAATCCTTCAGGCTAGGACATAAAAATATTCTCTTTTAGATCTCCAATCAAGAAAATAGTTTTTACATCCATTTGATGGACTTTCCAACCATTCTGAGCTGCTAAGGCAAAGAGTGTCTGGATGGTATCCCATTTGGCTGTGGGGGAAAAAGTCTCCTCATAATCGACCCCTTCCTTCTGTACAAAACTTTTTTCCACAAGCCTGGCTTTGTGCATGTCATGTGAGCCATCAGCTTTATACTTGTTCTTGTAGACCCACTTGCAGCCAATTGGTTTGGTTCCTAATGGAGGATCAACCAGCTTCCAAGTGCCATTCTTTATGAGAGCATCATACTCCTTTTGCATCGCTTCTTTCCATTCATCATGAGAAGCAACTTCTTTGAAGTAAGTTGGTTCAAAATCTGTAAACAAGTTTAATTCACAATCATAAGAAACATCCATATCAACAAGTGAATTAGAGTCATTTACATTACCTCCATTTTGTCGATATGAATTTCTAGTTCTTGTCTTTCCAACTTCATCAGGATGAACACTTTCAAGTGTCTTTGTCAGCCACTTTGGAGGACCTTTCTAAGATGGTCCAGGCTGCTCCGTTGATTGAGTTAGGACTGAATCAAGATTGAGTCTCCCAATTCTATCAATCACATCACTTGAACCATCACCTATTGTTGGAGTTTCATGCAAGGGAGAGAGTTCTTCAGAAGAAGATTCCACATGTTGATCTAGTATAGGAATCCTCCTTTCAAGATGTGGAATCTGATTATCAAATTCATGAAATGATTTTGCATTTGCAAATCTATCCAAGCGATCAAGTTGCTGTTCAACAACATTGTCAGTTTTGGATGATTCAAGAAAAATTACATCTGTAAATACAACAAACTTTTTATTGACTTCATCATAGAGATAGTATTCTTTGGAGGTGTTTGAATACCCCAAGAAGATACACTTACGACTTCTTGCACCAAGTTTATCTCTATGTACCTTTGGTATCAAGGCATAACAAGTGGAACCAAAAACCCTGAGATGCTTTACTGAAGGAATGTGCCCATACCACATTTCATAGGGAGACTTGTTTCTAATAGCATTAGATGGACATCTATTCTTTATATATGCAACACATAGAACAACATCAGCCCAAAACATTATTTTTACATTCTTGAAGAAGAGCATGGAGTGTACCATATTTAAGATTGTCCTATTCATTCTTTCAGCTACACCATTCTGTTAGGGATTATAAGGTATAGTTGTTTGATGTTTGATCCCATGTTGGCGAAGATAGTTTTCAAATTCATTTGATGTGTATTCTTTTCCATTATCAATGTGAATAGACCCAATATGAGATTGTGCATCATTTTCAATCCATTTATGAAAGTCCTTGAATGTTTGAAAAACATCAGATTTGTTCTTCAATAAATAAGCCCAACACATTCTGGTGTAGTCATCAATAAATGTCATCATATATTTATTTCCATTTGCAGAAGGAATAGGCATTGGACCACATAAATCTGAATGAATGAGTTCAAGTTTTCTATGTGCTCTTGAATGTGAATCATGAAAAGACTGTTTGCTATGCTTTCCTACAATGCAAGCATCACATTGCTTAAATTTCATAGGAATTGTAGGCAAACCAGCAACACCATTTTTCTTCAATAAGTGGAGGCTGTCATACTTCAAATGTCCAAATCTAGCATGCGATAATAAACTTGATGGAAGTGTACCTTCTTCATAATGAGAATTGTATAAGAAATGTTGTGCATGAGCTGAAGTACCTTGCAGCTTGAGAAGTCTTTCTGCTTCTATTCCCCTCATGAAAAGTGAGTGGTAAGATGTTTTTCTCACCTCAAGCTTGCCATCAAACATATGAATGGAGTGACCTTGCTAGTGGATGTGGACCAAGGACAGCAAGTTTCTCTTCAGCTGTGAGAGATATAAAACATGATGCAGAAGAAAGTCTGGAAGACCAGGCAATTTAAGCTTGATTGTGCCAAGCCCTAAAGGCTTGATGTTTGATTGGTCTGCAAAGTATACTGCTCCATCACCATTGTCAGTAAATTCTTCAAAAAAATCTTTTCTATGAGTCATGTGGCAAGTTGCTCCTGAATCAAGCAACCAATCATTTTTCCAATAAGCAAGTGAAGCATTAAATAAATCTTCATTTACTCCAATATTACATTGTGCCACGACATAAAGAGCAGATTCAGGTGCTTTACCCTTTTCTGTGTCATTAGTTTTACCTTTGGGTTGATTTCTTTGCTGCTCAATTTTTTCCCAAGATATTTTGCATGCAGAGGCATCATGTGATCCATTTCTTTTGCAGTGTATGCAGTGCAAATCTGCCTTTTCTCCTTGAGAGTGTTTCCCCCCCCCCCCCGCCTCTGAAATATCTTCCTCTTCCTCTTTGACCACCTATTCCTCTGGAAGAATCTTGAGCAAGATTCTTTTCTTTATGAGCAAGGCACACAACCTCTTCAGAAGATTCAAGAGCTATCTTTTTTCCAAAAGCTTTCTCTCTTTCAACAATTTTTTTCACAAGAGACTCAAAGGTAATATCTTTGAGATTTCCATTTGCTTGAAATGACTCAAGATAATTGGAGTAAGTAGGATAAAGTGTCTTGAGAAAAGCGATAAGAGGAATATCCAATTCAACGTTAGTGACTTTGACATCATGCATTATAGACTTTACTTCAGATGTAAGAGCAAGAAGATCATTATTTTGCAATTCAAGAGTGAAGAGTTTAATCATGAGTTGAAAAACTTCAAGTGCTGAATGTGAGTCATAGAGTTCTTTCAGCTTTTGTAAGACTTCGAAAGCAGTTGAAAATGGCGAAATATGGTGACTCACCTCTTCATTTACAGATGCTACGATTAATGCATAAGATTTTCTATTCTTATTTTCGCAAATGGCAAGCTCTTTGTCTGAGTTAGGCTGTTCAGGCTCTTGTCTCTATCTCCAATGCACACTCCTTTCCACAACTCATTGAAAATGAGGGTGTGTTTTGTCATCTGGGACCACTTAGGATAGTTCTCCTTACCAGTGAGAACTATTCCCACAATGGATATGATTGAATGCATACTATAACAAAAACTTCTGCTGCAAAATTTTACTCTTGATGGGAAAAAATATAATTCTGATATTACTAGATAGCAAATTCAAATGTCAATATGCATTCAACTGGACAACATTAAAGTATAGAATATATATGGGTGGGGCAGTGTAAATATATGGTGAGTAACTGTGTATATATATGGCAGCCTAAATATACCAACCTAAATATATTCGGAGCAGCCTAAATATATGTCAGTGTAAATACACAAAACTATACAGTGAATTCAACTGAACAATGCTCTAAACTGGACAGTGTAAATATACAAAACTTTACAGTGCATTCAACAGAGGTATATATCAGCAGCGCGATACCATACATCATTCTGATGCAAGATAGTATTCACACCGCTCCATATCACAGCTTTCTGACACCAACAATGTACCGAGCGTATGGTGGTGGGTCGTATCCCGCCTTTATAATCGAACTCGGACCATATTGGGTGGAATTTTGACTAGCTACCAACTGGCTCTGAGGACGAACTGCAGAGAGAAGCAGAGAAAAAATAAAGGCGATACTATACAATACTCTTCAACGTCACACTCAGGTGCGCATTCTTGAGGGATATGGGAAACACTTCGATCAGCGTTTCGATACCATACAACACTCCAACAGAGATATATATCATTAGCGTTCTAATATGTTTCCACTCCCGCGACACTCCCTCACACTTCAACAACACACTCACAACGGCACTCTCAACAGTCTTCAGTGGCAACACTTCTCCAACACCAACTTCTCATCACCCATACAAGGAATACAAGGAATCCCTTCAACTGTAATAAAAAAAATGTAAATGCAGACCCCAACCTGCTCCACTTCTGGAAAACCGAGAGGGTAAAGAAATCGTTACGACAGAGGGCTATATAGAAAAATTGTGCCAACTGTTAAGATGGTGCAGACAATGACTATGGCAGAGAGCCCAGAGAGCGTAGAAAGAACACCAGACAATTATGCATAGCCCAGGGAGCATAGAGAGCACAGCCAAGGAGCTACAACTAATTTTAGGAACTTGGCTCTGATACCATGTTAGGCCAGGTAGTAACTCCACGAATTCAATTCATATTATTCCTTTAGGTTGGTCTTTATTATATACATGAGGGAGACTGTTCACTTCATCTCCCGATGACTGTTCATATTTCTTATTATTTATTTACATCAATTATATTTGTTCACCCAATCCTGATGATTAGGTGTCTACAATATGTTTGAATATGGCTTATCTGTTGCTGTTCAAAACTAAAATTGTGGATTCAAGAAATTTGCATGCAAAATAGTCATTTGTTTACAGGAGAACAAGTATGGGGGAAAACTCTATTCACAACAAGGCCACACTATTGCAACTAACAGAAGAGGCTCAAGAAACTCGCGAACGTGAACAATTGTTCAGACATGATGTGCTTGCCTAGATTCCACCTTTTGCATCACTTTCAACATCAACTCAGCCTACATCAGCTTCAACAAATGCCAGTCCATACATGTCATTCCACATTTTTTTCGGAGGTAAAACTTGAGGTAAAATAGCATAATTTTCTGATTTATTACAAATTTAGGAGAATTTCATGAAAATCCATTGAGCATTATTTATCATCATTCATTCCACATCTTTACCACTTCCCATTTTTCAAAGACATAGATTCTTTCAGTTTGGGGGAGTGTTCCTTTCATTTATTTATTTATTATGACCATGCCATTAATATTCTTTATCATCCATTGATCTTCTTATTTATTCTCAACACCTCCCTTATTCCATGTTGTTTTACACCAAGCATAGATTTCAACAGATTGTAGCAACCACCTCAATTTGTTTTCTAGCATTGCATGAGGGCATGCTAATTCTCCAGTTTGGGGGAGGAATTGCTACACATGATGGATGTTTTCTACTTTCTTTCTCATTTAAGGAAAACAATTTCATTTTTATACGGTGCAGAAATTGATTTGCGTATATCTTTAAAACTATGAATTGAATTCTTGTGATTTCTGGATAACAAAGAGGTATCATCAAAATACACAAACCCAGATAATTTCGAGTTAAATTAGTTCATAAAATTTTGGAAATCCTGCACTATCAACTATAGCAATTTTGTTATATCTCATGATCCGTGCATCAAAACGATATGATTTTTGGATCATAGAAACATTAATATAGTAGAAATCTACTTGCAAAATTTCAACAAAATTTGGTTTGTAATTTTTGACGAAATGGTTAATGAAGTTTGTTGTTACTTATATCATATTTTGCTGCAACTTCATATACATATAATTGAACGTCAAGGTAAAAATTATTACGCCTTCATCAAGATTTCTAAAATTGAATATTCATTAGTTGGGATGAACAATTTTTGTATTATTGCTTGGTTAATGCAGAGGCTTTGGGTTGCATGAGGACATGCAATATATTCAGTTTGGGGATATGTTGGGCCGCTAGTTTGTCATTATTATTATCACTCTTTAACGCCTATTTCATCCATTTCCACCATTCTTTATCACGTCATTTATCATGATTTATCATAGAATTCCATTTTATAATTATTTATGCTCTTATGGATAAATATTATTTCTTCTCCATTATTGTTAATAAATTGATGATTATTATGCATGATTTTACCAATGATGGTTTATTAATAAATTTGTTGTAACATCACTCACCATTTCAGCCTCCAAGATATTTTTCAGATTGCAGATTTGATCTCCAACTCATCATTAAATATTCCAACTTAGAAACTCGTTGGAATAAAAAGTGACAGTTTTGCATTGGACGTTTCGAGAAAATGGAGAAGAATATGGAAAATCAGAAACATGGGTTTTGTTCAGAATGGACTGAATTAGTTTTCTATTGGGCAATTTTCCCAAATTCGGTCCATATTAAGAGAAATTGTGCGCGGTGAGGGTGCCAATAACGCTTAACATTCCCTTGTTACTTCACCTGTCAGATTTCATATCCGAGAGTGAGATGGGGATATACTATTGTGCAGGCTAAGTTGAAGTTGGATATGAGGTTATAGAGGATGAGGGATCAAGTAGGCCCTAACAAAATTACAGAGTGTAGTGTCAATCCACTCCCATATCTGCTATGTCAAGGAAGAATTGTTCATGTTGTTAGAGTGGGGGAGAAAATTTTGGTAAATTCTAATTCTAGTGGGAAAATTGATTTCGAGCATCACCTATAATTTTCCTGTTTAGAATGTAGACTACTAAATTATCAAACATGGAAGATAAAATCAAAATGACATCTTATTATTCATCTCATGATATTAATGTGGATTTTCCTCTCTTCTCCTTCAAGTAATAATTATTCTAGTGGATGACATTTTTCTTTTGGTTTTGTTTATTGACATTTCTTTGTCAAATCAATTCGAGGTACTTCCTTCCCTTTCGCCTAGATTCGGGGATGGTTGGTAGTGTGAATTTTATTATTTTTTGTTTATGGGGCTAGGTATGGAGTAGGGTTCAAAGCCTGAGGGGAGTTTTGTCTTGTGATTCTTTATTGTGGAGTGTCCAAACTTGGTATGGCCCTGGTTATTTATGTCATGTAGTCTCATGGGTTTATAGTATTCTTTGGTGTTGCTACTTCTTATTTGGTGCTAGGATCTTATTTGAGACTTGGGGTCACTAGTTATGGTATGAGAACATTTTGAGTGGAAGGTGTTTTTTTAATGTGGGAATCCATTATTCTTGGCTAGTCTATCGACTATCAATCCCTTGTAAGGATTGGTTGAAGGTTTTGTATTTTTTCTCTAGCCTCTATGTGAGTTGGGTGGAGGCTATATATTTTTTCTCTTGTCTCTATGTGGGTTGGGTGGTGGATTTGTATACTATATGAGGTCCCTCGTCTTAGTCCAAACCATTTTAGCTAGTGGAAGTGTAAGCTTGTGGCTTCTTGGAGTCTAGCAAAGAAGAGGACAAAGTTTGGAAGCTCCATCAATAGGTGTCCACCTTGTTAGAAAGATCCCTTGATGGTGTCTCTTTAGGCCATGCATAAATTAGGTTTTGACCATTCAAATGTGAGGTGGATCTAGGTCAGAGAAGGGTCGATTTTCCAGTGCATTTCAATCCTTGTAGCATAGACCCAAGGTATTGTCTTCACCATGCCTCAAAAGGGAGAAAGAGCATAGATAAGGGCTACCTATTATGAGGAGCATGCTTGTCAAGGAAACTCCTTTATACATCAAAGAGTAGTAGGTTTTGCAACTAGATATAGTGAGTAGATTCTGGTGCACATGCATGAAGAATTAGCCCAAGCTAAACGAAAAGCTTCTACCCAAAGAAATTCACTCTCAGATTCCAAAGTGTTGGCAGAGTGGATAGGATGGATCCTTGACATGAGACATACGAGAGGAAGATTTAATTAGTATATGAAAAAATTATATTTGTACTAGAAGATGAAGTTTCTCTTGGGACATACCCTATTAGGTTGCCATGATTCCCTGATGGACCTATTACAATCCCTACATCACATGCATGGGCACCTGAATGATTCTGATCACCAGTTGAAGAAAATAGATCGCAGGTTGGAAAGGATTGACCAACATCTTAGCATCATTCCAGTATTTACTAGACCTCCAACATATCCAATAGTCCTTATCCCTATGGCAGGCTCTAATTCTGATCCTTTTCCTTAACTATGCTATGATTTGAGTTCTTGGTTTCTCCTTTGTAGTTGACTCTATATGTGGCTAGATATACTAGTGTCTTGTGTTAAGCCAGTGTGGTGTTAGTTTTGTTAGTTTCATGATGTCTCTTCTATACCTTTGACGGATACATTTTTTGTTATGGTATGGTGTTACACAATAATTTTTCACTGACCCTGTATCCCCTGATCTCAGATAAAGTTAGTCCCTAAGTGACATCTTCTCTGTGTCATACCTTCAACAAATGTGTCCAAATATTCCCAATCATTCAAAGAAGATTAAAAAATGCTTTTTAATCTTGAATATTGACCCTTTTTACCCATGTTTCAAGATCATCACAAGTAAACCTCATTCTACCTGTGACGATTTTCTATAATAAACTAGAACATCGCGAAGTCTTTGTAGGGGTACATCCGTTCTTTGCGACAATCGGATTTTAGGGCTCGTCACAAGTCCGCAATGTATTTCTTGCGACGATATCTCTGAATACTCTGTTGCCTCACGACGTTGTCTCTGAGTCCCAGTGTTTGACTCGCGACGATCTAGATATGGCGAATTAGTTCAAACAAAATGCTTCTGGGTAGTTCTGGAATTGGTTGTTGGGTCAAGGAAGTTTTCCTTTCCACCTCTAGGATGGTGGTTCCACCTTTTGAGAAACCTCCCTTGAGGATAAGCTCCCTCTCCATCATTTATGGAGGCTCCTCCTCTTATAAAAATCATTCCCCATTGCTATGATGAGCTAGTTTTTGGTTTGGAACAAATTAGCTAACTTTGGTGTGAGATTGATAGTTTGCAGTGTGGATTATTGACAGTCTAAAAATTGGTTGTGGATTGTCATAGCCTTGTACTAGTGCTTTTGAGTGAGAGAGAGAGTTATCAGCCTCTTGGGAGACCCTTTTGAGAGTGAATTCTTGAAGAAACATACTGGCTGGACCCTTCGAGGAAGCTTGTGACGTCAAGGCTTGGTTGTAAGCTTTGCTTTTATTCATTTTAATACAATCAATGGTGATTTCCTATGTCATGTGTAAAATATACTTGATAGCTTATGATTCCTTGACTTTGTAAGTGAATAGATCATTGTTGTGCTCTGTTATGTGTTCTATTGTTCTCTTGTGTTGTTTCAAGTGAATCATTCATCGAGGAGAAGGAAACGATAGCTGAAGCAGTGCAACGAAAGCTCCATTGAACATCGGTTTGAGGTAGGCTCTTTCAACAATGACTGTTTAAGGAAATTAGCTGTTGTTTTTTCTTGTTGTGACTAGACCCACTCTAGGGCTAGAGGGGTTTCCTCTATCTGCAGAGGGAACATTACCTACATCACAAGTTGGCGACTCCACTGGGGACAATTCCCATTCATATAAGTACTCGATCGAAACAATATCCTCCACCCACCGGCAAGGAACCTGAAGACCCTTCAAATGTTCCTTCATCCAGTTCTGGCCCTCTCCATATTGAATGACCTAGCACTGAGTCAGTCATTTGACCTCCTACCAAGGGAGTGCTTCGGAAATATTCTTATAACCCAAATGCTCATGCCACGCAGCACTATAGCATTGTTGAGGGCTTAGCCCAAGCCCCTTCAGCTATGTCTGCTTTGGAAGTCCTCCAGAGTTGTCCCTCCCAAATGAAGTCTCTGTTATCAGCCATTGGTGGCATTGACCTGGCTGATTCGGACTTGATCACTTTCAATCTTGACAATAATGTACCGTGATTGCCTCATCAGATTTCTTTCCTCATCCAAGTCATCATTAACTTGAAGAATATTCACCATACTGTTATTGACGAGGGCGCCTCCACTTGCATCATGTCTATTGCTTGTTGGAAGGCCATCGGTTCCTTGACGTTGAGTTAATCTCCTAATACTTTAGAAGCCTTCGATGGGAGAGATTCCTGTCCGTTTGGTATCCTCCCACATTTTCCTATCACTCTAGACGGGAAGACAGTTGAGGTTGAACTCGAAGTTGTTGACGCAAATTTGACTTACAACCTTTTGTTAGGTCGAAGTTGGACATACGCCATGAACGTTGTGGCCTCATCTCTATTCCATGTCGTTCGTTTTCCCCACCAAGGGAAAATTATCACAATTGATCAATTGTCCTTCTTCGCCTCCTCTTCTTCAGATGGAAATGTCCCATTTGTGGAGCATGCCACTGTTCCCTATGAAAGTGTGGGCATTGGATTCTTCAAAGATCCTGCCCTTATGGGTGTAACAATGTAAACTTTGAAACGGGAACTCTGGCCAAAAAACCCCCAAAAAAATCAAAAACAGTGCTAAAAACGAAAAGTGTTGATGCTAGAATAACACTTTTTTTTCTTCGGTAAATTTTCAACATGTTTTAAAAATGGCGGTGAAATATTTTATCATGACCCCGAAAAACATTAAATTAAAAAAAAAATGAAAACATAAAATAAAATAAAAATAAAAATAATTAAAACAATGAAAAAAACACAAAACAAAAAAAATTTAAAAAAATAACAAAACATAAATTAAAATATATAATAAAAACAAAACATAAAATAAAAATATAAAACTTAAAAAAAATCAAATATAAAAAAAAATAATAATAATAATAAAAAAAAAAAAAAATCAATCATAAAAATGTAAAAAAAAACAAAATTAATGATAAAAATTAAAAAAACTAAAAAAAATTATAAATTATAAACAAATAAATAGTAAAAAAAAAAAAAAAAAAATCCTGTAAACCATCAAAAAATTGGCAAAAGAAAAAAAATACGGAAAAGAAAAAAAAATTTTAAATAAACTAAAAATTAAGTAGGTAAAAATTAAAAAAAATAAATAAATTAATTAATTAATTAAAAACAAACTAGATTTAAAAAAAATAGAAAATTAACAAAAAAAAATTAAGATTAAAATGTTGATTACTTAAAAAAATATATATATAAGACAAAAATAAAAAATAAAAAAAAGCTAAAAAAACAAATATTTCATAAATCAAAAAAGAATTTGGAAATATATATATATATATATATATATATATATATATATATATATATAAGTAAAAACAGAGATTAAAAAAAAACATTAGCAAAAACCAGGAAAAAAAAAAGAAAAATAAATTAAAAACAAACTAGTTTAGAAAAAAAATAGAAAATTAACGAAAAAATTAAAAAACTAGTGAAATTAATATTAAAAAAAAAAACAAAAATAAATTCGAATTTAAAAAAAAAAAAAAAAAACAAACAAACAAACAAAACAAAACAAAACCAAAAAAATGCATATTTTTAATTAAAAAAAAAAAAAAAAATCTAATTATTATTTATTAAACATATAATTTTTATTTAAAAGAAAAATAAATTTAAATTTTTTTTCAACAATCTTTTTTTTTTAAACATTTTTTTAAAATTTAAAAATACAATAAATTAAAAACATTTTAATTTTTTTTCAAAAAATTTAATTTTTTGATATCAAATTTAAAAAATTATTACAAAAAGAATTTTTTTTTTTTTTTTTTTTTTTTATTTTAACGGTTTTTTTTTTTATTAAAAAAAATAAAAAAATTTGCGGCACTCCGCCCCCCGGCTGCCCGTGGTAGCGCGATCGTGGGCGGAGGTGCTTGATGGCAGGCCCTCCGCCCACGGCCGTGCCACCACGGGCAGCCGGGGGGCGGGAGGGCGATTCCGGGAATTGCCCTCCCGCTCCCCAGTCGCCCGTGGTGGCGCACCTCCGCCCACGACCATGCCACCACGGGCGGCCGGGGGGTGGGAGGGCAATTCCCGGAATCACCCTCCCGCCCCCCGGCTGCCAGTGGTGGCACGGCCGTGGGCGGAGGGCCTGCTAGCAAGCACCTCTGCCCATGGCCGCGCCACCACGGGCGGCCGGGGGGTGGCAGGGCGATTCCGAGAATCGCCCTCCCGCCCCCTGGCCGCCCGTGGTGGCGCGGCCGTGGACGGAGCCCGTGGTGGCGCGGCCGTGGACGGAGGTGCCTGCCAGCAGGCACCTCCACCCACAGTCGCGCCACCACGGGCGGCCGGGGGGCGGGAGGGCGATTCCCAGAATCACCCTCCCGCCCCCGGCCACCCATGGTGGCGTGGTCGTGGGCGGAGGGCCTGCGCCCATGGCCGCGCCACCACGGGCGGCCGGGGGGCGGAGGGCCGCAATTTTTTTTTAATAAAAAAAAATCCGTTAAAAAAAAAATAATTTTTTTTTTTTGTAATAATTTTTTTAATTTGAAATTAAAAAATTAAATTTTTTTGAAAAAAAAATTAAAATGTTTTTTATTTATTGTACTTTTAAATTAAAAAAAATGTTTAAAAAAAAATTATAATTTTTTTTAATAAAAAAAAGTTTGTTTAAAAAAATGCAATTTTAATTTTAATTTTTTTTTTAAATAAAAATGTTAGGTTTAATAAAAATAATTATTATTGACTTTTTTTTTTAAATAAAAAATATGCATTTTTTTGGGGTTTTTTTATATAATTTTAATTTATTTTTTGGATTTTTTAATAATTTGAATATTTTTTTTTTTAAATAGGTATTTTTTTTATAAATTGTAAATGTTTTTTTTATTTTTTTCTTCAATTGAAAAGACATATATTTTCCGCCATTTTCATATTTTTTGGGTTTTTATTTTTATTTTTTATAATTTGAATTTTTTTTTTTTTTAAATATTAATTTTACTAGTTTTTTTAATTTTTTTCGTTAATTTTCTATTTATTTTTTTAAACTAGTTTGTTTTTATTTTTATTTTTTTTCCTAGTTTTTGCTAATGTTTTTTCTTAATTTCTCTATTTTCACTTAAATATATATATATATATATATATATATATATATATATATATATATATTTTATTTTTATTTTTTCCAAATTCTTTTATGGTTTATGAGATAATTTTTTTTAACATTTTTTATTTTTGTCTTTTTTATATTTGTTTTTTAGAGACAATTATTTCATTTGGATTGAAAATTTAATTAACAATGTATAAATATGTAGAATATCGAAAATGAAAAATATCGACCTTCTTCTTTAAATATGCAAAACAATAAAAACCTCACTACAAAAAAAAAAATAAAAAAAAAATAAAAACAAGATAATATGAAGAAGAAGACCACTTCCAAAATTATTAAATTTAAAAAATAATTATTGACATTTCATACAATAAAAAAATTTAAAGTCAAAAAATAGGTCTTTCAAAAAAAGTGTCTGATGCAGATAACCACTTTTTTAAATGAGCATGAAAATCACTACCATTCTAAAATGCAATGTACATAAAAAAAATTAAAGTGCCAAAAACTATGCTCTAAAAAAAACATGTGTGTTCTGCATCACCCCTTTTCAAAATCGGGTCACATTTTTGCTATCTTTACAAAACAGGTAACAGTGTCAATTCTTGTTTCAAAGTTTACATTGTTCTGTCTTTTCTCTCCCACCTCCCAATTTCACCCCCATTAACATGATTTCTATCTGTTCTGATCCTTGGGTCGTTCCACCCATCGATTAGGTAGACTCCTGGGGTGACGTCATGCTGTTAAGTCCCGCTGAGCTCAACTATGTAGAAATTGTTTTAGCATCCGCTTCATCCTCTGATCCTGCTCCATTAAGTAGATCTCTCGACACCTATTTGCAATCCCCTTGGCTCGAAGATATTGTTTCTTCGGATCCATTATAGGAGACTTTTCCTTCCGATGAAGCCAGTTTAGAGACTATGTCTTTTGAGGATCCTCCTTGGTTCGATCATCACCATCGTTCCTCATTTCTCCCAAGCCATGGGGCCATGACTGCCTATCTAGAGAACTTTGCTTCCTGTATTCCCTCTCAGCCACTTCAGACGCTTATTTAGATTCATGAAGTTTCCTTTGAAGGCAATATGGCGAAATTATGCAAACTATGCCCATCAACATCTCTGTCAAACAAGGGATTGTTGAGAATATTCACATTAGAGTTACCTGTAGTCCTGAGGAGATTCAGCTATATACCAATCTTTTCAAAGAGTTTCGCGACGTTTTCGCTTGGTCAGATGAAGAAATTCCCGGTATTGACCCTAGTATAGTGGTACGAAGATCCCTACATATCCTGGTGCCAGACTAGTTCGACAACGTTTATGCCCTGTGCACCTAAGAAAAGTTGCGACTATTAGTTGAAAAACTTCTCAAGGCAGGGTTCATTTACCCTATCCCACTGACTGACTAGGTCTCTAATATTGTCCCTGTGACCAAAAAGCAGGGCACTATTAGGGTTTGTGTTGATTACCGCGACATCAATCGCACGTGTCCCAAGGATAATTATCCTACGCCCTTTATCGACCAACTTATCGATGATTATGTTGGGAGTGAGATTTTCTCGTTTATGGACAACTTTTCTGGTTACAACCAGATTAATATTTCACCTGCCGATCAACACAAAACTGCCTTCATCTGCCTATGGGGTGACTTTGCTAGAAGCTTCCTTTTTGCCTTAAGAATTCCGGTGCCACCTTCCAGTGAGAAACATCCTATGCATTTCATGACATCTGACACATTGTTCAACCATATCTTGATGACCTTCAGGCTCATTCAGCTAAGTGTTCTGACCATCCAAACCACCTCCGCGAGATTTTTCTTCGCTGTAGACATTATCGTATTCGTCTCAATCCACATAAGTGTGTCTTTTGCATCGAATCTGGCAGACTTCTCAGGTTTGTCATCTCTAAAGAGGTAATTTGTCTCAATCCCCTCAAAGTTGAAGCTATACTGAATCTCCCGCCTCCTGCTTCTTTGCATCAGTTGTAGAGTTTGTAGGGAAAAGCCAATTTCCTACGTCGTTTTATCCCTAACTACGCTGAGATTGCTAAAGGTTATACACGTCTCCTTAAGCGTGACACTCCCTTTGTTTGGGATGACACTGCCCAAAAGTCATTTGAGAAACTCAAGACACTTCTTGTTTCTGCTCCCTTATTGCGTCCACCTGATTACCATTGTGACTATACTCTTTATCTCGCTGCTACCGATAGCACTATTGGCATGGTTTTGGTTCAAGACGACGACGATGGTTCCGAGCACGTTATCTATTATCTTAGCCGCAACCTCCTTGACACTGAGACTCAATATGCTTATGTCGAGAAGCTCGCCTTGGCGGCCGTTCACGCTGTCCAACGTTTCCGTCATTATATTTTGTTGCGTACGATGACCGTGATTTCCAATTGCAACTTGATGACATACATATTGTCATGTCAATTGCTGGGGGGCAAGTACTCGAAATGGATCGTTATCCTTCAAGAGTTCGATTTGGAGTTTACTACTGCCAAGTCTAAGAAGTCACTTGTCTTCGCTGAGTTGATTTGTTTGTTACCGTCTCCTACCGCTCCCTCTCGGATAGAGGATCACATCCCGGATGACACTCTTTTCTTGATCAGTACCCTCGACCCCTAGTATGGTGACATTATTGTCTATCTCCAGATGTCTTCTTTCCATCCCGATTTGTCTAAGGATGCTCGGCGACGTATTTGCCACCATTCTCAGCCTTATCGTATCGTTGGGGACACTTTGTACCGTCTCAACATTGATTCAGTTCTCCGTCGTTGTTTGATGTTCGAGGAAGCTGAAAGGGTCTTAAATGACTGCCACTCCAGCGCATGTGGTGGTCATATGTCTGGTTATGCTACTGCCCAAAAAATCCTCCGTGCTGGTTACTTTTGGCCCTCTATTTTTAAGGATTGCATTCTCGCTGTCCGTTCCTACCACGCGTGCCAAATTTACCAATGGAAGATGTGTGCGCCACCATCCCCTTTGCATCCTGTCATTACCATTGGCCCTTTTTCTAAATGGGGCATAGATTTTATGACCTGTAACCCTCGCTCAGTTAGGGGGCATGGGTATATTATCATTTCCATCGATTATTTTACAAAATGGGTTGAAGCAATGCCTACATTGTCCAATGATGGTAAGATAGTTGCTTAATTCCTATTCAATCATGTGATTACTCGATTCAGAGTTCCTTAGGCTATTGTCACTGATCACAGTTCTCATTTCCGTGGTCATATGATGACTGAGTTAACAACCTAGTTAGGCTTGTGTCATGATAGTTCGACACCTTATTACCCTCAGGCCAATGGCCATGTCGAAGCCATCAACAAGGTGTTGGATATGATAATTCAGCGTACCATTGGAATGCACAAGTCTAATTGGCATTTGATGTTGTTTTCCGCCTTATGGGCCTACCGTACCTCAGTGAAGGATGCAACTGGATTCACATCATTTCAACTTGTTTATGGTCTGGAGGCTACCCTTCTGATTGAATGCGAAATACCTTCTCTCAAGTTAGCTATCGAATTACTCTCGAATAATACTCCTGTAGAATAACGTCTTCTTTATCTAGAGCAGCTAGACGATACCTATCAACTTACTTCTTTAGTCATCGAAGTGCAGAAGAAGAGAGTGAAAACTCACTTCGATCAGACTGTTAATCCTCGTTCTTTCATCGAGGGAGATTTAGTCCTGTTGTACGATCAGGCGAATGATAAGCTAGGGACATGCAAATTCGAACCTATGTGGCATGGGCCTTATATTGTGAAATGTGTTTTGCAGAAAGGGGCCTATGAGCTAATTGACTACGAAGGAAACACTTTAGATAAACCTTGGAATGGGTTTTATCTTAAAAAATATTATGCATGAGTCTTTCGTGCATCTGCTATGTACATAAGTGTGTTTTTCAGTGTGTGAATGTTTGGCTTGGTGTGTAGGTGTATTTCTGCTTATTGTGTCCTTTTACTTCTTGTACAGGTGTTTGTTGCACCTTAGATCAGTTTCGCTGATGGTGCCTGTCGCAGTACCTAGAATCTTTCCTCTACGGCATGGGTGATCTACGATCCTCACAGTGAGTTAGTAGACCTTCAAGGTGTTTGTCTAGGGTGTACCACGAAAAATGTCACTGAATATAGCACCGTCATATAGTTATTGGATGAGGCTATTGACCTCAATATTCGTGCGTTGATTGTGAATCTGGACTCTCAACTTGTTGTTGTTCAACTTAACAAATGTTATTCCATTAGAAACCCTCAAATTTTAAGATTGTATTTACGTGTTTGCTTATTGGAAAGAAATTTTGATTATATCACATATCAACACATTCCTAGAAGGCTAAATACGTTAACTGATGCATTGGAAAATCATGTATTAGACAGACATTTATGCAATTTATAAAAAACATTATATGCAAGTATTCAGATGCAATAATAAAACATAGATAGTTGTATATCATGTGTTGCACACCGAGGCGCTCAAAAAATAATGTATGTGTCCAAAAAATAATGTATATGTTCAGGTTACAATCCGAGACACATGTCTCTCAAAACTCCAAAAACGGAAACCTAGGAGACTACTCTGGGTGCTTCTCTCTATAGCATACCACTACCCGAACTACTCGTTTGAGCAGTCTATGAATCCTGTTCGACACACCTACGATTTGTCATTGGTACTATCTTGGGATCTCCTCAAACCCTCGGTAATCAAGGATCCCCTCGGTCAAGCCCTCCAAGTTTCGGGCTATCTCCTCCTCCACATCTCCACCTGGAGGTGGCAAGGCAAGCTCTCTGTTCTCCCTTCGAGCCGTAGGAGCGAGACCCACCGGTCTCTCAAGTCCAATATCTATAAAAATTGAGAATAATTATTAGGGCATATATGTTTACAATCCAAAAACAATAAAAAACTAAAATATAAAAGTTTGGCAGCCCACCCAAGTACGTTACCTCTCTCGTCCCACTGCTCTCCAGGAAGAAGCAGCATGTTCGGGTCTCCCTTGAAATTTGTCCCTGTGTAAGGCCAATCCTCAACCACCACCTGCTGACGATGTAGCCACTCCATGAAGTCAGGACCCCAGGACACTAGCTGGTCACCGCCTCCTCGCAGCATCACATGGGCCCACCGAGTGATTCGGGTCTCCCATGGTCTGGGCCACCCTACGTGCATGTCTTGTAACTGAAGTATGGGTACCCGCTCCAGCATGAGTGGTATTAGAATCGACCCGTACCCGAACTGCTTCGTCTCGCCTCTTTGGCATTTGGTCAACTGCCTCTTCATGTTTAGAGACACTGCCTCTGCCCAGTCAAACATGGTAGGATTGAGGCAATCTAAAGCGAGCCGCAGTTGTGTTTTAGTTGCCTCATGTTGAGCCTGAGAACCAGATACTCTCGTGATCGTGAACAAAAATACATGCAGTGACAGATCGTTCATTGTTGGAATTTGTAATTTACTGCTAGTGGGTGAATTTCGTGCCCCTGGGCACGCTCGTGCAATTAGTATGTCTAAGGACTCTCCAATGATATGCACACCACCCATGTGGGGTATTTCCCCTCGTCATGATAAACCAGTAAGGAAATATATATCTGTGGAGTCAAACTCAACCTCCTACCCTCGGATGATGAATTTACCCTCTGTTGGGTTCCATGATCGAATTAAGAATTCTAGGAGGTCTAATTGCACTCTCAATAGTGGCATTAGGAAGAATTTGAGCAGTCCACAGTTCCGGAGGACCTACAAGAATTGAGGATTAGTTTCCCCTCTCTCATCATCTACATCATGTGTGTGTTCTTTCCATGAAAATGCCATTTTTCACCCTGCACATATAGACATTCTCTTATTGGAAGTCATTCGATCCATTTTTATATGCTACAATGGTGTAAAAATATTTTTTTTGTGTTTTCCACTCTCGTCAGAATTGTTTCTAAAACAACTGCGATGGTCTGATTTGGACAATTTACAATTTCTCGGATCGTCGTAGGGGTACATCACTCTCCTACGACGATGCCGATTTTGGCTAGTTGGAAATTCATAGTCGTCACAACCCCGAGGGGAGAATCTGTGATGACCGAGGCAAATTTTTGAAACAAAAATTCTTCCTGAACTCAGCCAAAACATGGAAATTACAATTAAAATGCACTCAAAACACAAAGGAAAAGGAGAAATACTTACTTGGAGAAAGTTTGGAATGCAATGGATCACCACAGCTCTAGAAATCGGCACCCAAATTCACAAGGTATGCGTTGTTTGGAGTTTTACCACGTTAAAAATAAAAAAAGTGAATTGTGTTTTTACCATATGCCTTGTTATAGCTTTTCGTTTGAAATTTAGGGATTTAACTATAGTTTTTGGGTTTTTGCTATAGTTTTTAGGGTTTAGCTATGGTTTTTAGGATTTTTGACTTAGGTTTTCAAACATCAATCATGTATCCTTGTGGAATGGGTCTTATGCTTGGGTTTCTCTCCGTAGGAACAGGTGTTTTGGATGCAGGTACTAATCAACACGTGCTTGGTAAATACCGCGAAAATTTCTCATGAGTCCTCTTTAAGCTCTTTTTTGACTCGTAAAAGATGAAAAGATTGTCGAGTATTTTTCCCTTTTTGACTCGTTAAAGAGAATAAAAATGGAGTTTTGCTTTCAGCTCTTTTTTGACCGTTTAAAAATGAAAAGATGGTTGATCTCTTGTCGTTTCGAGCTCATTCTTGGTTACGAAATTTTGTGTCTCTATTAAGTTTTCTACTTTCCTGGACTGGAAACACTATTTACGAAAAGTACTCCTTGATCGAAATGGTCAAGCGGTTCTCTCCAGTATTGTTTTCTACCTTTTTGCGCTTGAGAAACACAAACTTACGAAAAGGGCCCCCCCTGGAGTTTTCATTTTCGTGTATTTTTCAAACTATCTAAACATGAAAAAAAATCGAGTTTTACCTATGTCAGACTTGTTAAACCCTGACGACATTGGACTCGTCACCATGATGAGACCCGAGCTTCTCCTCCCTAGGGCTCGTTAAAATTTCACTAGGTTGGATTTGTCCGAAGGACGAACTTATATCGCAAGCATATGCTATCCCCTTCAAGCTTGTTTTTCAAAAATAATTGGGGTACTCACCAGCAATGGTGGGGGAAAATTTTGGAAATATTCCATTGGTTACCTACAGCAGCTAGTCACTCTTGAACATCGACACTTTTGCCTCTCGCCGGGTTTGGGATATCCTCACATCATCATTGGCCTTCCGGGGTTTGGGTTTGTCATTTTGCCTCATTCCATTTGATCCTTGTCGTCTCCGCCAGACCTTCGATCCCTTGGTACCAAAATGCTGCCGCATTCTGGAGTCATGTCACCGATATGTTCAAGAGTTTAATCCTTCTGCAGTTTTCACCCTTACACCCTCCTCTGATTCTCTGTCTCGTTCATCTTCATCTTGTTCCTTGTCTCGTGTCGTTGATGTGGGAAACATTATGGCCCTCTTGTGACGGGTCACTTCCTATTGACATCAACTCAACATCCAAGAAGTTGATCTAGAGACTCCTTTTGGGTACCTTGGAGCTTGCATGCTTGAATGGCAAGTTCTTCACACTCGACAATAGGCTTGCATTATTGGTCTTCGATCGGGTGATTCCAAAAGTGTTCGACTCCAGATCATTCTTCACACTTTGTGGATTGTACTGACAGTACCTTGAGAACCATTGACATTACTGGTGGTCTCTCTCGCACTTGTTAACGGTTTACATCATTGGCCGATAATCAAGCGATTTTCTAGTATGCTCGACTTCAACACATCTATTCGCATATTAGAAATTATACTATGATCGGTTGGGATTCAAGACCCCGGACTAAGATTACATAAGTTTGGGTTGCGTGGATTGGTTCGTGATTGCATATATGACTCTTTGATTGGATGGTTGCGACCATACCTGAGTCTTTCTAGATGGTTATGACCATACCTCTATTTTTATATGGTCTTATCGACTAGATGGCTGTGTCCATACCACAGACCAATTCTATCTGTCTTTTGGATGGTTGCGCCCATGCCTAGACTACATGTATTTCTTTCACTGTCAAAGATATCAGTTGTACTTGTGCCTGCAGGTTCTCAGTGATGGTGTTCCGGTTTGGTTATGGTTTTGTAAAGCATTTCACCCCTCCCACTCTCTCGGCCTTCATGCTTTAGGGGGCATCTGTTACACAGTAATTTGTCACTGACCCTATATCTCATGATCTTAGATAAAGTCAGTCCCTGAGCGACATCTTCTCTGTGTCATACCTCAAACAAATGTGTCCACATCTTCCCAATCATTCAAAGAAGATTAAAAAATGCTCTTTAATCCTGAAGATTGACCCTTTTTACCAATGTTTCAAGATCATCACAAGTAAACCTCATTCTCTCTGCGATGATTTTCTGTAATGAACTAAAACGTCATGACGTCGTCATAGGGGTACA
Organism: Pinus tabuliformis; assembly: GCA_031772625.1. Classification (NCBI taxonomy): domain Eukaryota; kingdom Viridiplantae; phylum Streptophyta; class Pinopsida; order Pinales; family Pinaceae; genus Pinus; species Pinus tabuliformis. Next base: position 1,050,461,735 of record CM062805.1, on the reverse strand, counting down.
TCTGTTCTCTACAATGATCAAATTTGAGGGCTCGTCGCAAGTCCTCAATGTCTTTCTTGTGACGATAGCTCTGAATACTCTGTTTCCCCACGACGTCGTCTCTGAGTCTCAATTCTTCACTCGCAACGATCTAGATATGGCGAACTAGTTCAAACAAAATGATTTTGGGTGGTTCTGGAACTGGTTGTTGGGTCAAGGAATTTTGCCTTTCCTCCTCTAGGATGGTGGTTCCGCCTTTCGAGAAACCTCCCTTGAGGATAAGCTCCCTCTCCCTCATTTATGGAGGCTCCTCCTCTTATAAAAAGCATTCCCCATTGCTATGATGAGCTAGTTTTTGGTTTGGAGCAAATTAGCTAGCTTTGGTGTGAGATTGATAGTTTGCAGTGTGAATTATTGACAGTCTAGCAATTGGTTGTGGATTGCCTTAGCCTTGTACTAGTGCTTTTGAGTGAGAGAGAGTTATCAGCCTCTTGGGAGACCCTTTTGAGAGTGAATGCTTGAAGAAACATACTGGCTAGACCCTTCAAGGAAGCTTGCGATGTCAAGGCTTGGTTGTAAGCTTTGCTTTTATTCATTTTAATACAATCAATGGTGATTTCCTATGTCATGTGTAAAATATACTTGATAGCTTATGATTCCTTGACTTTGTAAGTGAATAGATCATTGTTGTGCTCTGTTATGTGTTCTGTTGTTCTCTTGTGTTGTTTTAGGTGAATCACTCATCGAGGAGAAGGAAACGATAGCTGAAGCAGTACAACAAAAGCTCCATCGAACACTGGTTTGAGGTAGGCTCTTTCAACAATGATTGTTTAAGGAAATTAGCTATTGTTTTGTCTTGTTTTGACTATACCCACTTTAGGGCTAGAGGGGTTGCCTCTTTCCGCAGAGGGAACATTACCTACATCACAATTTTTTTATGGTTGAGACTATTCCCATTCATATAAGTACTCAATCGAAAGAATATCCTCGCCCGCTGGCAAGGAACCTAAAGTCCCTTCAAATGTTCCTTCATCTAATTTTGGCCCTCTCCATATTGAACGACCTAGCACTGAGTCAGTCATTTGACCTCCTACCAAGGGAGTGATCCAGAAATCTTCTTATAACCCCAATGCTCGTGTCGCACAACACTATAGCATTGTTGAGGCCTTAGCCCAAGCCCGTTCAACTATGTCTGCTTTGGAAGTCCTCTAGAGTTGTCCCTCCCAAAGGAAGTCTCTGTTATTAGCCATAGGTGGCATTGACCCGGCCGATTCGGACTTAATCACTTTCGATCTTGACAATCATGTACCGCAATTTCCTCATCAGATTGCTTTCCTCATCCAAGTCATCATTAACTCGAAGAATATTCACCGTACTGTTATTGATGAGGGTGCCTCCACTTGCATCATGTCTATTGCTTATTGGAAGGCCATCGGTTCCCTGACGTTGAGTCAATCTCCTAATACTTTAGAAGCCTTCAATGGGAGAGATTCCCGTCCATTTGGTATCCTCCTGCATTTTCCTATCATAGGGGAGGCCATACCATAACAAAAAATGGGAATAGTCCTAGCCATAAAAACTATGATATGATTTGAGTTATTCGTTTCTTCTTTGTAGTTGACTCTATATGTGGCCAGATATAATAGTGTATTGTGTTAAGCCTGTGTGGTGTTAGTTTTGTTAGTTTCATTATGTCTCTCCTATACCTTTGACTGGTACATTTTTTGTTATGGTATGGCCTCCCCTATGACATATTAGTATGAATTATGATAATTTTTTATGTAATCCCCTATTTTAAAAGTAAATATAATTCAATCCAAAAAAAATTAAATAAATGGGAATAGTCCTAGCCATAAAAACTATGTTATGATTTGATTTCTTGGTTTCTTCTTTATAGTTGACTCTATATGTGGCCAGATATAATAGTGTCTTGTGTTAATCCTGTGTGGTGTTAGTTTTGTTAGTTTCACGATGTCTCTCCTATACCTTTGACCGGTACATTTTTGTTATGGTATGGACTCCCCTATGACATATTACTATGAATTATGATAATTATTTATGTAATCCCCTATTTTAAAAGTAAATATAATTCAATCCAAAAAAAATTAAATAAAAAAAATAAAAATTAATAATGTAGAATTCATATTATTTTACATTTTCAAGTTTAATAGAAGAATGAAGGCATTGAATGGAGGGGAAGTGGGCACCTCATTAGAGGACCTCACACGAGGGAAGGGGAGGAGGACAGGGAAAAGTGGAAATTGGAGGATGCATCGATAATGAGAATAGGTAGGTGGGTGAGTAACCGAGTAAGAAAGGTGGTAAGGTAGCTGGGGGAATGCATGCAAAGGATAGAGGGAGAATGATTGAAGGGAGTAGCGGGTGATAATCAAGCACAGGCTAGAGAGGGCACAACAACCAACATTTAGACTTCATCTACAACATCCAATATGTAAACAAAGATCCCCTCTGTGTAGATTTGGCAAAAATGATGAGTAATTAGAGGAGAGTCTGGAAAATAAGGATAGAGGTATTGAATGAAATAGGAAATTGCTAGTCCTAGTTTAAGCAAATAATGTCTAGGTTCGTAACTATGGAAAGAAATGAAAAATTTCATGAATTCATGTATAATTTCCTGTTGATATTACTAGGGTATGAATTTACTGTAATCTATGACGAGCAGGGGGGGGGGGGGGAATTTGAAACCTATGAAGGGCTGGGTGGGCAGTTAGAACCTGGGGGGAAGATAATACATCCTGCCACAAAGAATTGCTACAAACTTGAGCCGAGAAAAGGCTATGATGCCTTTGTTAGCTTTTGGGGGCCTTGTTTCCTTCAGAAATAGTGGGGGGGGAGAGGAGGGCACTGGAATTGAAAAATAGGACTTGCTAGGATAGTCTGGCTCTAGGGGGGATACTTACACCACTGGGGAAGAAAAAAGGTTCAGGGGGTAAGGGAGGGGAAAATTCTAGACCTGAAGGACATTGCATGGATGGAGGAAAAACAAACCTCTATGATTCTATTAAGGAATGGTCTCCAGAGGAAGATGCATCCTCGAAAAGCCAAGAGGCGAGGGGTGAAGTGAAGAAAGCTGAGAGGATCTATCCCAGTGACAAAATGGCTGCAAAAACCCAACTCCCCTATAGTCAAAAAGCTAACCCCTAGCAGGCTAGATTACAAGAGAGGTGGGGGAGCTATGTGGATACCCTAGGGGATGGGAACCAAGGGGGGTTAGGGCGAAGCCGAGAAGTGATAATTGAATGGCTATGACTTGTGGGAAATTGGGCAGCTAAGAAGAAAACTAGAAGTTCTAATGTTGAAAAACAGACTAAAAAGGAATAACATTATGTTATGGAAAAATTTAGTACTAGTTATAATGAATATATTCATGTTAACATTACAGGTAGTAGTTAACATTCGAAGCTCCGGCACCAGAAACAAGTGAGGCTGCGAGAGGGTAGAGGATGGAGGAAGCTGCAGCAGGAAAATATGGTGAAAGAAGGAGGGAAATAGGGAAGAAAAGGAGGCAAACAAGTAGGCAAGAAGGCAGATTAGAATATGAAGAGATCAGAGGCATCAGTGAGAAAAATGCAGAGAAAAAAGGATCAAAGAATGTGAGAGGAAAGGATGTAGAATTTACTGCATGCCTACCATGTAGGCACTCCAACACAGGTAAAGGAAGTAACTGCATCATGGGAAGTAGAGTTAAACGCCGATGTGGAAAATGAAGAGCTCCCAATGGGAGAATTGAAGCCATTCCTTACTAACCTGGGCCATACTAAAGGTCTCCAAATTCTGTTCAAGCAGACCATACAGCAGTAATGGGTAATGAAAAGCCTATTGGTCAGGGCAATGATAACATTCAGTGACATAGAATAACTAGAGAGGGACAGGAAAGAAGAACCAAGTTTAAAGGATACTCAAAAGGAAATACAATCAGTACAAGTGCAACAATATAACCAAATCCTTTGTTTAAAGAGAATGGAAAAGCAAATCCAGACCCTGTTGCAGAGCGAAGCGCCGGGGTCAAGTGCCAAAGACCCGGATCCAGTCGAATCATCAAATGACTGAAGCAAAGAGACAACCAGTTAATTTTTTATTATTATGTTGAATAGCATTTATTTTACAAGCATTAAGTATATAGTAGATATAGCAGCAAACTTAGCATGGATGATAAGGATCAAACTCTTTAAATTTTGGACAGCTTTTGAAGCTGATCGGTGGCCAACAGACCTGGTTTCCTTCAGGTAGGTTGAGGTCACCAGACATATATTTTGTTACCTTCTTATAGATAACTAATAGAAAAGGGAAGTACTACCAAGCTTACAAAAAAAAAGTTTAATACAAAAATTATTTATATATAAATTATTATTTTATAGATATTTTATGGAAAATATGATTTTACTTTTTCAAATTTAAATAAAATTTTGTTAAGAGTTATTGGTTTATTAAAATTGTAAAAAAATTATTGTTTTATAAAAATTGCAATCAAATTATTTTTTTGTAGAAAATATTTCTTCTATAGAGATTTTCCATAAATTATTGTTTTATGAATTTTTTAAAATTATTATTTGATGGGAATTTTAAGGAAATAGTTATGTTTGGTTTTAAAATTTTTAAATAATTTAAAAAAAGTCATGAAAATTTTAAAAAGAGCAAGTGAATTATATAACTTGACCCCGTGGAAAAAATAAAATAAAATTATCCAATTTTATTTTTTACTTTTTTCACTTTTAAAAGAAAAAAATTATTATTAAATTAGATAGTTAGTCTTTGAAAGGATTTCTAGAAATACATTAGGTAAGTAGTATTTTTTAATGGCACTCTAATGATTATCAATGAAAAATAATTAATTAAATTAAAGAATTCATATGATGTTTTCTTCTCAAATTTGATAAGACTTTTGGATAGGTGGTTTTGAATGCTTTACTCCACCTCTTAAAAAGAACAAACCATTGATTAAAACGTAATTTTTTTATAGTTTTTTTTTCTCATATCTGATAACAATATTGATAATTTTTTTTCAAGAATTTTGATAGGAATTTTCTAAAAAGTTATTGTTTCATTGAAAATTCACAAAAACATTTTTTTATTGTTTTAAATTAAAAAAAATTATTACTTTAAAGATTTAGATTGTATTATTGATAGTAAAATAGATAGAGGGAGCTAAAGAACTCAATATTTTCCATAAAAGACCATAAAACTAAACCACTACATATAAATTGAGATTTCATACTCTTTGCATAGACAAACAAGACATAATTTACATGACATAACACAAAAGAAGCCTTTGGTGAGGCTGAGAGACCTAACCTTAGGTTATACTTCACTGTCACCCACAAAACCAGAGAAGATCGATCAAACGCCAAGCTAAGAGTATCCACAGTGGACACAAAAATGAACATTGAAAGCATGCACCGGGAGTCGACCTAACCTTGCTACATCAATATTATTTTGGAATCAAGGAACTACCATAAAACTTGACATCAATAGGAATCACTCCAACGTTTGTCCCAGCTACTCATGCTTAGAGGAGGAGATGGTGGTCGGGGCCTGAGTGCTGAAGCCTAGGGTATCAACCTATCCCTCCCCCCCAAAGTCACAGGGAATGCGACTTTCCACATGCATAAAGAGGGTAGCTATGTTGTCCACATAGAACCTTGGGTTCTGCAATATCCTTTTCACATCTTCGATAGAGGCCAAAATGTTGTATTTTTCAACTTTATTGTCCGTAACACCAACCCCAGAAGTGTCTTCATCTACTTTTGCAATGATATTTAATTCAGGTACTTCTTGCTCCTTCCCATCATATTAGTAGGGCCATGCACCCACTTGGACATGTTCTCCAATAACATTGGGTCTCAGAAGGAATGCCTCTCCTCCCCAGCTTTGATTTCCAACTCACAAATATCCTGGTCCATCTCTAGGAGAATGATGTTAAAATATGTCACCATTGAGTCATGGGTGAACAACTTGGCCCCATGTTTCCCTTGTTAGCCTCTTTCTCATCCACCCCTCCTGCTTCTTCCTCTCTACCTCAATGGCATGTTCAGACCACATGAGGGTTCCTTTACTTCTTTATATGGATTAATTCTAAATGCAAGTGGACAAATCCACTGACACAACTCAACACTATCAAAACCCAAGAACCACCAAAGGACATCGTCATAGAATCACCAACCATAAGTATTAACCTCTTACATAGAATCACACCCTAGGGAGATGGGAAGCTCTGTTTTAGTCAGAGACTTGGACCCCTTAAACATTGAGCACCCTAAATAAAACACTAGAATATAGACACTATAATACCCAATAGCCCATGAAGAAATAGCCTAACCTTGCCTCCAACACATAATAGAACTTATTCGCCAAGACTTCTTAACAACACCCGACCTCAAAATATTCAATTTAACTATACCAAGCAGACTGAAATTCAGAGAACACAACCCCCAAAAGGGTAGAATTTTCATAGAGATCCACACCTTCAAAATTCATGAGCCATCCTTTAAATAAGACCTAATACCCCAATAACTTAAAGTCACATAAGAATCAAACAAACCTGATTGCTCTAGAGGAAAGAGGACCAAAAGAAGGCCAAAAAGCTTATCAGTTCCAGATACAAGCAGAAAAGCCCCGCCGGAGGTCGTCGACTCCCTTCCCATAGCTTCAAGACCCTGCTAACAATATGGATGGTTTCTTCTTGGTTGAATCACATCATAAAAATATGTCAAAGATGTATTAATTTGATGTATTCATCATATTGACCTACAATTTATTTATTCACCTTAAAGAAAAAGTCTTAATCGTTGTCCCAGGGAAAATAATTCAATTTCCGCTCCCCAAAAACAACATCGTTCTGATGTTGTCCTTTGAGATGATTCTAGTTTAATTAATCATGCTAGAGCATCTAAAATGTTTTGTTTGTTTTTAAATTTTTTGGATGACCAATGTTATGAACATTTTGAAAACGGGCGATTAAACCTTAACAGTTGCCAAAATGAAATGAAAGGGTTGTTTATTTGTCTAAAATAGTTAATTGATTTTTATTGAGTGAATAGCAGAGTCTTAAGGAGTTACAACTTACTAAATATACAAACATTATATTTAATTAATTATAAGAAGGAAAGCATGTAAACAATGTTTTCCTGGTCAACAAAATATATTTAATCTAACGTAGATGGGTGTGAAAATTTATTGATATAGAGGAGTTTATAATAACAGACATTATAAACTAATCCCTAATTATTGTTTATAACTTCACCAGGGATTTAATATGGACTGATATTCAGTCTGATCTTACCCACATTTCTGCATAAAGACTTAAATACATGAAGAAAAACATAATAAAATAATCACATAAGAAAAACTTACAAGAAGACAAACTATTTGAGGAAAATTCAGAATCCTTTCATTAATTTGAAGCAAATCTCCAGCTTGATTACAATTCTTCTTTGAAAGCTCATCCAAGGGTTCAACCCTTAATAACTCGAAGGAAGAGTTATTTATACAAAATGAAAGATATTCTAGAGACATTTTTAAACAAAATACAAAAATAGTACAAAATTATAGGAATTCTAAAATTGTTGAGTGTTGGCACTATCTTTAAGGAATATGTTGGTGATCTGGTCCCCAAAAAGTGTTGCCTAGATGTTTTTCAGTTTGTGATGAAAGTTACTCGATAATTTCACATAGGTGATCCCACCTATCTTCACTTGGTATAGAAAGATTAACCAACTTCCTGTAAACTTCATCAACCTCGGTATACTTTTCAAAAGTAGGCTTATTAACAAAAATATGTTTGATTTCATGCTTGATTATTAAATCAAAATCCAAAGCTTCTAAGATTTCCTTCCCTGTAAGGTGACTCTTTGCACCTACAAATATAGCTTTATCTGTTGCAATTGAATAAAACTTTTGACAATATTCCTCCAAACTGATCAACTTGTCATCTGGTGCCACAAATCCTGGTAGTCCTCTCTAGTTGAGTAAGTTGAACTTGAAATGAAACCTTTGGAAAAATAAATTCAAGGCTTCGCACTTGGTTTCCAACTGAGTCACGATATTATTTTTCTGCAAAACCTTCTTAATCTCCAAAATAGTTTCAATCCTATCTACAATCTGTATCTTCTCCAACTCAGCTCTAGTTTTTGAATTTAGAACTTTAATCATGTTTGTGGCTTCACTTGGTTTATCCTTAAGAAGTTCTCTAACTTCTTCAATAGTTGTTTGGCACCTATTTATCAACTCTTCCTATTCAAAAATAATCTGTATGGAGGGCCAAACTTCAGTTATAGCCTGACTGATGTCTTCCCAAATACTTTCCTTGGCTTGGGCCAAGGTCTAAGCCATTAATGACTTATTTTCCAACTCTTATATCCTTCTAGTCAATCTATGGGTCTTTTGCATTTCTTCAACATAAAGAGTGTAATTTTTAATCTTCTAAACCTCCAGATTCTTAAATTTCTTACGAAGCCTTTCATTCTCTTGTCTCTAGTGAGACAACTCTTGTATGACTTTGTTCAGATCTCTTGTTGTTGATTTAGACTCTGTTATTGATAATGTTGATTCCCCTTCTATCCTTGACACTATAATAGGTATAGTTGTAATTGGAGCTATGGCTAGTTGAGCAGATTCCTCTTTTTCTTTAAGAAATTTCTCAATTTTCTCTTCCATTGTCTTTATCTGTACATTTTTCTCAATGATCAACTTGAGCATTTCTTCTTTGTGTTGCTCACCTTCTGTTATCTCCTTGGTTTTAGGATCGAATGTAGAAGGTAGTTTGAGATGCTTCCTTAATTTTGAAATGTCTACATTATTCTTTCTAATAATGTCATCTGTGGCTTTAACAACAGTGGGATCATACCCAATTTTAATCACTAAATATTCTAATGATTTTACCCTGTTATCCTTTGCCAAAGAGGATATATTTCTATCTTCAATTGTGACTGTACATTTGAAAGAGTTGTCCTGAGTTTTGATAATTCCATAGCAGTGTTGGTCATGGTAGAGAAACGCATCTCACTAGACTACGTATGCATATCCATTTGATCAATTGGATGTATCTGGTTGACATCAAAAGAAAATACAACCTTCTTATAATCTGAAGATGCCTTTGGAAAAGGCACTTGGGCTTGTAGGAATTCCATTTGCATCATGCATTTTTCACTATTGAAAGTTGTCAATAACGTGTGTTGTGAAGTTGATGTCTGTTTCCAAAATTGATATACATTTGCCTTCAAAGGTTCATTCTTCTATTTAATTTCAAGGAAATTAGTGAAAATATTTGGCTCCTCTTGCTCACTTACTCCTGTAGACTGGGTGATCTCCAACAAATTCTATGAAACCGAAGAGGAAGATGGAGGAGTGATTAAAGTTTCGTCTGTCCCTATAGAAACTTGTGAATCCTACAAATTGATGATTATAGGATCTTTCTGACCTAGAGTAGTAGTGCCTTTGGAGTCAATCCTTGATTTCTTTTGATAATGAATGAACTATTTTTCACCTTTTAATGCAAAATATGAAGACTCTTCTCTAAGCCTCTTGTCTAGCCTACTTTGAGAAGTGGGAGTCTAGAGGGTAGAAGAAGGTAAAGTCTGTTCTTTTACTTCTTGAAGTGTATTCTTCTCCCACTTTTCTTGATTTCATACTTTTCAATCTCTTGTGTTGGAGTATTATTGTAAGGTGTGGTTTTGAGTTCCACCCTTAAGTTGGAGATTATACTGAATAGGTCATAAGACCAAGTGAAACTTGGCTGGAATCCCATTTTTTTAAGGATTGAATCTGCTTCAATACTTGCTGTTCTGGTATTAGAAATAAATGATCCTACCTGTGACTTGATTTTAAACTAATATTCCCTCTTCCCTGAAATGAAATGAATTTCATCCATATTAATCATTTGCCTAATATATTCCAAAGAGAAGATTCTCATTGGAACATATTTGGGCAATTTGTATGGAGCTAGTTCACAACCATACACTCTACTCTCTGTATAATTCTGGTAAAGATACCATTCCCATGTCTTGGCTTGGTAACTCAGATGCAGAATCATTTTGATTTCTGGACTAATCCTAGGCTCGGAATGGCTGTTGAGAATCTGTGCAACTGGATGAATAAAACAATCAATGAAATATGAAAACTTGAACTCAGTTGAGTTCCTCCTGATCAATGAAGTCCACTGTGTGACTACTTGAATCACTTGCTGATCATCCTGCTTATGTAAAGCTATAGGAAACCTATCTCCATGTTGAAAAAGGATCATATGCACTAGCACAAAGGAATATTTAAATACTCCTTCAGTAGAAAGTTTCATCAATTTTTCATGCATACTTTCAGCCAAAAATTGATTGTAATTATACATGACAACAGGTTTTTTTTCATTGGAGAAGATGGATAGATAACCTAGGATAGATTCATCTACCCATTGATCTGTTTGGTAACCTAACAAGAAAGAAACTAAGGAAATGATATTTTTAGCTCTCTCAGGGAACATCGATACTGGATATGGTGGGTTCTTTTTAGGAATTTCAACATCTTCTGGAAGAAAGATCTCAAAAATTTGAGCTCTTTGAGGGAAAGTGAGCTTATGGTATAGATCCATTAAAACAACAGTGGAGAAAAATCTAAGGTAATTGTTTTTCAAGGATAAGAAGAATCCTATTGATAGTTTCAGGGGTGATGGGTATCAAAATGTCTCCATTCTGAGCTACCACAGTCCTTTGTAGGGGATTGTACTTAGCTTGAAATGACATGAATAAGTTAGGAAAAGGATGGGTGTGAGGAAACATAGACATGGGCAATAAGGATTACCATAAGTTTATTTCATCTTCAGAGTCCTGGTAAATATGCTTTAACCAATGGTGCAATTCGAACATGTCAAATTCACACTCTGTGTATGTAATTTTAAAGAATTGGTCAGCTAATGTGATGTGATCAAGGTCTAGGGCATCAAAGGATTTGGGATTTTCCTGTGATGAAGATTGACTAGCAGAGGCCTGATCTTTTCTTTTAGGAGCCATAATTTGCAAAATTAGGAGGAGGAAATAACAAAAGGTAGGGATGAAAATACCTAATAGAAAAGGTTTTGTTTATGATGGTAATTTTCAGTGATGTCGAAGAGCGGAAATAAGGAACAGTCAAATTTAGGAAACCACTGAATAAAATACAAAGCGAGGAAAATTGCATAACGAGGGATGAAGGGCTTATTTATAATAGAGAATGGATTATCATTAAGGGAAACCATTGCTAAATAGGAGGATTTTCATTTATGGCCAACAAGAGAATATAACGGCTGGAAGAAACAGATAGGCGGATAGGCTGCAACGGATATGGATACTTGGCGTAAATGGTTGGGGAATGGAAGGCACGAGAAAGGGAATGACGTTGGCGGGATGACGTATGCACGGAGTGGATAAGTGGATTTCAGGGGGGGGGTAGTAATAAGTGGTAATAAGTGGGGGGGGTGGTGCGAAGTGAGGAGGAGCTGCCACATTGCAAGGGGTCCGCGTGAATGACAACCACTTTTTGGACTCCCCCCTTTCGTTATCACACAATGGTGGGAGGGGGTGCAAAATGGCTTCCTCACCGTTGATCTGGGTGGGGAAGCAAATCACCATCCAAAAGTGTTTGGTACTTAGCGCTTCTCGACAAAATGGGTTTGTCGTTTTATGAACTTAGCTTATAACATTATAGAGTTTAAATATGTACAAAAATTAATCACCCTAAAGAGGTAATTATCTACTAATCAATCCAATCCTCAATCTAATATATCTCTTGGCCAAATTTTGAGAATTTTAGACCAAACTTATTCTATTCTATCCTATCTAATAATGTTCTACCAGGATTAAACAATTTGATGAACTTATTCACTAATATAAAACATAAATTTAAATGGTTTCATCATGATTAAACAATATGATTCAAATCAAACAAAATGTTGTGGAATTTACACAAGCTGCACACAAAACCTTAATTTATTAAAATGAAATTTATTTCTTTGAAGTGGAATTTAAACAGGCTCACTTATACAAATTTTGATTTTCTTTTGATGGAGTTTCATTTCATCTCTTTTTTTCGTTTTTTTTTTTTTCATTTTCATTTTTTATTCTTTGTTTTTTCATACGCTCTTTTATAAATAAAAACTAACTTATCAAAAATAATGGATGTTACAATGCACCCCACGTACCATCCTTCCTGTGACATGATTAGGGTGCCCAGGGATGCTAGCAATGTCCAAAGCGGGAAATTTATCAAAGAAATATAACCTATTTGAGATATACATGAAAAATATGTAGGAGTGGGTGAATTTAAAGATGCTTAGAAAAATGCTTGCTTCACCCTACAAGCATTGACCATAGAGTTCAATGAAAAAATAGGGCTTTGTTCTTCTAATGGAGTCGTCAACAATGTTATGTAAATATTTTTTATGGGGAACAAAAAACACATTTCATGTCCTCGGTAACAACACCAAAATTTTACCGCTCAAACTTGTAGGGATCCTAAAAGGGGATCCTTGAAGGGATACTAGCCCACTACTAGGCTAAGAGCAACAATGAAATGATAACCCACTATCACCTCGGCTAAGGTTCCCTACTCTTTACGGATTTTCACCGATGGGAGAAGACCCATTATGATAAGGATCATGAAATTGATGGACCAATGATAGGGCAAGGGGTGATATTGGAAGCCTATTCCAAGAGAGGCTCAAATATGTGGCTTACCAGTCTTGGAAGACAAGATGGAAAGCTCTCGAGAAAGGGTTTGGGGAGAATTTCAAGGGTTAGGTTTTGAGTATGTGTCTTATAAAGGAGATCCCTAAGCCCTAGAATTCTTGTCGAAACTTGGATTCCATGTGATCTTTGAAGAGTTGACATTGATAATATATGGGACGGCATGGGACCAAATGGACCCAAATTAGGTCAAGGGGAGGGATTTTAGCAATCAATGATATTCTTAACCTAATTAGGGAGGGGAAAGGGATAAAGGAATGAATTTTCAATGAAAGGCAATGAAAGGATCCCAGTGAGGTTTCCAGCCTAAAGGAAACCAAGGGAAAAAATGTTTTTCAATCTCGGGCTTACGATATCTCAATATCCCACCAACAGAATCTCATGAAATTTGGAGGGATTATTGAGAACACACTGGTGCAGTTTTGGACCAAACATCAAAGTATCTGAATGGGTAGATCGTGAGATAATTGATGCCCTAGGTGACCTAGAGGGCTAGACATAGAGAAGAGGAATGGGAAAAAGGAAAATAGGGTTAAGGAGATCACCTTTGGGTGGAGCAATGCCTAATCCTTTGGAGAGATTGGAGTCACGTAGAATTATAACTATGGACCTTTAAATTTTCTAGGTCAAGGAGGCCTCAAAGACAAGTTCGCTTGGTAGTAGGGAAGCAACAAAAGCAACATAAAACACTTTATACTTCATTTTGCAAGATAAATGGCTTTTCAAGATTAATTTCAGTAATGAAACATCCCCAATTAAATTCATTTATTATACATGGCCCATACATGAAGCATTCACTATTCGAAAACAAAATTTCCACAACTTTGCATAAGAGATGTAGTAAATAAGCCCTAGTATAGCGAAATCCCATAACACAATGTATGTGACATAATTAGAAAGAAAGAATAGCATTAAAATGTACCTACATGTATAAGAATCTATCCAACCATCCAAAAAATTGCCATAAATAAGCTCCAAGACATTTGAAAATTATCCAGACATCAAAATTCATTCCATGCTCCAAAATTCATCCTACAAGAAGGATAGAGAAAATATCTAAAGAGGTACTAGTTCCAAATCCAAGTGATGATGCTAAAATGAATCCTCATAAATTCTATTTATACACTTCTAATGAGTTTGATTTAGCTACTTGGGACTACATTAGCCCCTAAAATAAAAGAATGTGCAAACAACTAACTTTTGGTGACAAGCCCACCAAAATAGCTCATAAACAAAAGAATAAGCCTCTCAAAAGGTCGAATGATCAATAATACATATCGTTGGGCCTTCTAAGAAGCATGATCAAGTCCATAAGTGCCACAATGATGAAGAAGACTCCCAAAAGTAGTGGACAATAGGTTGGCCCCCTTTTTCTCCAAATAATAAACACGTGGTGCTCCCAATAAGTGTGAGGGCACACAAGTAACCTCATGGGCCTCCAAGTAAGTCAAAGATGTTTGTAGCCCATTTGTAAGGCCTCAGATGATGGTGTAAGTGATGTCACATTAGGATACAAGTCCTGGGTCATCTTCCAAGTGTATGGTACAACTGTGGGGTTGGCTGGGCATGGTGAACCAGATGCATCTTCCTCATCCAATAGGTGAATCTTGAGAAATCTCTAAACATCTCTGAGCATCCATGGAGTGATTTCTATTTCTGTGTAGGTCCATGGCGCTCAACACACATCCTACATGTGCCCATGTAGCCCTTCGGAGGGTTAGGACCCCGTATAGGGAGACCAAACCCAAAAATGGAGACCATCTGCAATCCTGCATAAGATCCAATTCGCCTCGTAGCCTTCAAGGAAAAAAAAGTCATCAAAGGAAATTGATTTAAAGAGATTACAAACCATGGAAAACAGATGAGCACTTCATAATGGCATGCCCTTCCATAGTGGGCTTTGACATGTGCTAATGTCTCCAAGGTCCAAATTGGGTTAACCAAGTATCCTATTAGGTGGCTTCTACCTTTAAAGGGGATAGTATGTCCAAGGTACATCCTTCAAAGGGTGGTGGCATGTGATAAAGAGAATAATGGAGTAAGGAATAAAAAGGGGCAGTCCTGGGCCACATGCTAGGGTACTAGGGTATCTAGCAAAATGAAAGCCCACAATTTGGTATATAATGTATAGGAGGGAGAAATCGTGGTACACGAGGTTCCCCAGCCTTGATTTTTCCACCCTTCTTTATATTCCTTTTTCCTATTATGATTTTTCTTAGATTAGCAACTTGGGGCTCAAGGGATAAGAGCATGATGCGTAAGGTATAACAATGGAACTAGGGCGATGGCCATGATAATGGGGTAGATCTTGTGTATTTTCTTTTTCCCACTTGCTAAATGTGTTTGTCCCAAACATCTTTTTCATTTTGTGGTACATTTTCCTATTGAATGTGGCCAATTATGGTTTTACTTTTCCTTTCAGTTGCATCAACCTCTGGGGCATTGTTCCAGGCCCAACCCAAATTGTGGGCAAGGGGAAGGGGAAGGCTAACCCTATGTGGACCTAGTGGAGGAATGTGGATCCAAGTTGGAGGAATGATGAATGGGGTTATAATGAGTAGAAGGGGAGTGATATATGTGGATGAGGGAGTGGGACCACACAACTAAAATATGGGTTTCCCATGAAGTACCATCCCTAAAGCCAAAAGTTTAGTAAAAGAGATCCCACGAGATTAGGGTCCAAGGTTAACATCCAAAAAGAGGTCTATGGGACAAGAGCGCAAACATAGCCCACTCTTTACGCTGAATCCCCTCGTTAACTCATGCCCAAAAGTTTCCATGATAAGTAAACTACAATACTCAATTACCAAATCACAAGGCATACCTTTAGGTCTGGGAGGCCCACCTTCAAACAAATGATCATGGCATATGGGTGAGGAACCACATGGCTAGCTCAGGTGGGAGAAAAATGGCACAAAGATCTAGTTGATGGCTACAAGGGGTTGATGGCTGTCAGTTGAGGACCATCTTAGAGAAAATTTTATCCCAAGGATATCACCCACAGAATGGTGGGTAACAAGCCCAAAAGGTAAATCCACAAATTTACAATGTCCATAGCTTGTTATGAATGTTGGCTTGCATATATACTCATCCCTTATGCTTATTTGATGGTACGTGGACTACAAATAATTTTTTGAAACCATAGTTATGTAGGCTGCCAATCAATATTTGAACACATAGTAGCGCCTTTAACTTCATCAAATAGGTTGTCAATCCTTGGCAACGGATATTTATTTTTTACAGTCAATTTATTTAACTGTCAGTAATCGATGAAAAGTCTTAGAGTTTTGTCCTTCTTCTTAAAAAAAGTATCGATGCTCCCCAACGTGACACACTAGGACATATGTATTTCTTGTCCAGTAATTCTTGCAGCTGAATTTTCAATTCTGTCAACTTAGGCATGCTCATCCTATACGGTTCCTTGGACACCAGGGAAACTCTTGGAATTAATTCAATGGTGAAATATATATCTTGTTTAGGTGGTAGTATAGGTATCTCCTTAGGGAACACATCTACAAAATCTTGAACTATTGGAAGGCTCTCTAATGTTTTTGTTTTCTCCTTAGAATTGGCATATCCCACCTGGACTATGTCAATTTGGCATCCTTTTCTAACACACTTCCATAATTGGGAAGTTCTGATTGGTCTCAACTACACGAGCCTCTTAATTCCTTGGAATTCACATCTAAAACCTACCTTATTCAAGAAATTGATCATCTTTTCCTTATAGTTTAGAAGAGACTTGTGAGATTCTAGCCAATCCATACCAATTAAGACATCGTAGGACCCTAAAGGTAAAACATTTAAATTTACTATTATAGGTTGGTCCACCAATTCAACTAAATAGTTTTCTACTTTAGCCACTACTCTCCTTTTTCTCTTGTGGATAATTGAACCAACCATGTGTTTTAAAATTTATTAGCTTGTAACTTACATAGTTCCACTAGTTTAGGACTAATGTAACTTAAACTAGCTCTAGGGTATATTAAAATAGAAATAATATGCTTAAAGAGATTACCTTGAAATTTGATCATGTTCAATTGATATTCTTATTGATGGTCTTAGAGTGCAACATTAATTTTAGGTATATTTTTTTCCAGTTCTCCCACAATTGAGGCCTCCTACATGTTTGTTACCTGTTCAAACATTTCGCGATAGGGAAAATATTGACATAGATTGTCATTGATGTCAATATGGCAATATTTGAGGAGCCAAAGGAAGAAAACAGAGTCATCGGAGGAAGCAAACAGAGCTATCGGGAGCTATCGGGAACAATATAGTGTATATGCATGCAAATACATTATCGGAGGCAGAAGACTTAGTTATAGTGGAATACACTATCAGAGAAGAGAAGTATATATATATATATATATATATATATATATATATATATCACAGTTTAGAGGCGGCGTATATATATATATATATCGGCAATATGATAATCAGTGGTTCGGTTATGTGCCATCATCCCAAACCCCCGACAGCGACATATATGTGCGGACCTGACAGAACATATAAGTTCGGGTGCATAAACAGTGAAGTCCGCTAAAAGTGTTTCGAAGCATGTTTTTAGTGTATTTCAGATTTTCGGGCTCTAAGCCTTGGCGCATTAAAACATGAAAATTTGCAATATATATCTATATATATATATATATATATATATATATATATATATATATATATATATAGATATATATATAGATATAGATAAATGTCATATAACTGCGATACATGTGAACCCGATGAAACATTGAAATATGATTTAATTTCATATCGCATCTGCCGTATCGGTAATCGCATATCGCAATACCCAAAGGGATTTCCTCCTACAAGCGCCGATTGCGATGAATGTTGTGGACCCAATGCAACATTGCAGTTTGGTCTATTGTTATGTCGTATTTGACATATCGCAAGGGCTTAAGGCCTTGTTGCCCTGAAAGTGTTGATTACGATTACACAGTGGACCTGATGCAGGTGTTAATGCGGGCATAATAAATTTGAAGTCTGCCATTTAGAGTTTCGGTCGGTTTTTCATAATTTTCCTGTGTATTTTAGTATTTGCATTTCCCGGGGTTTTAGGCCAAAAGGCTTATGATAACAGTTCTGATAGCTTATGAGGCCTGAACGAAAGTCAATTACCATTTTGATTGGGACGTGGCATGTCCATTAAACAATAAAGTCCTGTGTATACCTATTATCATTGAAAAAAAAGGGGCTCTGTTACAGTTTTAATATGAAGCAGTTTTACTCTGTGTATTTGGTCCTCGCTGTTAAATCAACGTGTCCCAGGAGTGTTGGTGAGCATGAAGAGATAGAGGAAGCTACAACGACTGAGAAGCTAGGAAGTCAAAGGGTAAGCCAATGCAGAGGAAACCGAAAAGCTAAAGCAATGAAGAAGAGGGAAGCCAAAGGTCAAGCCAATGCAGAGGGAGCTGAAGTGAGTGTTGAGGAACCTGAAGAGCCAGTGGAAAGTGGAAACGAGCAGTCAGAGGCATCAGGGATACATAAAACAGGAAAAACAAGGAAAGGTATGCGTGTGTGAATAATTAGAGTGAGAGTAAGCTAAAGTTCAGGCAGACACAGGAGAGGTAGGAGAAGCAAGAGAATAGGAGTGAAGTAGAAGCTCAGCAGGCTTAGGAGCAGAGAACTACAACAAAATAGTTTATAACAGGTTTGGGTTGGAGCCCACGAGGTTGGAGCCTCAGAACTGAAAGGATTGGAATCCTTGGGAGTTGGTGCTCCTAAGTGCAAAACAGAGTTGGTTCTCTGGAGGTTGGAGCCTCAAAAAAGTCCAAGTTGGTGCTTGGCAACTGATTGCAACCAGTTATGTATTGTATTATTTCACTGCACTATTTGTGTTAATAAAATCATTTATTCCAGCTATCTATTTCTTTGTTCCATATATATATATATATATATATATATATATATATATATATATATATATATATATATATATATATATATATATATATATATATATATATATAATATATATATATATATATATATATGCTTTGGTGATAAAAAGAACAATTAAAAAGAAATATTGATTCACCCCCCCAGTAATTCCAACAATTGGTATCAGGGCAGGCTTCTTCATATTGGCCTAACAGCTTGAAGAAGGATTCATAGCCATGATGAGAAATCACGAAGCATTAGGAAGACCTCCTCTATTTGATGGCACTAATTTTGGTTTCTGGAAAAAAATAATGACTTGCTACTTAATGTCCCTTGGACCTGAAGTCTGGCATTTCATTCTAAATGACTACCAAATTCCTCCCACTCTTCCAACAGGTCAAGATGAGAGGAAAGCCTACATTTCAAATTCAAAAGCCTTGAACTCCATCACTAATGGAATCACTGATTTCGAGTTTACCAAAGTCATGAATTGTAACTCTGCCAAAGAAATGTGGGATAATCTAATTGGCTTATACGATGGGGATTCAAAAGTCATGAAGGAAAAGCTTCAAACTCATAGAAGGCAATTTGAAAGTCTGAAAATGGAAGATGAAGAAGATATTGCATCATACTTTCTCCAAGTAGCTGAAGTGGTCAACTCTCTTAAAGGATTGGATGAAAAGATTGAAGAAAGTACCATTGTTCAAAAGGTCTTAAGATCTCTTCCAAATAGATTTTACTCCAAAATAAGCGCCATAGAAGAAGCAAAGGATCTAGATACTCGAAAAATGGATGAACTCCATGGAATCCTCACTGCCTATGAGATGAGAAAAGGTGGCCCAAGCTCCAAAGATGTAGCATTCAAGGCTTCAAAATCAAATAAGGGGAAATAAAGGAATGATTGTAGTGATGACTCCAATGTGGAAACCGAATTGGCACAATTTGTATGAAATCTGAAGAAAGGATCTAAGCTAAAAGGTAAGTACCCTCTTATCTGCTTCAAATGTGGAAAAATAGTTCATTATGCTGCAAAATGTCCTCATAAACATGATAGTGATGATGAAGGATATTCTAAAAGAATTGTATACAAAAATAAAGGGATCAATAAGAAGAACTTCTTCTCTAAGCAAGATGAGTCTGATGAGGATGAATTTGTAGTCATCAAAAAGAAATCAGATGAGGAAAGTGACCATGATGAAAGCCAAGAAACATTATTCATGGCATTCACAAATGATGATGACTCAAGGCTAGAAGGAAATGTAGATGAACTGTTAATAAGTGCCATTGAAGAAAATGAGAAATTACAGAATAAAATCATTTCTCACAAGGTAGAAAACGAGGAAACAAGAAGAAGAGAAGATCTCTTGGAAATAAAGTTAAAAGAAAAAGAAGAGACTTGGTGAGAACGTGAAGCTGAAATAGTATATTTGAGGAAGGAATTGGAGCAAGTCAAAAAGGGTTGGAAAAGCTCTCAAAGACTTGAGACTATCCTAAAAAATCAAAAACCTCAACATGACAAGTTGGGAATATGTATTATAGGAGAATCATCAAGCACTAAGAATAGTGTGAAAAGCTATGCTGATGCACTTTCCAGCAACCCAAAAGAAGAAAAAATATGTCATCAAAGGCGCATTCCAGATCCAAAGAATGAAGAGAGAATAACTCCAAAGAAGAATGTGGATTCGAATCATGGATACTATAGGAAATACAAACTAGTATTCCATCAAAGGCCCATCTCAAATCCAAAGAATGAAGCGAGAGTGATTCCAAGGAAGGAAATTGACTCAAACTGTGCTTACTACAACAGGTACAAAACTATCTTTCTTGGACATTTTTTTCATTGTAAAAACTTTGGTCATCAAGCCATACATTGCATGGCTCGCAAGATTGAAACACCAAAGCTAAAGGATCAAATAATCAAACCATATGGCCCCAAAAGGTAAGGACAAATCAAACCTTCAATTCGTTGGATCCCTTGACCAAATTTGATCTGATTTGCTCATTATGCTATAATAATGGACACTATGAATAAAAATGACCACTCAAAAGAGGAAAAGCAAGAAGTGAGAATCATAACATGGATAAATGTGGCCTGGCTCTATATGCTCAAAATAATGAAAATCATTGGTTTGTGGATAGTGGGTGCTCCAGACACATGATAGGGGACAAAAGAAAGTTTGTCTCATTGAGCAAAAAGGAAGGAAATTTGTCCATTGGAAGTGGATTTTCCAGAATTGTGGGAAAAGGAACTGTTACTCTTATCAATGGAAAAGGAAAAGCTCAACATGCTCTACTAGTAGACGGGCTCAAACACAACCTCCTGAGTGTCAGCCAAATCTGTGATCAAGGACATAATGTTGTCTTTAGCACCAAAGACTGTGAAATAAGGAACTCTTCCTCAGGGGAACTTGTGGCGAAGGGGGTTAGAACACCTGACAAAATTTACATTCTGAACAAGATTCAAGAAAATAAATGCTACCCGAGTCAGATAGATGAAAATTGGTTGTGGCACAAGCAACTTGGACATACAAGCTTCAAAAATTTGATCAATATCAGTAAGATTAAAGTTGTACGAGACATCCCAAGGCTATTCAAACCAAATCAAGGAGTATGTGGTCCATGTCAACATGGAAAGAAAACCAAAACCAGCCAAAAGACCAAGGAGCTCTCTACATCAAAGCCCTTGGAGATCATCTATGCTGATTTATGTGGACCAACTAGAAATCAGGCACTCCAAGGAGAAAGGTACTTTGTTTTATTTGTTGATGACTATACTAGAATGATGTGGATATATTTTATAAAATATAAATCTGAAACATTTGAGTGTTTTAAGAATCTAAAAGCTCTTGTAGAAAATGAAAAGGACTCAAAAATTAAGTGCCTCGGAATAGATAGAGGGGGAGAATTCACATCAAAAGAATTTAATGAGTTCTGTAATATAGATGGAGTTAAAAGAGAATTATCTACTGCCAGAACACCCTAGAAAAATGGGGTAGTTGAAAGAAGAAACCAAACAGTTCAAGAAATGGCAAGAACAATGTTATTAGCAGCAGACTTGCAGCCAAAATTCTGGAGAGAAGCAGTCGGGACAACTATCTATACCTTGAATCAAACTCAATTAAGACCAAATTGTGAAAAAACTCCTTATGAATTATGGAAAGGAAGACCTGCTTCAGTAAAGTACTTCAAGATCTTTGGAAGCAAGTGCGTCATAAATATCAATGATGGCTCACCAGGAAAGTTTGATTCTTGAGTTGATGAAGGGATATTCCTTGGATACTCTACACGGAGCAAAGCCTACAACTGCTACAATTTTCAACTAAGGAAAATAGTGGAAAGCATTGATGTAAAGATCGATGAAGACCTTATAGAAAAATAAATTGAAGAACTTGAAGATGATCCTCTTATTGAAGAAGAAGAACCTGAAGAAGAAGAAATAGATCAGGAAGAAGAAGAAGAGGAAAAAGAACCACCTCATACCCCTTCAAAGATGAAGTTTGTCCAGAAATATCTTCCAGAAGAGCGGATTATTGGCAATAGAGATGAAGGGATGCAAACCTGGATAAGGACGATAATTACACCAAAGAGAAACGTTATTTCTCTTCTATCCATGATAGAACCAGAAACATTTGCACAAGCAAGGACCCTCATTGGGTAAAAGCCATGGAAGAAGAAATTTCCCAATTTGAGAAGAATGAGACATGGGAGCTGGTACCTCATCCAAAGGACAAAAACATAATAGGAACTAAGTGGGTATTCAAAAATAAAATGAATGAAGATGGACAAGTTATCATAAACAAGGTAAGGCTTGCTTGCAAAGGCTATTCAAAAATTGAAGGAATTGACTTTGAAGAAACACTTGCACCAGTAGCTCGTATGGAAGCTATCAAGATTTTCTTGGCATTTTCTTGCTCAAAAGGATTCAAAATCTATCAAATGAATGTAAAATCAAAATTTCTGAATGGGGAACTCAAGGAAAAAGTCTACATGGAGAAACCGGAAGGGTTTGATCTAATAGAAGGAAAAGACTTAGTCTGTAAGTTGAAAAAGGCATTATATGGATTGAAACAAGCTCCCAGAGCTTGGTATGCAAGATTGGATCACTATCTACAACAACAAGGCTTCAAGAAGGGAGTGGCAAGAAGTATTCTCTACATAAATATGGATGAAGGTAAGTTACTAGTCACACTTGTTTATGTTGATGATCTAATTTTTGCTAGCAATAATGATGAAATGAACCATGAATTTTCTCAAAACATGCCAAGAGAATTTGAGATGTCAATGATAGGAGAATTATCTCACTTCCTTGGACTACAAGTATCTCAAACTAGAGCAGGATTGTTTATATCTCAAGCCAAATATCTTAAAGACATGCTTAAAAGATATGGAATGGAAGACTATGCAGCCATGAGCACACCTATGACCACAAATTGCAAATTGAGCAAAAATGATGACTCCCCTCCAATAGATACAACTCATTACAGGTCAATAATTGGAGCCCTTATGTTCCTAACTTCTATGAGACCAGAGATAATGCAGGCAGTAGGAATGGTAGGAAGATTTCAATCTGCTCCTAAACAATCCCATTTGTTAGCTATAAAAATAAATCTCAGATATCTAAAAGGAACTCCTGATTTCGGTCTTTGGTACCCTAAGAGCTCAACACTGACTGTAATTGCATACACCGATGCTGATTGGGCCGGAAGTGTAGATGATTGGAAAAGTACTAGTGGAAATGCATTCTTCCTGGGAGACTGTTTAGTATCTTGGCTCAGCAAAAAATAGACATCCATATCATTATCCACAGCTAAAGCCGAGAACATAGCTGCAGCATACTATTGTACTCAAATACTATGGATGAAAGAAGCTCTAAAAGATGTCAACATAGGTACAGATCAACCAATTACCATCTATTGTGATAACACAAGTGCTATCAGTCTCAGTAAAAATCCGGTGATGCACTCAAAGACCAAACATATACCAATCAAGTATCATTTCCTTCGTGAACAAGTAGCTGAAAAAAACATCATCTTGGAATATATCAATACTAAGGAGCAGATAGTTGATATTTTCACAAAACCTCTTCCTCAAGAAGCATTTGAACATCTTCATCAAAAGATAGGGGTTATCTCTCTAGCATCACTCAAGTTCATTCATAAATATGTTGCAGGACAGGGGGAGTAGTTCGACAGGGGGTGTCCGTATGCATTCCTTTGCCATTGATGTCAAAGGGGGAGAGCAGAAGAATATTACCATCAATAAGAAAGGGGGAGATTGTTGACATAGATTTTCATTGATGTCAATATGGCAATATTTTAGGAGCCAGAGGAAGCAAACAGAGCCATCAGAGGGAGAAAACAGAGCCAATGGAGGAAGCAAACAGAGCTATTGGAGCCATCAGAGGAAGCAAACAGAGCTATAGGGAGTTATCGGGAACAATATAGTGTATATGCATGCAAATACACTATCAAAGGTGGACGACTTAGTTATATTGCAAATACACTATCGGAGGTGGAAGATTTAGTTATAGTGGAATACACTATCGGAGCGAAGAAGTATATATATATATATCAGAGTTTAGAGGTGGCGTATATATATATATATATATATATATATATATCTATATATATATATATATAGCGGCAATATCATAATCAGCGGTTCGGTTATGTGCCATCACCCCAAAACCCCGACAGTGACATATATGTGCAGACCCGACGGAACATATAAGTTCAGGTGCATAAACAGTGAAGTCCGCCAAAAGTGTTCCAAAGCATGTTTTTAGTGTATTCCAGATTTTTTAGCTCTAAGCCTTGGCGCAATAAAACATGAAAATTTGCAATATATATATAAATGTTGTATAACTGCAATACATGCGGACCCACTAAAACATTGAAATATGATTTAATATCATATCGCATTTGTCATATCGGTAATCACATATCGCAATACCCAAAGGGTTGTCCTCCTCCAAGCGCTGATTGCGATGAATGTTCCGAACCTAATGCAACATTGCAGTTTGGTCTATTGTTATGTCACATCCAGCATATCACAAGTGCTTAAGGCCTTGCTACCCTGAAAGCACCAATTGTGATTACACTGCAGACCCGATGCAGGTATTAATGTGGGCATAATAAATTTGAAGTCCGCCCTTTAGATTTTCTGTCGGTTTTTCATAATTTTCTGTGTATTTCAGTATTTGCGTTTCTCGGGGTTTTAGTGCCAAAAGGCTTATGATAATGGTTCTGGTAGTTTAGGAGGCCTGAACGAAAGTTCATTGCTATTGCAATTGGGACGTGGCATGTCCGTTAAACAATAAAGTCTTGTGTATGCCTATTATCATTGAGAAAAAAGGGGCTCTGTTATAGTTTTAACATGCAGTAGTTTTGCTCTGTGTATTTGGTCCTCACCATTAAATCAACGTGTCCCAGGAGTGTTGGTGAGCATGAAGAGACAGAGGAAGCTATAGTGACCAAGAAGCTAGGAAGCCGAAGGGTAAGCCAGTGCAGAGGAAATTGAAGAGCCAAAGAAATGAAGAAGAGGGAAGCCAAAGGTCAAACCAGTGCAGAGGGAGTTGAAGCGAGCATTGAGGAAGCCGAAGAGCCAGTGAAAAGTGGAAATGAACAGTCAGAGGCATCAGGGATACATAAAAAAAGAAAAACAAGGAAAGGTGTGCGTGTGTGCATAATCAAAGTGAGAGGAAGTTGAAGTTTAGGAAGAGGCATGAGAGGTAAGAGAAGCAGGAGAACAGGAATGAAGCAGAAGCTTAGCCGGCTTGGGAGCAGAGAACTACATCAAAACAGTTTATACCAGGTTTGGGTTGGAGCCCACGGGGTTAAAGCCTCAGAACTAAAAGGATTGGAATCATTGGGAGTTGGTGCTCTGGAGGTTGGAGCCTCACAAAATTCCAAGTTGGTGCTTGGCAACTGATTGCAACGAGTTATATATTGTATTTATTTCACTGTATTGTTTTTGTTAATAAAAGAATTTATTCCGGCTATCTATTTCTATGTTCCATATATATATGATTTGGTGATAAAAAGAACAATTAAAAAGAAATACTGATTCACCCCACCCCTCTCGGTATTTCCAACCGAAAATTATTTATATAATATGGCCCTTCACAACCCCAATATTGTAGTGGTGGATTTTGTGATTGGTTAGCTTCTATTCTAGCTTACTTCTCTACAGATTTTGATTCATTTGGTGTTCGGTGTTTATGCTAACCGTTATCCATGGATTTCCCTTGTTGATTTAATTATGGATTCCTAAAATTTAGATTTATGTTGTTCTTAACCTTTTATACATTTTTTATCCCTTCTTAGCTTCCCAGGTCTTATTTTTATCTTTATGCTTCATCTTTTGATAATATATTCACACTTTTCTTACAACATCATCCATAGTTTTAGGATTATCGAATTCTAATCATTCTTTCATATAGGACGGAAAGTTGTTAATAAATAATTGTACTTTTTCCTTTTCTTCTCATATATATGATACATATCATAATAGTGAGGTGAAATGAGCGACGAATTCATTCATGCTTAGCTGCCTTAGCCAGAGAAAATGGAATTCTCTAGCCTTGTCATCATAAAACTGTTCAGTCAGATATTTTCCTTTAAAATATTTCTAGAGGGTTTCCTAGGTGACTAAGTGTTCGTCAAATCCATGTACTGCCTTTACTTCTTCCCACCATAGGGTTTTTATTGGCATTATGATGCATGTGTTTTCCTTGATGACAACTCACTTGTAACAAAACAAGTATAGGGTAACTAGATGAATCCACAGGTTAGTTCAGAGGTGACAAAGTGACGGAACAAAATAACAGAATGACGGGATAAAGATTTACAGATCAGAATCAGAGGTTTGATAAAGGTGAATATTTGAAGATCTATACACAGGTTCGTCAAGGCCAAGTCATGTATACACGTAGGTATACAGAATAAAGTCACGTACATGTTGGCGCACAAATTTAACAATACCAAGGGTCCTTACCATGATATTAGTGCACAATATTAAGCACAGTAATGGTTACTTGATCCCATCCATGATTACCACTGACACAAGTGTAGTTTTGACTCATGGTATTAGCTACAGCTCTAACTATATAAGGAGGTGAAGATCAAAGTTCTAAGTGTTCATGTGAAATGGTTTTTGATGACTACTTCAATCTAAAGTATATTTGCATTGTAAGGGCCATAGTTGACACATATATCTAAAATAATTATGCACTGATGAATACAATGATGGATCAGGATCATGAGACCTTAAATGACTTTCCATTGTATGAAATTCTCATGGATTTACTAGATCTACGTATTGATGCATGTTTTGATCTCTGAATATTATGATCTGGGTCTTTCTAAAGTTCTGAAGAGCTATGCAATTTTAGGTCAAAATTTGCAGATCTGTACGCAGGTTGGTCTTGGTTAAATCGCATATACACGCGGGTCCATTTATTCAATGTCACATACATAAAGCAATGGTTTCCATTCATAAATGACTGATCAACCTTATCAGTGTTGTTGTATCTCTGTTCTCTGTCAATGGTGTCCTCATGTTGATCTGGGTTAAGTAATAATGTCTGGAGTAGAACTTATTCAATGATGAAGTTGAATTTGGTTACATGTTGATTGGTTGAAAAGATTATTGATGCTGCTAACTATATGAGGGTTTTGTAAGCTAACAAAATATTTCAAAATAGCTTTGGTCAACTCTGTGTCTAATTCATAATTACAAGTTTTCATTATATTGAGATTTGTACACAGGTTGCTCTATAGAAAAGCACGTATATACATTGGTTGCCTTAAGTGAAGTAGCGTTTACATTTTGGCATATGAATGATCAGAGTTTCATTTGATTCTATGTGTTGATGCAGTATTGTGATTTCAGTTCTGTGTTCTAATTACAGTGATCTCATTGTTATGTTTGAATTAAGTTGGTGTTTTCTTCAACTGATCTACAAGTTGTGATGTATTAAATTAGGTGGATCTAGTGTGGAAATTTATGAAACGTGGTCCACGGATGTTGTTGAGGGTTGGAGCCTTCAGCAAGGAAGTTGAAGCTTCCTGCCAGTAGTAACTGGTAATCAAATCAAGGGGTTGGAGCTCCCTTCTAGTAGGAGCTGAAGAACGATTGAAGGTTGTAGCCTTCAATAGGTGGGTGCCTGCGTACTAGCATGTGTCTACACCAATAGAAGAATGTAATAAGTTTTTGATATTAATAAGTTTGAAGACTGAGATGACATCATCGATGGTTTTCTCCCACATTAGGTTTCCACCTTAAATCCTGGTGTTCATGTGTGTTTCTTATGTGTGATACTTTATTATGTTCTTACTTCACCTGTTTACTGCATATCAAATTCCTAATAAATCTCTTACATTCTGGTTTAAGTTTAACAGATAAAGAATTAGTTTTTTACAAGTTTACTAAGCATACATTGGTTTCTATTACAATAGTCATGTACATACATGAGTTGGGCTCAGTAAAGTTGTGTACATATTTCAGAAAAGAAAATTATTATTGTGATTTTTTAAAATACTGATTCATCCCCCCTCTCAATATTTTTCTCAACAATTGGTATCAGAGCAGGTCCTTCAAAAGAAGCTTGATGGATTGAAGGAAGATCTCCTAGGATGAAAAATCAAGACAGAACAATATCTATCAGACCACCACTCTTCAACGAAAATAATTTAATATATTGGAAAACAAGAACCAGATCCTATATTCAGTCCCTTGGAGTAGATGTTTTGGCAATTATGGAAGGAGGTTACCACTATCCAGCCACAGTTCGTACAGATGTAGCAGAAAATAAGATATATGGAACCAATGCCAAAGTTGTCAATGCATTATTGGAAGTCTGACAGAATAAATTTTTTTCAAAGTTATGCAGTTAAACACAAAAAAATAAATATGGGACAAAATCATTCAAAGCTATGAAGGCGATACCAATGTAAAAAGTGATAAACTCCAAAATCTTAGAATGCATAATGATGAAAGTATTGCTAGTTTCTTTTTACATATAGATGAGATTGTCAATCACATGAAAAATTTGGGTGAAGAAATAAAGGTCACCACTTTAGTAGAGAAAATCTCAATATCTCTAACTCCTAAATTCAAGTCAAAAGTTCCTGCCATTGAAGAGAAGTAGGATCTATAGACTCTTACTATTGTTCAAATTCACGGGATCATGATTGCTTTTGAAATTAGGAAAGGAGGTCCCTCAAAAGTTAGAGAAGCCGCATTTAAAGCATCTACAAAAGGAAAATAAAAGGAAGAACACATGGAATCAGGATATATATCAGAAGAAGATGAGGTGAACTTTGTAAAGAAACTTCAACTGGCCACCAGAAGGTTTAGAGGTAAGATTCCCTTCAAATGTCTTTCTTGTGGTAGAGTTGGTCATTATGCTACTAAATGTCCTCATAAAGACAACCATGACAAAGTGAAGGATACTACAAAAGGAAATAGGAGACAATTTGAAAATAGGAGAAGTTATTATAATCATGAAGATAGTGATGACTTGTCAAATAGTGAAGAAGGAGAATTTGATCAAGATCTTAAATTACTCATGGGTTTTGAGAAAAATAATAATGAGTCAATTGATAAATTTATGGATGCTTTAGAGGAAAAAGATTTCTTTAAGAAATTACTCAACTCAAAATTTTCTTGGAAGAAAACAAAGTAGCCATAGATACATTGAATAAACAACTCATAGAAAAGGAAAAGCATAATGAGAAGTTAGAATATGAAGTAGTAAGTCTAAGAAAGGAACTTGAGAAAATAAAAACTCTGAATCTTAGATTTTCTAAAGGATATGAAACCTTAGATGAAATTATCAAGGTACAATACTCTCCTCTTATGAAGATAGGTCCTAGATACACTGGAGAAACATCTCAAACATAAAAGTCTTTAGCCACCACCAAAGGCTATCTAAATGCAACAAAAACTAGTCAGCAAAGTTACATTCCTCAGCAAAAGAAAAAGTCATTGCACAGGTAGAGCATGTTCACTCTAATCCAAGGATAAAAAACAACAGAAGCACCAGTCAAAAGGTAAAAAACACTAGAAGATTCTATGATCACATAAATTTCTTCTTTAATGGACAATGTTTCTCATGTCATAATTCTAGTCATAATGTTGCTCAATGTGTTGCATACAAAACCATCATGACTAGAGAAGAAAGAAAACAAAGGAATGAGACAGGAGTCAAGAAGAACAATTATAATAACTTCTCACCTCTTAAAGATGAAATTGAATTCTCATTCTTCAATAACTTTGGACATGAAGAATCTGAATGAAGGAGAAAATTACATCCAATATCTCAAAAAGAGTAAATATCAACAAATTTTAAGTTATGGAAAAGGAAGGAGTTACAGTCCGAAATTTGTGGCATAGAAATGTTTGCAGAAGAACAAGAAAATCAATGGTAGATTGATAGTGGATGCTCAAAACACGTGATAGGTGATAAAGATAAACTTATTTCATACAATGCTTTAGAGAAAGAAAAGAATGTCACTTTTGGAAATGACTCACCTGCTATCATTAAGGGTAAAGGTTATTTTTTGCTAAAATAAAAGTTTAAATATGGTAATGATATGTATGTTGATGGATTAAAGCATAAATTGTTGAATTTTATCCAAATGTGTGACCAAGGAAATGTAGTGGTATTTTGATCAAAAGAATGTGTGGTTCGTGAACTTGAGACAAGAAGGACAAAAATGAAAGGAACAAGAACCTCGAGAAATATGTATATATTGAAAGGTGGCCAAGAAAAATGTTACCTAGTTAAGGCAGAGGAAAACTGGTTATGGCACAGAAGGTTGGGACATCTAGGCTTCTCTCAAATAAGCAAATCAAGTAGGCTCAAAGTTATTCGTGATCTACCCAACATCACCTACTAGAAAGTATGTAAGTCATGTCAATTCGATAAGCAAACCAGAATTCAACTCAATGCCAAAGAAGGATCAATAAGTAAGCCTCTTGAACTTATACATACTAATTTGTTTGGGCCAGTAAGGAAAAATTCACCTCGTCGAGAACAATATTATATTTTATTCATTGATGACTTTTCTAGAATGTGCTGGATCGGTTTATTGAAACAAAAATATAAAGCATTTGATAAATTTAAAGTCTTCAAAGAATTAGTTGAAAATGAATTAGATCTAAAAATCAAATGTCTCAGGTCTAATCGAGGAGGAGAATACATATCAGATGAATTCTTTGATTTTTGTGAACAACATGGCATAAAAGACAAATTTATGTAGCTAAAACTCCTCAACAAAATAGCGTGGCAGAAATAATGAGTAGCATTGTTCAACAAATGGCTCGTGTTATGCTTGACGAGTCTAGGACTCCTAACACCTTCTGGGGTTAAGTTGCACATACTGCAGTAAATATTCTCAACAAGGCACATGTTCATGTGAATAGTGATAAAACTTTGTATGAACTTTTGTATGGTAAGCCTCCCACTGTAAAGCATTTTAGAGTATTTGGAAGCAAATGTTTCATAAAAAATAATGATAAAAAACTTGGTAAGTTTGAAGCTAGAGTAGAGGAAGGAATACTTCTTGGTTACTCATCTAGAAGAAAAGGATACAAATGTTACAATAAGAGACTTCAGAAAATTGTTGAATGCATTGATGTTATGATTGATTAAGCATGCACGGATCCCAAAAAGGTAACATCAACAAAAGAGGATGATGATGATGATGAATTCTTTCCCACATCAAATCACAATGATATAGAAGAATAAACTAATGAAGTAGCAGAAGAAGACACATTAGATAGAGAAAAGGCTCCATCCAAGTATGTTCAAAAGAATCAGCCGGAAACTAAAATTCTAGGAGAAAAGGAATCTGGGGTACAAACAAGAAGAACTTTGTAGGATCTCCTAGTTATATAGCTTTATTATCCACCATTAAACCAAAAAATGTAAATCAAGCTAGTAAAGTTGAATGTTGGGTTAAGTCCATGGTTTAAGAACTTGATCTAATTGAAAAGAATGATACTTGGGAATTTGTTCCAAGGCCTCATGATAAAATTGTTATTGGGACAAACTGGATATTCAAAAATAAGTTCAATGAAAATGGAGAGGTCATTAAGAACATAGCTAGACCTATTTGATAAAGGTTATTCTCAAACCGACGGTATAGAATTTGAAGAAACATTTGCACCAATAGTTAGACTTGGAGCCATAAGAATGTTTCTTGCATTGTCAAGTTTTCGACATTTTAAAGTTTATCAAATGGAAGTAAAATCTACTTTCCTTAATGGATATCTAGAAGAATAAGTATATATTGAACAACCAGAAGGATTCATTTTGGGGAATGATGAAAACCTCTTACGCAAACTCAGAAAGGCTTTATATGGGCTAAAACAAGCTCTGTAGGCATGGTATTATTGTCTTAAAAAATATCTTCAACAACAAGGTTTCACAAAAGGATCCACAGATAACAAATTGTACACAAAAATTGAGAATGATATACTGCTAATTATTGTTTTTTATGTTGATGATATCATCTTTGGCAGTAATGAAGAATCTATGAGTCAAAAAATTTCTTCTGTTATGCAGTAAGAATTTGAAATGTCTTTACTTGGGAAACTAACCAATTTTTTTGGTCTGCAAGTGCAACAAGAAAAATATGGCATCTTTCTCTCATAAATAAAATATCTCAAGTAGATTATGAAGAAGTATGGGATGGAAGATCACAAACATGTATGTACTCCCATGATGACAGGATGTAGCCTCAGTTATAATGATGATTTTCCCACAGTAAACCAACCATAGTATAGTTCTATGATTAGAAGTATGCTTTATCTAACAGGTACCATGCCAGATATCATGCATGCAGTTGGGATTGTTGGACATTTCCAAGCCAATGCAAAGGAATCACATCTTCAGGCAGTAAATAAAATATTCAAATATATCCAAGGAACCAAAGACTTTGGTCTATGGTATCCTAAATATGCATATCTTACCCTCCATGCATACACATATGTGGATTGGGCTAGAAATGTTGATATCAGGAAAAGCACTAGTGGAGGTGCATTTTACATGGGGCCCCGATTGGTATCTTGGTTCAGCAAGAAACAAAGTTCCATTGCCTTATGTATAGAGGAAGCAGAATATGTGGTTGTTGCATCTTCTTGCACACAACTTCTCTTGATGATGCAAACATTACAATATATACAAATCAAATGTTCTCCACCCATCTCCATTCTATGTGATAATACAAGTGCTATTAGTATTTAGAAAAATCTAGTTATGCGCCCTAAGACCAAACATATTCCAATCAAGTATAATTTTTTATGAGAACAAGTGCTTGAGTAAAAGATTAAATTGGATTATGTTCCCTCCAAAGAACAAGTTGTTGATATATTTACTAAACCTCTTCCTATAGAAGCATTTGAATATCTCATACAGAAACTAGGATTTGTCTCTGCCTCATTTTGATGTTAATCTAGTCTAATCAGTCTACAGGTGAGAATTCAGAAGGTTTCTTTTTGTACATGGGTTTCATGAAGTATAGTCACGTATATACGCGAGTTTCTTTGCAGACAGTCGCATATGTTTTTCTTTGATAGAAAAACAGTGGGATAGACTTAAGATCAGCCTCTGACATGCTACTGACAGCTATTATTTGATTTATCTTGGTCTGGTATTTATGGGTACAGTCTACTAATATGGTATTTAGTTATGTTTTTCTCATTGATAGTTATCTGATTGATAAATATGCTTTGATGAATGAATTGTTGATATTGAAAAAGTAGCACAGGTTCAGGAGGAGCATCAACCTTGCAGAATATAATGCATTGTTGGCATTATGGTTGTTAAATTATGATACTATTAAGATAGTTTGGTATCAGTTATTAGTGTCATATCTTTCATTTTATGTAAAGGTCATGTGGAGACCTATGATGTAATAATTGTCATATTTAGTCATGTATGGACTTTTGAGGTCATGTCAAATATGTAATCCCACTTGGTTGGGTGGTAGTGTCAAAAATGTAATCCCACTTGGTTGGGTGGTTGACTCAAATATGTATCCCAACTTGGTTGGGTCATTGATGTAAGTATGAGTCCTTGGTGATAGGAAGGTCATACTCAGTTGAGTTGAGTCATATTCTTCATTTGAAAATATTTCTAAAGATTGAGCATGTGCTTAGGGGGAGCATGGATAGTATAGTGAAAATCAGATCCAAAGGGGGAGCTTTGGTCCACCCTTTTCCCTTAATGTCAAAGGGGGAGAGTATCTTGGTGTTTGAGTAATTTTTATTTGATGTATCTATTAGGTTTCTATAGGCTGAGGTGATCAACACCAACATGGTTACCATCAAGTCCAAAGGGGGCGATTGTTGGCATTATGATGCATGTGTTGTCCTTGATGGAAACTCACTTGTAATAGAACAAGTATATAACTAGATGAATCCACAAGTTAGTTTAGAGGTGACAGAGTGATGGAACATAATAAAAAAATGATGGGACAAAGGTTTACATATCAGAATCAAAATTTTGATAAATGTGAATATTTGAAGATCTATATGCAGGTTTGTCAACGCCAAGTCATGTATACATGCAGGTACAAAGAAGCAAAGTAGCGTACATGTTGGTGCACTAATTTAAGAATACCAAGGGTCCTTACCAGGTTATTAGCCCACAGTATTGAGCGCAGTAAGGGTTACTTGATCCCATCCAAGATTACCACCTACACTAGTGTAGTTTTGGCTCATGGTATTGGCTAAGGATCTAACTATATAAGGAGGTGAAGATAGAAGTGCTAAGTGTGCATGTGAAAGGGTTTTTGATGAATACTTCAATCTGAAGTATATTTTCATTGTAAGGGCCATAGTTGACACAAAGATTTGAAATAATTATGCACCAATGAATACAACGAAGGATCATAATCATGAGACCTGAAATGAATTTCCATTGTATGATCTGCTCATTTATTGAATAGATCTAAGTATTTATGCATGTTTTTATCTCTGAATATTATGATTTGGGTCTTTCTGAAGTTCTGAAGGGTTGCGCAATTTTAGGTCAAAATTTGCAGATCTGTACGCAAGTTGGTCTCGGTTAAGTTGCATATACACATGGGTTCATTTATTTAAAGCCGTGCACACAAAGGAAGGGTTTATGTTCATAACTAACTGATCAACCTGATCAATTCTAGTGTATCTCTATTTTCTGTCAATGATGTCCTCATGTTCATTTGGGTTGAGTGATAATGTATGAAGTAGAATTGATTTAATGATGAAGTTGAATTTGGTTACATGTTGATTGGTTGAAAAGATTATTGATGTTGCTAACTATATGAGGGTTTTGTAAGCTAACAGAATATTTCAGAATAAATCTGGTCAACTCTGTGTCTGATTTAGAATTACAAGTTTTTAGCATAATGACATCTGTACATAGGTTTCTCTACAGAAAAGAATGTATACACGCGAGTTTCCTTAAGTGAAGTAGAGTATACATGTTGGCATATGAATGATCAGGGTTGTAGTTGATTTTGTGTGTTGATGCAGTATTCTGAGTTTAGTTATGTGTTCTGGTTATAGTGATCTCACTGTTCTGTTTGAATTAAGTTGGTGTTTTCTTCAGTTGATCTACAAGTTGTGATGTATTAAAGTAGGTGGATCTAGTGTGAAAATTTATGAAGCCTAGACCATGAATGTTGCTGAGGGTTGGAGCCTTCAGTGAGGAAGTCGAAACTTCCTACTAGTAGTAGCTAGTAGTCAAATGAGGGGGTTGGAGCTCCCTTCCTATAGGAGCTAGAATATGAGTGAAGGTTGTAGCCTTCAGCAGGTGGGTACCCGTGTACTGGCATGAGTCTGCACCAGTACAACAATGTAAGAAGCTTTTGATATTAATAATGTTGAAGAATGAGACAACAACAACGATGGTTTTCTCCCACATTGGGTTTCCACCTTAAATCCTGATGTTCATGTGTATTGCTTATGTGTGATAATTTATTCTGTTCTTACTTCACATGCTTACTATTTATGAAATGCCTGATAAATATCTTATATTCTAGTTTAAGTTTAACAGATAAAGAATTAGTTTTTTTACAAGTTTACTAAGCATACGCTAGTTTATTTTACAACAATCGCGTACATACACGAGTTAGGTTTAGTAAAGTTGCATACATATTTCAGAAAACAAAATTATTATTGTGAGTTTTTAAAATATTGATTCACCCCCCTCTTAGTACTTTTCCCAACAATTTCCTTCCTCTGCAACTAATAAATTTCTAAACATGCTTTCAAATTGTGATCATATTCATAAATTTGAAAGTAGTTATTCATATAAACCAACCACGACTCAGTTGCCTCTTCAGCCTCACCATTATAGCTTGGGGGATTTATCTTTTTAAATTCTCCATGTAGTTCCATTTTTCATCTCTTAGCTCCTTTGTGCATATTACCCTGGAAGCATTTCCAAACTCTCCCTCATTTGTTTCTCAGCTACCCTCTGATTTTGGTGTCTAAATTTCTTCAAGCATACTAGTCTCCCTCCTTGAATAGGACTCAACCCTG